>CM038141.1:89864372-90464372 GCA_021437245.1 Aegilops speltoides | reverse complement strand
GACACCACCGCTGCTCTCTACATCTCAGTCTCGCCGGAGCTCCTCTCTGCCTTGGTCCCCTCTACTGGACAACTGCTCGGCGGTGTCACTTTCTCCTGTACTGGTTGGCGGCATCTCGTTCTCTGGCACCAACAAGTCCATGGCCCCATGGTTCTGCACGAGATCTCTAGTCCGGCAGCCTCCACCAGACACCACGGGTAACTAATTCAGTTCCCTAATCTTCTTTTCCATGGATTCATGATCCATTGAGTTGATGCTTGTTGTGAAATTTTCAAGATTTCTATAATGTTGATCTTTAATTGTTGGAATGTGCAAGTATACAATACGTGAGAAGGCAGTAGCTGCTGTTGGTTCAGTCCAAATCATACAAGTAGATTTAGACTGGTTTGTGTAACATGGCATCTGGACATCAATCATACTTGTTTCTTTGTCAGTATCGTGTATTAGGTTAGCACAAGTTTCTTAATTGCCATACAATGTTATTGGATAATTTATCTGTTATTAGGAGGGAAATTAGTGCATAAGAACTTATCCGGGCATCACCAACAGTAGAGAAGCCACTACTATTCTCTTGTGCTTTCCGCATCACATCATAATAATAGGTTACATCTTTGATGTTTTCTATAGTAATTAGCGCCATATTAATCCTAAGCATGTCCCTATTAAAATTATAATGGAAAAATAAATGATAAATGCGGAGGGTAAATTGTACAACGAAGATCAAATTGGCCATGGGGAGATCACACTTTCATTCACGAAAGAAGGCAATATTTTCCACGCCACATCTGCCAACTCACCTATAATTAGATTTTACACAAGATTCTTTGCCGTCTTTTCATGTCTACTAAATGATATCTCTTGGTCAGCTATATATGCATGTTTTTCTTTACAGTGGCCAAGTTATGATTCTACTGAATTGTAGCATATGAAATTTTCAGAATTTATGCATACGGAATTGTAGCATCCTGAACTTAAGATGGCAATGACACTAAAGGTAACAGAAACTGTAAGGGCGCCCATTTGCAAAATATAAAGACCAATCAATCATTATCACAGCCTGCTGCTACATGAACTTTGAGTACTACTCTGCAATAGGATGCCGTTCTTGTCATCAGAGGACATACACTTGCATATATTTACAGCTGCTGGTCTGGCTGTCCCGTGGCTAGTTGGTAAATGGAAGCATGTGCAAAATAAACACACATTAGCAATCAGTAAGAAGAGAATGCAGGTGTTTTTGTTCTAGGTCCTTTAGTTATTTCTTCTTCCTTGGTACTGATGAGGAGAATAATGCCTTGCGATCTCACATACTACCTATCTCTTAACTATTTTTCACACATTTCCTTGTGTTGATCCTTGTGCTCCATGAGTCAATTTGTACTAGATTATATAATCAATTTACTGCTATATATGCCTTTGTTCAGTGCTCCATGGTTGGATGCACTTGGTAGTAGTACTGTACTAGGCTTCAGATCAACCAGTCTAGGAATTTTGGGGAAAAAAATCCTTTTTTGTTAAGTTTGATTAATTTTACCAACCTTGGAAAATGTCCCTTTTGTTAAGTTTGCTACTGGTATTTCTCTATGTCGCCATGGCAGTTTGAATTGACATATGCACTTAACTGAATTTACATTTCCAATCTGACATGTTTTACATCATGCTTCTTTACTTCAAGGCATGTGCTACACTTCAGCTGACTGATTTGGAGGTATTGTGGTATGTGAACTGGACATCAGAAGTTGCGAAGCCCCATCGATGCTGCTTTGGAGCATCTCCGCCACTCCCGCAATGCTAGTGATTTGCAACATGGTGGATGTTGTAGTGACAGATGCAGCAGAGATGCCATGGTGCCCCTCCACTTTTCAGCATGTCGTATGTTGCGCCGGTGTGTGGTGGTGGTGGTCGGTGTCGGCCCTCCAGGCTGCAGCACTCATCGCAGGAATGGCTTGCAGTGGTCATTGCCATGGCACTGCTTTGCAGCATCAGTGGTGGCCGTGCAGGCTGGCAGAATCGCGGTGGGCGATGTCTCTGAGGAGGATACGGTGGAGAGTGCACTGGCCCACCGGGCACGTGGCAATTGGACGGGGCACTTGATTCTACATTAAAAATTATAATGCTATGTAAGTGCTATATGTGAACTGGTAAGAGCAATGGTTGAATTGTCTTCAGTGGAAGAGTAATTGGTGAACCGTAAACAGTGACGTATTGACCCTGGTCTGGCACCACAATGGTTTTACGAACAATTTGTTTTAAGTGTGGACGAACACCGCTGGATTATGCACAGCCTCCAGGTCGATGCATATGCGGTGGCGCCCCTCACCGTCGGAGAGTGCCTTGAGCCTGTTGAGCATGAGGTGGCGCCCCTCGCCGCCGGAGAGTGCCTTGAGCCTGTTGAGCATGACACAGCCAATGGCGTGGAACACTGCAGACGCTGCTGTCGAGCGTCTCGCGCTCCGATCAGCAGCGTGAAGAGGATGTCGCACCGGCGAGTATCTAGCCCACCCTGCCGCCGAATCACTCATACCTCGATCCTACGTGAACCTTAGCAAATTGGGTTGAAAGGAAACAGTATGCCTACTAGTGCATGTAGTGTGAGGTGTCAGACAACGTGGCGAGAAGCGGCTTCATAATAGACCACGTTTGTTGAACCGGATGAAAAGAAGGGATTAGATAGTTATTAGCACCGATTTATTAGTGTATGGGGGGAGTGTCCTATAAAGTACTTGAGGGGTTATTTAGGGCCATATTTCTATGGGCAATGCTAGGCGCCGGCGCACCGGCCCAACTTTCGGCCGGTCGCCTAGCAGCCACATGATTTAATACGCACGAGCCGCATGATTAGGCCCCTCAATTAAAAAAAGTCCACACACGCAACTTGGTAAAAAATGACAGCTCCGCTCCACCGCCGACCTCGCTCACAGCCCTGATCCTCCCCGCCTACTCCGGTCTCCCCCGCATACTTCTGCTGCATCTCCGGTCAACTCATCGGTGGCACCCCAATGATCCCGCTGTCGCTTGGTTGTAGCAAAAACATGCGTGGTTCCAAGAAAAAAGGCATGTTTCAAAGAAAATTAAAAACATGGTTCCGCATTACACAAATTGCACCGAGTCAAAGCAACCAAAAATTCATGGTTCGGCCAAAATGAAGTATGATTCCAGCAAAAAATCATCTAGTTCCGGCCAAAAACAATGGCTCACCATCTCCGGATCGTAACAAAATTTTCGGCGGTCCCAAAGAAACAAACACACGGTTCCAAAGAAAAAATGTTTCTCATCGCGGTTGGAGCAAAGTTCTCGCCGGTGCCAAGAAACAAATCACCGGTTCCAACATCCGAGATTGCGGTTCCAAAGATCCGAGATTGCGGCCCAAAGATCCCTTCCTCCGGTTGCGACTTCTCACTCGACAGCACAACCCCGGCGGCCGCCGGTCCACACATGGTTGCAGCTCCTCACCTAACGCTTCAAAGACTAGCGGATCGGTTCCAAGATCGATGGTAGTGGTTCCAAGATCCGCGGTGGCGGTTCCATCACCGATAGCACGCGGTCGCTCGTGGTCACCACTGCGGCGCCTAACGCCGACGCCGCTCGCAGACCTCATGGTGCTCTGGGAAGACATTGCCGCCCAGGTCGCCGTAGCGACTTTTTATGTCCACACCGCCGCCGTTTCCACGGGTCGCATCACCTCGTCGACTCCCCACCATAGCAACAACTGCGGCCGATGCGTCGCCCCACCGTAGTGAAGAGAACCGTGGTGGGGGCAAAGGGGGAAGATTCATTGGAAAGAAATCAAGGTGAGGTGGTCTGGGAATGGCGAGCGAGAGGAAGGGGATCGATTGGATTGAGTGGAGCCATCCGTGAAGAGGATAAGGAAGAGATTAAAGCGGTTTGCGGGGGCCACATGTATGACGTGGCGCTAGTGGGCGCGCTGGATCGCAAAAGAAACCAACGACGCACGCGAGACCGGCGGAGTGTTCGGCCGGTGCCCCGGCTCGAAACGTTTCCCTATTTCTATCCACGCAGTCAGCCTTCAATTCCGTTTGAAAAACTTTGTCAGACGGGAGGGCAGAACGGCACGACAAGGCCCAGGAAAATGGCTGGGCCGTGTCGGAAACATCTGGGCCGTGACGGTACCAACTAGCAGTAAATGCGGACGCTGGGTGAATTTTCCATCGATACGATACAGAATACACGAAAGGATACTGCGCAAGGTGGAGATCTCGAGAGGAAAGTGCGATCAGGATATCGGGTGCATCTGGGCTCGGGCACCGAAACGAATTTTCGATAGTGAAGCGCGTTTTTTTCTTCTTTTTTCCAGAATCCAGAAAAGAAAGAAAGAGGAGAAGTGCGCTCTCTAGGCCTTTCCATTCGATATCGTAATGGCCCAATAAAACAGAGCGTTTGGACCTCCTCATTCGAAAACCCCAGGTCCGTCTCCCTGATCTCCACCGCCGTCGTGCCGGCCTCTGCCTCTCCTCCCGCCGGCCGCCGCGCACCCGCGTGCAGGCATCCTGTTTGCGCCTGGACCTTGCTCCGTGGCTGATTCGCCGCCTTCTACCGCCGCACGAACCTTCAACCTTGCTCCGCCGCCCGCCGCCTGGAGTCAGCTCCGTCTGCCGCCACCGGTGGCCGCCGCCATCCCCAGTTGGTCCCAAAGCGGCCGCTGCCATCTCCACTTGTCGGACCCCATCATTCACAGCCACCTCCCGGGCGCGGCATAGACGGCCGTCCTCCAATCGCGCTTGTTGCGGACGATGGGATGGGCATGGGCAGCCCTCCGGTCCGGAGTTCCAAGGTGGCGCGCCCAATATTCGCCGTCCTCGTCCGGCTGGGTCGGCTCAATTGGCCTCACCATTCGATCGCGGCCATATTCGACAGCTCCCAGTCCCAGACACGGTGGGGAGGAGGATGGGGAGGAGGCCAGGCAAGAGATGCTGAACAGATGGGTATTCCGCGCCGCACAGACAACTTTCAGGGACTACCTCCATGTCAAGCGCGGCTTGTGCCTCAATGACGCCAAGCATATCAGCGAGCGCTCGCCCGTCTTCCTCGGCGAGCTGCTGGAGGAGGTGAACAAGGCGGTGCCGAAGCCTGCTGGTCAGGGTGGAGAAGGGGCGAGGTTGAGGTCGAAAGTGAAGAAGAGGGTCAGCAGGGCGCTGGTCCGATTGTTCCAACGCCGCCCTGTCAACGAGTTCAGGCCCTTCTTTGAGAGCATTGGCATCTGCCCGAGCGAGTGCGATTCCCTCTTGCCGCAGGATCTCACATTCCTCGCCGATGCCGGGATGCTGCTCGAGAGCTACCGTGCACTATGCAGTTATGGAGTTGCGCATGACAAGATTGGAAAGATATACCGGAAGGCTACCGAGGTGTTTAGTCTTGGCCAGGGCGTTCTTGCGTCTAAGCTCGAGGCCCTCGAGGGTCTAGGCTTCAGTAAGGCCAGTGTGATCAAACTAGTGATCTCTACTCCTACCGTATTGATTCATGATCCCGCTGTGGAACTGAAGGCGATCTTGCAGTGGCTAGACGACATTGGGATTCAGCCAGACTGGATCGGCCAGTTCTTCACTGAATATCAGTCCTATAATTGGCAAAAGTTGGTCGAAGCTCTTCAGTTCTGGAGTGATTTGGGGTTCACCAAGGATGATATTGGTAAAGTGGTGAGGAAAAATCCAGATTTGTTGTTGGAATGGTCTGGTGGGATGCTACGTTCAGTGCTTTCCAGCATGCAAAGGGTGGGATCTGGAAAAGGGGAGTTACTTGATCTTTTTCTGAACTACCCCAATCTTAGAAGCGAGGATGTCGGTTGGAACATATCAACGGGAGCACGTTTCTTAGATGACACTGGCATGAGCCGTGATGATGTGAAGAAGTTTCTGGATTCTCATGGATGGATATTCGGTGCTGCTCCCATGAAGGCCACGAGCACCATTCTTGGGCAACTCAATGTGGGGAAGGCACGGCTGCGGAGTATCATAATGGAGGAACCACGTCAATTGATGAATTATAAGATTGGCTCAAAGGTCAGCAGATTACCAAGATTTAAACCTGAACCCTGTGTCAAGGAGAAGGGGGAATTCTTAAGACGCATAGGTTTTGTTGAAGGCTCGGAAGATATGAAGAAGGCACTTAAAGCTATCCGTGGAAAAGGCGCCAACCTACAAGATAAATACAACAAATTAGTGGAGAAAGGATTGGACCCAGAAGATGTAGCTCACATGGTGAAGATGGCTCCCCGGATTCTGAATCAGAAGACGGACGCGATTGCTTATAAGATATCCTTCCTTGTGCATGTGGTGGGTTATCCCCTGAGTGCTCTGGCTGCTTTCCCACGGTACCTAGAGTTCACTGTGCACAAAAGCAAACTTAAGATGTTGATGTACAGTTGGCTGCTACAAAGGGGGCTGGCTGCACCCCAGCTTACTCTAAGCACAGTCCTATCTTCATCAGAAACAGAATTCACCAAGGCTCATGTATATAAGGTTCCCATGGGTCGTGAAGTTTGGTGGAAGTTCAAGCAGGAGGGAGGTAGCTTCGGCCAAGAGGAGATCAGATGGCTGCGACGCAGGGTGCACCTTGGACGATAGTCTAATCGAATGCATGAGTTGGCTTCCTTTTCCCTTTCTTTCTACATTTCCGGCTCAATAGAATACTCAGGTGCAGGCCTTCCTTAATCCATGCCTCCTCTCATACATGCCAGTTCTCTTTTGGAATAAACATGTGATAATCCAGTGGCTGATATTTGCAATTTAGGCTTCTTGTGTTACGGTACTAGCATTTGTCGTCACATTGTGCTTTTGGCATCATGGTAGTACTATTTTCAAACATGGCGAAAAAGTTTGAACTGGAGTTTGCGCCACACTAACCATACAAAATCTGCACAACAGGAGTATCTGAAAGTTTTGCAATGCCACTTGGTTAACCATGCCTACATTAGGTTTTGTAATTTTGCAAACTGCTAGTTTAACTGTCAGTTCTTACAGAGACAAAGAAACGGAGCAAAGTATATAGCACAGTATCACACTACAGTACTAGTTTAACTGGTTGTTTGGTTTGAGACTAAGTTTGCCAAAGCGTGCCACACCTAAGGTTAGGCAAATTTGACCAACTTAGGTGTGTGTTTGGTTCAAGCCACATCTTAGGCAAGCCACACTATGGTCCCACATCACATACACACAACAAGTGTGGCAAGATTCCCTTAGGCTTGCCAACTTGTGGCTCTCATTTTGAAGAACTAACCTTAGGCAAGTTTGTCAACATTGTATGGCAAAGTGTGGCACTTCTAGTCCTAGAACCAAACAACCCCTAATTCCACGTACTGACTGCACAGCTTCAGATTAACCCCATCTTGGCTCATGTGTTGAGTTTGAGCATATACAAGACTTTCCTCGCTCCAATAGTAGGATGCAATCTTCTTGACCTGCAACTGAACTAACTTCTTTATTGAGGATATGATCTGAAACAACAATGATGGCTCTGTTTGAAACATTAAACTAAGGTCAAACCTGAAGCAAGAACGTCATCTGTTTGCACACTACTCCATAGGGGTCTCACCTGAACCATGAATATAATATACATCATCCTTTAATTCACTAAGCTCCCTGGGGCTGGAGAATCGATTGAGTCTAGGGATTTTCGTCGATGTGCACGATTTTGACCGGATCATGGGAAACCTGGACCCATTTGGTCAGAGGCTGGACCGTGTGTACTGTGTGGGGACTCGATTACTAGTGGCTGTGGAAACTGTTTTCACCTCATCGGCCCACATGCCTGACACCCATGGCACTCATTAGCAGCGCGGTGGTTTTATGTCCGTGTCGCGTGCCTTTGACCGCTATGTGAAGAGGAGAAAATTGGGGTGGGCGCCGCTGCTTCTGTCTCCTGCGCCGCTCGGTGTGTCTCGACGGTGCTTTGGTGGAGCGGTGGCCTGAGCGGCGTTTGTCGGCGGTCTACGCGTCATGCCATCAGGGTTGGGTGGCTCTATGGGGCTTCAGGCTGGCTGGCTGCAGCCTTTCTTCTGTCCGGAGGCTGCTTCTGATGCAACCTACGCTTTGTCCGCTTTGTTCCTCGCATGTTTTCCGCTGTTATCAGAAGCACAACAGGTGAACAAGCATCAATATGCGCCTTCCTCTCTAATCCTCTCCAATTAGTTGCTTCTTCCCCCGATTATTTCCTGCTGCACCGATCTGCCCATCGAGCTATTTGCCGTCTTTTTCCTTCTATTCTATATGATGTTGATTATATTCTGATTCCCTATGCTCGGTTAACTGGTAAATTGTGGAGTGGCGATCTGCAGACATGAATTGAGGTGATTCTTGGTACAGCAATTGGGCAACGATGTACTATATATTCTTTATGATTTTTATGGTTTCTGCACTTAGTATGTCATGATGGGCCACATATCTTCTTCCTGCTTCAGTTTTGTGATTTGATCTGGAAGGATTTCATTGGGTTTCTTGATCCTTTTTTGCAGGTTACGTGGACTCCATCTGAAGAGGGAATTCGATTGCAATCTCATTTGAGGCATAGTTGGTACAAATTTCTTCCTTTCCGCTGGTACTTCATTACTGCTGGCATAGTCCAGAATCCCATCGCGTGGGTAGATAGTTCACGCATGTTTGGAAATAATCCGAATTCCCAACACAATTATACGGCAAAATACACCAAAATATTTCCAAGTAATCTTGTTTCACAACGGTAAAGTCATGCGTATTTTTTGCAATACCAATCTGATGCCTATATTGAGTATAGATCTCCACGCCAGTATTTTGTTCCAATTATACCTGGTGTATTTCTGTCCACTTTCTACATAGGATTCGTAGGGAGGTTCATTTTAACATCGTTTTGCATGACCTAAATATAGTACAGGCCCAGGTCAAGGTTCTTGCCAAGTCAAATAAATTTGTTGATAGCAAGAATAGTAAGTTGAGAATCTGTGATTTTTCTGGACATCTGCAGTTTTTATGGTGGTCTCCGGACCGACTGTTGTTTCTCCTGCCCTGGCCCTATTTGTGCATCTGTGTCTTTTTTATCAAGTCTTGAATGTCTCAATGTAAGAATAATAAGTCTTCAGCGTTACTTTTGTTTGGTACAAAAGAAATGATGTAATGATCCACTTTCACATGTTTGTCACAACTTATTAGAACTTGATGCATGTGCATGTATAGAAGAAAGTTCATTTTGGGACCATACTATGACATTCCTATGTCATGGCACATTCATTTTCAGTTTTCTGGAGCACACACATCTATGTATATCTTAACCTTCTATTTAGATTTCTATTAGAGTGTCCCCTTTGGAGGACAGTACTTTTTATGAGTATAGAACATTGAAATTCTTGGAACTCGAATAGTTTGGCAAAATGCGGCAAGATTACTGATCTCCACATTGCACAAGCACGACACACAAACATTACATTGCGATTCTCATTGAATATCACACATGCTTCCACTACATATGCATCCCTTCTCTAAAAGTGAAGTACTGGTGTTGGGTGCCCCTCCTGAGGAAGCTAGACGGTTGGCTGCTCTCTTAAACTGCTCTCTTGGCTCCTTTCCTTTCAAGCACCTTGGGATGCCCATCTCCCCCCTCAAACTGCTCTCTAATGATTTCAACTTTTCTGTATCTAAGGTGGGTAATAGAGTTATGCCTTGGAGGGGTGGATATAACTCCTCTGCTGGGAGGGTGTGTCTTATTAACGCCTGCCTATCCTCCCTTCCGATGTTCCTTATGGGTTTTTATCGCCTCCCTGTTGGTATCCATGCTGGCTTCGACAAACATAGGAGTGGCTTCTACTGGAATACTGCGGATAATAAGAAAAGATACAGACTTGTTAAGTGGAAACTGATGTATAGACCTAAAAAGGTTGGGGCTTTGGGGATCCTCAATACCTCTATCATGAACGAATGTCTGATTCTAAAATGGTGGTGGCGCATTCTTACTTCTCCTCCGGATGCTCTCTGGCTTCATATCCTAAAAGCCAAATACTCCCTCCGTCCGGAAATACTCGTCGGAGGAATGCATAAAAATCAATGTATCTAGAACTAAAATACATCTAGATACATCCATTCCTCCGACGAGTATTTCCGGACGGAGGGAGTACTTCCCAAATTCCTCCCCCTCTTGTTCTCTCGTTCGAGTAGTACCCCTGTGTCCCAGTTTTGGCGTCAGTTACTTATTGTTCGCGGCGATTTCAGAGCCCTGGTCAAATTTACCGTTGGTAACGGCGAGTCTGTGAGATTCTGGCTTGACTGGTGGGTTGGGGATGGCCCATTAGCTGTTTCCTTCCTGTTCTTTTTTCTTTTGCCACGTCGCCTTCCGTCTCCATCGCCGAGCTCGCGGCGAGAGGTTGGGACCTTGGTTTCCGCCGGGTCCTATCTCCTGACTGAAGAGTTGGAGGATTGGTAGCGCCTCCCTGTGCTCTCGGAGGCTCAGGATGTGGTCTCCTGGCCTCATTCTGCCTCTGCTCGTTTTTCTGTTAAGTCATGTTACCGCGTTCTCTCTGGTGGTCTGGTGTCTTCTAAGTTCAAGCCCATCTGGGTGGCTAGGGAGCCACCCAAGATTAAAATCTTCATGTGGCAGGCCATCAGAGGCCGCTTGCCGCCGGCGGACCAAATTAAGAAGAGGCAGGGCCCTGGATCTGTGTTTTGTGCCCTATGTGGCCATCTTGAGGACTCTTGCCATATCCTGTTCCGCTGCCCCTGGCTGGGTGTTTCGTGGACCCCTGCTAACTTCTTAGGAGGTGTTTGTTTCGGGGAGAAATCCCCGGTACCTGTTTACGGTGTAATCAGAAAATGATACGCATGTTTGGTACGTGTACAATGTAATCGCTTGCCTCCGTTAACGACTCCGGGCGAGCTCTGGATCGATACTGCCCACACCCCACCGTATACGATTCTGTTACCACACCTCCTCCTCCCACAACCCCCTCCACCTCAACCGGCGCCGCCGCCTCCTTGGTCCCCTTCGCCTCCCCTCGACCTTCTCCTCCAGGTCCGGTGCCACCGCAGCCGCGGCACGCCCGCCGGCGGGGACGACCTGCATCTCATCTAGGGATTTTGAATCTCGAGTGTTCCTCTGCTCTCTCCTGAAAGAACCCACCGCCGCCAGGCTCGAGCTGGCTCTTCCCGTCTCTGATGGCCGGCGAGTCACCAGATGTGCGCCTTCTCCTCCGCCGGGTACGGCCCCCGCCTGGTATCCATCGCCGCCGCCATCGCCACTGCCTCCCCCATCCTTCTTTTCCGCCCCAGATTCCTTTACAGGTATGAACCAAACAAAACAAGGATTTCTCCATTGCATCCCTGTTACCAGCGTGATCTCATTCCTTTACCATTGACGTTACCACTCTCTAATCCGAACACCTCCTTAGCTCAAACCCCTTGTATCCTCCCTTTCTGCGAAAGCTAGAAGGTTGTTCTGGTTTGGTTTTCCTGCAATGTGCTGGACCCAATGGACGACCAGAAATAAGTTTACTATCGAACATGTGTTCCCAAGCAAGGCTGCTGACTGTGTTTTAAAACTTTCGATCTTTTCGCAGCAGTGAAAATCTCTGATTAAAGAAGGCGACAGGGCGGCCGTGGAGCTCCTGGTTTCTCGTGTGCGTGCCTCTGTAGCTTCCATTATGGGTGATGATCGAGCCTCGGCACAATAGTTGTTGTTCTCCTTGTGTCTGGTGCCCCTTTAGCAGTTCGTTGTTGTGGCCTGCATGCCATGCTTGCCTGGCTGTGTTTAAACCTTTCGGTTGCTTGTGTGGGTGTCTGAAACTCTTTCGTCTGTAATACTTGGTTTGCCCCGTGGCTTTATTAATTTAAAGTCGGGCCTCGGCTTTTTCTCTAAAAAAGCTCACGATCATCCTACCTTCACTAACCACTATTTTTAGGCACGAGGGCGCGCTGAGAGGTTCCAGAGATCATTAATCAAGCATCAAGGAACTGGGTCCTGGGCATTTTGCCAGCAGAAAACAGACGAGTGTGCCGCGCCTGGTGCCCCACGGCAGGCCGTTCTGCCGTCCGTGCATCCGATTTGTTGCACGGCGGTGGTGACGCGCATGGCGATCGCAGGCCGTCGGGGTACCTTACCAGCGGTCGGCGGGAGCACGGTGAGCGAAGGCCCGGAGGCGGGGCGATCGTTGGCGGAGGACTGTAGGACTAGCGCCCGTTTTCCTCCGTACTAATTTTCATCGGTGGTTCGGGCTGAAACGATTATACCGTACTGCTTAGCAGGACAGCGTAGACCCAATTTAAAATAGACGGCCGGTCATATCACTTCGCACCCGGCAAGGGTGCAAAGGCAAAAAAAAAAAAAAAGATGTTGTATATTATAAATTATGAATAAATTATAAATTGTACATATGTACATAAGGAAATGTTGTACAGTATGTAGCATGTACAGATAGATGAGTGTGCTAGACATTAGCACATGGCATTTTTTTTTTCATGTTTGTCTCCATTTACGATCACACATCGTCTTTTTTTATTTCAAGTAAATACCAACGTTTTCCATCTTGTTGCATTTGTCGAGAAAAGAACGTCTTGTATACATTTATAGAGAACGAGTGTTACGTGGAAGTCTTAAGAAAGACCATGGCTAAAATTGCAATGACACGTCCCTAAACATGGATTCGTTGGGAAAAGAGAGATTTGTGTACAAGTCTCAAGAAAGGTCATACCTGAGATGCACCAACGCCGATACTGGGGAATGAGGGGAATCAGATAAAGAATGGACGCCGATAACCACCACACGTCAGGTGTGGGCAGGTGCTGACTTAACGTTTCGTTCGGAACGAGCGGTGCACTCTACCAAACGATCTCGTTCAGTACGAGAAGACCCACGCCCGAACAGCCTCCCGGACGCCTATTATCCTGTAAAATGAAAAAGAAAAAAGCCCAGTAGCAAAACAAAAATAAAAGCCCAGATTTTTTTTGCTGCGACATATTAAAGCTCAGTTTTTGCTATGGTACGAAAAATAAATGGCAGCAACTGTAAAAAGCAGAAAATTGCCATGGGTGAAAAAGAGTTTTTTTATGAGCCAAAAGAAACAAGAGATGGCAATTCCCATCATACAAACAAAGATTAAAATTGCCATGGCAAGTTCATAAGTTAAAATTGCCCCGGTATTTAAGTTTCTATATGTATGCGAAACTTGCCACGTGTGAAAAAATACAAAATGTTGAAATTGAAAAAAATGAACAAGAAAATTCATGTTTTTTACTAAGAATTACCCTGTTTGTGTGTGAGGAATTTGCCATATTCCATGGATTAAAATTTGACATGGGAAAATGGATTAAAATTTCCATGGAAAATAAATTAAAAATCGCCATGGGAACACAAGTATATACCATTCTACATAGTAAATTTTGCCATGTTCCGGAAAAAAAATATAAATTTTAAATTAAAATAGCCATACTCCTTACAATAAATTTTCCATGGAAAAATAAATTAAAATTTTCCATGGGAAAAATGGAGTAAATTTTTCCATGGCAAAAATGGATTAAAATTTGCCATAGCAAAAATAGAGTAATATTGCCATGGGTACAAATTAAAAATTGCAACGGCTGCACAAGTATATTTTCCATGCTACATATAAAAAATTGCCATGTTCTGGAAATGTAAAAATTGCCACCATATTTAAGTTGAAATTGCCATGCTCTTTACAATGAATTTGCGATGTCAAAAAATGAAGTAAAAATTGCCATGTCAAAAAATAAATAAAGTTGCCATGGCAAAGAAAATGTAGAAAAAAAAATCACACTTTTGGTTGTGAATTAAAGTATTTTTGCCATGCCTCGTTAAGTTTGCCATAACAAAGTTTTTTGTGTTTTCAAACATATTAAGTTGCCACGTTATTTAACATCTACAACTTTGCCATTTTTTTGAACATGTTAAAGTTATTATGGCAAGTTTGCTATGTTGTTGAACATATAAAGTTGCCATGTTTTTTGAATAACTATAAATTTGCCATGTTTTTGAACATGGAAAGTTGGCGTGGCAAGTTTGCTATGTTTTTAGATAAAGAAGTGACATGGCAAATCACATAAAAAAAATTCATATATAGCAAAATGCCATTGTTTAAGAACAAGGACATAGATGAAAATTGCCATGGCTAACGCATATACAAATTTGCCGTGGAATTATTTATCAAATTTGCCATGATAATATAAAAAATTTGCCATGAATGTGAAATAATACAAAAATGTTCAATAGTTGCCATTTGGCAAAAGCATGTTCAAATTTATTGTGTGCATTTTACCAAAACTTGCCATATTTTGTGTGATTAATTTGTCGTGTATGTGAAATAACACAAAAATGATCGAATTACTGTGGCATAATGTTTATTTGAATTTCCCATGTGGTGGTGTCATGGGCTAGGGGGTACCAACCTAGCTTGTCTGTACACTTCGGGTTGGGCCGAAGGGCCCTCATTCTTGCCAAATGGACTCCAGGGGGGGCGCACGCTGGGGAGGAGATCGAGACTACATCTACCGAAGACTTGTTGTACACTCCAAGACCTCTTCCACCGCCTCCATGCTGACCTTGTAACCCTATATGCCCTACTCAGCATGTATGTAAGCCGAAGGGTTTAGCCCATAGAGGGGACGTCAGCGCAATCTCATTCTCCTAGCCCTAGAGTTAGACCACATTTATAGATCTCGAGGTAGATCAACTTTGTACTTGTAACACCCTCATCAATATAAACAAGAGTAGGACGTAGGGTTTTACCTCCATTAAGAGGGCCCGAACCTGGGTAAACTTCGTCTCCCCTGTTCTAGTTACCATCTGTCCGAGATCCATAGCTCGGGACCCCCTACCCTGAGTTATGCCGGTTTTTAACTGGTGCTTTCATTGAGAGTTCCGCCGTGAGATTGATATAAGGATTGATGGCTCATCTACAGATCAACTGCGACAACGGTTGCAGAAACATTTACGTCCCCGGGCAACTTTTTGTGTTCGACAGCATGACTTTCTGCGTTGACTCGGCTGGCCATCTGGCCTCCATGGAAAACTACGCCCCAGGTCAGATCGTGACCTTTGGAGGCCTGGAGTACATCGTGGATACCTGCGGCGAGCTCTTCTTGACAAGCTGGACCCCCATCCAGGGGGCGGAGACTCTCGACGACAGACTTCGGGACCGATCGCCATAGAGAACACCGGGTCGGGGTCTCTGGCGTTGCCGGAAGGTCCCGATGTCATGACCCCTGGCGATCTCTCCTTGGCCCCTACCTCAGATGGGAATCCCACCCCTATCACTAAAGCTACGTCGAATTCAGAATTGATACATCTCCAACGTATCTATAATTTCTGATTGTTCCATGCTATTATATTATCTGTTTTGGATGTTTAATGGGCATTAATATGCTATTTTATATAATTTTTGGACTAACCTATTAACCGAGGGCCCAGTGCCAGTTTTTTTTTGCCTATTTTAGAGTTTTGCAGAAGAGGAATACCAAACGGAGTCCAAACGGAATGAAACCTTCACGATGATCTTTCTTGGACCGAAAGCAAACCAGAAGACTTGGAGATGAAGTCGAAGACGCAACGAGGAAGCCACAAGGTAGGAGGGCGCACCTAGGGGGTAGGGCGCGCCCCCCACCCTCGTGGGCCCCTCGTGGCTCCCCTGACCTAGTTCATTCGCATATATATACTCTTATACCCTAAAAACATCAAGGGGAGCCACGAAACCACTTTTCCACTGCCGCAACCTTCTGTACCCGTGAGGTCCCATCTAGGGACCATTTTCAGCATCGTGACGGAGAGGGATTCGACCATGGAGGGCTTCTACATCAACACCATTACCTCTCCGATGAAGCGTGAGTAGTTTACCACAGACCTTCGGGTCCATAGTTATTAGCTAGATGGCTTCTTCTCTCTCTCTCTTTGATTCTCAATACCATGTTCTCCTTGATGTTCTTGGAGGTCTATTCGATGTAATATTCTTTTGCGGTGTGTTTGCCGAGATCCGATGAATTGTGGATTTATGATCTGATTGTCTATGAATATTATTTGGTTCTTCTCTGAATTATTATATGCATGATTTGATATCTTTGCAAGTCTCTTCGAATTATCAGTTTAGTTTGGCCTACTAGATTGATCTTCCTTGCAATGGGAGAAGTGCTTAGCTTTGGGTTCAATCTTGCGGTGTTCTTTCCCAGTGGCAGTAGGGGCAGCAAGGCACGTATTGTATTGTTGCCATCAAGGATAACAAGATGGGGTTTTCATCATATTGCTTGAGTTAATTTCTCTACATCATGTCATCTTGCTTAATGCGTTACTCCGTTCTTTATGAACTTAATACTCTAGATGCATGCTGGATAGCGGTGGATGTGTGGAGTAATAGTAGTAGATGCAGGCAGGAGTCGGTCTACTTGACACGGACGTGATGCCTATGTTCATGATCATTGCCTTAGATGTCATCATTGTTGGGGAACGTAGTAATTTCAAAAATTTTCCTACGCACACGCAAGATCATGGTGATGTATAGCAACGAGAGGGAAGAGTGTTGTCTACGTACCCTCGTAGACCCGAAGCGGAAGCGATCACAACGTAGAGGAAGTAGTCGACGTTCTCCTCGCGATCCGACCGATCCGGCGCCGTTACTCGGCGCCCGAGTTCTTGACACGTACAGCTCGATGACGTCCCTCGTACTCGATCCAGCCGAGTGTCGAGGAGAGTTCCACAAGACGACGGCGTGGGACGATCTTGATGTTTCACGGTAGCAGGTTTCGCCTAAGCTTCATGACAGTATAACCGAGGTGGAATATGGTGGAGGGGGCACCGCACACGGCTAAGGAACGATCTCACGATCAACTTGTGTGTCTCAAGGTGCCCCCTGCCCCGTGATATAAAGGAGGGAGGGGGAGGCCGGCCGGCCCTAGAGGAGGGCGGGAGGAGTCCTACTCCTACCGGGAGTAGGACTCCCCCTTCCTAGTTGGACTAGGTTTGGGGAGGGGAAGAGGAAAGGGGCGCCGCCTCCTTGTCCTATTCGGACTGGGGAGAGAGGCATGCCACCTCTGGCCGGCCCTCCTCTTCTCCCTCAAGGCCCACCGAGGCCCATTTACCTCCCGGGGTTCGGTAACCTCCGTTTTCCAGATAAATTCCGTTTTCGTCCGGAACCATTCGAACTCCAAACATAGGCTTCCAATATATCAATCTTTATGTCTCGACCATTCCGAGACTCCTCGTCATGTCCGTGATCACATCCGGGACTCGAACTCCTTCGGTACATCAAAATACATAAACTCATAATAAGCATCGCCATCGTAACCTTAAGCGTGCGGACCCTACGGTTCGAGAACAATGTAGACATGACCTAGAACTATTCACGGTCAATAACCAACAGCGGACCTGGATGCCCATATTGGTTCCTACATATTCTACGAAGATCTTTGTCGGTCAGACCGCATAACAACATACGTTGTTCCCTTTGTCATCGGTATGTTACTTGCCCGAGATTCGATCGTCGGTATCCAATACCTAGTTCAATCTCGTTATCGCAAGTCTCTTTACTCGTTCCGTAATACATCATCTCACAACTAACTCATTAGTTGTAGTGCTTGCAAGGCTTAAGTGATGTGCATTACCGAGAGGGCCCAGAGATACTTCTCCGACAATCGGAGTGACAAAACCTAATCTCGAAATACGCCAACCCAACATCGCCTTTGGAGACACTGTAGTACTCCTTTATAATCACCCGATTACGTTGTGACGTTTGGTAGTACCAAAGTGTTCCTCCGTAAACGGAGTTGCATAATCTCATAGTTATAGGAACATGTATAAGTTATGGATAAAAGCAAGTAGCAACATACTAAGCGATCGTGTGCTAAGCTAATGGAATGGGTCATGTCAATCAGATCATTCTACTAATGATGTGACCTTGTTAATCAAATAACAACTCTTTGTTCATGGTTAGGAAACATAACCATCTTTGATTAACAAGCTAGTCTAGTAGAGGCATACTAGTGACATGTTGTTTGTCTATGCATTCACACATGTATCATGTTTCCGGTTAATACAATTCTAGCATGAATGATAAACATTTATCATGATATGAGGAAATATATAATAACTTTATTATTGCCTCTAGGGCATATTTCCTTCAGTCTCCCACTTGCACTATTGTCAATAATCTAGATCACATCACCATGTGATTAACATCGATAGTTCACATCATCATGTGATTAACACCCATAGTTCACATCGCCATGTGACCAACACCCAAAGGGTTTACTAGATTCAGTAATCTAGTTCACATCGCTATGTGATTAACACCCAAAGAGTACTAAGGTGTGATCATGTTTTGCTTGTGAGAGAGTCTTAGTCAACGGGTCTTTCACATTCAGATCCGTTATGTATTTTGCAATTTTTCTATGTCTACAATGCTCGCGAAGCTACTCTAGCTAATTGCTCCCACTTTCAATATGTATCTAGATCGAGACTTAGAGTCATCGGATCGGTGTCAAAACTTGCATCGACGTAACCCTTTACGGCTAACCTTTTGTCACTTCCATAATCGAGAAACATATCCTTATTCCACTAAGGATAATTTTGACCGCTGTCGATGATCTACTCCTAGATCACTATTGTACTCCTTGCGAAACTCAAGGGTATACAATAGATCTGGTACACAGCATGGCATACTTTATAGAAACTATGGCCAAGGCATAGTGAATGACTTTCATTCTCTTTCTATCTTCTGCTTTGTGGTCGGGTTTTGAGTCTTACTCAATTTCACACCTTGTAACACAGGCAAGAACTCTTTCTTTGATCTGTTTCATTTTGAACTACTTCAAAATCTTGTCAAGGTATGTACTCATTGAAAAACTTATCAAGCATCTTGATTTATCTCTATAGATCTTGATGCTCAATATGTAAGTAGCTTTACCGAGGTCTTTCTTTGAAAAACTCCTTTCAAACACTTCTTTATGCTTTGAGAATAATTCTACATTATTTCCGATCTACAATATGTCATTCACATATACTTATCGAAATCTTGTAGTGCGCCCACTCACTTTTTAGTAAATACAGGCTTCACCGTAAGTCTGTATAAAACTATATGCTTTGATCAACTCATCAAAGCGTATATTCCAACTCCGAGATGCTTGCACCAGTCCATAGATGGATCGCTGGAGCTTGCACACTTTGTTAGCTCCCTTTGGATCGATAAAACCTTCTGGTTGCATCATATACAACTCTTCCTCCTAAAACCCATTCAGGAATGCAGTTTTTACATCCATTTGCCAAATTTCATAAATTGTGGCAATTGCTAACATGATTCGGACAGACTTAAGCATCGCTACAGTTGAGAAAATCTCATTGTAGTCAACACCTTGAACTTGTCAAAAACCTTTTTGCGACAAGTCGAGCTTTGTAGATAGTAACACTACTATCAGCGTCCGTCTTCCTCTTGAAGATCCATTTATTTTCTATGGCTTGCCGATCATCGGGCAACGCCACCAAAGTCCACACTTTGTTCTCATACATGGATCTCATCTCAGATTTCATGGCCTCAAGCCATTTCGCGGAATCTGGGCTCATCATCGCTTCCTCATAGTTCGTAGGTTCATCATGGTCTAGTTACATGACTTCCAGAACAGGATTACCGAACCAATCTGGTGCGGATCTCACTCTGGTTTACCTACAAGATTCGGTAGTAACTTGATCTGAAGTTACATGATCATCATCATTAGCTTCCTCACTAATTGGTGTAGTAGTCAAATGAACAAATTTCTGTGATGAACTACTTTCCAATAAGGGAGAAGGTACAATTACCTCATCAAGTTCTACTTTCCTCCCACTCACTTCTTTCGAGAGAAACTCCTTCTCTAGAAAGGATCCATTTATTAGCAACGAATGTTTTGCCTTCGGATCTGTGATAGAAGGTGTACCCAACAATTTCCTTTGGGTATTCTATGAAGACGCACTTCTCCGATTTGGGTTTGAGCTTATCAGGATGAAACCTTTTCACATAAGCATCGCAGCCCCAAACTTTAAGAAACGACAACTTGGGTTTCTTGCTAAACCACAGTTCATATAGTGTCGTCTCAACGGATTTAGATGGTGCCCTTTTTAATGTGAATGCAGCTGTCTCTAATGCATGATCCCAAAACGATATTGGTAAATCGGTAAGAAACATCATAGATTGTACTATATCCAATAAAGTACGGTTATGACGTTCGGACACACCATTATGATGTGGTGTTCCAGGTGGCATGAATTTGTGAAACTATTCCACATTGTTTTAATTGAAGACCAAACTCGTAACTCAAATATTCATATCTGCGATCAAATCACTGAAACTATATTTTCTTGTTACGATGATTTTTCCACTTCACTCTGAAATTCTTTTGAACCTTTCAACTATTTCAGACTTATGTTTCATCAAGTAGATATACTCATATCTTCTTCAAATCAACTGTGAAGGTCAGAAAATAATGATACTTGTCACGAGCCTTAATATTCATCGGACTACATACATCAGTATGTATGATTTCCAACAAATATGTTGCTCGCTCCATTGTTCCGGAGAACGGAGTTTTAGTCATCTTGCCCAAAAGGCACGGTTCGCAAGCATCAAGTGATTCATAATCAAGTGATTCCAAAATCCCATCAGCATGGAGTTTCTTCATGCGCTTTACACCAATATGACCTAAGCGGCGATTGCCACAAATAAGTTGCACTATCATTATTAACTTTGCATCTTTTGGTTTCAATATTATGAATATGTGTATCACTACGATCGAGATCCAATGAACCATTTTCATTGGGTGTGAAACCATATAAGGTTTTATTCATGTAAACAGAATAACAGTTTATTCTCTTACTTAAATGAATAACCGTATTGCAATAAACACGATCAAATCATATTCATGCTCAACGCAAACACCAAATAACATTTATTTAGGTTCAACACTAATCCCGAAAGTATAGGGAGTGTGCGATGATGATCATATCAATCTTGAAACTACTTTCAACACACATCGTCACTTCACCCTTAACTAGTTTCATTTATTACGCAACTCCCGTTTCGAGTTACTACTCTTAGCAACTGAACCAGTACCAAATACCGAGGGGTTGCTATAAACACTAGTAAAGTACACATGTATATCAAATATACCTTTGTTTACTTTGCCATCCTTCTTATCCGCCAAATACTTGGGGTAGTTCTGCTTCCAGTAACCAGTCCCTTTGCAGTAGAAGCACTTAGTCTCAAGCTTAGGTCCA
The DNA here is from genome assembly GCA_021437245.1 of Aegilops speltoides. Lineage (NCBI taxonomy): Eukaryota > Viridiplantae > Streptophyta > Magnoliopsida > Poales > Poaceae > Aegilops > Aegilops speltoides. The sequence goes on along the minus strand of CM038141.1, from coordinate 90,443,159 downwards.
GACTTGGGCTTCTTCACTTGAGCAACAACTTGCTTGCCGTTCTTCTTGAAGTTCCTTCTATCCCTTTGCCCTTTTCTTGAAACTAGTGGTCTTGTTAACCATCAACACTTGATGTTTTTCTTGATTTCTACCTTCGTCGATTTTAGCATCACGAAGAGCTTGGGAATCGTTTCATTATCCTTACATATTATAGTTCATCACGAAGTTCTACTAACTTGGTGATGGTGACTAGAAATTCATCAATCACTATCTTATCTCGGAAGATTAACTCCCACTTGATTCAAGCGATTGTAGTACCTGGACAATCTGAGCACATGCTCACTAGTTGAGCGATTCTCCTCCATCTTTTAGCTATAGAACTTGTTGAAGACTTCATATCTCTCAACTCGGTATTTGCTTGAAATATTAACTTCAACTCTGGAACATCTCATATGGTCCATGACGTTCAAAACGTCTTTGAAGTACCGATTCTAAGCTGTTAAGCATGGTGCATAAACTATCAAGTAGTCATCATATTGAGCCCGCCAAACGTTCATAACGTTTGCATCCGCTCTGCAATAGGTCTGTCACCTAGCGGTGCATTAAGGACATAATTCTTCTGTGCAGCAATGAGGATAAACCTCCGACCACGGATCGAATCCGCATCATTGCTACTAACATTTTTCAACACAATTTTCTCTAGGAACATATCAAAAACAAACATATGAAAGCAACAACACGAGCTATTGATCTACAACATAATTTGCAAAATACTACGGGACTAAGTTCATGATAAATTTAAGTTCAATTAATCATATTACTTAAGAACTCCCACTTAGACAGACATCCTCTAGTCATCTAAGTGATCACGTAATCCAAATCAACTAAACCATAACCGATCATCACGTGAAATGGAGTAGTTTTCAATGGTGAACATCTTATGTTGATCATATCTACTATATGATTCACGCCGACCTTTCGGTCTCGTGTTCGAGGCCATATCTGCATATGCTAGGCTCGTCAAGTATAACCCGAGTATTCTGCGTGTGCAAAACTGGCTTGCACCCGTTGTAGATGGACGAGAGCTTATCACACCCGATCATCACGTGGTGTGCGGGCACGACGAACTTTGGCAACGGTGCATACTCAGGGAGAACACTTCTTGATAATTTAGTGAGAGATCATCTTATAATGCTACCGTCAATCAAAGCAAGATAAGATGCATAAAAGATAAACATCACATGCAAATCAATATAAGTGATATGATATGGTCATCATCGTCTTGTGCTTCGTGATCTCCATCTCCGCAACACCATCATGATCACCATCGTCACCGGCGCGACACCTTGATCTCCATCGTAGCATCGTTGTCGTCTCGCCAAACTTATGCTTCTACGACTATCGCTACCGTTTAGTGATAAAGTAAAGCATTACAGGGCGATTGCATTGCATACAATAAAGCGACAACCATATGGCTCCAGCCAGTTGCCGATAACTTCGGTTACAAAACATGATCATCTCATACAATAAAATATAGCATCACGTCTTGACCATATCACATCACAACATGCCCTGCAAAAACAAGTTAGACGTCCTCTACTTTGTTGTTGCAAATTTTACGTGGCTGCTACGGGCTTAAGCAAGAACCAGTCTCACCTACGCATCAAAACCACAACGATACTTCGTCAAATAGACTCCGTTTTAACCTTCTCAAGGACCGGGCGTAGCCACACTCAGTTCAACTAAAGTGAGAGAGACAGACACCCGCCGGTCACCTTTAAGCAACGAGTGCTCGAGCGGTGAAACCAGTCTCGCGTAAGCGTCGCGTAATGTCGGTCCGGCCGCTTCATCTCACAATACCGCTGAACCAAAGTATGACATGCTGGTAGGTAGTATGACTTGTATCGCCCACAACTCACTTGTGTTCTACTCGTGCAAAACATCAAACCATAAAAAACCTAGGCTCGGATGCCTTTGTTGGGGAACGTAGTAATTTCAAAAATTTTCCTACGCACACGCAAGATCATGGTGATGTATAGCAACGAGAGGGAAGAGTGTTGTCTCACGCCTCGAGACCCGGCGAAGCGATCACAACGTAGAGAAGAAGTAGTCGACGTTCTCCTCGCGATCCGACCGATCCGGCGCCGTTACTCCGGCGCCCGAGTTCTTGACACACGTACAGCTCGATGGCGTCCCTCGTACTCGATCCAGCCGAGTGTCGAGGAGAGTTCCGTCAAGCCGACGGCGTGGTGACGATCTTGATGTTTCACGGCGCAGGGCTTCGCCTAAGCTTCGCGACAGTATAACCGAGGTGGAATATGGTGGAGGGGCACCGACACGGCTAAGGAACGATCTCACGATCAACTTGTGTGTCTCAAGGTGCCCCCTGCCCCGTGATATAAAGGAGGGAGGGGGAGGCCGGCCGGCCCTAGAGGAGGGCGCGGGAGGAGTCCTACTCCTACCGGAGTAGGACTCCCCCTTTCCTAGTTGGACTAGGTTTGGGGGGGGAAGAGGAAAGGGCGCCCCCCTCCTGTCCTATTCGGACTGGGGGGAGAGGCGTGCCACCTCCTGGCCGCCCCTCCTCTTCTCCCTCAAGGCCCACCGAGGCCCATTTACCTCCCGGGGTTCCGTAACCTCCGGTTTTCAGTAAATTCCGTTTTCGTCGGAACCATTCGAACTCCAAACATAGGCTTCCAATATATCAATCTTTATGTCTCGACCATTCCGAGACTCCTCGTCATGTCCGTGATCACATCCGGGACTCGAACTCCTTCGTACATCAAAATACATAAACTCATAATAACATCGCCATCGTAACCTTAAGCGTGCGGACCCTACGGTTCGAGAACAATGTAGACATGACCTAGAACTATTCACGGTCAATAACCAACAGCGGGACCTGGATGCCCATATTGGTTCCTACATATTCTACGAAGATCTTTGTCGGTCGGACCGCATAACAACATACGTTGTTCCTTTGTCATCGGTATGTTACTTGCCCGAGATTCGATCGTCGGTATCCAATACCTAGTTCAATCTCGTTATCGCAAGTCTCTTTACTCGTTCCGTAATACATCATCTCACAACTAACTCATTAGTTGTAGTGCTTGCAAGGCTTAAGTGATGTGCATTACCGAGAGGGCCCAGAGATACTTCTCCGACAATCGGAGTGACAAAACCTAATCTCAAATACGCCAACCCAACATCCGCCTTTGGAGACACCTGTAGTACTCCTTTATAATCACCCGCCACGTTGTGACGTTTGGTAGTACCAAAGTGTTCCTCCGTAAACGGAGTTGCATAATCTCATAGTTATAGGAACATGTATAAGTTATGGATAAAAGCAGTAGCAACATACTAAACGATCGTGTGCTAAGCTAATGGAATGGGTCATGTCAATCAGATCATTCTACTAATGATGTGACCTTGTTAATCAAATAACAACTCTTTGTTCATGGTTAGGAAACATAACCATCTTTGATTAACAAGCTAGTCTAGTAGAGGCATACTAGTGACATGTTGTTTGTCTATGCATTCACACATGTATCATGTTTCCGGTTAATACAATTCTAGCATGAATGATAAACATTTATCATGATATGAGGAAATATATAATAACTTTATTATTGCCTCTAGGGCATATTTCCTTCAATCATAACTTTGCGCTTTTCTATCAACTGCTCGGCAGTAATTTGTTCGCCCACCATAATATTTGCAATCTCGAGAGAAGCCACTAGTGAAACCTATGGCCCCTGGGTCTCTTTTCCATATTATTGAATCTCATTTACATCTTGCTAGTTTTCGATCTACTATTTTGCAATCTTTACTTTCCAATCCATAAACCAAAAATACAAAAAATATTTACTTTACCATTTATCTATCTCTATCAGATCTCACTTTTGCAAGTGACCGTGAAGGGATTGACAACCCCTTTATTGCGTTGGGTGCAAGTTGTTGATTGTTTGTGCAGATATTCTGTGACTTGTGCATTGTCTCCTACTGGATTAATACCTTGGTTCTTAAAATTGAGGGAAATACTTACGCTACTTTGCTGCATCACCCTTTCCTCTTCAAGGGAAAACCAACGCAAGCTCAAGAGGTAGCAAGAATCAACCCCAGCACTGGACCTAGAGCTGTCCGTGAGTCCTCTCTGCGTTGGAAACACAGCGAGTTGTATGCCGGCCGCACTTCGAGTCAGTCCCGCCCATAGCCTGGCCGTAAGCGCCGAAGAGATGTCTCGTCTAAATGAGATGCTTGACCGCATCCAGAGCAGGACAATCTCGGATGGCAAAACCTCGGTTTACGATAAGATCAAACTTAAAGCCGATGACCAGGAAATTTATATCCCACCCACCACCCACCTAGTTGCCACCATCAATGATTTAACTGATGTACTAGAATATGATGAGGCAACCGACATGGATGAAGATGTCGAAGACCTCCTAGCAAACACCTCGCCGTTGAGAAATACCGGCAAATGAACCACAACATCAACCTGCGATGTCTACATGGTCGACCCCCCAAAATCTCCTCCAAGACATCGGTGGAGATGCAGAAGGGGTACCAACAGGGAACCCAGCGGGAACAATGCCACCGCCTATATGGAGACCAATGATGTAGAGCATCCCGAGGAGGACGCTCAAGCCTCTCCAGATCGCCACATCGACCCCAAGGGAATCCCCAGGGACTCGGATCCCGACGACCTCTTTGAAGGGGCCGATGATAACTACATGCCGGAATTCAACGTCAGCCTCAGAACCGATGACTTCATAGTTCCCCAAAACCCTATTGATCGGGAACTATTCTGGTGACGCCTGGTTGCCACTGCTTGAAGCATGAACCGAAAGCAGCAACAGCTGCAGGCCAATGAAGCTGCACTAAATGACAAGTGGGTCGAAATACTTTCGGCCGAACAAGACCTCAAGGAGTGATAACCCACAAGTATAGGGGATCGCAACAGTTTTTGAGGGTAGAGTATTCAACCCAAAATAATAGATTCGACACAAGCGGAGCCAAAGATATTTTGAAGGTATTAGCAACTGAGTTGTCAATTAAACCACACCTGGAGAATAATTATCTGCAGCAAAGTGATTAGTAGCATAGTAGTATGATAGTTTTGATGATAGCAGCAGTAGCAACGGTAATAGTAACAGCGATAGCAGTGATATTGTAGCAGTAACGATAGCAGTGGCAACAGTAGTAACTTAGCAAGAATAATATAAGATAAATTTGTAGGCATTGGATCGGTGACTCGTTGGATGATATTCATCATGAGACAGTTATAACCTAGGGCGATAGAGCAGTAGCTCCAGTTCATAAATATAATGTAGGCATGTATTCCGTAAATAGTCATATGTGCTTATGGAAAGAAACTTGCATGACATCTTTTGTCCTACCCTCCCGTGGCAGCGGGGTCGTATTGGAAACTAAGGGATATTAAGGCCTCCTTTTAATAGAGAACCGGAACAAAGCATTAGCACACGATGAATACATGAACTCCTCAAACTACGATCATCACCGGGAGTGGTCCCGACTATTGTCACTCCAGGGTTGCCGGATCATAACACGTAGTAGGTGACTATAACTTGCAAGATCATATCTAGAACATGGATATAATGGTGATAACATAAACGGTTCAGATCTGAAATCATACCACCCGGTCCCAAAGTGACAAGCATTAAGCATGGCAAAGTCATAGCAACATCAATCTCAGAACATAGTGGATAGATACTAGGGATCAGGCCCTAACAAAACTAACTCGATTACATGATGAATCTTATCCAACTCCTCACGAGACGGCGGCGGCTCCATCTCGTGAAACGCAATAATTCTGTCTCCCCTGATTTTTTTCTAGAATAATGTGATTTTATAGCGTCGGTTTGAGGTCGGTGAGGCCACCACATGGGGGCACCCACAGGCGTGTTCGGGGGCGGGCGCTACTGGTGGGTTGTGCCCACCTAGGTGCCCCCCTCAGGTACCTCTTGGCTCCAAAAATTCTCTTTATTGATATAAAAAATCCTCGCAAAGTTTCGTTCCATTCTGAGAACTTTTATTTCTGCACAAAAAACATCACCATGGTAGTTCTGTTGAAAATAGCGTCAGCCCGGGGTTAGTTTCATTCAAATCATTCAAATTAGAGTCCAAAACAAGGAAAGGCGTTAGGAGAAGTAGATACGTTGGAGATGTATCAACGCCCCCAAGCTTAAATCTTTGCTTGTCCTCAAGCAATTCAGTTGATAAACTGAAAGTGAAAAAGAAAAACTTTTACGGACTCTTTTGCTCTTGTTTCATAAATAAGCTTAAACAACACCCAGGTTTTCAACGAAGATTATAACTAACCATGTCGACAATAACTCTTAAAAATTATATTAACTCATATCAATGACATAATCAACTAGAGAGCAATAATAAGATATCTCAAATAGCAACATGTTGTCAAAACAACCAAGATATAATATGACAATAGTGGTATCTCGCTAGCCCTTTCTGAGACCGCAAAACATAAATGCAGAGCACCCCCAAAGTTCAAGCAGCGACTAAACATTGTAAATCATGGTAAAAAAAGATCCAGTCATGATGCACCAACATTAGCTATACACAATGCAGCATGACATCAGTGCTCTCAGGTTCTGGCACTTATTTGAGAAGGTGATGACACAACATAAATGTAAATAGATAGTCCCTTCGCAGAGGGATGATTTGCAGAGGTGCCAGAGCTCAAGTTTTAAAATAGAGGTAAATGAAATTTTTAGACATGCACCCTTCTCATTTACTTCACGACCATCAGTTATCAATATCTTCCATGCTAAACATGCTAGTGGCGGTTCCCAAGCGGAAATGTAAAGGTTATGACTCCATTGGAGTTTTTGTTTGATTATTTGTAAGCTCTTTTCTTTTTGCGGTATGGGACTGGGCATCCCTATTACCGCCCTTTTCTTGTGCGATGGTGAGTGAATAAACACTCGACCTGAGAATAACCCTCTTAGCATGGAAGATACTGACTACCTCCTGTCGTTCCATGAACGATCCAGGCACACAAAAAGGATATTTATTTGAAGTTTTGAGAGATGGCACATGCAAATTTACTTAGGACGGAGGGTAATACCGCATATAGGTAGGTATGGTGGACTCATCTGGAATAACTCGGGTTTCATGTTTTTGATGTACAAGCAGAGTTCCCACTTAGTACAGGCGAAGGCTAGCAAATAGGTTGAGAAGCGGCCAGCTAGAGAGCAAAAACGGTCATGAACATGCATTATGCATAAGTAACATTGAATACTAGCATGAGTAGGATTTGAACACCATGAACATAAATATCATAGAGGCTATGTTGGTTTTGATTCAACTACATGCATAAACATGTGCCAAGTCAAGCCACTTAAACATTCAGAGGAGGATACCATATCATCATACTACATCACAATCATTTTAACGCAATGTTGATATCTAAGATAAATCATTACTCACTCCTAGCTACTTATGCATGGCATGAGAAACTATAATCTCTAATTGTCATTGCAAACGTGTTTGATCATAATAGGCTAAATCATGGATACTAGGTTAAACATATTTACAAAAAAAGAACAAGTCAAGTTCATACCCGTTTCTCTCTGCCACAGCCAATTCATCTAATATTGTCATTATTGCCTTTCACTTGCACGACCGAAAGATTTGAAATAATAATAGTGTAAGAGTGTCGTGGACTAAGCTAGAATCTACAAACATTTCATTCAAGAGGAGAAGACAAGGTAATATGGACTCTTTATTAGATCAATAATGCAAATGAGAGCCACTCAACATTTTCATCGTGGTCCTCTCCTTGGTATGACTCAACAAAAAGAAAAGAAATTGAGAACCACACTGAATTTTTTTGGAGTTTTTGGTTTTTCGAAAGCAAGCAAATGAAAAAGGGAAAAGCAAAAACGAGAAAAACTATTTACACGGGAAAGCTCCCAACAAGTAAAAGAAGAACAAGGAAATCTTTTTGGGCTTTCTTTTTAGTGCTACAATAATTTAAATTAGGAAGAAAAATCAGAAACAAGCATGAAACATATTTTTCGATTTTCTCAAAGTTTTTCAAACACACAACAAAAAAGCGAGAAAAATAATTTAAGCATGGGTGATTCAATGAAAAAGTGTGGACACCGACAACTGGAATGGAATGTGTGAAGATGAATGTAATGTCGGTGGAAATATGTACTCCCCCAATCTTAGGCTTTTGGCCTAACTTGGTATTCACCAGTCATAGAAGCCATGTGGTCCAATGTTGAAGTGCGGGGAGCATGCACCATAGGGTCCCACTCCTGAGGCTCCTCCTGTGCCGCAGCCAGGTTGTTCTGGTAAGCAACAATGTCCACGGGCATAATCCTGTATCCGTTCCTGGCAACATAATCAAACAAAGTAGGTGCAGGCAGGGGAATAATATCATGAGTTTTCTCACTGAAAACGTAAGTGGGATCTGACGGTTTTCAGCATATAAATTAAATGACACCTTAGGGGGATTATTCGTAGAATGAAAATGAAAGTTTTGCACAAAGGAGTTTGTGAGAAGATGATATTGTTCGCATTCAGCTGCGATGAAGTCGGTGAGGCCGACATTAGCAACATATTGGTTGAACTCTTGGAGGATTCCGGCCTCTTCCGTGAACGCATTATGCGGCCACTCGCAAGGTCGTAGCTCCACCAACCTCGGGGTATGGAGATCATTGTTAGATGACTGCCCAATAACCCCCTTGGAGTTCTTCTTGGAAGCAAACTTCCTAAAGAAACTCATCCTTTTCCTATGAATAAAATTGTGAAATTTTTAATCCACATTTTTTTCTCAACAAAACTTCACAAAATTGATAGCAACTACTCATAGAGATGTATAGAGGCCATAGCAAGCATTCAAACTACTTAGAACTCTAAGAATTCAACATGCAACCTCATCTACAGCAGCACCAAGAGTAGCTAATTATTCTAAATATAAACCACTAAAACAAAAACTAATTGGACACATGGAGGAGTCACATACCAAGCAACAAATCCCCGAAACAGTTTCGGAAACGGAGCTTCGAGCAAAGAGATCGAAATCTGCGGTTTCGGGAGCAAAAACACGAGAGAGAGAGAGAGAGAGAGAGAGAGAGAGAGAGAGAGATGGTGATTTTTTCTGGGTGAATGGAGTGATGTGGGAAGAAGAAGTAAGTGAGGGGCCCACGTGGGGACCACAACCCACCAGGGCATGCCTGGGGGTCCTGGCGCGCCCAGGTGGGTTGTGCCCACCTGGTGCACCTCCTTCTGATATTATTTGCACCAGAAATTCAGAAATATTCAGAAAAAACCGTATCAGATTTTCAGAGCATTCTGAGAACTTTTATTTTTGGGTCATTTTTTTATTGCACGGAAAACTTAGAAAACAAACAAAGCATGGCATTTTGTTTTACTTAACTAATAAAAACAGAAAACAAAAGGTAGGGACAGAAGGTAGTGCTTACTAAATTCATCAACTTTATACCTCTCAAAAATGATCCATTAATAAGGTTGGTCCAGTCTTATTAACAACCACTTTCGATTAGCATGAAACCGAAGAACTTTCGTAAATCTCTAAGTTACCTCAATGGGGATATGAATGTCCCCAACAACAAGCATTTCACATTTCTTTTTAACAGTAGGTAGAGGTAGTTGAAAACTTCCAATAGTGATTGTCGGAGATTTTTCAGCAACACTAATACCATTCACTTGGAATTGTTTCTTCAGAAAGTGCACCGTATGCTCATTACCATTGATATGAAAAGTGACCTTGCTTTTATTGCAATCAATAACAGCCCATGTAGTATCCAAGAAGGGTCTACCAAGGATAATCGACATGTTGTCGTCCTCGGGCATCTCAAGTATAACAAAGTCAGTCAGAATAGTAACATTAGCAACAACAACGGGCACATCTTCACTAATACCGATAGGTATGGCAGTTGATTTGTCAGCCATTTGAAAAGATATTTCAGTAGGTGAGAGTTTATTGAAATCAAGTCTTTTATATAAAGAGAAAGGCATAACACTAACACCAGCTCCCAAATCACATAAAGCAGTTTTCACATAATTTCTTTTAATGGAGCAAGGTATAGTTGGTATTCCCAGATCTCCAAGTTTTTTAGGTACTCCATCTTTAAAAGTGTAATTACCAAGCATAGTGGAGATTTCAGCTTCCGGTATTTTTTCTCTTATTAGTGATGATGTCTTTCATATACTTTGCATAAGGAGGCATTTTAAGATATCAGTTAAGCGAGTTCGCAGAAAAACTGGCCTAAATTTCGGCAAAGCATTCAAATTCTTCATCATCTTGCTTTTTAGTGGACTTAGGTGGAAAGGGAATAGGATTTTGAACCCATGGTTCTCTTTCCTTTCCATGTTTTCTAGCAACAAATTCTCTTTTGCCATATCTTTTATTCTTGGGTTGCGGGTTATCAAGATCTACAGCTGGTTCTATCTCAACATCATTATCTGGTTCTTTATCATTTGGTTGAGTGTCTTCATGAACCTCATCATTATCTTTTTCATTATCAGAAGGTGAGTGTTCATTACCAGATTGAGTTTCAGCATCAGAGATAGAAACTTCATTATCATTATCAGGAGGTTTTCTATTTCAGGTTCACTAGTGGCATGTAGAGTCCTATTATTTTTTTCTTCTTTTTCTTTTTAGAAGGACTAGGTGCATCAGTGTTAATTCTTTGAGAGTCTTGTTCAATTCTCTTAGGATGTCCCTCAGGATAAAGTGGTTCCTGAGTCATTTTACCTCCTCTAGTTGCTACTCTAACAGCAGTCACTTATATTATTGTTCATTTCATCAAGCAACTCTCTTTGAGATTTAGCAACTTGTTCTAATTGAGTTTGAACCATACTAACATCATTTGAGATTATAAATAACAAGTCACTTAAGCGAGCAATCATATTAGAGTTGTATTTCAATTGTTTCATGACATTTGCATTGAAGTGATCTTTCTTTCTAATGTAATTATCAAACTCATAAAGGCATTGACTAGGATGTTTATTACAAGGATCATCACTATCATTGAATTTCATTAAATATTTTACCTCTACCACCTTAGGTGCTGGTGGTGCTTCAAGACCATGTATTTCTTCGATAGGAGGTAATTTTTGAACATCCTCGGCCTTAATACCTTTTTCCTTCATAGATTTCTTTGCCTCTTGCATATCTTCGGGGCTGAGATATAAGATACCCCTCTTCTTCGGAGTGGGTTTAATAGGTGTTTCAGGAGGAGTCCAATCATCATAATTTTTTCAGTATGTTATTCAATAATTCTTCAGCTTGCCCAATAGTTCATTCAATGAAAACACAACCAGCACAACTATCTAGGAAGTCCCTAGAAGCATCGGTTAGCCCATTATAGAAGATATCAAGTATTTCATTTTTCTTAAGAGGATGATCAGGCAAAGCATTAAGCAACTAGAGAAGCCTCCCCCAAGCTTGTGGGAGACTCTCTTCTTCGTTTTGCACAAAGTTAAATATTTCCTGCAAGGCAGCTTGTTTCTTATGAGCAGGAAAATAGTTTTCGGAGAGGTAATAGATCATATCCTGGGGACTACGCACACAACTAGGAGCAAGATTATTGTACCAAGCTTTAGCATCACCCTTTAATGAGAACGGAAATAACTTGAGAATATAATAATAGCGAATCTTCTCATCATGAGGAAAAAGGGTAGCTATATCATTCAACTTAGTGAGATGTGCCACAACAGTTTCAGTTTCATAACCATGGAAAGGATCTATCCTTACAAGCAAGAATATCTCTAGTTGCCTCCTCACTCATAGTATAACCTTCCGGTACCTTTGGCAATTCATATCTAGGAGGGCTAGTTCTAGTAGGTGTTTCAAGATTTTCATTTTAAACTTCATCATCAGATTTAACAATATCATGTTGTCTTACTCTAGCAATTTGTTCATCAAGAAATTCACCTAGTGGCACATCATCATCAAGCGAGGTACTAGCATCATCATGAGTAGCATTCATAGCAGAAGTAGCATAATCAATAACTTGCGACATATCAAAATTAATAGCATGTTGTGGTGTTGCAAGTTTACTTATAACAGAAGGTGAATCTAAATCGGAGTTGGATCGCAGTTTCTTACCTCCCCTCGTCTTTGAGGGAAAAATCTTAGTCTTTACATCCTTCAGATTCTTCATAGTGATAATATGATAATAATACCAAGTGACTCAACAAATATAGCTATGCTCCCTGGCAACGGCGGCAGAAAAAAGGTCTTGATAACCCACAAGTATAGGGGATCGCAATAGTTTTCGAGGGTAGAGTATTCAACCCAAATTTATAGATTCGACACAAGGGGAGCCAAAGAATATTTGAAGGTATTAGCAGCTGAGTTGTCAATTCAACCACACCTGGAGATTAATTATCTGCAGCAAAGTGATTAGTAGCACAGTAGTATGATAGTTTTGATGATAGCAGTAGTACCAACGGTAACTGTAACAGTGATAGCAGTGATATTGTAGCAGTAATGATAGCAGTAGCAATAGTAGTAACTTAGCAAGAACAATATAATATAAATTCGTAGGTGATGACCCACAAGTATAGGGGGTCTATCGTAGTCCTTTCGATAAGTAAGAGTGTCGAACCCAACGAGGAGCAGAAGGAAATGATAAGAGGTTTTCAGCAAGGTATTCTCTGCAAGTACTAAAATAAGTGGTAACAGATAGTTTTGTGATAAGATAAATGGTAACGAGCAACAATTAACAAAAGTAAATAAAGTGCAGCAAGGTGGCCCAATCCTTTTTGTAGCAAAGGACAAGCCTGGACAAACTCTTATAATAGGAAAAGCGCTCCCGAGGACACATGGGAATATCGTCAAGCTAGTTTTCATCACGCTCATATGATTCGCGTTCGGTACTTTGATAATTTGATATGTGGGTGGACCGGTGCTTGGGTACTGCCCTTACTTGGACAAGCATCCCACTTATGATTAACCTCTATTGCAAGCATCCGCAACTACAACAAAAGTATTAAGGTAAACCTAACCATAGCATGAAACATATGGATCCAAATCAGCCCCTTACGAAGCAATGCATAAACTAGGGTTTAAGCTTCTGTCACTCTAGCAACCCATCATCTACTTATTATTTCCCAATGCCTTCCTCTAGGCCCAAAGAATGGTGAAGTGTTATGTAGTCGATGTTCACATAACACCACTAGAGGTTAGACAACATACATCTTATCAAAATATCGAACGAATACCAAATTCACATGACTACTAATAGCAAGACTTCTCCCTTGTCCTCAGGAACAAACGTAACTACTCACAAAGCATATTCATGTTCATAATCAGAGGGGTAATATTGTGCATAAAGGATCTGAACATATGATCTTCCACCAAATAAACCAACTAGCATCAACTACAAGGAGTAATCAACACTACTAGCAACCTACTAGCACCAATCCCGGACATGGAGACAAGAATTGGATACAAGAGATGAACTAGGGTTTGGAGATGAGATGGTGCTAGTGAAGATGTTGATGGAGATTGCTCTCTCCCGATGAGAGGAGCATTGGTGATGACGATGGTGATGATTTCCCCCTCCCGGAGGGAAGTGTCCCCGGCAGAACAGCTCTGCCGGAGCCCTAGATTGGTTCCGCCAAGGTTCCGCCTCGTGGCGGCGGAGTCTCGTCCCGAAAGGTTCTCTTCTAGTTTTTTCTCATCGAAAGACTTCATATGGGAGAAGATGGGCATCGGAGAGCCACCAGGGGGCCCACGAGGTAGGGGGACGCGCCCAGGGGGGGCACCCCCACCCTCGTAAGCAGGGTGTGGGCCCCTGGCCTTCATCTTTGGCGACGATTTTTCTTTAATTATTATAAGGTATTCCGTGGAGTTTCAGGACTTTTGGAATTGCGCAAAATAGTCCTCCAATATTTGCTCCTTTTCAGCCCGAATTCCAATTTGCGGCATTCTCCCTCTTCATGAAAACCTTGTAAAATAAAAGAGAATAGCCATAAGTATTGTGACATAACGTGGAATAACAGCCCATAATGCAATAAATATCAACATAAAAGCATGATGCAAAATGGACATATCAACTCCCCCAAGCTTAGATTTGCTTGTCCTCAAGCGAAAAGCCGATAACAATAAATATGTCCTCATGTTTAGAGGTAGAGTGATACGGGGCAAACCCGGTGTAGGCCGATCTTTCACGTTTGGAGTGGGATCCCTCGAAGAACACGATGAACACGGGGAAGAACGGAGAGAAATCACAAGGGGAAACACTCAAGAACAAGTCCAATCACACATCCACTAGACAATCAAACACACAAGATCACAAGGTACATGAACAACAAAGGGAAAGATACAAGGTAAGGTTCATCTCCAAGAGGAGGTCTTGATGATATCCTAGACGGATCTTCCCACGAGGGGGTCTTGATGATATCCCGCAGGATCTTCTCCTAGATGGAGGTCTTGGCCTCCAATGGAGTAGTGGTCTCTCTCTCTCAAGAGTAGAGATAGTAGGAGCAAAGCTCACACACAAATGAGCTATCACTTTGCTAACCCTAGAAAGGAGGTGGAGGTGGTCTATTTATAGTCTAAGCCACGAAGGGGTAAGTGGGAGAGGGATACAAGGCCAAAGGCCAGCTGGCAAGCACAGGCGAGGCGGTAGTACCGTACTCATGGGCGGTAGTACCGCTTGAGCGGTAGTACCGCTTGCTTTGGGCGGTAGTACCGCCCTTTCTGGACTGGGCAGGTCCTTCTTCTTCCGTCTTCGCTTCCATGCTTCACTCGCGGACGGTGTAGGTGTTCCTTGGCACTTGCACTCCTCCTCGTCGTGCGTGAAGCTCCGACAATACCTATGCATGCACACGAGTGGAGTGTCAAGTAGTATACCATCCTCAAAGGGGTCAAGTGAACACGTGTAAAGGAGAAGATTCACCTTTATGTATGAGAAGTAGAGGTCACACGTGTCACTTGCCAAACGGACTCTTGACATGGTGATGACCGTAGGATGCTCTGCATCATAGAGGCGTCGATAAAAATAAAATACGGACATGAAGGCATCATAATTACTTCATAACAGCAACATATATAAATTTTGTCATATGATTACTTATGTTCTAGTGGTGATCTTTTCACAAAGCCAAAATATGAATCAGAAACTTTGTTGGGCACCAACAATTATAATCTCAGTCATTGAAGCAATTGCAATTTATCATAACATCGGAAAGAGTCTATGTCAGAGCTTAAAAGCAAGTCCACATACTCAACTATCACTTAGTCCTTCATAATTGCTAACACTCACGCGATACTTGTGGTTACAGAGTTTTAATCGGACACAGAGAAAGATAGGGGCTTATAGTTTTTGCCCCACAACCTTTTACCTCAAGGGTAATGTCAATAATAATAATTCACGCTCCCCCACAGCCAATTAGATATATATATATATATATATCATGTTCTTTCCAACATGCTGAGCTTGCCAAAGGATAAAATGAAAAAGGAAGGGTGAAGATCACCGTGACTCTTGCATAGGGTAAAGGATAATAATAAAGGATAGACCCTTCACAGAGGGAAGCAGAGGTTGTCATGCGCGTTTAGGGTTGATGCACAAAATCTTAATGCAAAAGAACATCACTTTACATTGCCCCTTGCATGTGAACCTTTATTATGCAGTCCGTCGCTTTTATTGCGTCCACAACAAGTTCGTGCAAAGTTTATTTTCTCTGCACTAATAAGTCATGCATATTTAGAGAGCAATTTTTATTGCTTGCACCGATGACAACTTACTTGAAGGATCTTACTCAATCCATAGGTAGATATGGTGGACTCTCATGGCAAAACTAGTTTAAGGGTATTTGGAAGCACAAGTAGTATTTCTACTTAGTGATGAGAATTGGCTAGCATGAGGGGGAAAGGCAAACTCAACACGGTAGAGGAACCATGACAACATACTTTAACTCAGATGTAGGAAAGCATAACTCATTATGTTGTCTTCCTTGTCCAACCTCAACTCTTTAGCATGTCATATTTTAATGAGTGCTCCCAATCATAAAAGATGTCAATGATAATATATCTATATGTGAAACTCCTCTTTCCTTATTACTTCCTATTAATTGCAACGATGACCAAAGCTATATTTGCCAACTCCCAACACCTTTAAATCATCATACTCTTTCTATGTGGAGTCATTACTTTCAATAAGATCAATATGAACTCTTGATTCTTTTTATTCCTTTTCTTCTAATCACCCAAGATCATGGCAAAGTACACAAGCCCTTGACTCAACACTAATCTTTATTATATAGCTCACGGACTCGATTACAAAGAAGGATCATAAAGCAAAACTCAAAACTAGATCATGCCATGACTTTATTCTACTAAATCAAGATACTGCTGATAAGATCAAACTAAGAAAAATGGTAAAGATAGGAGTTGTGATGGTGATACGATACCAAGGCACCTCCCCCAAGCTTGGCAGTTGCCAAGGGGAGTGCCCATACCCAGGTGATTATTTCCTCGGAGGTGATGGAGGTGTTGCATTTTTCTTCTCCAGCTTGCGTTTGAGGCTAAAATTTTCCTCCCTTAGACCCTCATTCTCGAGCTCAAGTTTCATTATCTTTTTGCATAGTGCTGCCTTGCTGCCCTGCGAAAAACGAGGTGGGATAGATTGGACCTTAGGGAGGCTTGACTTCTTGAACTGCACATGCATATCACCAGGTTGAGGTAGGGGATAGTCCTCTTCGGAACTCGTTTCCTCCTTCCTCTTTGGATCATAGTCTTCTTCTTCCTCCGTGGTCCAGCCATAATGCTCCACCTCCCCATATACCTTGGGATTTGCAATATAATCAGCCATGTAGCTCTCTCCCTCAGAATCTTGGGAAGACATCTTGCTCTAATCTGCAGCAGCAACAGCTCGAAACAAAAACAGAGGATATTTGCGTGATACAGGAGTCAAAACCTTCGGGAGTATATATAATGAATTTTTACCGACCAAAATACGTACTGTGCAAGGAAACGGAGTCCGGAGGGCACACGAGGTGCTCACGAGGTAGGGGGGGGGGCGCCCAGGGGGGTAGGGCGCGCCCTCCACCCTCGTGGAGGCCTCGTGTCCTCCCGGGACTGCCTCTTATTTTTCTATTTTTCTAAATATTCCAAAACAGAGAAATATTGCCTTAAAAATTGTTTTGGAGTCGGTTTACTTACCATACCACATACCTATTCCTTTTTGGAGTCTGGAACGTTCTGGAAAGTGTCCCTTATGTATTCCTCCGGGGTTACGGTTTCAATAACATTAGTTTCAACATTTATAGGATTACCTGAGATATAGTGTTGATTCTTTGACCGTTCACCACCTTCGGATTTGTGCCTGCGAAGTTGTTGATTTTTATGGCACCGGAACGATAGACCTCCTCGATGACGTAAGGACCTTCCCATTTGGAGAGAAGTTTTCCTGCAAAAAACCTTAAACGAGAGTTGTATAGCAATACATAATCACCTACATTAAACTCACGCTTTTGTATTCTTTTGTCATGCCACCTTTTAACTTTTTCTTTAAACAGCTTGGCATTTTCATAAGCTTGGGTTCTCCATTCATCAAGTGAGCTAATATCAAATAACCTCTTCTCACCGACAAGTTTGAAATCATAGTTGAGCTCCTTAATAACAATATGCCGTATGTTCTAGTTTGAGAGGTAAATGACATGCTTTTCCATAAACCATCTTATACGGAGACATACCCATAGGATTTTTATATGCAGTTCTATAGGCCCATAATGCATCATCAAGTTTTTTGGACCAATTCTTTCTAGACCTATTGACAGTCTTTTGCAAAATTAATTTGAGCTCTCTATTGCTCAATTCTACCTGACCACTAGACTGCGGGTGATATGGAGAATCTTATGATTAACGTCGTATTTAGCAAGCATCTTACGGAAAGCACCATGAATAAAGTGTGAACCACCATCAGTCATTAAGTATCTAGGGACTCCAAACCTCGGAAAAATAACTTCCTTAAGCATTTTAATAGAAGTATTATGATCAGCACTACTAGTTGGAATAGCTTCTACCCACTTAGTAACGTAATCAACAACAACTAGAATATGAGTGTAACCATTAGAGGTAGGAAAAGGTCCCATATAATCAAAGCCCCAAACATCAAATGGCTCAATAACAAGTGAATAATTCGTAGGCATTTCTTGACGTCTACTAATATTACCAATTCTTTGACATTCATCACAAGACAAAACAAACTTACGGGCATCCTTGAAGAGAGTAGGCCAATAAAAACCCGGATTGCAATACCTTATGTGCAGTTCTATCTCTAGCGTGATGTCCTCTATAAGCTTCGGAGTGACACTTGCATAGGATCTATTCCAGTTCATGCTCAGGTACACAATGTCTAATAACACCATCTACCCTTCTTTATAAAGATGTGGGTCATCCCAAAAGTAATGCCGCAAGTCATAGAAAAACTTTTTCTTTTGTTGGTATGTGAAGCTAGGCGGTATAAATTTAGCAACAATATAATTAGTGTAATCAACATACCAAGGAGTGATACGAGAAGTACTTATGACATTTAATTGCTCATCAGGAAAGCTATCATCAATAGGTAGTGGGTCATCAAGAACATTCTCTAGCCTAGACAAGTTGTCTGCAACGGGGTTCTCAGCTCCTTTTCTATCAACAATATGTAAATCAAATTCTTGAAGCAAGAGAACCCATCTAATGAGTCTAGGTTTTGCATCTTTCTTTTCCATAAGATATTTAATAGCATCATGATCTGTATGAATAGTTACTCTAGAATCAACAATATAGGGTCTGAATTTATCACAAGGAAATACAACCGCTAAAAGTTCCTTTTCGGTAGTAGCATAATTTCTTTGAGCATTGTCCAGATTCTTACTAGCATAATGGATAACATTCAGTTTATTATCAACTCTTTGCCCTAGAATAGCACCTACAGCATAATCACTAGCATCACACATAATTTCAAAGGGTAAATTCCAATCAGGTGGTTGAACAACAGGTGCAGAGACTAATGCTTTCTTAAGTATTTCAAATGCTTCTACACAATCATCATCAAAGACAAATGGTACATCTTTTGTAATAAATTAGTCGAGGTCGAGAGATTTTGAGAAGTCCTTGATGAACCTCCTATAAAATCCGGCTGACCAAGGAAACTTCTTATACCTTTGATGTCCTTGGGACATGGCATCTTTCAATAGCATCAACCTTGGCTTTATCAACCTCAATACCTCTTTCGAAACTTTGTGCCCCAAGACAATTCCTTCATTAACCATAAAGTGGCACTTTTCCCAATTCAAGACAAGATTAGTTTCTTCACATCTCTGCAAAACTCGAGCAAGATTGCTCAAGCAATCATCAAAGAGGAACCATAGGCGGAAAAGTCGTCCATGAAAACCTCACAAATTTTCTCACGAAGTCGAGAATATAGCCATCATGCATGTTTGAAAGGTAGCAGGTGCATTACATAAACCAAAAGGCATCGTCTATAAGCAAAAGTACCAAAAGGGCATGTAAAAGTAGTCTTTGATTGATCTTTAGCCGACCACGGTATTTGTGAGAAACCGAATAACCATCTAGAAAGCAATAATGTGTATGTTTGCATAGTCTTTCTAGCATTTGATCAATAAAAGGTAAGGGGTAATGATCTTTCTTAGTAGCCTTATTTAATTTGCGGAAATCAATCACCATCCTATAACCTGTGATAATTCTTTGCGGAATCAATTCATCTTTATCATTAGGGACAACAGTAATACCTCCCTTCTTAGGGACACAATGGACAGGACTTACCCACTGACTATCAGCAACGGGATAAATTATACCTGCCTCCAGAAGCTTGAGTATTTCTTTTCTTACCACTTCTTTCATTTTAGGATTCAAACGTCGTTGAGGATCACGAACTGGTTTGGCATCAGCTTCCAAATTTATTTTATGTTGACATAGAGTGGGACTGATGCCCTTAAGCTCATCCAGAGTATATCCAATAGCGGCACGATGCTTCTTCAGAGTTTTCAATAATCTTTCTTCTTCATGCTCTGAAAGGTTAGCACTAATAATAATATGATATATTTTCTTTTCATCAAGATAAGCATATTTAAGATTATCAGGCAACGGTTTAAGTTCAAACACGGGATCACCCTTGGGAGGAGGAGGATCCCCTAGGATTTCAACAGGCAAATTGTGTTGTAGAATAGGTTCCTGTTTAAAGAATACTTCATCTATTTTCCTTCTTTCATTCATGAACATATCATTTTCATGGTGTAGCAAATAGTGTTCTAAAGGATCACTAGGAGGTACAGCAATAGAAGCAAGACCAATAATTTCATCCTTACTAGGCAATTCTTCCTCACGATGTTGTTTACTAAATTTAGAGAAATTAAACTCATGGACCATATCGTCCAAGCCAACAGTAACAACATTCTTTTTGCAATCTATCATACCATTAACGGTACGCAAGAAGGGTCTACCAAATATAATGGGACAAAAGCTATCTTGTGGAGAACCAAGAACAAGAAAATCAGCGGGATATTTGGTTTTCCCACACAAGACTTCAACATCTCTAACAATTCCCATTGGAGATATAGTATCTCTATTGGCAAGTTTAATTGTAACATCAATATCTTCTAACTCAGCAGGTGCAATATCATGCATAATTTCTTTGTATAAGTCAATGGGTATAACACTAGCACTAGCACCCATATCACATAAGCCATGATAACAATGATCTCCTATTTTAACAGAAATAACAGGCATGCCTACCACAGGTCTATGTTTATCCCTATCACAGGGTTTAGCAATTCTAGCTGTTTCACCAGTGAATTGAATAACATGCCCATCAATATTATCAGACAAGAGATCTTTAACAATAGCAATATTGGGTTCTACTTTGACTTGCTCAGGAGGTGTATAAGTCCTAGTATTGCTTTTATGAACAACAGTTGAAGCTTTAGCATGATCCTTCATTCTAATAGGGAAAGGAGGTTTAACAGCATACGAAGTAGGAACAATAGGATCATTATAAGTGACAATCTTTTCTTCAACTTTAATAGGTGCAGCTACTTTTACTTCTATGGGAGGATGATATTTAAACCACTTCTCCTTGGGGAGATCAACATAAGTAGCAAAAGATTCACAGAAAGAAGCTACTATCTTAGAGTCAAGTCCATATTTAGTGCTAAACTTACGGAAAATATCGGTATCCATAAAAGATTAAACACAATCAAACTTAGGTGGCAAACCTGGCTCCTTACCTTCGTCGAGGTCCCAATCTTTAGAGTTGCGTTTAATTCTATCCAATAAATTCCATCCAAATTCAATGGACTTCATCATAAAAGAGCCAACACAAGAAGTATCGAGCATGGTGCGATTATTATCAGAAAGCCAAGCATAAAAATTCTGGAGAATTGTCAATTTTGAGAGCTCATGATTGGGGCATGAATATAACATTGATTTAAGCCTCCCCCAAGCTTGAGCGATGCTTTCTCCTTCGCGAGGCCAAAAAATATATATATATAATTGCGATCATGATGAACAAGATGCATAGGGTAATACTTTTGATGAAATTCCAATTTCAATCTTTTATAGTTCCACGATCTCGTATCATCACATAGCCTATACCATGTCAATGCGTCTCCCTCCAAAGATAAAGGGAAAGCCTTCCTCTTAACGGCATCATCGGGTACACCTGCAAGCTTAAATAGTCCACAAGTATCATCCACAAAGCATAGATGTTCGTCAGGATGCTTTGTTCCATCTCCTGCGAAAGTGTTAGCTAGCAGTTTTTCCATCATACCCGAAGGAATCTGAAAAGAAGTTTCATTTTCAATAGGTTCAGTAGGTTGAGAAGCAACTCTTGGCTCAACTGGACAGGGTGAAGATACCCCAAACAAGCCCCTCAAGCAATTACTTTCCATAGTAACAAGTGACAGAAAATTTCAGCACACTAAATAAATTTTTCCTTACCAAATTCCACCTACCAAAGGCGCTTCACTCCCCGGCAACGGCGCTAGAAAAGAGTCTTGATGACACACAAGTATAGGGTATCTATCGTAGTACTTTTGATAAGTAAGAGTGTCGAATCCAACAAGGATTAGAAGGAAATGATAAGCGGTTTTCAGCAAGGTATTCTCTGCAAGTACTGAAATAAGTGGTAACAGATAGTTTTGTGATAAGATAAATGGTAACGAGCAACAAGTAACAAAAGTAAATAAAGTGCAGCAAGGTGTCCCAATCCTTTTTGTAGCAAAGGACAAGCCTGGACAAACTCAAATAATAGGAAAAGCACTCCCGAGGACAGATGGGAATATCGTCAAGCTAGTTTTCATCACGCTCATATGATTCGCGTTCGGTACTTTGATAATTTGATATGTGGGTGGACCGGTGCTTGGGTACTGCCCTTACTTGGACAAGCATCCCACTTATGATTAACCTCTATTGCAAGCATCCGCAACTACAACAAAACTATTAAGGTAAACCTAACCATAGCATGAAACATATGGATCCAAATCAGCCCCTTACGAAGCAACGCATAAACTAGGGTTTAAGCTTCTGTCACTCTAGCAACCCATCATCTACTTATTACTTCCCAATGCCTTCCTCTAGGCCCAAAGAATGGTGAAGTGTTATGTAGTCGACGTTCACATAACACCACTAGAGGTTAGACAACACACATCTTATCAAAATATCGAACGAATACCAAATTCACATGACTACTAATAGCAAGACTTCTCCCTTGTCCTCAGGAACAAACGTAACTACTCACAAAGCATATTCATGTTCATAATCAGAGGGGTAATATTGTGCATAAAGGATCTGAACATATGATCTTCCACCAAATAAACCAACTAGCATCAACTACAAGGAGTAATCAACACTACTAGCAACCTACTAGCACCAATCCCGGACTTGGAGACAAGAATTGGATACAAGAGATGAACAAGGGTTTGGAGATGAGATGGTGCTGGTGAAGATGTTGATGGAGATTTCCCTCTCCCGATAAGAGGAGTGTTGGTGATGACGATGGTGATGATTTCCCCCTCCCAGATGGAAGTGTCCCCGGCAGAACAGCTCTGCCGAAGCCCTAGATTGGTTCCGCCAAGGTTCCGCCTCGTGGCGGCGGAGTCTCGTCCCGAAAGGTTCTCTTCTATGTTTTTCTCATTGAAAGACTTCATATGGGAGAAGATGGGCGTCGGAGAGCCACCAGGGGGCCCACGAGGTAGGGGGGCGCGCCCAGGGGGCGCCCCCACCCTCGTGAGCAGGGTGTGGGCCCCCTGGCCTTCATCTTTGGAGATGATTTTTCTTTAATTATTATAAGGTATTCCGTGGAGTTTCAGGACTTTTGGAGTTGCGTAGAATAGTCCTCCAATATTTGCTCCTTTTCCAGCCCAGAATTCCAGCTGCCGGCATTCTCCCTCTTCATGTAAACCTTGTAAAATAAGAGAGAATAGCCATAAGTATTGTGACATAACGTGGAATAACAGCCCATAATGCAGTAAATATCGACATAAAAGCATGATGCAAAATGGACGTATCAGTAGGCATTGGGTCAGTGACTCGTTGGATGGTATTCATCATGAGACAGTTATAACCTAGGGCGATACGACACTAGCTCCAATTGCATGACATCTTTTGTCCTACCCTCCTGTGGCAGCGGGGTCCTATTTGGAAACTAACGGATATTAAGGCCTCCTTTTAATAGAGAACTATAACAAAGCATTATCACACGGTGAATACATGAACTCCTCAAACTACGGTCATCATCGAGAGTGGTCCCGACTATTGTCAATCCGGGGTTGCCGGATCATAACACGTAGTAGGTGACTATAACTTGCAAGATCGGATCTAGAACATGGATATAATGGTGATAACATAAATGGTTCAGATCTGAAATCATGGCACCCGGGCCTAAAGTGACAAGCATTAAGCATGGCAAAGTCATAGCAACATCAATCTCAGAACATAGTGGATACTAGGGATCAGGCCCTAACAAAACTAACTTGATTACATGACGAATCTCATCCAACTCCTCACCGACCAGCGAGCCTACGAAGGAATTACTCACTCCCAGTGGGGAGCATCATGGAATTGACGATGGACATGTGTTGGTGATGACGAAGATCGAAGATCCCCCTCTCTGGAGCCCCAAACGGAATCCAGATATGTCCTCCCGATGAAGAACAGGAGGTGGCGGTGGCTCTATCTTGTGAAACGTGATAATTCTTTCTCCTCCAATTTTTTCTGGAATAATGTGATTTTATAGCGTCGGTTTGTGGTCGGCGGGGCCACGGTGGGCGGCACCCACAGGCGTGCACGGGGCGGCGCGCCTGGTGGGTTGTGTCCACCAAGGTGCCCCCTCAGGTACCTCTTGGCTCTAGAAATTCTCTTTATTGATATAAAAAATCCTCGCAAAGTTTCGTTTCATTCCGAGAACTTTTCTTTCTGCACAAAAAAGAATACCATGGTACTTCTGCTGAAAACATCGTCAGTCCGGGGTTAGTTTCATTCAAATCATGCAAATTAGAGTCCAAAACAAGAGGAAAAGCATTATGAAAAGTAGATACGTTGGAGGCGTATCAAGGAGCAGCGCCATACTGCACCTAAATCGTACCCACGAAGACATCTATTGCATGAGTTCAACGACGAAGTAATCGCTGACGTACCTGACTGTCCCCCTCGAGGATAACACGAGCCAGCATGGGAGGATTTTGATGGAAATATGCCCTAGAGGCAATAATAAAATGGGTATTATTATATTTCCTTATTCATGATAAAGGTTTATTATTCATGCTAGAATTGTATTGATCAGAAACTTAAATACATGTGTGAATATATAAACAAATACCGTGCCCCTAGTAACCCTCTACTAGACTAGCTCGTGGATCAAAGATGATTAAGGTTTCCTAACCATAGACATGGGTTGTCATTTTGATAATTGGATCACATCATTAGGAGAATGATGTGAAGGACAAGACCCATCTGTTAGCTTAGCATATTGATCGTCCAGTTTATTGCTATTGCTTTCTTGATGACAAATACATATTCCTTCGACTATGAGATTATGCAACTCCCGGATACCAGAGGAATACCTTGTGTGCTATCAAACATCACAACATAACTGGGTGATCATAAAGATGCTCTACAGGTATCTCCGAAGGTGTTTGTTGAGTTGGCATAGATCGAGATTAGGATTTTTCACTCCGAGTATCGGAGAGGTATCTTTGAGCCCTCTTGATAATACAGATCATAAGCTTGCAAGAAAATGACTAAGGAGTTAGTTATGAGATGATGTATTACAGAATTAGTAAATAGACTTGCCGGTAACGAGATTGCACTAGGTATGAAGGTACTAACGACCGAATCTCGGGCAAGTATCATACCGATGGACAAAGGGAATTACATATGTTGTCATAAGGTTCGAACAATAAAGATCTTCGTAGAATATGTAGGAGCCAATATGGGCATCCAGGTTCCGCTATTGGCTATTGACCGAAGAGGTGCCTCGGTCATGTCTACATAGTTTTCGAATCCATAGGGTCCACACGCTTAACGTTCGTTTTTTTACAGAAAGACTGTAAGGGAACCCCCTACAGTATAATTGGTGCAACAAACCCAAGTTGCAAGTACCATGCCTTGAACCTGGGTGGGTGAGAAGGCATCAGCCCCTTCCCACCACTAGGCTATGCTTAACGTTCGTTGATGATATAGTGTTATATGAGTTATATGATTTGGTGACCGAATGCTGTTCGGAGTCCCGGATGAGATCACGAACATGACGAGGAGTCTTGAAATGGTCGAGAGGTAAAGATTGATATATAGGACGATGGTATTCGAACACCAGAATAGTTTCCGAGTGCACCGGGTAGTAGGGATGTAAATAGTACGGATAATTTCTGTTTCGAATCCGCATCCACATCCGTTTTTAAGGATATGGTATGCACTTCCCCAATCCAACGGATACAGATTTTGGTCAAGCGAATATCCAATGAATATGGTAGCGGATATGGTATCAATAATATCTGACGGATGTGGATTATCCTGTATTTTTTGCGGATTATCCGGTGTTATCAAATAGGATTATCCGATAAATTTGGTCCAATCGACAAGCCCAAATACCCAATTAGGCCACTGATTAAAATCATCACATATAAATATCATATAACCCCAACCCTAATAGCATTGTGGTACGACTGTACCACATCACATGTACGCACAAGTGTAGCCAATTGACTTGAGAACACATGCTGTACAAGCTCACTTACATAATATTTAAATAGATTTTTATTATGGACTAGAGACACTATGAAACTATGATGTCTAATGTCTTGCTTTCTGCAGCGTGTAAGCTATAAATTTCATTGATCAGTGAAAATTGATTGGTTACTTATATATTGTTCTTCCTTGCATAGACCATGATAGATATTATAGAAAATATGTACATAGTTTTTTATCCGTTTTCAGTCCGAGTCCACTCCGCTTCTGCTCTGAATCTGTAGTCCGATATAATCCGTATTCTAATCTGCATCTGGTCATTATTTGATCCGCTCCGAATCCGACAAAAAATATGGTAAAGGCATTGTCCGACCCGTTTACATCCCTACTGGGTAGTCATCGGGTCATCGGAAGGGATTCCGGACACCCCCCGTAAGTGTACGGGCTTAATGGGCTAAAGGAGGGGACAAACCAACCCACTAGGGGGCTGGTGCGCCCCTCTACATGGTTGGCCGGCCCTAGGGAAAGGAAAGGGGAGGGGTGGCCCCTCATTCCTTTCCCTCCTCGTGAGAGAGAGGAAAGGGGGGGCACCTCCTCCTCTTGCCTTCCTCCCGCACTCATATATGGAAGGGGGCACGACTTGGGGAAGTCCCCAAGTAGGATTCGGCCCTACTTGGGGTGCCCCTTGGCCTCTCCCCTCTCCCCCACCTATATATATGTGGGAGGCGGGCGCCACACATAATCACGACAATTGTTTAGCCGTGTGTGGCGCCCCCTCCACCTTGTACATCCTCGGTCATATTTTCGTAGTGCTTAGTTGAAGTCCTGCGGAGATAGCGTCACCATCACCGTCACCACACCATCGTGCTGCCGGAACTCATCCACTACCTTGCCGTCTTGCTGGATCAAGAAGGCGTGGACGTCACCCAGTTGAACATGTGCTGAATGCGGAGGTGTCGTACATTCGGTACTCGATCGATTCGATCGCGAAGAAGTTCGACTATATCAACCGTGTTACTAAACACTTCCGCTTACGGTCTACTAGGGTACGTAGACACACTCTCCCCTCTCTTTGTTATGCATCTCCATGGATAGATCTTGCGTGTGCATAGAATTTCTTTTGTTTTCCATGCAACATTTCCCAACAGTGGCATCATGAGCCAGGTCTATGCGTAGCTGATATGCACGAGTAGAACACAAAGAGTTGTGGACGGTGATAGTCATACTACTTACTACCAACGTCTTATTTTGAGTCGACAGTATTGTGGGATGAAGCAGCCCGGACCAACCTTATATGTCCACGTACATGAGACCAGTTCCACCAAGAGACATGCAACTTGTTTTGCATAAAGGTGGCTGGCGGGTGTTTGTTTCTCCTACTTTAGTTGAATCAAATTTGATAGCGGCCAGTCCTTGAAGAAGGTTAAAACAGCAAACTTGATAAATCACCGTTGTGGTTTTCGCCGTAGGTAAGAATGGTTCTTGCTAGAAGCCCATAGCAGCCACGTAAAACATGCAACAACAAAGTAGAGGACGTCTAACATGTTTTTGCAGGGCATGTTGTGATGTGATATGGTCAAGACATGATGCGATATACGTTATTTTATGAGATGATCATGTTTTATAATTTATCGGCATTCGGCAGGAGCCTTATGGTTGTCTCTTTATTGTATGAAATGCAAGCGTCGTGTAATTGCTTTACTTTATCGCTATGCGTTAGCAATAGTTGTAGAAGCAATAGTTGGCGAGACGACCCCGACGCAACGATGGAGATCAAGGTGTTGAGCTGGTAACGATGGAGATCATGACGATGCTTTGGAGATGGAGATCAAAAGCACAAGATGATGATGGCCATATCATGTTACATATTTTGATTGCATGGGATGTTTATCCTTTATGCATCTTATTTTGCCTAGAACGGTGGTGGCATTATAAGATGATCCCTTCACTAAATTTCAAGATAAAAGTGTTGTCCCCAAGTATGCACCATTGCTAAAGTTTGTCATTTTAAAGTACCTTGTGATGATCGGGTGTGATAGACTATACGTTCGCATACAACAGGTGTAAGCCAGTTTTATCGTCACCACACCATCGTGCTGCCGGAACTCATCCACTACCTCGCCGTCTTGCTGGATCAAGAAGGCGTGTATGTCACTGAGCTGAACGTGTGCCAAACACAGAGGTGTCGTACGTTGGTATTCGATTGGTTGGATCCTGAAGAAGTTTGACTACATCAACCGTGTTACTAAACGCTTCCGCTTACGGTCTATGAGTGTACGTAGACACACTCTCCCCTCTCGTTGTTATGCATCTCCATGGATATATCTTGCATGTGCATAGATTTTTTTTTGTTTTCCATGCAACGTTTCCCAACAGATCTCGACACTCAGCCTGCTCCATGATATGTCTCCAATGTATCTACAATTTTTTATTTTTCCATGCTATTATAGTATCAATCTTGGATGTTTTATATACATTTACAAGAAACTTTATATCATTTTTTTGGACTAACCTATTAACTTAGTGCCTAGTGTCAGTTGTTGTATTTTGCTTGTTTTTGAGTTTGCAGAATATCAGTACCAAACGAAGTCCAAATGCCACGAAACTTTTTGGAGATTTTTTTCTGGCAATAAGAGACCCTGCAAGCTTCAGGAGGGCACGTGAAGACGAAGGAGTGTCCCACTAGGCACCAGGGCGCGCCAGGGGCCTGGTGTGCTCCCTGGTGCATAATGGGGCCCATAGGCCTTCGTTTGACCTAATTGCGCCTCTATAAATACTCTAAAATCAGGAAACCTACTAGGGAGTCCACGATAATTTTTCCACCACCGCAAGCCTCTGTCCTCGAGAGATCCCATCTGGGGCCTTTTCTGGCACTCTGCCGGAGGGGGAAACAATCACGGAGGGGTTCTTCATCATCCTTACTTCCCCTCCGATGATGCGTGAGTAGTTTACCACAGACCTATGGGTCCATAGTTAGTAGCTAGATGGTTTCTTCTCTCTTTTTGATTCTCAATACAATGTTCACCTTGTTGGTTTTGGAGATCTATTTGATGTAATGACTTTTTGCAGTGTGTTTGTTGGGATCCGATGAATTGTGAATTTATGATCAGATCTGTCCAAGAATATTATTTGAGTTTTCTTTGAACTCTTTTATGCATGATTAATATAGCCTCGTATTTATTCTTTGATTTATTGGTTTGGTTTAGTCAAGTAGATTGATTTATCTTGTCATGGGAAGAGGTGCTTTGTAATAGGTTTGACCTTGCGGTGCTCAATCCCAATGATAGAAATGGACATGGCACGTATGTACTGTTGTTATTAAGGGTAACAAGATGGGGTTTATTCATGCATGAGTTTATCTTGTCTACATCATGTTATCTTGCTTAAAGCATTACTCTGTTTCCCATGAACTTAATACACTAGATGCATGCTGGATAGTGGTCGATGTGTGAAGTAATAGTAGTAGATGCAGAATCGTTTTGAACTACTAATCTTGTACGTGCTGCCTATGTATGATCATTGCCTTGGATATCGTCATAATTATTTGCTTTTATATCAATTGCCCAACAGTAATTTGGTTACCCACCGTGTGCTATTTTCTCGAGCGAAGCCTCTAGTGAAAACTATAGGCCGTGGGTCTATCTTTTATCATATATTAAAACTAAAAATACATTGTTGCAATTTTATTTTATTTATTTTATTTTTTTATTTTTGTCAGATCTATCTATCAAAAACTATACAATTTAATCTTGACAACCCCTCTATGCGTTCGGTTCCAAGTATTTGATGTTTGTGTGCAGATGTTGTTTACATAGTGTTGCTTGCTTCTCCTACTAGATTGATAACCTTGGTTTCATAACTGAGGGAAATAATTATCTCTACTATACTGCATTATCCTCTCCTCTTCGAGGAAATTCCAACGCAGCTCACAAGTAGTAGGAAGAATTTCCATCATGGTTGCCGAGGAGACATCATCAACTTCTATCAAGTACATACGCATAAACTTTCATCTCCTTGCATTTACTTTATTTGCCACTTCCCTCTCAATTTCATCCCCCCCCCCACTTCTAATTTTTTTTACAAAAATATTTTCCGTTTGCCTTTTTGCTTAGTTGCTTTTATTGCCTTCATGTCAACACTCACAAATAGAAAATTAAACAAGAAAAGTAAAGACATATGGATCCTCATCCACTTGCTAATCTTTTCAAAAAAGCCTAATTATGTTGAACCAATTGCTAGTGAATTGAGTGCCCTTGATTACCTTTGTGAAGTTTTGCTTGAAAATCCTGAATCTGGAAATTCTGATGCAGTGTTAAAATGAAAAAATTATAAAGCGATTCATGATAGCTCATTTAATGAAAAGCATGATTGCAATGATGTTATTATAAATTCTATTAATATCAATTGCGCTAATAATATGCAAAACTACAAGCTTGGGGATGACAATTTTGTCATGTCCACTACTCATTGTAATGATCATGATTGGGGTGATGCTTCTTATGATCTTGAAAATTTATTTAATCATCATGATGAATATGATATTGATAATAATGTTTCTAATAATATTGAAAGTGGGTTTGGAAAAGTGTCAACTTTAGGAAATAAGCATCCCACATACTCGAAGAGTGTTCAACCTTATGAAAATTTTGACAAAAGTGGGTTCGGAGAGGTTGTGACTTTAGTTAATATTGATCCCACTATCTTGGAAGATTGAAAGACTTTTATGCAAGTGGAACATGAAGAGAAAATTTTCTATGATAGCTATATTATTGAGTTGGATTATGATCCTACATGTAATTATTACGAGAGAGGAAAATATAGTTGTAGAAATTTTCATGTTACAAAATTACCTCTCGTTATGTTGAGATTGACAATGTTTTATTCCTCTCCCTTATTTATGATAGGTATTTCTTGACTTGATAATTTGTTTGCTTATAAAATACCTATGCATAGAAAGTATGTTATACTTAAATATGTTTTTTGCATGTATTATCACTGGTATGCGTCGGTGATATACAAACAGTTTTAAACCCCTTTCCGCGACGGCATTCGGAACCGTCGCCTAGTGAGTGTGGGCGATTAGGGGGTCCTTCACACACGACCCAGAAACCGTCGGGGATATGCCCTCCTGGCACACACGCTCGGCAAAATGAGGTCGTGTGGGACCGGCGAGCGAGCAAATATGGTTATACGTACAGTAGTGCTAAAAAATACAATTATACAGGCAAAATCATTTTTGGTCGTAAGTTCATCCCACACAGACAGTCCCCGCGAAACGTTTCCGTTCGTACATACATCCCAGACAGTCGCTGCCAGGAAAATGTTTCCGTTCGTAGGTAGATCACACACAATTTTCCCAGTTAAATCATTTGTCATGGCCTTCCCATCGCACACAATATTAATAATTTTATCGTTTGCATTATTGAATGCATCACACACGGTGCGTAGAAGAAACTGTGTGCATTGCCTTAGGTCATCGCACACGGTATTTTCTCAATAACCGTTTGCAATAGCAAAAAGCAATTAGCAAGCTAATTGCCCTATTATTAATAATCCATTTATTAATCTATGACATTCATACTAAACACATAATATATTTCATTCCCATATTAAGGAAGCAGGATTTCATAATTGAAATACATCAGAGTACAACATGATATAGCTTCAGCACTCAGCTACCCCATTACACAACTGCACCAACACCAAGTTTTACGTGCAACATCTAGAACCTTTTGAAATTAGCATCATAGACGGTACATAGAGAGATGCATCTCATCGGGATAACTGCTAAAGCGGAAGGCGAATATTGAGCATTCATTGATGTTGAAGGTCTTTGCAACTTTAGGCCAGTGCCTGTGGATGATTGGCCGTCCATCCTTCATCCTCTTCAGGAACACTTCAATATTGAGCTGTGGGTGTTGTATGAAAACCTTCCTCGCCTCCTGTCCATACAGGTGGTTTGAGAGGTAATCATCAGTGAACTGTTTTGGAAAGGCCTGAAAACAAGGATGTGCATAAATATCTTCTCTATATTGGAAATGGGGCAAAGGAATAAAAAAGACAAGGTATAATAGTATACAATAACAGAATGCAGCCACAACAATTGAACATCGCATTACAGAATTGAACCAAGTAGTTAACTAAACACCGCAACAAATGAACCAACTTTTTAACTGAGCACCACATTGCACAAATATAACATACTCCTAGTAGAAAATCAGACAGTTAACCAAACCAAGCATGCTTAACAACTTGGAAATATAGCAATTGTATTTGTTTCTCATGTATTTAGTACAACCAAATTCGATTTATTTCTCACATGGTATACAATAACAGAATGCAGCCACAACAATTGAACATCGCATTGCAGAATTGAACCAAGCAGTTAACTAAACACCACAACAAATGAACCAACCATTAACTGAGCACCACATTGCACAAATATAACATACTCCTAATAGAAGATTGGGCAGTTAACCAAACCAAGCATTCTTAACAACTTGGAAATATAGTAATTGTATTTGTTTCTCATGTATTTAGTATAGTCAATTTATTTCTCACATGGTATACAATAACATAATGCACACACAACAATTAAACATCGCATTGCAGAATTGAACCAAACAGTTAACTAAACACCACAACAAATGAACCAAACGTTAACTGAGCACCACATTGCACAATATAACATACTCCTAATAGAAGATTAGATAGTTAACCAGACCAAGCATGCTTGACAACTTGGAAAATTGCACCCTAAAGATTGAACATCACATTTGCAGAACTGAACCAAACAGTTAACTGAACACCACATTGAACAACATATAGAACATATACACTAGAGCAGAAGATTGCGTGGTAAAAGTAGATAGCACAATTCACTAAAATTTGTTAAGAAAAGGCAGTAGCTAGCAAACTGAACATGGGTCCTTATAGTGAGATAATAAGACAAGCTACTCATTGTCGGAGATATCGACGACGATTGGTTCCTTGGACATGGAAGAGGGCGAGGCCTTCACATCATGGGTTCCCTCGTTGTAGTGGTGAGTTGCCTGAGCCGCTCCGGGCACCAACCTACTGGCTCTCGAGATGCGGTAAGCACGTGCATGCTGAGAAAACACCTCGTAGTCTTTGTTGAAGGCACCGACGGTGGCCTCGAGAAAACACCATGAACTATCGTTTAAAGCAGCCAACCGCGCCGCAGTGTCGGCGCGCGAGGCATCGACGGTGGCCTCGAAGGCGAGGTGCTCCTCCAAGATCTGGGGGTCGGCACGAATGGCATCCATCACGACCTCATCCGTGCGTGCAGCCACGATTTGCTTCTCCGCTGCCAAATGCTCCTTGAGATCCTGGCTATACTGCATGCACCATGGCTTAGGACGGCGCTTATTTGGTGGAGGGGTCGGTGATTTGGGTGGAAGGTGTCGCGCTCGCGCCGGCGGTCGGGGCATGTGGGATGTGGAAGGAGGAGGAGGACGGGGTTCGGGTGTGGATTACCTGCCTGGATAGGCGAGGCTGAGCAGCATGAAGGAGGGTCGCCGGTGAGGCGGCAGCGCTGCAAGCAAAGAGTGAAGGTTTTAACTTGGAAAGGAAGGCAGAAACAGGGGAAATGTGGCCTTTGGTAAGGGGGAGGGGGCGGGGAGGTAGATATTTCTGCGGAAGCCGAAAATTTGGAATCGCTTCAACGAAAAAGCTGGCGCGCAAAGTGTCATCAGACAGGGTCCCTTATTCAGAGCGGGCTATGGACTATAGTCGATGAACCTTCTCGAGTAAGCCATAGGCGTACTATACACCAACGGTGCTCCAGGATATTTTGTATTGCATCTCACACGGTTGGTGATAATAAACTGTGTGGGATCTACTTGATTTTTCACCTTGATTTGAATTACATAATGGGGTCACAGCTGCAAAGGATGGTGTTTGAATTGCTAGAACTTCTATCTGTAGTGAACATGCAACTATAGGTGTGCCGTCAAAAAATTTGGAATCATTCAGGGTTCGTTTGGACATCTTTATACGGTAACTTGGTTTTCTAGGAATTTCAGGTGCACAATTCAAAATTAAACCACATGCACATCTTCCGGTGCACCAAAATGGGTTGTAAAATGATATATGTGTCCATGGATTGATGCTTACGTCCCATTCAAGAAATGGGGATGAATTTCAAACACCACGGCACCGTGGCTCTTTGGCAAATGTTGAGGTGCTTGCTTTTGTAATTCTAGTAAATACAAAACTCGTCTGAAATTCATGAACCTTGGCATGATATCATGGAACGATATCTAGATGCTGGGGTAAAAAAATGTTGTCCCTTTTGGGCCAGGTTATGTTATAAGCTTCTCGCAAACCTGAGCTTCTCTCACAACAAGCATGATGGTTTCGGTAGGGAACATTTCACCTTTCTGGACGAAACGATATCCGTTGCATCTTCTCAATTTCAAATTTTTTTCCTAGTGTCAACATAGAACAAAATGGGTGTTGTGTCAATTTTTGGGATTTTTCGGGGTTCGCTTGGACATTTTTATACATATAACTGAGTTTTCTATGCATTCATGTGCATAATTCAAATTTGAACTACATGCAAATGCTCTAATGCATATAAATTAGTTGAAAATTCAAATCCGTGTCCTTGATTGCATGCTTAATTAGGTCACATGCAAGAAATGAGAATGAATGTCAAACACCCTGCCACCGTCACTCGGCCGCAAACATTGAGATATATACCTGGTTTTTAAATTCTAGTAAATCCAAAGCTCATCTGAAATTCTTGAAACTAGCCATGTTAAAAAAACTAATGCATTAGCAGCATCCTGCTATCATGGAGCGGCATCAACATGCCATGGTAAAAAAATTATCCCATTTGGAGCAGGTTTGGGGATTTGCTTCTCACAAACCAGAGCTTCTCACAACAAGCATGATGGTTTTGGTAGGGAACGCCCCACCTTTGGTGACAAAACGATATCCATTACCTCTTATTGCTTTCAGAAAATTTCTGGTGTCAACATAGAACAACAGGAGTGTTGTGTTGATTTTTGTGATTTTTCGGGGTTCGTTTGGACATTTTTATGCATTAACTAAGTTTTCAATGCATTTATGTGCATAATTCAAATTTGAACTACATGCACATGCTCCAGTGGATATAAATTGGTTGAGAAATCAAATATGTGTCCTTGGGTGCATGCTTAGGTCCCATGCAAGAAATGGGAATGAATTTCAAACACCCTACCACCGTTGATTGCCAGCAAAAGGTTGAGATACATGGTTTTTAAATTCTAGTAAATCCAAAACTCGTCTGAAATTCATGAAACTTGTCATGGTATCATGGAGTGGCATCAACATGTCGTGGTAAAAAAATTGTCCTATTTGGGGCAGGTTTCGGTATAAGCTTCTCACAAACCAGAGCTTATCACAACAAGCATGATGGTCTCGATAGGGAACGTCCCACCTTTGGGGACGAAATTATATCCATTGCCTCTTATTGCTTTCAATTTTTTTCTCGTGTCAACATAGAACATAGGAGTGTTGTGTCAATTTTTGTGATTTTTCGGGGTTCGTTTGGACATTTTTATGCATCAACTAAGTTTTCAATGCATTTATGTGCATAATTCAAATTTGAACTACATGCATATAAATTGGTTGAAAAATCAAATTTGTGTCCTTGGGTGCATGCTTAGGTCCCAAGCAAGAAATGAGAATAATTTTCAAACACCAGGGCACCATTGATTCCCGGCAAAACGTTGAGATACTTTGTTTTTAAATTCTAGTAAATCCAAAACTCGTCTGGAATTCATGAAACTTGGCATGGTATCATGGAGCGGCATCAACATGCCGTGGTAAAAGAATTGTCCCATTTGGGGCATGTTTGGGTATATGCTTCTCACAAACCAGAGCTTATCACAACAAGCATGATGGTTCCGATAGGGAACGTCCCACCTTTGGGGACGAAACGATATCGATTGCCACTTATTGATTTCAATTTTTTTTCTCGTGTCAACATAGAACAACAAGAGTGTTGTGTAAATTTTTGTGATTTTTCGGGGTTTGTTTGGACATTTTTATGCATTAATTGAGTTTTCAATGCATTTATGTGCATAATTCAAATTTGAACTACATGCACATGCTCCAATGAATATAAATTGGTTGAAAAAACAAATATGTGTCCTTGTTTGCATGCTTAGGTCCCATGCAAGAAATGAGAATGAATTTCAAACACCAGGGCACCGTTGATTCTGGGCAAAACGTTGAGATACTTTGTTTGTAAATTCTAGTAAATCTAAAACTTGTCTGAAATTCATGAAACTTGGCATGCTATCATGGAATGGCACCCGACATGCTGTGGTATTTTTCGTGTCCATTTTGAGAGAAGGCGCACATGAATAATGACAGCCAACAAAGGCATTTTGAAAAAATAGCTGCCACTTTAACATCTCAAACGTTTGTATAATTCAAACCGTGTGCGTTCTGTTAACCATTCACGTGACACCATGTGTCTTGGCTTTTAATGGCTATAGGAGGTGCCATGTGGACAGCTGCTTGACTGAACAGGAGGCGTGTGAGCGCAGTCCGGGGTGCAGGCTCACCGGGAAGTGTACAAGCTGTTCAACGCGGGATTTGTGCATCTCTTCAACGCAAACAGTTCAGATTACGGTATGCAAATTAAAGCCAGACTTCGGTGCTAAGCCAAGTGACACTGCGATTTGTCAAAATATGCAGCTAAAAACAATAGCACTATCTATTTTTTGCAACTAAAATTCAGTATTAAGCATAGATTTCATTCATACTAGAGATTAAGCAGTCGTTCTCACCGGGAAGCGAGACAGCCTTGCACCGCCGCTCGCCTCGCTCCCACTGGTCTATATTAATGACGCCGCCGAGCGGCCGCACCCCCCCATCCTCGCCACACACACAATTCCTCTCTCTCTGCCTGCATCCTCGACGCCGCTCTGTGTACTCAAAGCCGTCAGTGTATGAGGATGCCGCCGAAGCGCCCCATCGGAGGGAGTGGTGACGCCGGGGCTGCTGAAGTATTCAGAGAAGGAACCCGCCTTGCAATGCCGAAGACAATCTGCGCGCCGGAATCATCATCGTTGAAGCCTGGTTTAGGGGCTACTGAGTGAGTCCAGGATTAGGGGGTCCTCGGACAGCCGGACTATATGCTTATGCCGGACTGTTGGACTATGAAGATACAAGATTGAAGACTTCGTCCCGTGTCCGGGTGGGACTCTCCTTTGCATGGTAGGAAAGCTTGGCAATTTGGATATATAGATTTCCTTCTCTGTAACTGACTCTGTGTAACCCTAGCCCCCTCCGGTGTCTATATATATAAACCGGAGGGTTTAGTACATAGGACAACAACAATCATAATCATAGGCTAGCTTCTAGGGTTTAGCCTCTACGATCTCATGGTAGATCAACTCTTGTAATACTCATATCATCAAGATCAATCAAGCAGGAAGTAGGGTATTACCTCCATAGAGAGGGCCCGAACCTGGGTAAACATTATGTCCCCCGCCTCCTGTTACGATTAGCCTTAGACGCACAGTTCGGGACCCCCTACCCGAGATCTACCGGTTTTGACACCGACATTGGTGCTTTCAGTGAGAGTTCCACTATGTCGTCACCATAAGGCTTGATGGCCCCCTCGATCATCTACAATGATGCGGTCCAGGGTGAGGTTTTCCTCCCCGGACAGATCTTCATATTCGATGGCTTCACACTGCGGGCCAACTCGCTTGGCCATCTGGAGCAGATCGATAGTTACGCCCCTGGCCCTCAGGTCAGGTTTGGAGGCCTGAATTACACCATCGACATCCGCGGAGACTTGATCTTTGACGAATTCGAGTCCGTGGTAGGTGCACCCTACAGTCGCGACGATCATGACTTAGATCTGCCATTGGACAGTGTTCAAGAGATCACACCTGCAGCTGCCGTGGCTCTAAATCCAGTGCAGGTCGTGCCATCCGAGGACGGGAGGATGGACCCCGCCATGGAGGCCGCACACTCAAAAGGCGATAGAGCCGAACACAGATTCCACTTCCAATGAGGTCTGTGTCATCGAACCCTCGGACTCGTCTCCGGCCATAGGCTCCGAACCGCGTGCAACCGTGCCCATCGGATCCAACTGGGCACCGATCATGGAGTTCAGCTCCGCTGATATCTTCCAGCACTCGCCCCTGGGCGATGTGCTAAACTCATTAAAATCTCTCTCCTTGTCAGGAAACTCATGGCCGAACTATGTCCGGCTTGAGTGGGAAGTGGATGACGAAGGAATTCATTGCCCACCCACCACCCACTTAATAGCCATTGTCAACGACTTAACCGACATGCTTGATTTTGACTCCGAAGGCATCGACGGTATGAACGGCGATACCAAAGAAGAACAGGAACCACCGCCCACAGGGCACTGGACAGCCACCTCATCATATGACATATATATGGTGGACACACCCAAAGAAAACAATGGCGAGGATCGGAAGGATCCAACGGAGGATAATCCTCTTGAGAATCAACCAAAGCGCCGACGTAAGCGACGCCGCTTTAAACCCTGCCACAGCAAAAACAACGATAACGGCATAAGAAAGAATAACGCCCCGGACGATGCTAGAGATAACGACGACCCCGTGGACCCAGCGATGGAGCAGGCCAAGCAAGGGGACGCCGAACATAGTCCGGGGCCGCTGCTCGATCATAGCGATGCCGAAGATAAAACTTATAAACCTGTCTCCGGAGAGGAGAACAGTCCTGATGACGATGCACACATCATCCCGGAAAAGCATTTTGAACAAGAGCACCTCCACAAAAGGATTATTGCCACCACGAGGAGCTTGAAGAAGCAGAAGCAACGGCTTAAAGCCGCGTAGGATACGCTCAACCACAGATGGAACAAAGTGCTCGACACTGACGAAATATACAACGGTGATCTCCACACAAAGAGCTACCCAAAACGCAAGCTGCTGCCCGAATTCGACGACGAGGCTATCGCGCCCATTCCACCGAAAAACAATACGGTCGATCTGCCGGACCGACCACCCCGTGGTCGAGACAGAGCGGCTAATGATGCCGCACACAAGTCAGTACACGATCTACGTGAGCACCTAGACAAAAGAGCTGGTATGGCCAGGTCCATCTATGGATCTAGGAAACGTGCTACTACGCAGGATCATGGCCACCAAACCGACTATACTGATCGACTACCATCTCAGAATCAATACCGAACACTACAACCTTCGGACTCATGCCACGATACATTCAAGTACAGGGGTGCCGCACACCCCCTGTGCTTCACCGATGAGGTGTTGGATCATGAATTTCCAAAGGGGTTTAAACCCGTAAACATCGAGGCATATGACGGAACGACAGACCTTGCAGTCTGGATTGAGGACTTTATTCTTCACATTCATATGGCTCGCGGAGACGATCTCCACGCCATCAAATACCTGCCCCTCAAGTTGAAAGGACCAGCTCAGCATTGGTTGAAAAGCCTCCCCAAAAATTTAATTGGAAGTTCGGAGGAACTCGAGGATGCTTTCAGGGCTAATTTTCAAGGGACCTATGTCCGACCTCCGGATGCAGATGATTTAAGTCACATAATCCAACAGTCCGGAGAGTCATCCCGTAAGCTTTGGAACAAATTTCTCACCAAGAAGAACCAAATTGTCGACTGTCCGGATGCTGAAGCCCTAGCAGCTTTCAAACATAGTGTCCGGGATGAATGGCTTGCCAGACACCTCGGCCAGGAAAAGCCGAGGACAATGGCAGCCCTAACAACTCTTATGACCCGGTTTTGCGCGGGCGAGGACAGCTGGTTGGCCCGCAGCGGCACCAGTGACCCAGGCACATCCGAAATCAGGGACAGCAATGGAAGGCCGCGACGCAATAAAAACAAGCGTCAAAATAAGGAAGACAGCCCAGACAACACAGCGGTAAACGCCGGATTCAGGGGCTCTAGACCCGGTCAATGGAAAAAGCCATTTAAAGGCAGTAGAGATGGTCCATCCAGCCTAAATAAAATTCTAGATAGGTCCGGTCAGATTCACGGCACCCCCGAGAAACCTGCGAATCACACCAATAGAGAATGCTGGGTCTTCAAGTAGGCTGGCAAGCTAAACGCCGAACACAAAGGGAGGGAGCCGCCAAGTGAAGATGAGGACAAGCCTCGCCAGCCGAACACTAGGGGACAGAAAAAATTCCCACCGGAGGTCAAAACAGTGAGCATGATTTACGCCACT
The DNA here is from genome assembly GCA_021437245.1 of Aegilops speltoides. Classification (NCBI taxonomy): domain Eukaryota; kingdom Viridiplantae; phylum Streptophyta; class Magnoliopsida; order Poales; family Poaceae; genus Aegilops; species Aegilops speltoides. The sequence continues at coordinate 90,402,734 of CM038141.1, read as the reverse complement.
CACATACCAAAGAGGAAGTGTAAACGCGCACTTCGAGACGTATATGCTGTAGAGCCCGTCGCCCCCAAATTCAACCCATGGTCGGCCTGCCCAATCACTTTCGATCGCAGGGATCATACGACTAGTATCTGACATGGAGGCTCGGCTGCCTTAGTGCTCGACCCAATAATCGACGGATACCATCTCACCCGAGTCCTCATGGACAGCGGCAGTAGTCTTAATCTGATATATATCAGGACACTGTCCGCAAGATGGGGATAGACCCGTCAAAAATCAACCAAAGCAGTACTACCTTTAAAGGAGTAATACCGGGCGTAGAAGCCCGCTGCACGGGCTCTTTAACACTAGAGGTTGTATTCGGTTCTCCCGACAACTTTCGAAGCGAAGAACTAATCTTCGACATCGCTCCGTTTCGAAGAGGCTATCATGCACTACTCGGAAGAACGGCCTTCGCTCGTTTCAATGCAGTACCGCATTACTTTTATCTCAAACTTAAGATACCCGGTCCACGTGGCGTCATCACTATCAGCGGCAACACAGAGCGCTCTCTTCGCGCGGAAGACTACATGGCGGCTCTAGCAGCCGAACCACTGAACGGCCTCTCCAACCCGAGTAACTGGTCGGTCTTCGAGACCACGGACACGGCTAGACATGTTCGGCACACCACTAGTTGTAGCAGCCCAGATAAACCTGAGCTTGATTAATGGCTATGCCCCCATATGTGGTGCTGGGGACTGCCCACATGTAAAGGGTCCATAGTTCGGCTTGATACTATTTACAATCACGCAATTGAATTTTGACGGTTCATTAAGATTAACTGACTTTACGCATGGTCACACCAGAATCTTTCGCCTAGGTTTTTCTTTTTTTTCAACAGGTGACCATCGTGCTACACCCTTCAAAGATACGGCACAATGGAGACAAAGGCGCAGACGTGCAGCAGGGCCCCGTCCAAAGGTTTCTTTTTAGATTAAGACCCTGTGTAAACCTTTTTTATTGTCTCTTGTTGTCTCACCCCCTCTTGGTACTTAAATGACCAAGAGGAATACCGGCGTGACCGGCGAGCTTATGATTCGCCGTTCTAAAATAGATGTTACAGAAACAGCAACCAGTGTGTTTTTGAGATCTATGCTCTCACCACATGCACTCTTTCGCCACGCCGGATTGATGCACGTACCTTGAAATTCTGGGTTCATCATCGAGGGCGTTACTCAGCCTAGTATATGTTGTAAAGTCTGAATACCTTCGGGAGTGTTCGGTGTCGCGAGTTTGGCCTTATATGCATCAGCTCCGAATCATGTCTTTGGTCAGTAGTTGGGTTTGCCCGGCTCCCATGTTTTGCTCCCTTACGTTCCGCTATATCGGCTAAGGTGGCACAGGGAGAACTACTACGATTGTGCCCTGGTTCATCTGGATGAGCACCTTAGTAGAGAAAGCCGAAAACTGACTGTCATGATAAAGCGAGAGACTGGTCAACCACTCAATGACTCAGCAGAATCTTCGCGATTCCTCCACATTAACGAAGGACCGGTTTCCCGGTCACGTATGTAAATGCACCGTATTCGGATAAACACGGGCATACCAGGGGCTATATAGTAGTCTCACCGTCAACCTCCTATGGCTAAGTAAAAGTGTTAAAGCTATATAGTCCGATTGCCTCGTTCGGCGCGCTACCACCTCCTTAACGGACCAAGACGTTGGATCAAGTGTGCTTACGTGCTTTGCCGAACACCCCAGCATTATATGCGAGGGAGCTGAAGCCGATGACTGCAAACTTTCAGGTTATATACATATATACATAAGTGGCCGGACAGGAGGCACTACAATACTTTACGGGCAAAAGTATAAATATAGCCTTTATTATCAAAAGCATTGTTTACAATCAAGATACATGTCACTCGAACATGGTATTCTTTGAGCACTGAGCCTCTATTAAACGGGCACCTTCTAGGACTTCTTCAAAATAGTGCTCGGGCGAGTCCTGGCCCCCGGGCGGACCCCTGGTTGCAATATCAGTGGCCTCCATCTTCGCCCAATATGTCTTAACACGGGCAAGGGCCATCCGTGCACCCTCTATGCACGCTGACCTCTTGACAGCGTCGATATGGGGCACAACACGAATAAATCATTGCACCAAACCAAAATAACTATCCGGACTCGGTTCCTTCGGCCACAGATGATCCACGACAGCCTTCATGGCAAGCCCGGATAACCTATGGAGCTCGGCCCATTCGGCCATTTGCTCATTCAACAGCAGCGGACGCCTTGGAGTACCAAACTACGACCAGAACAATCTTTCCACCTCATGATCTTCTCGGTCTTTGAAATACTGCGTCGCATCAGCAGCACTCTTTGCCAAATCCAAGTACGCGTCTGAGGAACTCCACAATTGATCAAGAGGGGCATACTTCGGATCGTCGAATTTCATTCGCAATAAAAAGGGCTTCCCAGCCGCGATATCACCAGCTTGCCGAAGCTCCTCCCGCGCCGCTCTGATCTCAGAACGAGTTTCATTTGCTGCCTGTAAGGACTTCTCCAGGTCAGCCGTTTTCGTTTGGTTTTCCCTTTCGAGAAGCTCATATCGACTGGCGGCATTTTATAGCTCAAGAGCCATGCTAGTTATTTTATCCTCACTTTGGCGATGAGCAGCCTGTTCGGCTTTTAATTCTTCAGCTGCCTTCATGGCGGCCGCATTGCTTCTCCTGGCTTGCTCCTTGGCCTGGGCAAGCTCTCCCCGAAGGGTCTCCACGGCGGCAGCACCATCTGCAGTCAAAGCATATTATAAATCCTAGCATCGTGATCCTATTAATATTTGCTGACCACCCAAACATAGATACCATGTGCCTCATCAAGCCGCTTGTCCACAAGCGTGATGTCCGCATCCGCCATGTCAAGTTGCCTCCTTAGATCGGCAAATTCAGCAGTCCAGTCAGCCGTCGGAGCTACAGCCGCCTGCATACTAAATTGGCACCATCATTACCAGAGACTATGATCCTCTGCTCGCCTCGTCCGGACGGCAACCAGAGTCTCAGGGGCTACTATCTATACAAAGTGCACCTTGAGTTTATGGTACAATCAAAGAACATCACTTTGTGCACCTCAAAGCCTCTCAGCAGGCTCGTAAAAGCCTCATTCAACCCACTTTTTGCGGATGATATCTTCTCAATCACTGTACACATTAAGGTATGATGTGCCTCTGAGATAGCCGCTTGCTGTAGAAGACTCGTCAAGGCGTCCGGTTGTATATCGGACAGTTCGGTGCTTTTTCTTTTGGTCTCTCTAGGAGCCGAAAACCCCGGACTTCGGGCGGCCGAAGAGTTACCTTCTAGTCTTTGCGGATCGGAAGAGATCCTCCTGGACGACACCTTAGGATTGTCCGCCTCATGAGGTGGAGAAGTATGAGGAAGTGTTTCGCTCTCCATCATCTTCGGAAGAAGATCCCCCGAGGACGAACATTGTGGAGGGAGGCTATGAGCCGAACTGCAAAACATATGTCTCGGTCGTTATTCTCAGGAAAAGAACGGGGTATGCTTACTAAGTACCTTTGTTCACTTACGGCTCGGTTAACGGCTGGCCCCCCTGTGGGCGTTGTGCAGCAATGTTGCCCTCCGGGGTAGGGCCCCCTGATGAAGGTTTCTTCCCTCGTTTGGAGACCTCTGCTTCCAAGTCTTCAGGGGCGGTCCTTTTCTTCCCGTGGGGAGTGGGGACGCTAGATTCTCCTCCCTATTCATCCTCCGACACGGGGGTATTAATTTCCCTGGTTAGGATGCGTGACGTACCTCCGGCATGAAGTCCGCCTTTGTTTCCCCATTCCTCTCCTTGTCCTCCCCTGATAGCACTTGATAAGGTGCGCGAGCCAGCATCCTGGTTAGTACAGGATCTGGCAATTCTTCGAGAAGAGGGGCCGAACACCTGATCCTCTCCTCCTTTCTTATCCAGTCCTGGCCGAGGGTGGTTTTTCAGAGTAATGTTGTGACAAGTATAATGATAGCATGTTCGGTCGCGGAATTACTTACCTGGGTATCTGGACGGTTGCAGTCGAGGCCTGCATCCTCTGTGGTGACCGGACACTTTATTCGTGATCCGAAGAATAATTGATACATTCCTTCGGGCGTCCTGCCGAAGAAGTGCCGAATAGTTTGCGGTCCTTTCGGGTTGAACTCCCACATACGGAGAGGTCGACATTGACACGGCAAGACCCGACGAACTAGCATTACTTGAATTACTTTGACAAGATTGATATCCTTCTTGAGGAGATATCGAATGTGGCTTTGCAATATCCGCACGTCATCAACCGATCCCCAGTCCAGCCCCTTGTTGACCCACGATGCAAGTTGTGGTGGAGGGGAAGAGCAGAAGGCCGGGGCGGCCGCCCACTTCCTCCCTCGAGGTGTTGTGATGTAAAACCACTCTCGATGCCATAGGTCAGAAACTTCCGGGAAATAACCCTTTGGCCATATAGCATCGACGCCCTTGCTTATTATAGCACCTCCGCACTCCGCGTGTCGCCCGTTGATCATCTTCGGCTTCACATTGAAGGTCTTGAGCCATAATCCTAAGTGTGGGGTAATGTAGAGGAAGGCCTCACACACAACGATGAACGCTGAGATGTGAAGGAAGGAATCTGGAGCTAGATCATGAAAATCTAGCCTATAATAGAACATGAGCCCTCTAACAAAGGGATGAAGACCGAAGCCTAGACCTCGGAGGAAGTGGGGGATGAATACGACGCTCTCGATGGGTTTGGGAGTAGGAATAACCTTCCCTTTAGCAGGAAGCCTGCGAAGGATTTCGGTGGTCAGATACCTAGCCTCCCTAAGCTTCTTGATGTCCTCCTATGTGACAGAAGAGGCCATCCACCGGCCTTGAAGGTTGGATTAGGACATGATTAAAGGTCCGGAGCGCTTGGACTGAACCTAGGGTGTTGGAACTCAAGGTGAGGGAAGGGAAGGATCAGGCGTGGAAAGAAAAGGACAGATCTTGACCTCTTTATATAGAGGGAGAATGTCAAGCATCCTCCGCGCGGCCGTTTGGAACTTGCCTAAACCAAGGAGTCATACTAATGGAGCGGTTGGGTTACCCATGCCCGTATTGATGAGAATCCCGTGATAAGGGAGACATGATCTCTGCTTAGACAAGACGTGCCAATAAAACCGCCTCGCAAGACATGTAGTGCCACGTTGGGAAAACGGTTCGAATAATAACTGGGCCGCAGCGTGATGTCACGCTATGGAAAAGTTGTCAGTGGGTTAGATTCGTTGAATATTGTGCTCTCTACGGTGGTATGTGGAATTTGTTTTGCAGAGCCGGACACGGTTCTTGTGTTCACACCTTGGAGTATTCGGAGAAGGAACCCGCCTTGCAATGCCGAAGACAATCTGCGTGCCGGACTCATCGTCATTGAAGCCTGGTTCAGGGGCTACTGAGGGAGTCCAGGATTAGGGGGTCCTCGGACAGCCGGACTATATGCTTAGGACGGACTGTTGGACTATGAAGATACAAGATTGAAGACTTTGTCCCGTGTCCGGGTGGGACTCTCCTTTGCGTGGAAGGCAAGCTTGGCAATTCAGATATATAGATTTCCTTCTCTGTAACCGACTCTGTGTAACCCTAGCCCCCTCCGATGTCTATATAAACCGGAGGGTTTAGTCGGTAGGACAACAACAATCATAATCATAGGCTAGCTTCTAGGGTTTACCCTCTACGATCTCGTGGTAGATCAACTGTTGTAATACTCATATCATCAAGATCAATCAAGTAGAAAGTAGGGTATTACCACCATAGAGAGGGCCCGAACCTGGGTAAACATTGTGTCCCCCGCCTCCTGTTACCATTAGCCTTAGACACACAGTTCGGGACCCCCTACCCGTGATCCGCCGGTTTTGACACCGACACCAAGCTTGACGAGTGATTCCGATCCCCCGCCATAGATCAGCTCAAGAACCTCAGTTTTAATGATGGGCATATGTGCTTGCTGACAACGTCCGTGCTCCGATTCACGCCCAAGCTGCGCCTCGCCAAGTTCATGAACTGCCATCCCCCCTTAATGACTGAAGCACCTTGAGCTCGTCGCCGTCCACATCCCAAAGGATGACATGGAGCGCCTGCTCCACGGCTGTACTGCACTCAAGTTCCTTCGTCTTCAGGCGATGAATTGGTCGAGTACCTTGCATATCACCTCCAGGACTCTCCGTACTATTTATGTGTGTTGTCGGTGCTGCAACGAGAGATCACAAAAGGTGGACCACAATATGGTCCTCCAGGACACACCTTCACTTGAGAGATTACTTGTAGTTGATCAACAAGGTCCAACAAGAATCAATGTGATTTCTATGCTGAAATTGAAAGTGGTGGGCTACTCGTCTGTCAAATACTACAACTTTCAGGTACAACAGTCGCCTTATACCTCTCCTTGATATCAACGTTATATCTAGTTTTGAAGATGTATGTTCGTCTGTCATCCAGCGAAGCTTCACCCAGACTCTAGGCACAGTGGAGGTCTTGGCACTAGAATCTGTCAGCCCCAACCTGGACCAAGTTGTCAGTTGCCTGAGATGCTTTCCAGGCCTGAAGAAGCTGTATATCGAGGTGATGTTCCTTTCCTATTAAATGTTAACCATAAGGGAGTTTGATTTTTTACACCTTTTCCCAAGTTTACAATGATAATGTACTATGATTTCTGAAGGAATTTTGGAGGATTTTAGGACATACACCCCCACCCCATATTGGTTGCTTCATTCATATGGTTACAATCGTCCATAAGAATTTCTCCTTTGGATTCATATGTACTAGTTTTCTTAGGGAATTTTTCATCCAATCCAACCTCTTGTGAAGAAGGCTACATGTTTCTAGATTGTAATCAAATGCCCATGTTAATCATGCCAGATCAAAGATGGCACGTTGGTGCATTTTACAAATCCTGCAAACCAAATGGGCGTGTAGAAGTGTTCAAATCTGCATGTAGGCACTAACACGTTCTCTTCTTTTGTAGATAATAATAGGCCCGGAGGTGGATAATGTTTATAACGACAATCACATCGAATGCCTGGATCTGCATCTCTCAAATATTACTTTGAACTCCTCTCAAGGGACCTTACCGGAGATTACACTCGCCAGGTTCTTTCTTGCTAGAGCAAAGGTGCTGAGGGTACTGAGGTTGAACACACATTTAATTAGGAAATATGAATGGTATGATTATCAGAGCCGGCAGGTACTACGGAATGGAAGTGCCTCCAAAAATGCCAAACTTCGTATTGGAAGAGCATATGGCAAAGCAATTGGAAGTCATTGTGTCAAACCCATACAGACTTGTCAGCGGCTGATCCCTTTTCAGAAATAACGCGGTGTGCAATGTTTGAATTTGGGCGTTGTAAACTTTAATTTGAACCTTGCAATATTTATGGTATTTGTTATATTGAACCATTTTTGTTCTCTTTTCTCAGCGCAAACAGTTCATCCGAGTGAACCGCATGTCGTATATCGCACACACTTGATCTGGCTGACCGTTTCTTTTGTGTTGCCTAATCACAAACATTTCATCCGAGTGAACTGTATGTTGTACATCGCACACACCTTGATCTGGCTGACCATTTCTTTTGTGTTGCCTAATCACAAACAGTTCATCCGAGTGAACCGTATGCTATACATCGCACACACCTTCATCTGGCTGCCCATTTCTCTTGTTCCTCCTCATCAAAAACGGTTAATTGAACTGAACCGTATGACCTGCATCGCACACGTAACTAAAATCTGAACAGTATTTGATGCATTCTCCATCGCAAACGTTTTGCACCTTTTTTGATGGTTTTTTACACCACCATTTGCAATTATTGCATCACACATAGTTTCATCGAAGGGTCTCTGATCGTAGTGTCGCATTAGTAGCATCCTGCACTCGTGTATGATGCTCTCTTGTGTTTCAATTATTATCTTTTATGTGAGCGTCATTAATATCTCAAGCCTATCTTAATGGTTGTAAAGAAAGAGCTTGTTAGGAGACAACCCAATGTTTATTTTTCTGTTTTCTTGTGTTCACACAATTATACTAATGTTATGATTATGCTTTTTATGTTTTAATTAGTGTTTGTGCCAAGTAAAGCCTTTTGGATTATGTTGGATGATAGTTGACTTGATTCTGTGGAAAAATATAAAATTTTGCGCCCAGTTATGAAATTTTGTAAATTCACAGAAACGTGTTTTTGATCTGATTTTTTTCCACATAATTTATATAAAAATTTCCCACGTCGTCCTAATTTTTCAGAATTTTTAGAATTACAGAAGTATGAGCAATATTCAGGTTTCTATAGAATGTTCTGTTTTTGACACATTATGTTTTCGCTATATTGTGTGCTTATTTTGATGAATCTATGGATTGTATCAGGGGGTATAAGACATCGTAAAGTTAGAATATACTCCCTCCCTTCCATAATGTAAGACGTTTTTTGACACTACACTAGAGTCAAAAAACGTCTTACATTATGGGACGGAGGGAGTAGTAGGTATAATGCAATAAACAAATATGAATGGGTTTGCAACAGTACTTAAAGTAGTGATTTTTTATTCTTATACTAACAAATCTCACGAAGGTTTTGTTAAGTTTTGTGTGATTGAAGTTTACAAGTTTTGGGTTAGATCACGATGGATGAAGGAATAAGGAGTGGCAAGAGCCTAAGCTAGGGGATGCCCGAGGCACCTCAAGGTAATATTCAAGGATTCCCAAGCAACTAAGTTTGGGAATGCCCTGCAAGGCATCCCCTCTTTTTTTCTAACGACCATCGGTAATTTACCTGGAGCTATACTTTTATTCGTCACATATCATGAGTTTTGCTTGGAGCATCTTGTATTATATGAGTCTTTGCTTGTTTTGGTTTTTAGTTTGTCACAATCATCCTTGCTGGACACACCTATTTGAGAGATCCATAAGTTTATTATGATTTGTTAGAATTGCTCTATGTGCTTCACTTTAATTTTTTGAGCTAGGCAATTGCTCTAGTGCTTCACTTAAATCTTTTTAAGCACGGTGGTGACTTTATTTTGAAGAAATACACTCTCATGCTTCACTTATTTTATTTTGGGAGTTAGTAATTTTTTAAGAAATATGCTCTCATGCTTCACTTAAATTATTTTAAGAGTTGATATGATAAATTTTGAAGAAATATTCTCGTGCTTCACTTAAATCTTTCTGAGAGTTGATAACAATAATGGTAATTTGCACGAGATATGAATTTGGACCCAAAGTGATGAATATTCAAGAGGGATATAATTAAAAAAATCATGAAGATCATTGGATATTATAAACTTGATTCCTTGCAATAGTTTTGCGATATGGAGATAGTGATAAGTGAGTCATCTTGGTGAGTAATTATGCTTTAGTAAGAATATTGCTGTGAAGTATAGATCTCCATGCCAGTATTTTGTTCCAATCATACCTGGTGCATTTCTGTCCCTTTTCTACATAGTATTATTAGAGCATCTCCAATAGGCGTGCAACACGCGGCGCGCTAAAAAAAGTTTACAACATCGGAATAGCCAGTTTTGCTTGCGCATTTGAGGCCTTGACTCAATGACACGCAGAAAATTCTGGTGCACGCCGCTCCAGCCGACGCGCTATTTTTTTTACTACTTGTCATATTCTCGTTCTACTCCGACTCGATACACATTCGATAGGCATAGATAGATAAATAAAAAGATACATAGATAGATAAAAAAGATACATAGATAGTTCATAGCATAGATAGATAAAAAAGATAGTTCAACTACTCCTCATTGTCATCCTCCTGCTCTGACTCTGATTCCGCCTCAGAGATGTCCTCCTCCGATGTCTCAATGAAGGCGTCAAGATACCGATCGTCGTTGGAGTCCCAGGACGACGCTGCTCCTAGTGTCGGTGTCAAAAACCGGTAGAGCTCAGGAAGGGGGGCCCAAGCTGTGCGCTAGAGATTGATGATAATAGGGAGTCAGGGGACATGATGTTTACCCAGGTTTAGGCCCTCTTAATGGATGTAAAACCCTACTCCTACTTGATTATATTCGACGAGTATGAAGATTACAAGAGTTGATCTACCTCGAGATCGTAATGGCTAACCCTAGATGTCTAGCCTATGGAGATTCTGATGGTGATGAAAAGTTGCCCTCCACAGACTAACCCCTCCGGTTTATATACACACCGGAGGGGGTCTAGGGTTTGTACAAGGGCGGTTTCTCAGGGAAGGAAACCTCTAGACTCTATTCTTGTCGTCCACGTATTGAGAAGTCCCATCTAGACACGGTAGATGATCTTTAGCTTGATACCGTATGGCCCATGCAGCCCGGCCCATACTCCTAGACCGGACATCTGAGGACCCCCAAATCCAGGACTCCCTCAGTAGACCCCGAACTTGCGTTCAATGTCGATGTAGTATGCAGACGCAAGTCTTCGGCTTTGCAAGGCGGGTTCCCCATTATACTCCGGATTGATGATAGTCCGGCATCGATTTCCGCGCCCAGTCTTTATGATTCCTCCCTGTCGTTGCCTCGATTTCCACACGTCCGAGTGAATGCGAACGGTCTGCTATCCCTGTATTTTTATATTCCTTACAGGCACAAGCCACACCTATAAAATGAGGCGAGATCTTCAAAACGCCATCCCGCATCACACCAAAAGCAACAGTTGCAGAACACGGAAAATCAGACCATGGCGTGTGCTCCTGGCTCCTCCTCGCGCCCTCATGGCCCTCAAGGAGACTGGCAGAGTTGCTCCGTATCCCACCTCCAGCTCAGTCGGCTTCAAATGCAAGGATATCTCCCTCCCTCGGATCTGGCCTCCGTATGGGCGGGGTTAACCACTATAGGTGTTGATGCATTAGCGGAGAATTTCCCCAATCCCAGCCAAGGGGAGAGGGTGTGCTTCACCTCATTCCTTTTGAGGGGCGTGGGATTCCCAATCCACCCCTTCCTTAGGGGCCTACTGGAACACTATGGGATCCAGCTGCACAACCTTACACCAGGTTCTATTTTACATATCTCCGGTTTCGTCGCTCTTTGCAAATTGTTTTTGGGTTGCGAGGCTCACTTTGAATTATGGAAGAAGTTCTTCTGCCTCGTCCCCCGTGATGTCGCTTGAAGCTACGTTGGTATTTCCCCAAAGAGGAAGGGATGATGCAGCACAACGGCGGTAGGTATTTCCCTCAGATATGAAACCAAGGTTATCGAACTAGTAGAATAACCAAGCAACACAACATAAACAGCCCTTGCACACAAATAACAACACCTTGCAACCCGACATGTTAAAGGGGTTGTCAATCCCTTTCGGGGTATGGCGCCTCAAGACAGGCAAAGGACATGAGGTAAATTTGTAGTAGATTGATAGATCAAACGCCAAATAAAATAAATAAGAATAAATTGCAGCAAGGTATTTTTGTATTTTTGGTTTAATAGATCTGAAAATAAACACACGGAAAAAGTAGATCGCAAGGCAAATATATGAGAAAGAAGACCCGGGGGTCGTAGGTTTCACTAGTGGCTTCTCTCGAGAAAGATAGCAAACGGTGGGTAAACAAATTACTGTTGGGCAATTGATAGAACTTCAAATAATTATGACGATATCCAGGCAACGATCATTACATAGGCATCACGTCCAAGATTAGTAGACCGACTCTTGCCTGCATCTACTACTATTACTCCACACATCGACCGCTATCTAGCATGCATCTAGTGTATTAAGTTCATGAGAAAACGGAGTAATGCATTAAGAACGATGACATGATGTAGACGAGATTCGTTCATATAATGCCACAGATATAGATCTCATCTTTCTATCCTTAGTAGCAACGATACATATGTGTTGGTTCCATTTTTGTCACCGGGGTCAAGCACCGTAAGATCAAACCCACTACCAGGCACCTGTTCCCATTGCAAGATAAATAGATCAAGTTGGCCAAACAAAACCCAAATATCAGAGAAGAAATACGAGGCTATAAGAGATCAAAGAAACTCAAATAACTTCCATTGATATAAAAAGATATAACTGATCATAAACTCGAAGTTCATCAGATCCCAACAAACTGTAACGCCCCGGATACAACTTTCATATTCGTAACTCCAACTCTTGCCTTTTCCGGAGATGCGATATGATTATTTCCTTCATGGTTGGGTTTTTGTCTTCGTTTTGCATTGTGTTCATGTCAGGCTTTTCATCTCATTGCTTCATGTGCATTGCATCATGGCATCTTACACCCCCTTTTTAAAACTCAACTAAATAAACCGTATGGATCTTCGGTCCATTTAAATCGAGGGAAATTCACATGGTGAAATTCTCTTTAAAACATATCAAAGTCTCCCAATATTATTAAGGAGCTATAATAAAATGTTCCATTGATTTGGAATCACCAAAAAAACAAACTTGCATTTTAATCTCTCGCGTTTCCAACTATCCTAATCCTTGATCCTTCTCCTTTTATTCCAAATCAAGTGGTGGTGCTTCGAAATTATGTCAAGTAGCCACATTCCAAGTTTGAGCTCGACTCGAATTTATTTGATCCTTCAAATAAATTCAAACCCCTTTTCCTTTTTTTTTCTCCCGGTCCAACCAACTTTCCTTCTCTTTCATTTTTTTCTCTGTTTGCCATTAGCCCACAAACCAGGCCGGCCCAGCCATCCATTAGCCCAGCCAACCCACCTAAACCTGTAACCCTAACCGATCGAGAGCCCTAGCCCCTCACCACGCTCTCTTCCGATCCCCATCTCTCCCCCCTCGTTCCCATGCCGCCGTCACACATCGCTGCCAGGAGCCCGATCCCATCTCCTTCCACTCGATCCATTCTCTCCTCGATCCCCTTCGCCGCCACCCACGCGCAGCCTCGATCCCCATCTCCTCCTCGCATCTCCGCCTCTGCCCAAGGCCTCACCCTTCCTTCTCCCCCGCGTCCCCATCGCCACCCGCCGCCGTCGGCGACCCCCAGGAGGGCCACCCCGCGTGTGGCCCCATCCTCTCCGCCGCGAGTCCTTCCCCTCGTCGCCTCCCCTTCTCCTGCTCCTCTGCGACACCCTGCTGCCGGCCAAGTCCCGCTGCTCCAACGCCGGGAACAGCCCCGAGCTGCAGCGCCACCCCGAGCCCCAAGCATCGCCCCTGCTCCCTCCATCGCCAGCACCCTGCCTCCTTCACGCCTCCCCATCGGCATTGCCGTGGCCCTGTTCGCGTGAAGCCCCTGCGCCACCACCATCAGCGCCCGGCGTCTCCGTCCCGTTCTGCCCCTTGCTGCTGCTGTAGGCCGTGAGCTCGCGGCTACCGCACGGACGCCAAGACCGAGACCGCCCCGAACCACGTCGTCTCGCTGGATCGTCAAGACCATCTTGGTTTTTGCAAGTACCTCTACGCCCGAAGATGTTGGATGCGCCAAGTTCCACTATGATATGCACCACTACTGTTGCTGAGGGTTTCGTCAAGTTCAACTACATCGACTACGAAACGTGAACGACTACCGTCGTCGAGACCGCAAGTACCACGACAACCCCGAAGGGATTCGAACCCGTCAAGTTCATCTACGAAACGAGTACCACTACTTCCTCTACCGATGACTCGAACGTCTACGAATCGTGTACCACGACTAACATACGGCTACACGATGACCCTCCAAGACCCTGAACAACTACCGCCGCCGCCGTGTACCACTACTTCCACTACCGTCGCCACGTGAACAACTACTTCCGACGACGACTTGTGAACATCTACTTCCTCTACGCTGCTTCGAAACTTGAACCGCTCCGAGATGCACGCTTCAAAGGTATACCCCGAAACGACCGCCGTGGACCGAATGCATGTTGTATGAGATGCCCGTGTTTGGACCGTGTCCGAATTGTTCCTTGCACGTTCTCCGTAAGCCATGCCACCATTATGTGGGACACCCGGAATCCGGGATCACCCCACCATCCATGCACGCATCCGCACGCCTCCTTTTGCACCGGTATCTCCGTGAGCTACCGGAACCGATATGTTGTCGTGGCATCATTTTCGGATATGTTGCCGTGGCATCATTTTCGGATATGTTGCTGTGGCACCATTTTTGTTTCGCCGCCGTGGCACCCTTTTCGTTCCGCCATGGTGACCAAATGCTCCTTATCATGCTCATGTTAACGTTTTCATAAAATTGCATAAAACATGCATATGTCATCCGCATCATGATAACAACAATTATAATGTTTAAAATTGTTGTTGCATTAATTTGCTAGATGCATATGGGGATTTACCGGATTTGTTGTTTTATATCCGGCCCCATTTAAATTGTTTAGATGGTATAGTTATTTTATTTATGCTTCACCTCTTGCCTTGTTAATCAACATTTAATATTGTTGTGTTCATAACCGAGAGAGAACTAAATAATTGATGTGGTGTTTCGTCAATATGCAACTCGTTGCATATTGGGCTCAATTTAACTTGTAGTTTTGTTTGTGCATATTGCCATGCCATGCTATTTAAACCGGGCATGCATCATACTTGTTTGCACATCATGCCATGTTTATGTGATGGTTGTTTACGATGTTGTTTTGCTTCTTTCCGGTTTGCTTCTCTCGTTAGCTCTGGTTTCATTCCGGAGTTGTGAGGATTCGTTCGACTACGACCGTTTGTCTTCTTGGACTCGTTCTTCTTCCTTGCGGGATTTCAGGCAAGATGACCATACCCTCGAAATCACTACTATCTTTGCTATGCTAGTTTGCTCGCTCTTTTGCTATGCCAATGCTACGATGCCTACCATTTGCTTGTCAGCCTCCCAAATTGCCATGTCAAACCTCTAACCCACCATGTCCTAGCAAACCGTTGATTGGCTATGTTACCGCTTTGCTCAGCCCCTCTTATAGCGTTGTTAGTTGCAGGTGAAGATGAAGTTTGTTCCTTGTTGGAACATGGAGATGTTGTTCCTTGTTGGAACATGTTTACTTGTTGGGATATCACAATATCTCTTATTTAATTAATGCACCTATATACTAGGTAAAGGGTGGAAGGCTCGGCCTTATGCCTGGTGTTTTATTCCACTCTTGCCGCCCTAGTTTCCGTCATACCGCTGTTATGTTCCCGGATTTTGCGTTCCTTACGCGGTTGGGTGATTTATGGGACCCCCTTGACAGTTCGCTTTGAATAAAACTCCTCCAGCAAGGCCCAACCTTGGTTTTACCATTTGCCTACCTAAGCCTTTTTCCCTTGGGTTCTGCAGACTCAAGGGTCATCTTTATTTTACCCCCCCCCCCCCGGGCCAGTGCTCCTTCGGGTGCTGGTCCAAACCGAGCGATGTCCGGCGCCCCCTGGGCAACCAGGGTCTATGCCAACCCGACGTCTGGCTCATCCGGTGTGCCCTGAGAACGAGATATGTGCAGCTCCTATCGGGATTTGTCGGCACATCTGGGCGGCTTTGCTGGTCTTGTTTTACCATTGTCGAAATGTCTTGATGTACCGGGATACCGAGTCTGATCGGAGTGTCTCGGGTGAAGGTCTATTCCTTCGTTGATCGCGAGAGCTTGTCATGGGCTAAGTTGGGACACCCCTACAGGGAATAAACTTTCGAGAGTCGTGCCCGCGGTTATGTGGCAGATGGGAATTTGTTAATGTCCGGTTGTAGATAACTTGACACCAGATCCGAATTAAAACGCATCAACGCGTGTGTAACGTGATGGTCTCTTCTCGGTGAGTCCGGAAGTGAACACGATGTTGGAGTTATGTTTGGCGTAAGTAGTTTCAGGATCACTTCTTGATCATACTTTTATCGACCGTGCTTTGCCTTCTCTTCTCGCTCTCATTTGCGTATGTTAGCCACCATATATGCTAGTCGCTTGCTGCAGCTCCACCTCATGCCTTTACCTTACCTATAAGCTTAAAAAGTCTTGATCTCGCGGGTGCAAGATTGCTGAGTCCCCGTGGCTCACAGATACTTCCAAAACCAGTTTGCAGGTGCCTATGTTACCGAAAGCGGTGGCGCAACCAAGCTCAAGGAGGAGCTCGATGAAGATCTTGCCCTTTGTGTTGTTTCGTTCTAGTTGATCAGTAGTGGAGCCCAGTTGGGGTCGATCGGGGACCTTTGTCGCATTTGGGGTTCTTCTTTTATTTTGGTTCCGTAGTCGGACCTTGATTGTATCTGGATGATGTAATGCTTTATTCATGTAATTGTGTGAAGTGGCGATTGTAAGCCAACTATGTATCTTTTTCCCTTATGTATTACATGGGTTGTGTGAAGATTACCTCACTTGCGACATTGCTTTCAATGTGGTTATGCCTCTAAGTCGTGCTTCGACACGTGGGAGATATAGCCGCATCGAGGGCGTTACACAAACACACCGCAAAAAGAGTTACATCATATGGATCTCCAAGAGACCATTGTATTGAGAATTCAGCGGGAGAGAGAAAGCCATCTAGCTACTAGCTACGGACCCGAAGGTCTACAAAGAACTACTCACGCATCATCGGAGAGGCACCAATGGAAGTGGTGAACCCCTCTGTGATGGCATCTAGATTGGATCTGGTGGTTCTGGACTCTGCGGCGGCTGGATGAATATTTCATCTACTCCCCTAGGGTTTCTGGAATATTGGGGTATTTATAGAGCAAAGAGGCGGTCCAGGGGGTACCCGAGGTGGGCACAACCCACCAGAGCACGCCTGGGCCTCCTGATGCATCTTGCTGGGTTGTCCCCTCCTCGGAACTCCCCCCAGGTGCAACCAGGGCCCATCTTCTTCCTTTTGGTCCATAAAAAATCATCATAAAATGGCGTGGCATTTGGACTCCGTCTGATATTGATTTCCTGTGATGTAAAAAACATGCAGAAAACAGCAACTGGCACTTGGCACTATGTCAATAGGTTAGTACCAAAAAAGATATAAAATGACTATAAAAAGATTATAAAACATCCAAGATTGATAATAAAACAGCATGCAATAATCAAAAATTATATGTTGGAGACGTATCACCCTGCCATCAGGGCGGCGGGTCTATTTTTGAAGTGGGCGGAGCCGAAGTGTGGCGTATAGCCGGATCCGGCTACCCAGTTGGGACTCCAAATAAAGGATCTGCCAAATGATCTTCGGAATGGTTCCATGTTGATGATGTACCTCTTCCGGACCTTGTTCAGCGCACACTGCTAGAATTTTCCAGCACCCCCTTGAAGAAGCTATATAGCTGGCATCCCAAGTTCCTTGACTAGGAAGACAATGCGAAAGTGATGAGATTGGTAAATACGGTCAAGGTACTGACTAATTCCGGACTCTCCATAGTGGAAGTTATGGCCATAGCGATACAGAGGTGCATCCAGCCACTTCAATCCAGGGTAACCCCCTTATGGAACTTTAACAGAGAGGACGACGCATCCCGCTACAGGTGAAAGGGTCCAGATAGTCAAGCCGCATTAGCCGCAACACCGGTCGACCTTTATAAAGGAGAAGAAGAAGACTTCCTTCATTTAAATTGCCGAGAGGCCTACTCCATGTATACCCCCATTGAATGGGTATGTTTTCTAGCAGTTCAATGCTTTTTTACTCATTGAGATGCATTGACCCAATACCCTGGCTATATTATTTTTTTAAATAGTCATGGAGGCAAATTGTCGAGAACATTAACTGCCCCGCCCCCCAGCCAGAGGATCATGATCGCAATGAAGACCCCGGATTTCATGAGGATCCGGACATATTTATAGAGTTCAAATATGGAGTCTACTATCAGGCGAGCTTTGACAGCTCGGAGGTGGCCATTATGGCTGACTACCCCGGCCTCTATCCCTTATTCTCAGGGAAGAGGGATACTTCTGCTCGTCTCTTTATCCTCCGCATTGGACCATGTTTCGCAGGATCGGCGCTCAGCGAGCCGTACTCAGGGGAGGGCGACCAAGAAAACGTCAGCACCTTCGCAGAAGGGTCGTGCAAAGCAAAAGGAGGTCGGCAGTGATACATCTCCGTCTTATTTATAATTTTTGATTGCTCCATGCCAATATTCTTCAACTTTCATATACTTTTGGCAACTTTTTATACTATTTTTTGGGACTAACATATTGATCTAGTGCCCAGTGTCAGTTCCTGTTTGTTGCATGTTTTATATTTCGGAGAAACCCAATATCAAACGGAATCCAAATGGGATAAAAACGGACGGAGAATTATTCTGGAATATTTGGGATTTTCCGGAGGAAGAATCAACGCGAATCGGTGTCCGAGGTGGCCAGGAGATAGGGGGCGCGCCCTCCACCCCCCCTGGGCACGCCTGGCACTCTCCTGGGCCACCCATAAGGCGGTTGACGCTCTTCTTTTGCCGCAAGAAAGCTAATTTTATGAGAAAAATCTGGGCGAAAGATTCACCCCAATCGGAGTTACGGATCTCCGGATATAAAAGAAACGGTGAAGGGGCAGAATCTGGGAACGCAGAAACAGAGAGATAGATCCAATCTCGGAGGGGCTCTCGCCCCTCCCAAGCCATGGGAGACAAGGACCAGAGGGGGAAACCCTTCTCCCATCTAGGGAGGAGGTCAAGGAAGAAGAAGAAGGGGGGCTCTCTCCCCCTTGCTTCCGGTGGCGCCGGAGCGCTGCCGGGGGCCATCATCATTACCGCGATCTTCACCAACACCTCCATCATCTTCACCAACGTCTCCATCACCTTCCCCCATCTATATTCAGCGGTCCACTCTCCCGCAACCCGCTGTACCCTCTACTTGAATATGGTGCTTTATGCTTCATATTATTATCCAATGATGTGTTGCCATCCTATGATGTCTGAGTAGATTTTTGTTGTCCTACTGGTGATTGATGAATTGCATGTTTGGTTTGAATTGCATGTTTTATTATTGGTGCTATCCTATTGTGCCCTCCGTGTCGCGCAAGCGTGAGGGATTCCCACTGTAGGGTTTGCAATATATTTATGATTTGCTTATGGTGGGTGGCATGAGTAAATGAAGCCTGAGACCAGTAAGTAGGTTGTTTCATGTATGGGATAAAGGGACTTGATGCTTTAATGCTATGGTTGGGTTTTACCTTAATAAATCTTTAGTAGTTGCGGATGCTTGCTAGAGTTCAATGATAAGTGCATATGATCCAAGTAGAGAAAGTATGTTAGCTTATGCCTCTCCTCAAATAAAATTGCAATAGTGATTACCGGTCTAGTAACATAATCAATTGCTTAGGGGCAATTTCACAACTCCTACCACCACTTTTCCACACTCGCTATATTTACTTTATTGCATCTTTATCTAAACAACCCCTACTTTTTATTTACGCGTTCTTTATATTCTTGCAAACCTATCCTATCACACCTACAAAGTACTTCTAGTTTCATACTTGTTCTAGGTAAAGCGAACGTCAAGCGTGTGTAGAGTCGTATCAGTGGCCGATAGGACTTGAGAGAGTATTTGTTCTACCTTTAGCTCCTCATTGGGTTCGACACTCTTACTTATCGAAAGAGGCTACAACTATCCCATATACTTGCGGGTTATCAAGACCTTTTTCTGGCGCCGTTGCCGGGGAGTCATAGCGTGGGGTGAATATTTTCGTGTGTGCTTGTTTGCTTTATCACTAAGTATTTTTTATTTGCTGTTCTAAGTTGTTCTCTATCTTTAGTTATGGATATGGAACACGAAATACCAAAAAAATTATGTTTACTTGCTACTCATGGAGATGGGGAACCTCCTAAAACCCTCGATGCTCGTTATGTTCAAGATATTATGTACTACTTTAATAATCCTGAGAAACCCCCATTCAATTATGTAATGGGAGTAACGTTGGATCAACGTGAATACTTTAGGGATTATCGCTTGACACAAAAAGGGAAACTATTATGGGATCAAATTAATATGTTGCGTTGGTATGCTCGGGATCTATGCTTGAGATATGATTATTATTGTTGCTCTAGGATAAAGGCTCCACACCTTCCCTTTTCATGCAAATTTAATGATAATGAAACCTTAGTTTCTTATGCTAATGGTATATATGATTACTATGATTTTGAACAAATTGAAGAATTTGGTGCTTTTAAGGCTGCTTATGAAATTAAATCTTTGTTTGAAAAGTATGAAGCTTTAGATGATGATGTTTATAGGCCTAAATTTTTTGCTATATTGAAATATTGCTATGACAATTATGAATACAATTACAATATTGATGCATTTATTGAGAAAGTCTCCGCTGTCCAAGAAGAGACTAATATTTTGCAGGAAGCTATGGAAGAAGAAATTGATGAAACTGTGAGCTCATTGGATGAAAAAGATGATGAGAAGAGCGAAGAAGAAAAGGAGGAAGAGCGGATTGATCACCTGTGCCCACCTTCTAATGAGAGTAACTCTTCAACTCATACATTGTTTAATTCCCCTTTGTGCTTACCGAAGGATGATTGCTATGACGATTGCTATGATCCCGTTGATTCTCTTGAAATATTCCTTTTTGATGATGCTTGCTATGCTTGTGGCCAAGATGCCAATATGAATTATGCTTATGGAGATGAACTTGCTATAGTTCCTTATGCTAAACATGAAATTGTTGCTATTGCACCCACGCATGATAGTCCTATTATCTTTTTGAATTCTCCAAACTACACTATATCGGAGAAGTTTGTGCTTATTAAGGATTATATTGATGGGTTGCCTTTTACCGTTGCACATGATAATTTTGATGAATGTGATATGCATGTGCTTGTTGCTCTTACTTGCAATTATTATGAGAGAGGAACTATGTCTCCACCTCTCTATGTTTCCAACGATAGAATTGCAAGAAACTGCTTATACTATGCATTGGCCTTTACTTGGTGTGCATGAATTGTTCTTTTATGACATGGCGATGCATAGGAAGAGAGTTAGACTTCGTTGTTGCTTGATATATGTTACTTTTTGGTCATTACTAAATTACAAATTATTGTTAATGAAAATTGGCTTTGATATACCTTGGGATCCGGGTGGATTCATTACTTAAGCACTATATGCCTAGCTTAGTGGCTTTAAAGAAAGCACTGCCAGGGAGACAACCCGGAAGTTTTAGAGAGTCATTTATTTCTGTTGAGTGCTTTTATAAAGTTTAAAACAAAAAAATAAAGAGGGGAACCTAAAAACTTTTCAAAAAGGAAAGTGAAAGTGAGAGAGACAAGCATTATTGAAGTGGGAGAGCTCCTTGAACTTTGTTCATGCTCACGTAAACTTTGTGAATCTTAATTACAGAAACTTTTCATCAAAAAAAAAATGATCCCCTTGTACAATTCCATTGTATTATAAAAATAATGTGCCAAGGTTTGCCTTTATGATGTTTTCAATGTTTGTTGGTTTTTACGGTGCAGGACAGAGACTTTGGCTGTAGTGTGTGATTTTACATTTTTTGCTGGAACGTAAATTGGTTCTGATTCCTTTTGCACTGTCTTTCTGTACAAATTGTTTATTTTTACTAATTTTATTAGAATTTTTGTTGGGGAACGTAGTAATTTCAAAAAATTTCCTACGCACACGCAAGATCATGGTGATGCATAGCAACGAGAGGGGAGAGTGTTGTCTACGTACCCTCGTGAGACCGAAGTTAAAGCGATCTGGCGTAGAGGAAGTAGTCGACGTTCTCCTCGCGATCCAACCGATCCCAGCGCCGTTACTCCGGCGCCTCCGAGTTCTTGACACACGTACAGCTCGGTGATGCTCCTCGGGCTCCGATCCAGCAAAGCTCCGGGGAGTGAGAGTTCCGTCAGCATGACAGCGTGGTGACGATCTTGATGTTCTATCGACGCAGGCTTCGCCTAAGCACCGCCACGATATGACCGAGGTGGAATATGGTGGAGGGGGCACCGACACGGCTAAGGAAGCGATCTCAAGGATCAACTTGTGTGTCCTAGGGTGCCCCCTGCCCTGTGATATAAAGGAGCAAGGGGAGGGCCGGCCGGCCTAGGAGGCGCGCCAAGGGAGGGGGGAGTCCTCCTCCTAGTGGGAGTAGGACTCCCCTTTCCTAGTCCAACTAGGAAGGAGGAAGGGGGAAGGAAGGAGAGGGAGAGGGAGAGGGAGAGGGAAAGGGGGGGCGCGCCCCCTCCTGTCCTATTCGGACTCCCCATGGGGCGCCACCTCCTGGTGCGGCCCTCTCTCTCCCCTCTCAGCCCAATAAGGCCCATTACTTCCCCGGGGGGTTCCGGTAACCCCTCCGGCACTCCGGTTTTCTCCGGAAACTTCCGGAACCTTTCCGGTGTCCGAATATAGCCGTCCAATATATCAATCTTTATGTCTCGACCATTTCGAGACTCCTCGTCATGTCCGTGATCACATCTGGGACTCCGAACTCCTTCGGTACATCAAAATAGACAAACTCACAATATAACCGTCATCGAAACCTTAAGCGTGCGGACCCTACGGTTCGAGAACAATGTAGACATGACCGAGACACGTCTCCGGTCAATAACCAATAGCGGGACCTGGATGCCCATATTGGCTCCTACATATTCTACGAAGATCTTTATCGGTCAGACCGCATAACAACATACGTTGTTCCCTTTGTCATCGGTATGTTACTTGCCCGAGATTCGATCGTCGGTATCCAATACCTAGTTCAATCTCGTTACCGGCAAGTCTCTTTACTCGTTCCGTAATACATCATCCATAACTAACTCATTGGTTGCAATGCTTGCAAGGCTTATATGATGTGCATTACCGAGAAGGCCCCGAGATACCTCTCCGACATTCGGAGTGACAAATCCTAATCTTGAAATCGCCAACCCAACAAATACTTTCGGAGACACCTGTAGAGCACCTTTATAATCACCCGATTACGTTGTGATGTTTGGTAGCACACAAAGTGTTCCTCTGTAAACGGAGTTGCATAATCTCATAGTCAAAGGAACATGTATAAGTCATGGATAAAAGCAATAGCAACATACTAAGCGATCGGGTGCTAAGCTAATGGAATGGGTCATGTCAATCGATCATTCAACTAATGATGTGACCTTGTTAATCAAATGACAACTCCTTTGTCTATGGTTAGAAACTTAACCATCTTTGATTAACAAGCTAGTCGGTAGAGGCATACTAGTGACACTGTTTGTCTATATATTCACACATGTATTATGTTTCCGGTTAATACAATTCTAGCATGAATAATAAACATTTATCATGTAATAAGGAAATAAATAATAACTTTATTATTGCCTCTAGGGCATATTTCCTTCAGTCTCCCACTTGCACTAGAGTCAATAATCTAGTTCACATCGCCATGTGATTTACCAGCAATAGTTCACATCACCATGTGATTAACACCCATAGTTCACATCAATATGTGACCAACACTCAAAGGGTTTACTAGAGTCAATAATCTAGTTCACATCGCTATGTGATTAACACCCAAAGAGTACTAAGGTGTG
Source organism: Aegilops speltoides (assembly GCA_021437245.1). Taxonomy (NCBI): domain Eukaryota; kingdom Viridiplantae; phylum Streptophyta; class Magnoliopsida; order Poales; family Poaceae; genus Aegilops; species Aegilops speltoides. The sequence continues at coordinate 90,379,431 of CM038141.1, read as the reverse complement.
ATCATGTTTTGCTTGTGAGATAATTTTAGTCAATGGGTCTGTCATATTCAGATCCGTAAGTATTTTGCAAATTTCTATGTCAACAATACTCCGCACGTAGCTACTCTAGCTAATTGCTCCCACTTTCAATATGTATCTAGACCGAGACTTAGAGTCATCTAGATTGGTGTCAAAACTTGCATCGGCGTAACCCTTTTACTTACCGAACCTTTTGTCACCTCCATAATCGAGAAACATATCCTTATTCCACTAAGGATAATTTTTCACCGCTGTCCTGTGATCTACTCCTAGATCACCATTGTACTCCCTTGCTTAACTCAGTGTAGGGTATACAATAGATCTGGTACACAGCATAGCATACTTTATAGAACCTATGGCCAAGGCATAGGGAATGCCTTTAATTCTCTTTCTATCTTCTGCCGTGGTCGGGTTTTGAGTCTTACTCAATTTCACACCTTGTAACACAGGCAAGAACTCTTTCTTTGACTGTTCTATTTTGAACTACTTCAAAATCTTGTCAAGGTATGTACTCATTGAAAAAACTTATCAAGCGTCTTGAACTATCTCTATAGATCTTGATGCTCAATATGTAAGCAACTTCACCGAGGTCTTTCTTTGAAAAACTTCTTTCAAACACTCCTTTATGCTTTGCAGAATAATTCTACATTATTTCCGATCTACAATATGTCATTAACATATACTTATCAGAAATGTTGTAGTGCTCCCACTCACTTTCTAGTAAATACAGGCTTCACTACAAGTCTGTATAAACTATATGCTTTGATCAACTTATCAAAGCGTATATTCCAACTCGAGATGCTTGCACGGTCCATAGATGCACATTTTGTTAACACCTTTAGGATCGACAAAACCTCTTGGTTGCATCACATACAACTCTTCTTTAATAACTCCATTAAGGAATGCAGTTTTGTTTATCCATTTGCCAGATTTCATGAAATGTGGCAATTGCTAACATGATTCGGACAGACTTTTAAGCATCGATACGAGTGAGAAAATCTCATTGTATTCAACATCTTGAACTTTGTCAAAAACCTTTTTTGACAAGTCTAGCTTTGTAGATAGTAACACTACTATCAGCGTCCGTCTTCCTCTTGAAGATCCATTTATTTTCTATGGCTTGCCGATCATCGGGCAACTTCACCAAAGTCCACACTTTGTTCTCATACATGGATCTCATCTCAGATTTCATGGCCTCAAGCCATTTCGCGGAATCTGGGCTCATCATCGCTTCCTCATAGTTCGTAGGTTCATCATGGTCTAGTAACATGACTTCCAGAACAGGATTACCGTACCACTCTGGTGCGGATCTCACTCTGGTTTACCTACGAGATTCGGTAGTAACTTGATCTGAAGTTACATGATCATCATCATTAGCTTCCTCACTAATTGGTGTTGTAGTCACAGGAATAGATTTCTGTGATGAACTACTTTCCAACAAGGGAGAAGGTACAATTACCTCATCAAGTTTTACTTTCCACCCACTCACTTCTTTTGAGAGAAACTCCTTCTCTAGAAAGGATCCATTTATCAGCAACGAATGTTTTGCCTTCGGATCTGTGATAGAAGGTGTACCCAACAATTTCCTTTGGGTATTCTATGAAGATGCACTTCTCCGATTTGGGTTCGAGCTTATCAGGTTGAAACTTTTTCACATAAGCATCGCAGCCCCAAACTTTAAGAAACGACAACTTTTGGTTTCTCGCCAAACCACAGTTCATATAGTGTCGTCTCAACGGATTTAGATGGTGCCCTATTTAACGTGAATGCAGTTGTCTCTAATGCATGATCCCAAAACGATATTGGTGAATCGGTAAGAAACATCATAGATTGTACTATATCCAATAAAGTATGGTTATGACGTTCGGACACACCATTATGATGTGGTGTTCCAGGTGGCATGAATTTGTGAAACTATTCCACATTGTTTTAATTGAAGACCAAACTCGTAACTTCAAATATTTGTCTCCGCGATTAGATCGTAGAAACCTTATTTTCTTGTCACGATGATTTTTCCACTTCACTCTGAAATTCTTTGAACCTTTCAACTATTTCAGACTTATGTTTCATCAAGTAGATATACCCATATCTGCTCAAATCATCTGTGAAGGTCAGAAAATAACGATACCCGCCGCGAGCCTTAACACTCATTGGATCGCATACATCGGTATGTATTATTTCCAATAAGTCAGTAGCTTGTTCCATTGTTCCGGAGAACGGAGTTTTAGTCATCTTGCCCATGAGGCATGGTTTGCAAGCATCAAGTGATTCATAATCAAGTGATTCCAAAATCCCATCAGCATGGAGTTTCTTCATGCACTTTACACCATTATGACCTAAACAGCAGTGCCACAAATAAGTTGCACTATCATTATTAGCTTTGCATCTTTTGGTTTCAATATTATGAATATGTGTATCACTACGATCGAGATCCAATGAACCATTTTCATTGGGTGTGTAACCATATAAGGTTTTATTCATGTAAACAGAATAACAATTTATTCTATATCTTTAAATGAATAACCGTATCTCAATAAACATGATCGAATCATATTCATGCTCAGCATAAACGCCAAATAACATTTATTTAGGTTCAACACTAATCCCGAAAGTATAGGGAGTGTGCGATGATGATCATATCAATCTTGAAACTACTTTCAACACACATCATCACTTCACCCTTAACTAGTTTCATTTTTATTCGCAACTCCGTTTGAGTTACTACTCTTAGCAACTGAACCAGTACCAAATACCGAGGGGTTGCTATAAACACTAGTAAAGTACACATCAATAACATGTATATCAAATATACCTTTGTTTACTTTGCCATCCTTCTTATCCGCCAAATACTTGGGGTAGTTACGCTTCGATAACCAGTCCCTTTGCGGTAGAAGCACTTAGTCTCGTGTTTAGGTCCAGACTTGGGCTTCTTCACTTGAGCAACAACTTGCTTGCCGTTCTTCTTGAAGTTCCTTCTATCCCTTTGCCCTTTTCTTGAAACTAGTGGTCTTGTTAACACTTGATGTTCTTTCTTGATTTCTACCTTCATCGATTTCATCATCATGAAAAACTCGGGAATCATTTTCATCATCCCTTGCATACTATAGTTCATCACGAAGTTCTACTAACTTGGTGATGGTGACTAGAGAATTCTGTCAATCACTATCTTATCTGGAAGATTAACTCCCATTTGATTCAAGTGATTGTAGTACCCAGACAATCTGAGCACATGCTCACTAGTTGAGCAATTCTCCTCGATCTTTTAGCTATAGAACTTGTTGGAGACTTCATATCTCTTAACTCGGGTATTTGCTTGAAATATTAACTTCAACTCCTGGAACATCTCATATGGTCCATGACGTTCAAAACGTCTTTGAAGTCCCGATTCTAAGCCGTTAAGCATGGTGCACTTAAACTATCAAGTAGTCATCATATTGAGCTAGCCAAACGTTCATAACGTCTGCATCTGCTCCTGCAATAGGTCTGTCACCTAGCGGTGCATCAAGGACATAATTCTTCTGTGCAGCAATGAGGATAAACCTCAGATCACGGATCCAATCCGCATCATTGCTACTAACATCTTTCAATACATTTTTCTCTAGGAACATATCAAAATAAATATATGAAAGCAACAACGCAAGCTATTGATCTTACAACATAATTTGCAAAATACTACCAGGACTAAGTTCATGATAAATTTAAGTTCAATTAATCAGATTACTTAAGAACTCCCACTTAGACAGACATCTCTCTAGTCATCTAAGTGATCACGTGACCCAAATCAACTAAACCATAACCGATCATCACATGAGATGGAGTAGTTTTCAATGGTGAACATCTTATGTTGATCATATCTACTATATGATTCACGCTCGACCTTCGGTCTCCGTGTTCGAGGCCATATCTGCATATGCTAGGCTCATCAAGTTTAACCTGAGTATTCCGCGTGTGCAAAACTGGCTTGCACCCGTTGTAGATGGACGTAGAGCTTATCACACCCGATCATCACGTGGTGTCTGGGCACGACGAACTTTGGCAACGGTGCATACTCAGGGAGAACACTTCTTGATAATTTTAGTGAGAGATCATCTTAAAATACTACCGTCAATCAAAGCAAGATAAGATGCATAAAGGATAAACATCACATGCAATCAATATAAGTGATATGATATGGCCATCATCTTCTTGTGCTTGTGATCTCCATCTCCGAAGCACCATCATGATCACCATCGTCACCGGTGCGACACCTTGATCTCCATCGTAGCATCGTTGTCGTTTACGCCATCTATTGCTTCTACGACTATCGCTACCGCTTAGTGATAAAGTAAAGCAATTACGATGCGTTGCATTTCATACAATAAAGCGGCAACCATATGGCTCCTGCCAGTTGCCGATAACTTCGGTTACAAAACATGATCATCTCATACAATAAAATATAGCATCATGTCTTGGCCATATCACATCACAACATGCCCTGCAAAAACAAGTTAGACGTCCTCTACTTTGTTGTTATTTTACGTGGCTGCTACGGGCTGAAGTAAGAACCAATCTCACCTACGCACCAAAACCACAACGATACTTCGTCAAATAGACTCCGTTTTAACCTTCTCAAGGACCGGGCGTAGCCACACTCGATTCAACTAAAGTTGGAGAAACTGACACCCGCTAGCCACCTTTGTGCAAAGCACGGCGGTAGAACCAGTCTCGCGTAAGCGTACGCGTAATGTCGGTCCGGGCCGCTTCATCCAACAATACCGCTGAACCAAAGTATGACATCTTTGGTAGGCGGTATGACTTGTATCGTCCACAACTCACTTGTGTTCTACTCGTGCAAAACATCAAACCATAAAAACCTGGCTCGGATGCCATTGTTGGGGAACGAGTAATTTCAAAAAATTCCTACGCACACGCAAGATCATGGTGATGCATAGCAACGAGAGGGAGAGTGTTGTCTACGTACCCTCGAGACCGAAGCGAAGCGATCTGGCGTAGAGGAAGTAGTCGACGTTCTCCTCGCGATCCAACCGATCCCAGCGCCGTTACTCGGCGCCTCCGAGTTCTTGACACACGACAGCTCGGTGGCGCTCCTCGGGCTCCGATCCAGCAAAGCTCCGGGAGTGAGAGTTCGTCAAGACGACGGCGTGGTGACGATCTTGATGTTCTATCGACGCAGGCTTCGCCTAAGCACCGCCACGATATGACCGAGGTGGAATATGGTGGAGGGGGCACCGCACACGGCTAAGGAGCGATCTCAAGGATCAACTTGTGTGTCCTAGGGTGCCCCCCGCCCGTATATAAAGGAGCAAGGGGAGGGCGGCCGGCCTAGGAGGCGCGCCAAGGAGGGGGAGTCCTCCTCCTAGTGGGAGTAGGACTCCCTTTCCTAGTCCAACTAGGAAGGAGGAAGGGGAAGGAAGGAGGAGGGAGAGGGAGAGGGAAGGGCAGCCGCCCCCTCCTTGTCCTATTCGGACTCCCCATGGGGGCGCGCCACCTCTGGTGCGGCCTCTCTCTCCCTCTCGCCCAATAAGGCCCATTACTTCCCCGGGGTTCGGTAACCCTCGGCACTCCGTTTTCTCCGAAACTTCCGGAACCTTTCCGGTGTCCGAATATAGCCATCAATATATCAATCTTTATGTCTCGACCATTTGAGACTCCTCGTCATGTCCGTGATCACATCCGGGACTCGAACTCCTTGGTACATCAAAATACACAAACTCACAATATAACCGTCATCGAAACCTTAAGCGTGCGGACCCTACGGTTCGAGAACAATGTAGACATGACCGAGACACGTCTCCGGTCAATAACCAATAGCGGGACCTGGATGCCCATATTGGCTCCTACATATTCTACGAAGATCTTTATCGGTCAGACCGCATAACAACATACGTTGTTCCCTTTGTCATCGGTATGTTACTTGCCCGAGATTCGATCGTCGGTATCCAATACCTAGTTCAATCTCGTTACCGGCAAGTCTCTTTACTCGTTCCGTAATACATCATCCCGCAACTAACTCATTGGTTGCAATGCTTGCAAGGCTTATATGATGTGCATTACCGAGAAGGCCCTGAGATACCTCTCCGACATTCGGAGTGACAAATCCTAATCTTGAAATATGCCAACCCAACAAATACTTTCGGAGACACCTGTAGAGCACCTTTATAATCACCCAGTTACGTTGTGATGTTTGGTAGCACACAAAGTGTTCCTACGGTGGCGGAGTTGCATAATCTCATAGTCAAAGGAACATGTATAAGTCATGGATAAAAGCAATAGCAACATACTAAACGATCGGGTGCTAAGCTAATGGAATGGGTCATGTCAATCAGATCATTCAACTAATGATGTGACCTTGTTAATCAAATGACAACTCCTTTGTCTATGGTTAGGAAACTTAACCATCTTTGATTAACAAGCTAGTCTGGTAGAGGCATACTAGTGACACTCTGTTTGTCTATATATTCACACATGTATTATGTTTCCGGTTAATACAATTCTAGCATGAATAATAAACATTTATCATGTAATAAGGAAATAAATAATAACTTTATTATTGCCTCTAGGGCATATTTCCTTCAACTTTCTCCTTTTTTGTCTTCTCCACATAACCTCCATCATTATATTCTGTTCCACCCATAGTGCTATATCCATGGCTTGCGCTCATGTATTGCTTGAGGGTTGAAAAGTTGAAGCGCGTTAAAAAAGTATGAACCAATTGCTCGGCTTGTCATCGGGGTTGTGCATGATGGGAGCATTTTGTGTGACGAAAATGAAGCATGGCCAAACTATATGATTTTGTAGGGATAAGCTTGCTTTGGCCTTGTTGTTTTGAAAAGACATGATTGCTTTATTAGTATGATCGAAGTATTATGTTTTTTTATGTCAAATGATATACTATTGCTTTGAATCACTCGTGTCTCAATATTCATGCCATGATTAGACATATGATCAAGATTATGCTAGGTAGCATTCCACATCAAAAAAATTCTTTATCATTTATCTACTCGAGGACGAGCAGGAATTAAGCTTGGGGATGCCGATACGTCTCTGTCGTATCTATAATTTTTGATTGTTCCATGCCAATATTCTTAAACTTTCATATACTTTTGGCAACTTTTTATACTATTTTTTGGGACTAACATATTGATCCAAGTGCCCAGTGCCAGTTCCTGCTTGTTGCATGTTTTATATTTCGCAGAAACCCAATATCAAACAAAATCCAAACGGGATAAAAACGGACGGAGAATTATTTTGGAATATTTGGGATTTTCCGGAGGAAGAATCAACGTGAATCGGTGTCCGAGGTGGCCAGGAGATAGGGGCGCGCCCTCCCCCCTGGGCGCACCTGGCACTCTCCTGGGCCACCCATAAGGCGGTTGAAGCTCTTCTTTTGCTGCAAGAAAGCTAATTTTATGAGAAAAATCTGGGCGAAAGATTCACCCCAATCGGAGTTACGGATCTCCGGATATAAAAAAACGGTGAAGGGGCAGAATCTGGGAACGCAGAAACAGAGAGATAGATCCAATCTTGGAGGGGCTCTCGTCCCTCCCAAGCCATGGGAGCCAAGGACCAGAGGGGAAACCCTTCTCCCATCTAGGGAGGAGGTCAAGGAAGAAGAAGAAGAAGGGGGGCTCTCTCCCCCTTGCTTCCGGTGGCGCCGGAGCGCTGCCGGTGGCCATCATCATCACTGCGATCTTCACCAACACCTCCATCATCTTCACCAACGTCTCCATCACCTTCCCCCATCTATATTCAGCGGTCCACTCTCCCGCAACCCGCTGTACCCTCTACTTGAACATGGTGTTTTATGCTTCATATTATTATCCAATGATGTGTTGCCATCCTATGATGTCTGAGTAGATTTTCGTTGTCCTACCGGTGATTGATGAATTGCTATGTTTGGTTTGAATTGCATGTTTTATTATTGGTGTTGTCCTATTGTGCCCTCCGTGTCGCGCAAGCGTGAGGGATTCCCGCTGTAGGGTTTGCAATATATTTATGATTTGCTTATGGTGGGTGGCATGAGTAAACAGAAGCACAGACCCGAGTAAGTAGGTTGTTTGCGTATGGGATAAAGGGGACTTGATGCTTTAATGCTATGGTTGGGTTTTACCTTAATAAATCTTTAGTAGTTGCGGATGCTTGCTAGAGTTCCAATGATAAGTGCATATGATCCAAGTAGAGAAAGTATGTTAGCTTATGCCTCTCCCTCAAATAAAATTGCAATAGTGATTACCGGTCTAGTAACATAATCAATTGCTTAGGGGCAATTTCACAACTCCTACCACCACTTTTCCACACTCGCTATATTTACTTTATTGCATCTTTATCTAAACAACCCCTACTTTTTATTTACGCGTTCTTTATATTCTTGCAAACCTATCCTATCACACCTACAAAGTACTTCTAGTTTCATACTCGTTCTAGGTAAAGCGAACGTCAAGCGTGCGTAGAGTCGTATCAGTGGCCGATAGGACTTGAGAGAGTATTTGTTCTACCTTTAGCTCCTCGTTGGGTTCGACACTCTTACTTATCGAAAGAGGCTACAACTATCCCGTATACTTGCGGGTTATCAGGCAGCACCACTGAACCTGTTCCACCACCGAAAAGGTATATTCCTCTTTTTTAATATTCGGTCATGAAGCCGGACTGTCATTCGAATCCTCCTTCTATCATCGCAGGAGGGGTATACGGCGAACCGTGAGTAAGATCCTAGCCAGCCGAGCCGCAGCTAATCCGGCGCCGGAGATACCAATCAGGACGGGGGCACATGCTGATGCGGCACATACTCGCTCGTCTCACGGAGAGCCGGATGAAATGTACGTGACCAACTCCGAAGTTGAGAGTGCGATGAACCATAGATAAATAAAAAGATACATAGATAGATAAAAACGGTACATAGATAGTTCATAGCATAGATAGATAAAAAGAAGATAGTTCAACTACTCCTCGCCGTCGTCCTCCTCCTTTGACTCCGACTCCGCCACGATGATGTCCTCCTCCGACGTCTCAATGAAGGCGTCAAGATACCGATCATCGTCGCAGTCCCAGGACGGCGCTGCTCCTAGGTCGATGTTGCATTGAGCGGCCGCCTTCCGCGTAATCCTGTCCTGGCGATAGGCGGCTCGCTTCGCCCTCCTCTCCTCTCTCTCCGCCCTCCTTTGCGCGTAAAACTCGCGCTCGTTGATAACGTCCTGCGGGAAGCGTTGCCGCCACATCGCCATGGCTTCCTCGTCCATCTCGGCGATGCCGAGACGGCGCTCCCGCCTCCGGTTGTCGCGACGATCCTCGTCGGTGATAAGCCGTGGGGGGCGAGCTCTGCGCCGCTCAGCGTCGCACGTCGGGAAGTTCATGTCCCTACGAGGCCGCCGCAGGCGCCACGCCGCCGCGTCGTACGCGCGGGCGGCCTCGTTGGGGGTATTGAAAGTGCCAAGGCCGAGGCGCATGTCGCCAGACCGGATCTCAGCGAAGAAGGCGCCGGTGGGGCGCGCGCGGACGCCGATGTGGCCCGAAACTCCCCGGTGGCACGGCGGCATGGTGTTCACACAGTACAGGCACCATTTGGAGTCTTGAACATCATATAGGGAATTTTACGGTGTGGTGATACCAACTTTTGAGCTTAGCGAGCTCAGAAGTAGTACATCAAAGCTGAAGAGAATGATGGAAGATTACGACGATTTTATTCAGGCTCATTGTCCCTTGCATCCACTAGACTACAGAACCTTGGTAAAAAATGGTTTACCATTGGAAATCCCTTCACTTACTAAGCTCCTTACAAACTGGATTTTGTGAGCTCTCGGGATTGTTTTCATGAGCATTGAACTTGAATAGTTTGGCAAAAATGCAGCAAGATTGCTGATTTCCACATTGCACAACACACAAACATTACATTGCGATTCTTCCATTGAATATCACACATGCATACACTCGATGCTTCCACTGCATACGCATTTGCTTCCTCTAGCTCATGCTCACCCTAGCTCCATTATTGTCACTCTAGATTCAGCTTTTGCACTCACCTCTCCTCTTTTGAAGACATATGCTCTATCTTCTTGGTGCTGGCATTGGCAGGGGGGTGCACCAGGGCGCGCTGAGTCCTGAAGAGGTTCCGCCAGAGGTCATTAATCAAGCATAAGGAACCGGGCCGGAAAAGGTCTGGGTCCTGAGGCATTTTTGCAGGAAAAAACAGGGTAGGAGTGCGCAGCGCCTGGGATCCCACGGCAGGCAGTGCTGCCATGCATCCGATTGGTTGCACGGTGGTGGTGGTGGCGCGCATGGCAATCGCACGCTGTCGGAGGTACCGTACCAGCTCCAGCAGTCGGCGGGAGGACGGCGTGCAGCGAAGCCACGGAGGCGGAGCGATCGTTGACGGAGAGGACTGTAGGACGTCGGTTTTCCTCCGTACTAATTTTCATCGGCGGATCGGCCTGAAACAGTTATACCGTACTGCTTAGCAGGACTGTTGACACCAGATTTTGGCATGGTCAAAAACATAATTAAGAAGGTCTTAAATGGAAAAATGATCAAAGCGAGAAAGTTCCGTATCGTCAAAAGGAGAAATTTTGATATTTGGGCCATAGCCATCCGATCTCATCTCTAAGGCCGAAGTTGTATTCGAAGTATTGAGATTTTGTGTTCAGAACAGTATTTGGCTGATTACGCCCCCAAGATGGTCTCTGATGGAAAAAGTTACAACTGCAAAGTTCTTCGTCTCGTCGAAGCGATCGATTTTGATATAAAAATCGTTCCAATCCGAGTTCGTATGCAAAAGTTAGAGCCATCGGAATACAGCCCTGTCAGGAGGCAAAAAATGGCGCGCCCCACCAGACACCCTGTCTGATGGGTAGCGCGAGGGATAGCCTGTTTTGCGCGACCGATTTGACCCTCAAGATGACCTCTGATCAAAAAACGTTCAACATAAAAGTTGTTCGTCTCGTCGAAACGGTCAAGATTGCTTTTGGGCTCGTTTCCATCCGAGATCGCTTACCACCACAAAAAAGACCCGCAAGGTGCAGCCAGTTTAAACCGAACAGTTTTGGAAAGTTCGGCCAAACCAATCCGAATTTGGCTAGGATTTTGGACGTGAATCCAAGCCTTTTCCTTGCACGGGAAGTCCAGCCGCCTCTTATATACCTAAGGGGTGACGGCCGATTGAACAACACACAATCGAACAAATCTATCTACATCTTTTACCTTTACTTCTCCCTTGTTCTTCTTCTTCCTCGTTCTTCGTTCGTTCTTCTTCATTGCAGGGCGGCGAACCTCGAGGCCCTAGGGGCGGTCAGGCCGACCTAGGGCAGCCCATAGCCGCCGCCACCTGACGGGTCCCTCCCGGCGTGTGGGGTTCGGGTCTCAAAGCGCCCGCCGAATTGTCTTGCGTGCAGCGCTTCGGCGTGGTCTCCTTCGACGTGAGCTGCGGTGCATCACCTCGGCGTTGGAGGTACACGTTGGCGTGTTAGTGTGCGAACACACTTTTAGCGACTCCGCTGGGGCGAAGCTTTGAGCGGTCTCCGGCCCGTTCTTGCTCTTAAGAGATCGTCATCTAGGGTTTGCAATCTACAAAGGTAACATGAATACCCAATTCACTTATGTAGATGCAAATAATGCATATGTTGTTGCTAGATCGTCTAATGAGCATATTGTATCGGCTAGCCCTAGTTTTATCAATCATGCATCTAATTATGTGCAACAGCCGATTCAGAATAATCTTCATGCGTTAACTTCATATAATTTTAGCAACATGCAACATATGTATCCCAACTCCCATGCATCGGCAACCCCACAAATCTATATGCCGATGAACAACATGATGAGTTCGGTTAATCATGTTGAGACACCCAATGTAGGAACTTCCAATAGTATGCAACAAAGTGTTTCAACTTTTTATTCATCGGCAAATAACTTGCAGTATGTTAATCCAAACGTGCCAGTGGATAGGGGAATTGGCCATGCTACTACTAGTTATTCGGCCAATTACCCTCAAACATCGTATGCTACACCTCATGCTACGAATTTTTCGGCACCATACGCAATTGTAGATATTGGTGATTCGGCTTCGCACCTTCATGCTCATGGCCGAATAAATGAGAATTCTACCAGAGCACATGTGTCTTTACCTAGTAATGTAGCATATCATGTTGCCCCTGCACAATTACAAAATTTCGGCAACACACCATTGCCGAAAGCGTCTCAAAGTATTGGGGGGCAATCCGATGAAGATTGGGCTGAAATTGGTCGAAAAAAGCTTAAAGATAGACTAGCTGCAATGTTTGCTGAATTTAGACAAGAATAAGCAACCTTGCGAATCAAAGAAAGAAAGAGTGGTGATTCGGATAACAAAGTTAATTCGGTTATTAAAAAAGCCGAATCAAATAGTATGTGTACCGAATCTATCAAAGAAAAAGAGGATGCCAAGGCATTAGAGAGTCATTCAAAAGTGGAACAAAGTATTATTCAAGTGATACAACCATCATGCTCTCCCAACGTATTTGAAGAGATATGCATAGCGAGTAATTTACCTATTTTCAGATTTGGTCACAACTTTATTGTTGATGCATCTATTAGAAAAATCCTCATAGGTAATTTTGAAAGACCAATGAAGAAGGGTAATTTACTTGTTAGCAATAAAATTGTTTTAGAACATATCGGTCAACCAATTGTGCCATTTATGAAGACCGATAATGACTTATTATTGCAGCCAAAGCTTTCCCCTTTGCTTTATCTAAAGTTCATATCTAGTTGGGTAGCTTTGCTTATTTCTTACTTGGCTTGCACTTTGTCTCAATTGAGACATGTGTGTTCTAAATATTTTCATATCAGAAGTTTAAAGCCAAGGTTAATTTCTTTTGAGAAATCCGATGCTAATATAATATCTTGTCCAAAGACACCGGAGATAGAGTGGAAAACACAATGTATAGCCGAATGGGAAGATTCCAAATCTGAACCATTCGTTTGCTTATCTTCAAAGCCCTTCACACAGCAAGATCGGCTAGAAAGCAAGAAGTTTACCTTCAATTCAAGCATGTGTGACCAAATATTTGATTTATTGCTGAAAAATAATTACATAAGAATTCTTGATCACCATGTCAAGCCATCAATTCAAGGACGAATGTATTGTAGGTTGCATCATTCGTTCAAACATAATTTTGAGGATTGCAATATGTTTCGTCAAATAGTTAAATCGGCCATTGATAAAGGACGATTGAAATTTGTTGAAACACCAAGAGATGACCAATCTATTCCGATTGGTCCCGATGGCAAAAAGTTTTTGCATCGGCTACTTCAAGCCGATCCATTTAAAGAGAAGGTAAAAACTGCAGGTGATGGGATCAAGCTTTCATGTAAAGAAGTTGTTGAAGAGCATAACAAACATAATCTTGAGGGCGAGAATTCCATCGAAGCTACAATGGGGACGCCAAGGACTGGGGGGCAGCAAGCAAATCCAATGATCGATGACAGCAAACCAAAACAAAACAAAGGCCGAAATAAGTGCAAGTATAAGAGATCAAAAATCACCTTCGCTGAACTATTGGATAAATATCAAAAGAAGAGTGAAGAGAAGAATGCTTATCGGCCAAATCATGCAAATAAACCAAGATCACCCCCAAGGCGCAAATATGAGGATCGGTATTGGCAAAGTGCGAATTTTAATGCAACATATTCATATCCTTATTTTGGGCCGCCAATGCCAATGCCGTGGATGCCTCCCTATGCTCATATAGATACATATTCATCATGGGACAGGTATGATACAAGGGCACATTCTCCATCTTATTTTAGACCATCTCACCAATATTATGCAGCTCAAGAAGATCAACATCTAAACAATCACATGTTAAAGACCGTTTCAATCATAAGGAATGGGTCCGAGCTCAAGGAAGAAGAAAGAGGTGGTCAAACAAGTTTACAGCGTTAAAAGAGATGGTCGTAAGAGTGCTACTTCAGATTTGATCTCAAATGAAAAAGAGCCAATGAAAGTGTTGACATTGGCTACTACGGCAATGAGATGAAGCAATCAATTGTTAAGACTCAAAGTGCCAAATCTGAAGAAAAGAAGTTGAGAGTACACAAGGCCAAGAAAGAATTGCCATTGGTCAAAATAGAATCACAGCCGAGATGCCCACTCGGCTTACCGTATTGGCAAAAGAAGAAAGTACAAAAGCTTAGTGCACATGAACTTGAAAAGATGAACATGGCATGGGTTCCCAAAGGAAGTATTAAAAACAAGAATAATATGCAAGATTTCGTTGCAATAAGTGCGACAAAGGTGAAGAAAGAGAAGAGTGCAAGCTTCGAACAACCAAGTCGAGGGTTTGCACATCAGAATCTTCGGTTCAAACAACATCCATATTCTTCAACTATGTCATTAATGCATATGCCATGGAATTCATCCTCAGGTATGACTGGTTACCCTCCGTGGACTTATTTTGACCCATGGATGCAATATAATTTCTTACATCATGAAATGTATTACCAAATCATTATATATTCGATTAGCTTCATTTTTGTTGCTAATCTAAATGGCCGATATATACTTATCGTCCAAAGCACGTACAAAACGGCCGATGGAGTGTTGACATCGTGCTTAGAACAAACCGTGCAAGTTATTTTTCGCACACAAGTTTTGCCGAAAAAGCAGGGGCATGTGTTGACACCAGATTTTGGCATGGTCAAAAACATAATTAAGAAGGTCTCAAATGGAAAAATGATCAAAGCGAGAAAGTTCCGTATCGTCAAAAGGAGAAATTTTGATATTTGGGCCATAGCCATCCGATCTCATCTCTAAGGCCGAAGTTGTATTCGAAGTATTGAGATTTTGTGTTCAGAACAGTATTCGGCTGATTACGCCCCCAAGATGGTCTCTGATGGAAAAAGTTACAACTGCAAAGTTCTTCGTCTCGTCGAAATGATCGATTTTTATATAAAAGTCGTTCCAGTCCGAGTTCGTATGCAAAAGTTAGAGCCATCGGAATACAGCTCTGTTAGGAGGCAAAAAATGGCGCGCCCCACCGGACACCCCGTCGATGGGTAGCGCGAGGATAGCCTGTTTTGCGCGACCGATTTGACCCTCAAGATGACCTCTGATCAAAAAACGTTCAACATAAAAGTTGTTCGTCTCGTCGAAGCGGTCAAGATTACTTTTGGGCTCGTTTCCATCCGAGATCGTTTACCACCACAAAAAAGATCCGCAAGGTGCAGCCAGTTTAAACCGAACAGTTTTGGAAAGTTCGGCCAAACCAATCCGAATTTGGCTAGGGTTTTGGACGTGAATCCAAGCCTTTTCCTTGCACGAGAAGTCCAGCCGCCTCTTATATACCTAAGGGGTGACGGCCGATTGAACAACACACAATCGAACAAATCTATCTACATCTTTTACCTTTACTTCTCCCTTGTTCTTCTTCTTCCTCGTTCTTCGTTCGTTCTTCTTCATTGCAGGGCGGCGAACCTCGAGGCCCTAGGGGCGGTCAGGCCGACCTAGGGCAGCCCATAGCCGCCCAGCATACCGACGGGTCCCTCCCGGCGTGTGGGGTTTCGGGTCTACAAAAGCGCCCGCCGGATTGTCTTGCGTACCGCGCTTCCGGCGGGTCTCCTTCGACGTGAGCTGCGGTGCATCACCCTCGGCGTTGGAGGTACACGTTGACGTGTTCGTGTGCGAACAAGGACAACGTAGACCCAATTTAAAATGGGAAGTGTTTGGGGCCGGGGCACCGGCCGAAACTTCGACCGGTCCACTCCACGCGCGCACGCGCGACCCACTCGTGAGCAGCCACGTGGCGGTGCGGATCCCGCGGATCTCGCCTCATCTCCGTCTCGCAGCTCCACGGATCTCGCTCTCATCCTTGTCTCCTGCGTCCATCGTTGCAGCGCCGACGCCCGCATCTTGCCGTCGGCTATGGAAGGTCAAATCCCCCGTGCGTCCATGGATGTAGATCTCACCCCACCATGCTTTTTAAAGCCCAGTTCGCCATTGGATGCAGCAAGGCCGTTGACCAATCCCCCACCCCCGGCGGTTGCAACTCCCACACGCCTCGTGCTTCTGCCCTCGCTGCCGACGAGCCGGGCGGCGATTGGCGACACCAGAGGCTTCTGCAGAACCGGTTGCAACCCCTCATGTTGCAACTGTTTTTACAAAAAGCTTCATCCCCTTGATGGAAAGCTTCAACCGGATGTAGAGAAAGCTACAAGCTGTCAGTGCCATCGGGGAAAGCTACAACCGTTGACATGAAATGCTACAACCTTCAATGAAAAAAGCTTCAACCGAAACGACACAAAAAGCCTTGACCAAGCGCTGCTAAAAAGAAAATAGCTACAACCATTGATAGAAAAGCTTCAACCGTAGTTGGAAAAAGCTCCAACCATTGAGATAGAAAGCTACAACTAGACAATACGCAAATCAGAAAAGTTGCAACCGCTAAGATAAATGCTTCAAGTGTATGTGTGAAAAGCTTCAACCCGCGACATTGTTTTTGGGTTGGAACCGGCTTTTTTTTTTGCTACGACCTTGTGACATCTTTGCTTCAACCATGTGGATTTTTGCTACTACCGTCCACAGTTTTTGCTACATCCATTTTGTCACGACGGCGAGATGCGGTGGTGGGTTCTGTAATTCGGTGGCGAGATCCAGCACGGGGGCAGGGGCGGATCTGCAACGGTCGCCGCGAGCTGCTACGGGTCGCGGCGAGCTGCAACCTCGACTGGCGTAACCACGGCTGCTGCATCCACGGAGGTTTTGAAACACGAAGAGCGATGTAGGTGAGGGCGGCGACCAGCGGCGAGGGCGGCGGCCGTAGGCGACCGACGGCGAGGGCGACCAGTGGTGAGGAGGCGAGGCGAGGCGAGGCGGTCGGCGCATGCTGGGGCGTCGACGCGCACGAGGGGGCCCGTCCCTTTCCCATGCGGGAGGTTGAAGAAGGAGGTGGGGAACCAGATCTGACGGTGCAGGGAACCAGATCTGACGGTTGGGGCTCGACCGGCCCAACCGTTCGGCCGGTGCGCCGGCGCAGATCATTGCCCATTTAAAATAGACGGCTGGTCATATCACTTCGCACCCGGCAAGGGTGCAAAGGCAAAAAAAAAAAAGATGTTGTATATTATAAATTATGAATAAATTATAAATTGTACATATGTACAAAAGAAAATGTTGTACACTATGTAGCATGTACAGATAGATGAGTGTGCTAGACATTAGCACATGGCATTTTTTTTTTGCAAGTTTGTCTCCATTTTCGATCACACGTCATTTTTTCTATTTCAAGCAAATACCAACGTCTTTCGTCTTGTAGCATTTCTTGAGAAAAGAACGGTCTTATACACTTATAGAGAGAAAGAGTGTTCCGTGGAAGTCTTGAGAAAGACCATGGCCAAAATTACAATGGCACGTCCCTAAACGCGGATTCGTTGGAAAAAGAGAGAAAATTCGTGTACAATTCTCAAGAAAGATCATACCCGAGATTCTCCAACGCGAGTACCGGAGAATGAGGGGAATCGGATAAAAATTTCTTCTATACTGGACCCCCGCGACGCCCTCCCAGGCGACTCAGGGGCGAAACCCTAGTGCCGCCACAGCCCTCCTTCCCGATGTCGCCGCCACTCAGCTGGATTCGGGGACAACGGCGGCGAGGCACTGCATCAGCAGTCGCAAGGTGCAAGTGGACATCCCTCGGGTGTGTGGCTGGCGGCGGTTGCCACGACAGGACTCGGCTTGGTGGCCAGGTGACCGTTGGAGTGAGGCGGGAGCGGGCTGGTAGTTGGGCTCCGGCCTGGCGCGCAAGGTATGGACGGCCACTCTTGGGGACCACACATCTGGCCGCCGGGGTGCATTTCTCACTGGCCCGGGCTTGGCTAAGTTGATGGCTGTTCGTGGCCGCAACTGGACGGGTTGGCCACCGGGGGGCATTTCTCACTGAATATGGCCACCCCGTGCTCGGCTAAGCCGACGGCTATCCGTGGCTGCAACTGGACGGGCTAGCCGCGGGGATGGCGGTGGTGGTTATGGTCGACGTGGTTGGGTTTGTGGCGGGTGGATGGATTTTTGGCCGCTGGTGGGGGATTGGGCGTCCACGTCGACAACAACAGGGTGCTATCCACATATTCGGCGGTCTTGGCGGGGGCTTGCGGGGTGGCGGTTGGCGGGTGATAGAGGTACCAGCGCAGTGGTCAGGACCGATCCTACCTTCCATTGACTCTTGTGCTCAAGGTGAGTGACTGCGTTTGTAGAGGGTCTCCTTTCAGACATGGCGAGGACGCTCGTCGTGGTCTGGCAGGAAGGTGGTAAAGTCTTGCGCTCGTGTGCTTGCCGGACTCGAAGGACAGTGTGTCGGGGTGAGGCACAGTCGCAACCCTTCAGGCAAAAGCCTAATGCCGACTTGGTCGGCGGCGATGATGGTGATGCCATCGGGCATCGCTTACCTTCTTGAAGGCATCCTTGTGAAGGTTTCGTCAACCACTCTTGATGTGCTCTGGGCGAAAGCCTAAGATCTATCTCTGGATTGGATGACGACGGCATCTGCGATGTCGCTTTCCTCCTTGGGGGCGTTGTCCTAGAGTCATTGGTCCGCTACTGGTCGTTTGATTTCTCGGTTGGAGCATGGTGGGTGTTCTGGGGTGTCTGGTGGTGGCAGTGGATCTGATCTATGGCGGCGGTCTTTGCCTTGGCCATTCTGGTGCTATTGGTCGACCTCTCTGCTGGGGGCTCGTGGAGGTGGTGAGCTCTCGGAGTTTGGTGCCCTTCGATGAGGTTTGAGGTTTGGTTGCCTCAGTGTCCTGGTTATCTCTATTTGTGATGGTGGTCGTGGTATGGCCAAGAGGAGATGCAAAGTCGTTTCGGTGAAACATTGCCCTTCGGCACGGTCTGCGGCTCTCCGTGGATCCTGGTCCTTGCCAACGGAAGGGCTTTGTTTCTAGATGTTTTTTTGTAGGATTTGTGTCCTGCTTAGAAGATGAGATGGTGGCGGCTCCCTCAAGATGAAATAAGGTTCTCCCTGCCTAGCCCCGTTCTGGTGGTGCGTCTAGCATCGTCAAAGGGCGTGTGGAGGTGTGTTTCCGGTGGATCTCACGGGATTCGATTAGTGGTTGTCTTTGGTGGAACTACTCGGATCCAATCTTCGCCTGTCAATGTTTGTGGGTGTTGAGTTTGTATTGTTTCGATCTACGCGTCTCTTCGTCGGTGGCGGCTGTTGTTCTGGTGCGTCGGTTCTATTGGATCTTAGCATGACGACTTCCTGATTGTGTACTACAACAAGGAATTTTGCTCGGCTCCAGCGAGGAAGGGGTTACGATGGCGGTGCGCCATCGGTTCGCTTGAGTGCTAGTTGTTGCTAGGTGGTCCACGGATGTAGAGTGATTTTTATTACTCCATATTTATGATGTTTGTTATACTATCATGATTGAAGACGAATAGATCGAAAGTTTTAAAAAGAATTTTTTTAGGGGTAGTTTAAAGAAACCGAATGCGAGTAGCCTAGACTTCAGTTTCCATGGATGTGCGTTAGAGCATCTCCAACAGCCGCCCAACACGCCGCGTGCTAAAAACTACTTTGCCGTGCACGCTTCACCTGGTTTTGCGCGGCTTGCAGCGCTGGCTTCAATAGCCGCGCTAAAATGCAGCGCGCGCGCCGCTCCAGCAGCGCGCAAAAAATAGTTTGGCACATAGCCTGCTTCTACGATACAAAATGCGTACATCTAGGCTTCTCCAACGATATATAGTTCTACTACGTCCACATACCTGCTTCCACGATACAAAATAAAACTAAAAACTACTACTACTCGTTCTCCGACTCGGACTCTGCCTCGGTGATGTCCTCCTCCGACGTTTGAGCATAGGCGTCAAGGAACCGCTCGTCGCGGGAGTCCCAGGATGACGCATCTCCTAGCGCCATGTTGTATTTAGCAACCGCCTTCCGCGTTCGCTTGTCCTCGCGATAGGCGGCTCACTCCTTCCTCCTCTCCTCGCTCTCCGCCCTCCTCTCGGCGAAGAACTGTTCTTCGTTGATGATGTCTTGCGGGAAGCGTTGCCTCCACAGCGCCATGGCTTCCTCGTCCATCTTGGCCAGGCTAAGACGGCGCTATCACCTCCGGTGTTTGCGACGATCCTCGTCAGTGTTAAGCCGCGGGGAAGGCGCCAACTCTTGTGCCCGCTCCCGCGTCGAAACATTGGTGAAGTTCATGTCCTAACGGGACCTCCGGAGGCGCCACGCCTCAGCGTCGTACGTGCGGGCGCCATCCTGGGCGGTGTCGAAGGTTCCGAGGCCGAGGCGCATGCCACCGCCCGACTGAATCGAGGCGGAGTAGGTGCCGGACGGGCGCACGTGGACGCCGCGGTAGCCCGAACCTCCCCGGCGACGAGGCGGCAGGGTGGCGGTGGTGGCATGTCGGCGGCGAGGAGAGAAAGCAGTGGAGAGAGCGAGAGAGAGAGCGGCAGAGGGCGCTGCAATTTTATAGGCGCACGAGAAGCGGCGCGCCAAATCTAGCGCGCGAGCTGCCACCTTTTCCCGCGCGGCCCGCAATCGTTTCCCGCGCGCGCTTGTTTCCTGCCACCGCTGGAGGGAGCGAAACCGGTCGGCGCGCGCTAAAAAGCAGTTTTACCGCGCGGGAGCATCTTTTAGTGCGCCTGTTGGAGATGCTCTTACGAAGTACTAGTGTCTTGACCAGTTTAAAAAAAATGTTAGTGTCTTGACCCTTGGCACACCCCCGCTCCACTCCATCCCTGGTGGGCAAATTTGACAATTTTGACCTTGGGATCAAATCAATTCACAGAAAGAACTGCCCGTGAAACTATTTCACGCTCCTGACCTTTTTGTGTGGCGCCCGCCACGCCGGCGCCACACTCTACGGTGCAGCGCCTAGCCTGGGGGCGTTGCACATCTGTCCACATGGTAGGTCTGGGCCCCGCACCCAGCAGTGCAGCGCCTCCGTGCTAGGCGCCACACATGTAATGTGCAGCGCCTAGCTCCCGGGCGTTGCACTCTGACTTAGATGCCAGCCGCGGCAGCCCTCTCCTCCCCCACCCACCCCATTGCCACCAGTTACAGAACCAGAAGAAGCCACGGCGGCGGCCCTCTCCTCTCCCCCTCTCAATCCCCTCTCCCAAATCCATCAGATCGGACGATTTGGTCCGTGGATTCCTTCACCAATCCATCCTAGAAGGTCCTCCGATCCCCTTCTTTCTATCCATATAATGTATGAAAAGACCCTAGTTTGAATATTTGGATTTGAATTGATTTAGAGGAACCCTTGTTTGATTTGATTAGATTTGAATGTTGCGTGTATTATAATCTTGCATGTACCTAATTTTGCAACCCGAGTTTAGTCTATTTTATTGAAAAGATATGGTTTGGATACATAGGTTGACATGTTATTTTATATGGAAAAGAGATTTGTATTTAATCTTGCATGAAGTAGGCCTAGTTTAGTTTATTTGTGTTGAACTTATATTTGTATTGACAAGAATTCTTTGGATACATATGCTTTGAATTTTGCATCTAGTAAGTGTACTTTAGTTTATTTGTATTCAAAAGATACGCACAGTTGACAAGAAAGATTTTTTTCAAATTGTTATGATGGTTTGGCTTCTCGATGATCACTGGGACAAACAACACAGGTCGTATGCTATGTCGGTGGAGCAGTGGGTAATAATGAAAGTAGTCGGTGTTATGAATTTCGTGTTTATTTCAAACACAAATGCCCCATATGTAATTTTATGATTTGTTTGTTTGTAGGAGCTTGCACCTCTGAAGCTTCGGTCTCACGGGGTCACCCTTGGGTGGATGCGCTGTGATGAGAGATACACACTGTATGTAAGGGAGACAGGACTTCTCCCTTTCATTCAGTTAGTCAGCCAGTCGACGCCACCCAACAATGCTGCAGCACTCACCGCGCTTATTGATCATTGAGGCGGAGACACACGGTTTCCATCTTGGACCAGGAGATGGCGTGGCGCCCGGGATATTGTTATGATCACCGCTCTTCCTATCGATGGGAATCCTCTATGTATGAACACCGATTCTGATGGGTGGCACGCGTAGATGCATGCCCTTATCGGTATGGTTCCTCCGGAGCCTCGGGAACCAGAAGCAGAAGACAAGAAGAAGGAAAGAGTCGCAGTCGGTGCTCCTTTCACGTGGATTACATCGCACTTTGGTACTTTCCCTGAGGAAGCTAATGAGGACACGGTCAAGACATATGCTCATGTCTACATGTGGTACGTGATATCCAGGACTATGTTTGCTGATGGCACATGCAAGAATGCTCCATGGATGTGGCTGAAGGCGTTGACCGTCTTCGATAGCAAATGGACTTGGGGTTCGGCGACACTGGCTTACTTGTATAGACAGGTATGAAGTTGTTTCTTTTTCACTTCATCGCTACATTATCAATGCGATCTTGCTGTTAATTCAACCATGTTCTCTTTTATGTGCAGTTGGACGAAGCCTGTTGTAGGCCATCTGGAGGTAGTGATGGTTGTATGCTCGCACTTTCCATATGGAGCTGGGAGCGTTTGCCAGTTGGACGACCGAAGACCGTGAAGTACGAGGCTTGGGACGACAAAGACGACCCACTACGGCTCCCCACTTGGGCTTACAAGTGGGATGTGTTAAATGAGACGATGGATGATCCCTCGGTCATGTACAAGTTGTACAAGAGCGAGCTGGACGCGATCACGCCTGAGCAGGTGAATCGACATTGCATAAGTGATTATCATGCTTCTATCATAACTCGATATCAATTTTGCATTCTATCCCATTTTGCAGGTGGAATGGGAGCAGTATGGAAAAGGAGAGAGTTTTGGTAACCCTATAGAGTTCAGGCTGAATATGATGTGCACTAGGGATAGGGATCTCTAGCATATGCGGTGCCCACTCATATGCAACTGGGCGGTTGAGCTTCACCTGCCACATCGGGTGTTCCGCTAGTTTGGTTTGTTCCAGCCACACCCGCCGGAGTGGGAGGACACCGACAAGTTGCTACACGTGTAAGATATAATTAACCTTGAGCACTTAGCGGCTTCTCGGCCGTTTCTATGGTGGTAATATTCTGTTTCTAACTTGCAGGTTGGATAGGAAAAAGCAGCGGAAGATCAAGGATTGGGCCAAGCATCACAGAAAGTATGTCGTACAGTTCGCGCTTAGTGTGGAGCAAGGTAGGGATGTGAAAGCACATTTGCTCCCTGGGTGGTTTTGGTAATTAATGACAACATACTTTGTGGTTTGACTAATGCTTTTATCAAGTATGTTTCAGGAAAGTCAATCACTCTGGCATGGCAAAAGAACTGGAAAGGTGGACCCCTAGGATGCTAAGGAAAGCATTGGCAAAAGCTCAAGACTCCATTTTTGGTTTAGTGATCCATGATCACATTGAGTCCATAGGAAAGCCAATACTATTAAAAGGGGATGAGGTTATGATGATGATCTGGTTGCTCAAAGTGCTTAGTGATCTATCTCCCAAACTATCAGCAATCTTTCATTCCAACATATACTCATAAGTAATCTCGGTCCCACCGATTCCATAAACTCAGTCACACCAAGATGAACCACCTCAGCCATATAGCCAAACCCTAGTAATTTCGGATTTTCCGATTCCAAACTCGGTCTCACGAAACTAGTGTTGCCAACCTTACAGAACCATACAGTAATCATATCGGTGTCACCGAGATGATAAAGTCGATCCCACCGAGAATGGCAAACCCTAGTCTTTGGAAGAATCGGACAAACCGAGATTGTATTTTCGGTCCCACGAAAATCCCAACGTTCACAAGATTTGAACTTTCGGTCTCACCGAGTTGTCAACTTCGGTCCGACCGAGATTGGTCAAATGTGTGTAGCAGTTGGATTTTTGTGGAGGCTATAAATACCCTCCACTTCCTCTTCATTCGTGGAGAGAGCCATCGAGAAAGAACTACCACTCCTACCTTACATTTACGAGAAGAGAACTACCTACCCTTGTGTTGAGATCAAGTTGCTACACTCCCACCATATGAAACTTGATTTCTAGCCTTCCCAAGTTGCTTTCCACTCAATCCTTTCTTCCACCACAGCCAAATCGGTGAGGAGAGTTGAGTGTTGGGGAGATTATCATTTGAAGCACAAGAGCAAGGAGTTCATCATCACCAACACCATCTATTACCTTTTGGAGGTGGTGCCTCCTAGATTAGTTAGGTGTCGCTTGGGAGCCTCCGTCAAGATGTGGAGTTGAACCAAGAAGTTTGTAAGGGCAAGGAGATCGCCTACTTCGTGAAGATCTACCCCGAGTAAGGCTAGTCCTCCGTGGGCGTATGCCATGATGGCATAGACAAGGTTGCTTCTTCGTGGACCCTTCGTGGGTGGAGCCCTCCGTGGACTCTCGCAGCCGTTACCCTCCGTGGGTTGAAGTCTCCATCAACGTGGATTGACGATAGCACCACCTATCGGAACCACGAGAAAAATCTCCGTGTCTCCAAACTGCGTTTGATCTTCTCCACTCCTCTTTACTACTTGTGCAATTTACTTTCCGCTGCCCATACTCTAGAATTGCATGTGTAGTAAGCTGCTTGACTTGTGTGATATGCAAAATCTGCCAAAAACTTGTCTTTGCCAAAGGCATAATTTTTATCTTGTCGAGTAGTCTAATCCCCCCCTCTAGACACTCTTACCTTCAACGATCCTATAATTGGTATCAGAGCATTGGTCTCCATTGCTTTGGTTTGCACACCATTGGAGGAAGATGGACGTGTCTACGTTTGGAAGTGTTAGCCATAGAGTGCCTATACTTGATGGAGTGTCCTATAAATCGTGGAGGATTGAAATGCTTGCTATCTTTAAGATGTACAACTTGCGCAAATATGTTGAAAACCCATATGTACCTCCATTTGACCCCTTGCACCCTACTATGGATGAAGAGCTTGATTTGCTTCGTAACCTTAGAACTGTCAATCTTATCATTAGAGGTTTGCCCGATAACTTGCTTGAGCTTGTCACAAACTTTGAGTGCGCCCATGCTATATGGAAGTTCTTGGAAGAACTTTATCCGGACTACTCTTTGAGAGGTCTTGATGAAATTCTATACAAGACTGTTGAATTTGATATGTTGCGCCCCAATGATCCTAACTTTGATAAATGCTTCTTTGAGCTTCGTGATCTTATGAAAAGGAAGGGTGATTCCGGACTTATCAATGTTCTAGTTAGAAATGCTCTTGTATTGCATTCCGATGATTATTATCACATTGACAAAACTGATGCAAGTCATTGTCAAATTGACCTAGGTGTTGATGATGAACTATCTATGGGTCAATATGATGATGAGCATGAGCATGATGACGATTACTCCGATTCAGACACCGAGCTAGACAAGATCATGAAGAGTCTCAATCTTATGGCAAATTTGAGAGACTATATATCCGTGGAAAAGAGTGGATTCTTGATAGTGGATGCACCGATCACATGACCGGAGATGAAGACATGTTTCGAGAGCTCGCAAAGAACGATGGTCCACGCAAGTATGTGACTTTTGGAGACAACTCCAAGGGTAAGGTACTTGGCCTTGGTAAGGTGGCCATATCTCATGATAGCTCCATTCAAAATGTCATGCTTGTTGAATCACTTGGATACAATTTACTTTCCGTGTCTAGATTAGCTGACTTTGGATTCAATGTGCTATTCACTAAAGTAGATTGCCAAGTTTTTCGTCGTGACAATCATAACATGGTCTTTACGGTATCCGTAGAGGTGATTTGTATATCGTTGATTTCACTAAGAAAGCTCAACCTAGAACTTGCTTCATTGCTAAATCTGCTAAAGGTTAGCTCTCGGCATAGAAGGCTTGGACATGTTGGTATCGTAATCTAGATAAGCTAATTAAAGGTGATCATATTCTTGGTCTTAAGGATGTTTTCTTTGACAAAGATAGACTCTGCGATTACTGTCAGCGGGAAGACAAGTAGGTGGAAGTCATCCGTGAAGAACATCATGACTACAAGGAGACCACTTGAGCTTCTTCATATGGATCTCTTCGGTCCCAATGCTTACAAAAGCCTTGGTGGTAACTCCTTTGGTCTAGTTATTGTTGATGATTATTCCAGATTTACGTGGGTATTTTTCCTTGATGACAAATCGCAGGTTCAGAGAATCTTCAAAACCTTTGCTAGAAAGGCCCAAAATCAATTTGTGGTGAAGATCAAGAAAGTTCGGAGTGACAACGGAACGGAGTTCAAGAACGCCCATGTGGACTCTTTTCTCGATGAGGAAGGGATTCTACATGAGTTCTTGGCTACGTATACTCCTCAACAAAATGGAGTTGTTGAGAGGAAGAACCGAACGCTCATTGAGATGGCGAGAACGATGCTTGATGAATACAAGACACCGAAACACTTCTGGGGTGAAGCCGTCGAGACAGCTTGTCATGCTATCAACAGGCTTTATCTTCACAAGCTCCTCGGCAAGACTTCATACGAGCTCCTCACCGGAGACAAGGACCCATCGGAAGCCATTCAAGATCTATCTATTGGAAAGATCCGTCCCATGGAAGTGAAGGAGAGTACCTCATCTACATATGTGGAGCCCCCTACCTCACGGAGAGATGAACCTCAAGGCAATATGGAGGCTTCCACAAGTGGAACTCACCAAGATGAGGAAGTGCAACAAGAAGATCCACCACAACCTCCTTCTCCACCACCTCAAGACAACACCAACAACAATGATGAAGAAGAAGATGAGGATGATGAGGAAGCTCAGCCACGACCACGACAAAAGCTATCCGAGTTCGAGCAAGAGTCAAGAAGGATCATCCCGTGGAACAAATGATGAATGACATCGACTCCGGGAGAATTACTCGCTCTAAAACTCGTTTAGCTAACTTTTGTGAGCACTACTCATTTATCTCTAGTCTTGAACCTATGAAGGTAGAAGAAGCGCTTGAAGACCGGATTGGGTGAGCGCTATGCACGAAGAGCTACACAACCGAGAGGAACAACGTTTGGACTTTGGTAGAGAAGCCCAATGATGACCAAAACGTCATTGGAACAAAATGGGTGTTTCGGAACAAGCAAGATGAAGATGGACAAGTCATCCGCAACAAGGCTCGTCTCATAGCTCAAGGTTACACACAAGTCAAAGGTATGGACTATGGTGAGACCTATGCCCCCGTTGCTAGACTTGAGTCCATTCGCATTCTTCTTGCTTATGCCAACCACCATGATATTACTCTCTATCAAATGGACATTAAAAGTGCTTTCCTAACGGTGAAATTGAGGAGGAAGTATTTGTGAAACAACCTCCCGGATTTGTGAATCCTAAAAAGCCTAATCATGTTTACAAGTTGCACAAAGCTCTTTATGGTCTTAAGCAAGCTCCTAGAGCTTGGTACAAATGCTTGACTAGCTTTCTTCTTGAAAAAGGATTTGAGATTGGTAAAATAGACTCAACGCTTTTCACGAAAAGGGTTGATGGTGAACTATTTGTGTGCCAAATATATGTTGATGATATTATCTTTGGTTCAACTAACCCTCATTTTAGTGAGAAGTTTGGAAAGCTTATGTCGGAGAAGTATGAGATGTCCATGATGAGTGAACTCAAATTCTTCCTTGGGTTGCAAATCAAGCAATCTAAGGAGGGTACCTTTGTATCACAAACAAAGTACACCAAGGATCTCTTCAAGAAGTTCAACATGCAAGAAAGCAAAGGTATGAAAACCCCCATGCCTACTAGTGGACATAATGACTTGACAAAAGATGGAGAACCTGTTGATCAAAAGGTTTATCGATCCATGATTGGTTCTCTACTATATCTCTGTGCTTCTCGTCCTGACATAATGTTGAGTGTATGCATGTGTGCTCGATATCAAGCAGCCCCTAAAGAGTGTCATCTTAAAGCTGTTAAAAGAATTGTGAGATATTTGATACACACACCTAACTTTGGCATATGGTATCCTAAGAGGGCCTCTTCGATCTTGTTGGCTATTCCGACTCGGACTATGCGGAGCACAGGTTGATAGAAAGTCAACTTCGGGTACGTGTCAATTTCTTGGTCGATCCCTTGTATCTTGGTCCTCCAAGAAACAAAATTCGGTATCATTATCTACTGCCGAAGCAGAATATATTGTTGCTGGTTCATGTTGTGCTCAGTCGCTATGGATGACACAAACGCTTAAGGATTATGGGATACATGCGAGACATGTTCCTTTGCTTTGTGACAATGAGAGTGCGATTAAGATTGGTCACAATCCCGTGCAACACTCTCGCACGAAACACATTGAAGTTCATCACCATTTTATTCGTGATCACATTGCCAAGGGTGACATCGATCTTAAACATGTTCGTACTGACAAACAGCTTGCCGATATCTTTACAAAACCACTTGATGAGAAAGTGTTTTGTCGCTTGAGGAGTGAGTTGAACATCATTGATGCTTCAAACTTGGAGTGAAAACTCCATTGATGCATGCAAGGCATGAGCCTTATTGACTAATCCTTGATATTTCTCTTATGATGATGAACATATGTCTTGGACACATTTGCACCTTGTATTGCATCTAACTCCTTGCAGGTACTTGGATGATCTACATTCCACAAGATTACCACACACTCAAATCATGAGTAATCTTGTCATAGACCAAGTATCTAGCTCTTTGGGATGTTGAGTTCAAGGAACAAGATTCCACATATCCTTTTTGACACCTAATACACCTAGTATTTCACTCTTGTCATCTTGGATATTCTTGAGTATTTCCTTGCTTGCCTAACCCATGTAGGAAGATGAACTATACAATTGGAAATGGTGCTTCACCTTCACATTCTATGAGCATCTACATCAAGTTCACCTACATGAGTACAAGCAACAACAAGCCCAAGGTATGTTCTCACATCTTGAAGGAGCTTTGCTCAAAGTCATGAGTACAAGCAGCTTCATAAGATGTGATCACATCAAACGCTTAATCGAAAAATGGCAACCCCATTTTGAGCTTAAACGATGAGTATGACCTATGATCAAATGTCCTCATTTGACTCCTAAGTCAATATACTCAAACATAGGTGACTTTGTCGCCGACCCCTGTCTAGATGAAGTACATATGTTTTGGAGTTTTGCTATTGTCTCTTTTGATTCTCTCGTTGAGTTTCCTTTTAATCAAAAAAAAACTTCATCTAGCAATCTTTTTATTTTTACTCTTTTGTTTTTGTGAAAATCATTTTGGCTCTCATCAATTCCTTGAAAATCATTTCCAAATTCATTGCAAATCTTTTGAAATATTCCTTGCAAAGTGAGCTGAATTATTTCTGAATTTCCCTGGAATTAAACTCGGCGTCACCGACTTAAAACTTTCGGTCGACGAAAAGGATCTGTCCTAAGTCCCAGACTTTCGGACTCACCGATCCAACTCACTTCGGTGTCACCGATTTTCTTTCAGGATAGCGTCTTCTGCAGCTCAACTCAATGATTCTTTATGCATGTTTCTTATTGAACAAGTTGTGATTCTTAAGGATCCCATTCCTTTCCTTCCATCTTTCTGACCTTCCTAGTTTCTTGTCCTTTTGGCACTTGATGTCAAAGGGAGAAGATTTAGGGGGAGCTTAAGGGAGATTGGAAGATAAGGGGAGAAGAGAAGATTTAAAGGGAGAAGAAGAGCAATCTGACCTTAAGGGGGAGAGAATCACATCAAAGCTTTGCCGTGTTCCATATTGGATATTACATTTGGCATCATTCTTTTGATTTTGCTTTCCTCACTCTCACAATTGGTATCTTATGAAAAGCACAATTGGTATCTTATGAGAAGCAAAATCTCTCAGAGCTCATTGAAAATCTTTTAGTCTTGGGAGACATGTTTGCTGATTCAAGCTTGTGCTCAATATGAGACACTCCTTATACATGTCATCCCTGGCTTGGTACTCTTGATGTTCTTGCTGTTGGTTGAAGTAATACTCTTGTGTTATCTAACCTTGTTTTCCCAAGTTTATTTCTTCAGGTACAATACCAAGGAACTTCAAGGTAAGTATATGCATCTTGCAGAATGTGCATGATGGTGACTTGCTTGTGAATACTTGTTTGCAAGAAATCACCATGCACATATGCATCATCTTTACTTATCCTCATACGCTCTCGATGCATATAGCCAAGCTACATGTAGCACATCTTGTTCTTCTCTCTTGTGTGCTTGTGGTAGTCCAAAACCACAATCTATGGAAATCTTGCACACTTGTAGGGGGGGTCTGTGTACTACATGTTTGTCAAAGCTTTAATGATAATTCTGTCTTTCCTTCAGTAAGCTTTGATATCTTCTTTTGTGTGTTGCCATCAATTACCAAAAAGGGGGAGATTGAAAGCACATT
Organism: Aegilops speltoides; assembly: GCA_021437245.1. Lineage (NCBI taxonomy): Eukaryota > Viridiplantae > Streptophyta > Magnoliopsida > Poales > Poaceae > Aegilops > Aegilops speltoides. Next base: position 90,349,128 of record CM038141.1, on the reverse strand, counting down.
TGCTCCCTGGGTGGTTTTGGTAATTAATGACAACATACTTTGTGGTTTGACTAATGCTTTTATCAAGTATGTTTCAGGAAAGTCAATCACTCTGGCATGGCAAAAGAACTGGAAAGGTGGACCCCTAGGATGATAAGGAAAGCATTGGCAAAAGCTCAAGACTCCATTTTTGGTTTAGTGATCCATGATCACATTGAGTCCATAGGAAAGCCAATACTATTAAAAGGGGATGAGGTTATGATGATGATCTGGTTGCTCAAAGTGCTTAGTGATCTATCTCCCAAACTATCAGCAATCTTTCATTCCAACATATACTCATAAGTAATCTCGGTCCCACCGATTCCATAAACTCAGTCACACCGAGATGAACCACCTCACCATATAGCCAAACCCTAGTAATTTCGGATTTTCCGATTCCAAACTCAGTCTCACGAAACTAGTGTTGCCAACCTTACGTAACCTACGTAATCATATCGGTGTCACCGAGATGATAAAGTCGATCCCACCGAGAATGGCAAACCCTAGTCTTTGGAAGAATCGGACAAACCGAGATTGTATTTTCGGTCCCACGAAAATCCCAACGTTCACAAGATTTGAACTTTCGGTCTCACCGAGTTGTCAACTTCGTCCGACCGAGATTGGTCAAATGTGTGTAACAGTTGGATTTTGTGTGGAGGCTATAAATACCCTCCACTTCCTCTTCATTCGTGGAGAGAGCCATCGAAAGAACTACCACTCCTACCTTACATTTCTGAGAAGAGAACTACCTACCCTTGTGTTGAGATCAAGTTGCTACACTCCCACCATATGAAACTTGATTTCTAGCCTTCCCAAGTTGCTTTCCACTCAATCCTTTCTTCCACCACAGCCAAATCAGTGAGGAGAGTTGAGTGTTGGGGAGATTATCATTTGAAGCACAAGAGCAAGGAGTTCATCATCACCAACACCATCTATTACCTTTTGGAGGTGGTGCCTCCTAGATTGGTTAGGTGTCGCTTGGGAGCCTCCGTCAAGATGTGGAGTTGAACCAAGAAGTTTGTAAGGGCAAGGAGATCGCCTACCGTGAAGATCTACCCGAGTAAGGCTAGTCCTCCGTGGGCGTATGCCATGATGGCATAGACAAGGTTGCTTCTTCGTGGACCCTTCGTGGGTGGAGCCCTCCGTGGACTCTCGCAGCCGTTACCCTCCGTGGGTTGAAGTCTCCATCAACGTGGATTGACGATAGCACCACCTATCGGAACCACGAGAAAAATCTCCGTGTCTCCAAACTGCGTTTGATCTTCTCCACTCCTCTTTACTACTTGTGCAATTTACTTTCCGCTGCCCATACTCTAGAATTGCATGTGTAGTAAGCTGCTTGACTTGTGTGATATGCAAAATCTGCCAAAAACTTGTCTTTGCCAAAGGCATAATTTTTATCTTGTCGAGTAGTCTAATCCCCCCCCCTCTAGACACTCTTACCTTCAACGATCCTACAGGATGGAAAAATTAGCCCAGCTTCATGAGCACTGTCCGATCACGTTCAACAACTATCTCACATGGTTTCTTGGAAGTACACGTGTGGAGGTATGCAAGCCGGCGTATGCTGAGAAGATTTTGGAAGATCCCACCGTTTTTGATGAGCTAGCCCAGCACCAGTACAATGCATTAGTCAGGAAAGGCAACTCAGTGATCCCTTCAGCTCCAATGATGAACTTTGTGGTATTTGCCCTTTTTGCTTTTCCACTCGCACTATTCCCATCTTCGCTTGCCTAACACGCTAATACCGTTTCTGTTCATAGCGTGCCCACATCAAGAAAGCAGCTGATGAGACCGAGACTATTCTGGAAACAACCCTGGCTGGCAAAAGCGATGTGGAAGGTGCACTTCGAGCATTCATTAAGGTTCACATCTCCTTCAAACTAGCACTTAACATGTTTTTCTACGTTCGATGTCTCATTCACTTGTACATGTTGCAGCGCCGGGGCCAAAAGTTAAGGCGGCTATCAAACCTTTTCGGTTGTCATGACCCCGAGTATGTATCACCAGAACGGTCTAGGCCGGCGACACCATCAGATCCCACTTCGGGCCTAGGCCATGGTGATCCTTTGGAGGATGAGGATGTGGGTGTGATCACCCAAGAGGTATGGCATGAGCATATATCCAATTGTTGATGCATTGCTAACTATATCCTCACACACGGTCTTTCCATATCTTTTGTTGATGCATAGGTTGCTGATGATATGACCTTGGGGACGTACCAGGTTTGGTCTGCATATCAGTTAAAGCCTAGGAAGGGAATCAACAAATACACACCTGAAGACTTCACCCAAAGAGGCAAAAGGACGGTCGGCACCTCGCGGATGGCGGCTTTTGGATGACTATTTGGATGACGATGTGGATGACGTGGAGGAACCGGAGCCGGAGCCGGAGTGGGTTGCTCTTCCTAGTAAGGTGAAGAAGATCTCCGTCAAGAGGGGGGAGGAGACAAAAAGCTCTCAAGGAACTAGTCATTGTCCTCTATTTGTAATGTTGAACTTGGAGTGGTGGTAGCTCTTAGTAATGTGGAACTTATTATGTCATTGAACTTGGAGTGGTGGTAGCTCTATGTTAAATTTGAACTTGTGGTAGCTCTTAGTAATGTGGAACTTGTTATGTCGTTGAACGTGGAGTGGTGTTAGTAATATTGAACTTGTTGTGATGGTCACTATAGGAGTCACAGTCTTTGTTGAACTTAAAGATCCTTACTGTTTATTGTACGAAATGTTGAACTGTGCCTGAAAATGACCTGGTCTAAATGACAAAAAAAAACACCAAGTGTTTGTGCAGCGCCTAGATGGGAGGCGCCAAACTCTACAGTGTAGCACCTACCAAGCGGGCGTTGCACTGTACAGTGCGGCGCCTCCCAGCTAGGCGCCACACAAACACTTAGCAAATTTGTGGCCTGGGAAGAGTTGTCCAGAGAGCAACAGAATGTTTTGCTAATTCTGAGGCGTGTGCAGCGCCCAGCTGGAGGCGCCACATCGAGCAATGCAGCGCCCGAGGCTAGGCGTTGCTTGCTCGATGTGGCGCGCCAAGTGGGCGTTGCAGTCTGTAACCAACAAACATTATGTTACTCTCTGACAACTTCTTTCAGGGTGCAACGCCTAATAGCTAGGCGTCACACACAGCGATGCGATGCCTAGCTCTTGGGCATTACTGCGCTGGGAAAAACTGTCGAGAGAGCAGCAGAATGGTTTGCTAATTCTGAGACATGTGCAGCGCCCAGCACTGAGGCGCCACAGCGGCGATTAGCGCCTAGCTCAGCGTTGCCTTTGCTCGATGTGGCGCCTCCAGGCTGGGCGTTGCACATGTCTGTAACTAGCAAACCGTTCTGTTGCTCTCTGGACAGCTCTTCCCAGGGGTGCAACGCCTCAGAGCTAGGCGGCACACGCAGCAGTGCAGCGCCTAGCTCTTGGGCATTGCACGCCTGGGAAGAGTTGTCCAGAGAGCAACAAAATGGTTTGCTAGTTACAGACCTGTGCAACGCCCAGCTTGGAGGCGCCACACTGAGTAGTGCAACGCCTAGCTCCTAGGCGTTGCACTAGGACTTAGAGAATTTTTTGGCATATGCACACATAGTATGATGATGTGAAGTAGGACTGACACCTAGCAAGCAAACAACTGTGAAGACAACATATGCACAAACACACATACTAGTTCATAACACATAGTACTTCAACTTGAGGAGTAGTTCATACAACCAAATTTAGGAGGAAATACATAGTACTTCACGACACATAGTAGTTCACAACCAAATCGAGGAGGAGGAATAGTAGTTCATGACACATAGTAGTTCACAACCAAATCGAAGAGCATAGTTTAGAGGATAACACGATCATCGTCCACAAGCAAGTTGAAGATGACGTAGCTCTATTGCGTAGAGCAAGGCCCCTTTCCCTTCTTCTTCTTCCTCTCTTCTTCCTCTTCCTCCTCCCTTTTCCTTATGAGGTGAGCCTCCTTAACCACCCTCTCCATGAATATCTAATTCTCCCTCTCTCTTTTTTCAGCTGCAATTGCCCAAAGCTTCATGGTTCTTTCTTCAAAATCCTTTTGACGCTTCTTCTATGCCTCCTCACATTTCCTCACCAACTGTAACGCCCCGGATACAACTTTCCATATTCGTAACTCCAACTCTTGCCTTTTCCTGAGATGCGATATGATATTCCCTTCGTGGTTGGGTTTTTGTCTTTTGTTTTGCATTTTGTTCATGTCTTGCATTTCATCTCATAGCATCATGCGCATTGCATCTGCATGTTTTCATAAAAACATGCATCCGTTGTTAGTTGCCGCTTCTTCCTCGTCTCTGCTGACCTTTCTCAGACCCACCATTCTGTTTTTGCCCGACCATTTGACCCCCTTTGCACAATACTCAAGACCCTCGCGCGCGTGTCCGTAAGCTGCCCCTAACCCGAACTGGTCTGTCGTTACCGATGGATCCGGATCATCCCCAAACATCTATAAAACTTCTCCGTTTTATTATTTGGACTCCCTGCCTATTTTATTCTCGACCGTTCGATTTTGATCAAAGAGTTCATTTTGCCCTAAGCTAGTCCACCTAGCTATTTAAATAGTCCTAACCCTAAAATCTAGGGACTTTGTCCCTTCACCCGCCGCCGCCGCCGCACTCAAATCCCACCTCGGGATCCTCCCAGATCCATTCCCCTCCAACCAACGCCCGAGGCCGTGCCTCCTCTTCCCTCCTCTGCTCGATCCCGAATGGATCGTGAGCACCGAGCGCCTCCCAGTAGCCCGTTCCCGGCAAGATCCGGACGCCCAGGACCTCGCCGCCCCTTCGCCCAGCTCGCCGGAGCCCCATTGCCGTGGCCTGCTGTTGCCTCTGTTGGTAACGAGCAGCAGCGGCTCGCTCACCCTGAGCGTTGACCGCGCCTCCACGCACCGGAAGCAAGGCCCAGCCAGCGCCAGGAGGGCCTAGCCTCCTCCGCGGCCTGCCCTGCCTCCTCCACCGAACCGGGCCGAAGCCCATGGGTGAGCTGCCCCCCAGCGCGTGCTCCTGTTCGGCCATGTTCAAGTTTTGGCCCGATGTGTGTTTTTTCCCTTCTGTGATTTTAGCAATTATTCCAGAAGCTGCATATTTACAGATCGCACCCTCATGTTCATGCATTTAATAACTCACAAATGGTGCATCGGATTAAAATGATTTAAACATGTAAAATGACTAGTTTTTCATCTAGTTTCATAATATGCCACTTTCATCCATGTTTAACATGTTTAAACTGTTGTTTGCAATTGTTTTGCATAATGCCATGTTAAAATGATTTATTTCATAACTAATTGACCGTAGCTCCGAATTTAATAAACTTTATATGTAAATGGGGTGGAAAATGCCTAGTTTAACATGGTCCACTTTATTTTCCTATTTAACAACTCTAAAATTATGTAATAGGCAGAACAGTACCAAATCTAAAATATGCACATGAGGATTTTCCGGAATTATTGTTTGTTGTTTCCGGCCTCATTTAAACTTGCCTAAATAGTTAGTTTACTTTTGTTACACCCCTTGCCATGTTAATCAACATTTAATATTGTTGGGTAAATAAACGGGAGTGAACTAAATAACTCGATCTGGTGTTTCGTCAATATGCAACTCGTTGCATATTGAGCTCCACTTAATTTGTAGTATTGTTTGTTGCACTTTGCCATGCCATGCCTCATTAAACCGGACATGCATCAAACTTGTTTGTGCATCATGCCATGATTATGCTTGCGTGTTTACCATGTTGTTTGTTTCTTTCCGGTGTTGTTTCTTAGTTTCTGTAATGTTGCGATTGTGAGGATTCGTTCGACTACGCCCGTTCGTCTTCTTCATGGACTCGTTCTTCTTCCTAGCGGGATTTCAGGCAAGATGACTGCTACCCTGGATCTCACTACTATCATTGCTATGCTAGTTGCTTCGTTCAATCGCTTTGCTGCGCTTCCTATCTTTTGCTCTTCAAGCCTCCCAAATTGCCAAGTCAGCCCGTAACCTTTTCACCCTTCCTAGCAAACCGTTGCTTGGCTATGTTACCGCTTTGCTCAGCCCCTCTTATAGCGTTGCTAGTTGCAGGTGAAGTTGAAGATTGCTCCATGGTGGACAGGGTTATGTTGGGATATCACAATATCTCTTATTTAATTTAATGCATCTATATACTTGGTAAAGGGTGGAAGGCTCGGCCTTATGCCTGGTGTTTTGTTCCACTCTTGCCGCCCTAGTTTCCGTCATATCGGTGTTATGTTCCCGGATTTTGCGTTCCTTACGCGGTCGGGTGATTTATGGGACCCCCTCAACAGTTTGCTTTGAATAAAACTCCTCCAGCAAGGCCCAACCTTGGTTTTACCATTTGCCTCACCTAGCCTTTTTTCCCTTGGGTTTCCGGAGCCCGAGGGTCATCTTTATTACCCCCGGGCGGTGCTCCTCAGTGTTGGTCCAAACTAGAACACCGTCTTGGGACCATTCCTTGGCAACTTGGATTAAATCGGTACCTATACACTTCGCTGATCCGGTGTGCCACGAGAGCGAGATATGTGCAGCTCCTATCGGGATTTGTCGGCACATCGGGCGGCTTTGCTGGTCTTGTTTTACCATTGTCGAAATGTCTTGTAAACCAGATTCCAAGACTGATCGGGTCTTCTGGAGAAGGAATATCCTTCGTTGATCGCGAGAGCTTATCATGGGCTAAGTTGGGACACCCTGCGAGGTATAAACTTTCGAGAGCCGTGCCGCGGTTATGTGGCAGATGGGAATTTGTTAATGTCCGGTTGTAGATAACTTGACACCAGATCCAAATTAAAACGCATCAACCGCGTGTGTAGCCGTGGTGGTCTCTTTTCGGCGGAGTCCGGGAAGTGAACATGGTTTTAGGTTATGTTTGACGTAAGTAGGAGTTCAGGATCACCTCTTGATCATTGCTAGTTTCACAACCATTCCATTTGCTCTCTTCTCGCTCTTATTTGCGTATGCTAGCCACCATATATGCTTAGTCGCTGCTGCAACCTCACCACTTATCCTTTCCATACCCATTAAGCTTTGCTAGTCTTGATACCCATGGTAATGGGATTCTTGAGTCCTCGTGGCTCTGATTACTACAACAACGATTGCGGTACCGGTTATGCGATGATCATGACGCGAGAGCAATGTTTGCTTGTTTTGGAGTTCTTCTTCTGCTTCTTCTTCGATCCGGGGATAGGTTCCAGGTCGGCAGCCTGGGCTAGCAGGGTGGATGTCGTTTGAGTTTCTGTTTGTGTTTCATCTGTAGTCGGATGTTGCTCTTTATGTATTGTGATGGTGTATTCATGTGGCATTGTATGTCTTTTGTATGTATCCCCATCTATTTATGTAATGTTGATGTAATCATATCCACCTTGCAAAAGCGTCTTCAAGATGCGCCTTGGTGGGACCTTCGAGTTCCTTTAGGGTAGGGTCGCATCTTGGGTGTGACAAGTTGGTATCAGAGCCTCGACCGACCTTAGGAACCCCCTTGGTTGTTGGCCGTTGTTGAGTCTAAAAGAAAACTATTTTGAGTCTTAGGATTATATATATCGGAGAGTAGGATTATTTTTACTCCTCAGCCCCCTTCGTCGCTCTGGTGAGGACTCTCGACGTAGATGTTTTGTCTTTCCTATCCTCAATTTTTAACAAAAAATTTTTAGGATCTCGCGGGTATATTGGGATCGTTCCGATATTCTTATGACGAGAACATTGTTCTTGGTGCCTCCTGACATTTAGGGGTTGTGGCAGTGTCCCGGGGAGTTGAGCCCCGAGGTGTTGTCGTCATAATTTTATCGTTGCGGTTCTGGAATACCTGAGTTTTGCCGACATCGAAAATCTCTTTTATGCAGTTGTTGATGAGATAAACTCGACGCCACCCAGTACTGGGGAGTTCGGGAGTATTGCCATAGCTCGTATAACGGATGCTTTTCGAAGGTTGAGGTACACGATTTCCGGAGTTTTCTTGGTTATGTGTTGACGGATGGATACAGCTGGATGTAGGGATTGTTAGTTTGGGTGAGATATATTGCTTCCCCTGTATCCCCAACACCAGATTGCATAACCAGAAAGTTTCGGGAGTTTATAAGTGGGAATTCAAGTATCGCATAGGATATCTTTCCAACAGACACATGATACGATATGGGATCTATCATATGTTTGTTTCCGGCTTATTTCTGCAAGCCAATCCTTTGTCTTGTTTTGAGTTGTGGTATTTGAGTTGCTTCAATGTCAAGTATTGATTCCATACCTTTCAAGCGGTGTTCTCATATTTGTATGGGAGTACTAATCCTTTTGATCATCGAGATTGTCATGTCAATTCTTCCCAACCGGTGTGCTTCTCTTCAAGTGGATCCGTTCATTTCAACATTTGTGAGATCAGTTCTAAGTTTTCTCAACGGTATCCATTTCATCTTCCCCAAGTTGCCTTTGTTTTCCCGCCCTCCCACCCTTTTTCTTCCAGGACTCAGATTTCTTAATGTATCCTTTTACTTGTGGGAAGTCTCTTCATTCTTTTCTTTCAATGTTCTTATTCGGTGATTTCCCATGAAGATGCTCAACAGTTTCAAGTTCATCATCCTTCGTTCTTTTTTCTTCTCCGCTGGATCCAATTCAAGCTTTCAGTGTTGATCATATTCCTTTCCTCGTGTCAAATGCTTTCTCATGCCGATGCACCTCTCAATCACTCACCTCTTGCTATTCATTTGTTCCAGAGTGTTGAAGATATCTCAGAAGATCTGTGTTTCCATTCTTAATCCGTTCAAGCTATTTGGAGATTGTTATCTCATTCAAGCCATTTAATTCAATCGGTGCAATCCCCCCTTTCAATCAATCATTCAATGGTGTATCTTTTAGTGGGCCCTAACCCACAGGTCTTTTCCCAGGATCGTACCTGACTCTTCTAACCTTCCCGGAGTTACTCTCAAATTTTTTTCCAAGTTTGACGTAAGAATGAATTACCATAAGTCATATGAACTTCTCCAAGATCTTTCAAATTCTTTTCATCGTTGGTTCAACCTTTCTAATTTTCTCCTGGAGTATCTCAACAATTCATGGTGGTGTTTCTCGTCGTCATTCTCAACATGTGAAGATCGAAGAAGTGTTTCCTCTAAATCTTGGTCCATTCTGTTGAAGATTCATGGTTCTAGCTTCATGCCATCCTCTCATAATTGTTTTCGATTGTGAGAATTCTTTTCACCCATCCGGAGCATTTCATGAGTTGTTTCTATTTCTTTCCTTCGAAGGCCATCATGTCATAATTCTTTATTCTCAGCGTGTATCTATCAATCTCCAAATCTTACCGGTGCATCGTTCAAATAACCTCTAATCAGTTCATGGCCTCTTCGTTCTCATGTATCTAAATCCCCTCAAGTATCTTCATTCGTTTTCCAATTCTTCCCGGTGAATTGTGCCTTTGCTACTTTCATTTTCAATTCTTATGGTGGTTCGTCCAACATTCCTCTTCCGTTGTTATCATACCAATTCATTCGTTGTTTCCAAATCCCACCGGTGGTTCCATCAATACCTTCTCAAGTTTGCGCTATATCTCTCTTAATCCTTTCTACGAGAATAAGTAGTATGCCAAATCCGTTGCTTGTCATCAATTAAATTGGTGAAGGATACGCATAACGTAATTCTTATTATTGTTTCAAGTGATCTAGTTTTCTTCTTTCCAGAGTTGTTCATCATGTCACATTTCTCGGTTCGAGATACTTCATCTTTTCTTTTCCGGAGTTCCAAGTTTTCCGCATTATCCCGTCGTGAAGCTCCATCTAAATCATCGCAAGGCTTCACCTTGTGTTTTCAACTTCTCTTTCTTTTCATCATCCTTTTATTACCGGAGTTCTTCATGGAGGCTCTACATGATGGTTCGTCAAGGATTCTTTTCATTGTTCAAGATTTCTCTTGAAGTTATGACCCGCCAAGATATACTCAAAAATAAACATGGTGCCCAACACATGTTTTGTTTTGAGGAGCTCAAGTATTCTTCATCTTGCATTCCAAAGTGCAATTCTTTCTACCTTATCTTTTGAGATGGTGTTATATCATTCTTGACAATTTCCCTTCGCGTTTCATGATTCACAAGTTTTCAAGAGTGACATATTTAAATCCATCATTTTCTCTTTCTTCAAGAGATCTTTTCAATCCATCAATCTCTTCTTTGGAGTTATCTTGGTATAGATTTCACCTAAAGCCTTCCCTAAGGAATGTTGCTATTTGTGGTGCTTATCAATGATCCAAGTTTTCTCCTATCCTCTCGGCGAAAGCAGTTTTTTTTCATCTCTTCGTTGATCTCAAGCAAGAAATTGTTTCAGTTAGTGGCCAGTTATCACCTCATAATTTTGAGATCTTTTCCATAAGCCCACAACAAGCTTGTGCTTTTCGTTGTTGATTTTCCAAAAACTCTGTTAAATCATACTCTGCAAGGGTGCTTTCCAAGCTCATTTGTGGCAGAAGTTGCCATTTCCCCTCCATTCTGTTATTCCAATGACCTATCTTCTATTCTTTCTTCTGGAGGCATTGTGATGTTGCTCTCTTCACTCATCTTCTCGAATTGAGGATCGTGTCCTTTTCATGCTTATCCATTTAACCGGAGTGTTGTGTCATCTCTTCAAGTTCTTTTCATCCTATCAAGTTTTCCTTCTTCTTTCAGTCGGAGTGCTGCCCAAATTATATCAATATTATCCCTTCTCTATCTAGTTTTAACCGGAGTGGTTTAAATATCTATCTTATCACTAAACCTCTTGGTTCTCGTTGTATCCCTTGTTCCTCTTTTCTAACGGAGTGTTTTCAACTTTGCTCATCTTTGTTGTTTTCTTCCTTTCATTTTGCTCAACCTCTCAAGGTTCATGGTTTCACTCGTATGTCGAAGAAGCAACTTAGTTTACCTCTTATCTTCCTCTTCCTTTTCCCTCTGGTGCCATCCTAGATCTCGGGACGAGATCCTTTCGTAGTGGTGGAGTGTTGTAACGCCCTGAATACAACTTTCCATATTCGTAACTCCAACTCTTGCCTTTTCCGGACATGCGATATGATATTCCCTTCGTGGTTGGGTTTTTGTCTTTTGTTTTGCATTTTGTTCATGTCTTGCATTTCATCTCATAGCATCATGCGCATTGCATCTGCATGTTTTCATAAAAACGTGCATCCGTTGTTAGTTGCCGCTTCTTCCTCGTCTCTGCTGACCTTTCTCAGACCCACCATTCTGTTTTTGCCCGACCGTTTGACCCCCTTTGCACAATACTCAAGACCCTCGCGCGCGTGTCCGTAAGCTGCCCCGAACCCGAACCGGTCTGTCGTTACCGATGGATCCGGATCATCCCCAAACATCTATAAAACTTCTCCGTTTTATTATTTGGACTCCCTGCCTATTTTATTCTCGACCATTCGATTTTGATCGAAGGGTTCATTTTGCCCTAAGCTAGTCCACCTAGCTATTTAAATAGTCCTAACCCTAAAATCTAGGGACTTTGTCCCTTCACCCGCCGCCGCCGCCGCACTCAAATCCCACCTCGGGATCCTCCCAGATCCATTCCCCTCCAACCAACGCCCGAGGCCGTGCCTCCTCTTCCCTCCTCTGCTCGATCCCGAATGGATCGTGAGCACCAGCGCCCCCAGAGCCGTTCCGGCTAGATCCGGACGCCCAGGACCTCGCCGCCCCTTCGCCCAGCTCGCCGGAGCCCCATTGCTGCGTCGCCTGTCTTCTGCTTCGCCATGGCCTGTTGTTGCCTCTGTTGGTAACGAGCAGCAGCGGCTCGCTCAGCCCGAGCGTTGACCGCGCCTCCACGCACCGGCAGCAAGGCCCAGCCAGCGCCAGGAGGGCCCAGCCTCCTCCGCGGCCTGCCCTGCCTCCTCCACCGAACCGGGCCGAAGCCCATGGGTGAGCTGCCCCCCAGCGCCTGCTCCTGTTTGGCCCTGTTCAAGTTTCGGCCCGATGTGTGTTTTTTTTTCTTCTGCGATTTTAGCAATTATTCCAGAAACTGCATATTTACAGATTGCACCCTCATGTTCATGCATTTAATAACTCACAAATGGCGCATCGGATTAAAATGATTTAAGCATGTAAAATGATTAGTTTTTCATCTAGTTTCATAATATGCCACTTTCATCCATGTTTAACATGTTTAAACTGCTGTTTGCAATTGTTTTGCATAATGCCATGTTAAAATGATTTATTTCATAACTAATTGACCGTAGCTCCGAATTTAATAAACTTTATATGTAAATGCGGTGGAAAATGCCTAGTTTAACACGGTCCACATTATTTTCCTACTTAACAACTCTAAAATTATGTAATAGGCAGAACAGTACCAAATCTAAAATATGCACATGAGGATTTTCCGGAATTATTGTTTGTTGTTTCCGGCCTCATTTAAACTTGCCTAAATAGTTAGTTTACTTTTGTTACACCCCTTGCCATGTTAATCAACATTTAATATTGTTGGGTAAATAAACGGGAGTGAACTAAATAACTCGATGTGGTGTTTCGTCAATATGCAACTCGTTGCATATTGAGCTCCACTTAATTTGTAGTATTGTTTGTTGCACTTTGCCATGCCATGCCTCATTAAACCGGACATGCATCATACTTGTTTGTGCATCATGCCATGATTATGCTTGTGTGTTTACCATGTTGTTTGTTTCTTTCTGGTGTTGTTTCTTAGTTCCGGTAATGTTGCGATTGTGAGGATTCGTTCGACTACGCCCGTTCGCCTTCTTCATGGACTCGTTCTTCTTCCTAGCGGGATTTCAGGCAAGATGACCGCTACCCTGGATCTCACTACTATCATTGCTATGCTAGTTGCTTCGTTCTATCGCTTTGCTGCGCTTCCTATCTTTTGCTCTTCAAGCCTCCCAAATTGCCATGTCAGCCCCTAACCTTTTCACCCTTCCTAGCAAACCGTTGCTTGGCTATGTTACCGCTTTGCTCAGCCCCTCTTATAGCGTTGCTAGTTGCAGGTGAAGTTGAAGGTTGCTCCATGGTGGACACAGTTATGTTGGGATATCACAATATCTCTTATTTAATTTAATGCATCTATATACTTGGTAAAGGGTGGAAGGCTCGGCCTTATGCCTGGTGTTTTGTTCCACTCTTGCCGCCCTAGTTTCCGTCATACCGGTGTTATGTTCCCGGATTTTTGCGTTCCTTCTGTGGTCGGGTGATTTATGGGACCCCTCGACAGTTCGCTTTGAATAAAACTCCTCCAAAGAAGGCCCAACCTTGGTTTTACCATTTGCCTCACCTAGCCCTTTTTCCCTTGGGTTTAGGAGCCCTAGGGTCATCTTTATTACCCCCGGGCGGTGCTCCTCGAGTGTTGGTCCAAACTAGAGCACCATCTTGGGACCATTCCTTGGCAACTTGGATTCGTCGGTACCAGACGCTTCGCTTATCCGGTGTGCCACGAGAGCGAGATATGTGCAGCTCCTATCGGGATTTGTCGGCACATCGGGCGGCTTTTGCTGGTCTTGTTTTACCATTGTCGAAATGTCTTGTAAACCAGGATTCCGAGATCGATCGGGTCTTCTGGGAGAAGGAATATCCTTCGTTGATCGCGAGAGCTTATCATGGGCTAAGTTGGGACACCCTGCAGGTATAAACTTTCGAGAGCCGTGCCCGCGGTTATGTGGCAGATGGGAATTTGTTAATGTCCGGTTGTAGATAACTTGACACCAGATCCAAATTAAAACGCATCAACCGCGTGTGTAGCCGTGATGGTCTCTTTTCGACGGAGTCCGGGAAGTGAACACGGTTTTAGGTTATGTTTGACGTAAGTAGGAGTTCAGGATCACCTCTTGATCATTGCTAGTTTCACGACCGTTCCATTTGCTCTCTTCTCGCTCTTATTTGCGTATGCTAGCCACCATATATGCTTAGTCGCTGCTGCAACCTCAGCACTTATCCTTTCCATACCCATTAAGCTTTGCTAGTCTTGATACCCATGGTAATGGGATTGCTGAGTCCTCGTGGCTCACAGATTACTACAACAACAGTTGCAGGTACCGGTTATGCAATGATCATGACGCGAGAGCGATGTTTGCTTGTTTTGGAGTTCTTCTTCTGCTTCTTCTTCGATCAGGGGATAGGTTCCAGGTCGGCAGCCTGGGCTAGCAGGGTGGATGTCGTTTGAGTTTCTGTTTGTGTTTCATCCGTAGTCGGATGTTGCTCTTTATGTATTGTGATGGTGTATTCATGTGGCATTGTATGCCTTTTGTATGTATCCCCATCTATTTATGTAATGTTGATGTAATGATATCCACCTTGCAAAAGCGTCTTCAAGATGTGTTTCTATCCTTGGTGAGACCTTCGAGTTCCTTTAGGATAGGGTCGCATCTTGGGCGTGACACCAACACTTGCTCCCTAGCGTACATCGCATTTGACGCTCTCTCTCTCTCTTTCCTTCCTCTTCTTCTCAAGCTCCTCTTCCTTCTCCTTCTTTAGTGCGGCTGCATCCTCATCTCTAAGCTTCTTCGCAGCCTTCTCCCACCATCCTGCCATCTCCATCCTCCTTCATTGTTGGTTTGTTGGGTTGGGAAGCCGCTATACCTACAATGAGTGAAACATAATGGTCAGTAAAGACAATAAAAACAAATGGAAGAACATGTACAACAAGAACATATGAAAAAGAAGAACATATGAAACATTATAGTTAGTGAGCAACATACGGAAATGGTCCATCGAGGTATCCAAACATTCCTCTATAACGACCTTGTCCCTGTCCATCACCACGGACAAGTCCACCACCAAGGCCAAGACCATCACCAAGGCAAAGACCATCACCACGGCCAAGACCATCACCACGGCTAACACCACCACCACGAGCTCTACCACCACCACGGCCTACACCACCACCACGAGCTCTACCACCACCACGGCCTCTTGTAAGTCCTAGTTGCCGACCTCTTTTTTACCTAGATCCTCTTTGGCTAACAATTGGTTGGCTTGGCACTTGTTGGCTACCACTTGGTTGCCTTGGCACTTGTTGGCTACCACTTGGTTGGCTTGCTTGTGTAGCTCCTTGTTGTCTTGTGCTTGCATCATTTTTCTTGGACCTTTTCCTTGGTTTCGTACATTTTCTTTTGTTGTGGCCATGACCTTTGGACTCCCCACAACGGGAGCTCTCACGAGACTCTTGGAATTGGTCGTTGCCCACTTCACGGCGGCCACCATGGACCCATCCGTCCATGTCGCCTCTAAGACGCTTTGTCTTACGTCTACCCCGTTTAACAACCTTCAACTCCGGATCCGGCCATAGTTGAACACCATGGTACTCCGGCCATTGTGATTGGTCAAAATATGGATGAAAGCGGGGAGCCTATGTTTTCTTGACCGTCATGATTGAGAACTCCGACTCCCTCATGGTGCATGGGTGATTGATTTCCACATTCCTAACGTGACCGGCGATATACAAGTGTGAGCATGGAAGATGAAGCAACAATGGCCTCCCGCAAGAGCAATCACGTTGTGTTAACGACACCTTGAAAGCCCGACCTCCATGTTGGCGGCCATCGTTTGTGGTTCCTCCTGGATCTTTCACTTCGTACTTTCACTCTTCGTTGTCATATAATATAGCTTCTTCTGAGTCCGCCTTCCGTGATTGAAATTCTAACCATTCATCAACCTTGGGTGGGAACTTGTACTTGTACTTGCGCGGGTTCTCACCCGCTATCTGTGCATCCGTTTCCATCGCGTACTTTAGAAAGTACGCATTCATCTTGTCAAATGTGTATTGAACTATTGCCGTCACGGGTAATCCACGTGCACCTTTGAGCACCCTATTGAAGCATTCGGCCATATTACTTGTCATTTGGTCGTATCTCTGACCATCTTCATCAAAAGCACGTGCCCACTTGTTCCGGTATTGAATGTGCCTATTGAGAAAGTCTTGACCCCCGGGATCTAGTTTTTTGTGCGCGAGCAATTTGTGGTACAAAGTGGCGAACCGCTTGTCGGAGAAAGCGAGACAACAATCTTGAAGATCATCGGCCAACTCCTTAAGGCCACATGCCCTATAGAAGTTCGAACAAAAGTGCCTCATGCATCATCAATGGTGCAACGGAGCATGCCCGGGAATGTCAATCCCCACCGCGTTAAGAATTCCTGGATGCCGATTCGATATGACACAAATTTCCCTTTGAGCGGGTAACACCTTCGTCCTCAAAAGACGCAAAAACCACTCCCAGTTGTCATTGTTCTCCACCTCAACCAAAGCAAATGCCAATGGCAACACCCGGTTATTGGCATCACTTGTTATTACAACCAACAAGGTGCCCTTGTATTGTCCGTTCAAGAACGTGTCATCAATGGCGATGACTGGCCTACAGTGTTCGAAAGCCCTCACGCATTGCTCGAACGCCCAAAATGTACGGCCAAATACTCGGATTTTCCTTCCTTCATGAACCGTTGTTTGGTGCCCATGAGGCTCGACCACATGAACCATGCCCGGGTTTGTCGCGGCCATGGCTAACAACAACCTAGGGATTCGGTTGTATGCTTCCTCCCAAGTACCATACAACATCTTAAATGCGGCTTGCTTCGCCTTCCATGTCTTGCCGTACTTCACCTTGTAATGAAAGATGGCTTTCACAAGGTCAATGACATGTTGGACGCTCATTGTTGGAAGTGTGGATATTGAGTTGGAGAGCCTGTAAGCGATGAACTCGGACGTGAGTTGTCTGTGGTCTTGGGACACAATCTTGCCATCCACCCTTTCGCCTCGGCACATGTGAGTTAGCACACAACTCACTACGTGTCAAGTCGGACCTCCTTTCCATGGTCTTGCATGCATAATCCACGGACATATTTCATCTTCACATGCACATGCAACCGTGTAGCGCACATTGACGTCCGAGTTCACCACCTTGTGTGGACGATAATGCGTAACCGAGTAGTTATCGAGCCACATCTTCAATTCCAAGAAGGTTTCGAACTTAGACCCTTTAGCAATCCGGTTCTTGTCGTCTTCCAAATCACGGTGAGAGCTTGGCCTAACCCCAAGAGATATACATTGGCCACCATCTACCACGGCTTCATCCGCGAGACTAACATCCTTGAACAATGTAGTCCGATGATCCCGACCGAACACCTTCTCGAAAGCTTCGGCCTCCTTCACCATGAACCCCTCCGCATCAACTTGTTCGTCGGGACCATCGTCATCCGAGTCCGATGCATATGCACAGGAAAAAGGGATGGAATGGTCCATTGTCTCTTGCAAATGATATTTGTCGAGATCACCCACATTGTTGTCATGGAGATCAACTTCATTGTCATCGTCCGCATACTCATCATTCTCCTCTTGCAAAGCTTCATCCTGGTTGTTTGTAAATGGGCTGAATGTTGGCCTCACTTCTTGGGTCAAAAGAGGTTCAACAATTTCATCTCGCTTCAACGGTGGGGGGCTACTAGCAACCCAAGGAGACGGGTTCCGGTTCAAGTCCAAATGCAAACTTGAATCAACCTTCTTCGTTGCAAATAACTCAAGAGCCTTGTCTAGTGATTCGGCCATCGTTTCCTTATATGCAACCCAACGTTGCTCCGAGTTGACACGCATTGTCTTTCAACGGATGTGCATTCCCAAACCTACATTATGCCTTCCCTCCAACTCAACGATATCACTAGGGTCCATCCAATTCAAATCTTTCCTCACTTGTTGCAAGAGCTCCGCATAACTAGGACTACTATCAAACAACATGTCAAGCTCATCCGGGTCCGGTTCAATATTGCCTTTCAAGAAGGCGTCTTTGTCCCCATGATGAACAAACACATATGTTCTTCCCATCCCTATAAGCATTCAAACAACACAACGTAACATTGCTTCCATGAGTACCAATACAAGGATTAACACGGAATAAAAACCCTAAAATATATATCAAACAACAACCCTAACCCTAACCATAACCATAACCCTAGCCCTAAACCTAACCCTAGCACCAACATAAGAACACCCATAGGAATAACCCTAACATACTAACAAAGCCTAATCATAAAAAATTGGCAAACAAGCATCTCACATCTCCATGCAAATCTCTAGATCCAAACAAAACTAGGGTTTCCCCAAACTAGCAACAAATGAGCAAATTGATAACACTACTTGGATCAAAACAAGGGGATCAGAGAAGATTACCTTGAGGAAGGGTTTGACTTCGAAATCCACGGACAAATTCTTTAACTTTGCAAGATTTGGGAGAGGATTTGAGAGGGGGGAGAGAGTGGGAGAGGGGGCAAAGCTCGGGTTGGGGTGTGTGGGGTGGGGAGTGGGGAGGGGGCGCCAGTGGTGGATAAGTCCTGATCTGGCGCTTGGCGCCAGCGCTGCACTTTAAATGTGTGGCGCCTAGCTGGGATATTGCATTCTTTGAAATCTTGGCCCGAGGCTGCCACGATGGACTGGCGTGCAATGCCCCAGAGGTAGGCGTTGCACCGTAGGGTGTGGCGCCTGCGCGGCGGGTGCTACACAAAAAGGTCATCGACGTGAAATAGTTTCACGGGCAGTTTATTCTGTGAATTGATTTCGTCCCGAGGTCAAAATTGTCAAATTTGCCTCCCTGGTGGTCAGTCCGCCACCCGCCGCCGGTTTTCTTGGACGACAAAAGTGCCAGGGCCAGTCTGCCCGCCGGCGCCGTGCTCCCCTGGACTTGCCGCCCAATCCGCATCCGAGCTGGACACGGCAGCGCTTTGCGGGGTACGAATTCGTATCGGATTGCCAATTCGTTTGTGCGTTTGACAGTCTCATTAGCCTCGCACCGCAGAGCAGAGCAAGAGAGACAGGAGACCGATTCCGAGAAGAAGGCACTCACAGTACTCAATTCGACTTAGCAGCCCCGTGCCTACATAAGTACGCCCAGAGAAATCAAGGAGAGGCCATCGCAATCAGGCGAGAACAAGATCAGCCAAGGCTCGCTGGGCGGTCCTAGATCGGAAACACTTCTCACGGAAAAAACCGGTCAGTCTTTTCTCGCCGATCGATGGAGATGGAAGGCGGATCATCAGTGATCTTGCCGCTGCCGGTGCTTGTGCACGATCTTGGAACCCGTGCCGAGGATTCACAGACGCAGTACAGCATCTCAAGCCAAGCTCTGAGCACGGCAGCCAGCGGCGTGCTGCGAGACCACCGGTGTTTCGAGACTCCACAGGGCTGGATGCTCGCGCTGGACCCTGCCTCCTTGCAGACGTTCCTGCTGCGGCCTCAGGACGGCGAGAGGATCCGGCTGCCGCCTTTGGAGGAGGCGCTCCCGCTGCGCTGCAAGTGCTTGCTCTCCGACAATCCCGTTGCGAAGCCAGGCTGCGCCGTCGTGGTCTTCGATCTCGACGACAGCAAGATGTGGACGTGCAACATTGGGGCGAGCAAGTGGGAAATCCACCGCTACCAGCTCACCATGTTCCTCGACGGCGACGTGCCCCGGGAGAAGAACATGGCCAAGTGCCATGGCATGGCGGCCGTCGGCGGCAAGATTTACTACGAGATAACCGCCGATGAATTAGGGCTCATCCGTTTCAACGGTGACGGTAGTCCAGAGCTCGACGCCATAGCTGTCGACATGGTCGATCTGCCGCTGAGCATGCCGATGGCGGCGACCTACCTGGTTGAATCCCGCGGCGACCTCTTCCTCGTCGTCATCTTCTTCGAC
The DNA here is from genome assembly GCA_021437245.1 of Aegilops speltoides. Lineage (NCBI taxonomy): Eukaryota > Viridiplantae > Streptophyta > Magnoliopsida > Poales > Poaceae > Aegilops > Aegilops speltoides. The sequence goes on along the minus strand of CM038141.1, from coordinate 90,329,501 downwards.
GGCGACAATGTGCACAAGGTAGCGGAGCATGCGGTCTACAAGATGGACTTCTCGAGACCCGCGTGGTGCAAGGTGGACAGCATCGGTGATGATAGAGCGTTCCTTCTTGGTGGAGATAGGATTGGGATCTCCAGTTTCGGGGCGTCGTGCTCCACTGCTCATCACGGTGGTGGTGGTGGTCTGCGAGGCAACTGCATATATTTTCTGAATCACATGGCCATCACCGAGAACTTTCTGCATGTCATCGACGTGGGCAACGGGACTGAACAGGTGCAACGGCCTTTCAGGCACAAGGGTTATATGATGCCAGTTCGACCGCCGTTCTGGTTGGTACCTACAGAGTGTACCCCATGATATAGACACCATATATAAATTTGAGCTTGTACTTAATGTCAAATAGGTTTTCAGATCCACATATTTTTGTGTCATCTAGTATATATGTAAGATATGTCAGGCTAGTTAATTATCGTCTTCCTCAAAATTACAGACAACTTTACCACATTTCTCTAATTTGACATTACAAGCTATTGTACGTCAGAGAACTATTGTGAGTGTAATGCTCCCTTTATGTTTGACTTACAATGATCCCTTTATGTTCGAATTACAATGCTCCCTTTATGTTTGTCTTGAAAATATCAGTCGTAAGATACACCATAGTTCTCTGGTGGCTCCCTTTATGCCTGAACATTTATCAGTCTCCTATTTGTTCCTTATGTTTTCTTCTACGCGGTTTTTCTCCGTTATCTGGAACTCGCTCTGTACAAAAATATAAGAGCGTTTAGATCACTACATGGAGTACTAGTAATTAAAGACGGCAAGGCGTGGGTTTCAGTTGATCCCTGCAAGACTTGAGGAGTTTTAAAGATGGCAGTAAATTATCCCGCTCGCTCTGCAACCTCTACAATTTCTTGCTTAATAGGTCCTGTTTTTTGGGGCCTTTGCTTCTGCTTTTGCAGATTTTTCACTTTGACAAAAAGCCAAAAATCCCCTAAATAGGTGCTTTTTCTTTGCCTTGTGGCTCATACCATCATAAGAATATTGATTCATAAGCCAAAAGCCAAAGCAAAAGGCTCCTATTTACGAGCTTTATGGCTTTTTTGTCAAATGAAAAAGCTGCAAAAGTATAAGCACAAGCCCAAACAAACAGGGCCTAACTTCTTTATTACTACAGCAGTTGTCAACAACCACCACCGATACTAGCCATATTTAGAACGAAAACACTTCACACACAAAACTTTGCTGGGAAAAACTTAAAACGATGGCTAATCTAACAGGCTAGTATTTGAAACGGAAACGCTGATCCAAACAGGGCCAGGGTGCCATATACACGTTTTGCAAACGATTTCACCTGCCAAGTTTTACATAACTCTGGATTCCGCCGCAAACCTTTTTCACATTATCATCTTCAGTCCAAGTTACTGCCAAGTGACTCCGCTGATTTGGCGTGAATATAAACAGTAGCGAAAAACGACGAGTTGGTCATAGGCATTGAAGCAACAAAATGGGAATCGTCATTACAAGCATACGTTCCGCAATATCACCCCAGGCCAGCCAAATTCAAAAGATCATACACAGGGAAAGAACACCAGCAGGCCTACTAGGCCCTAACCCAGCGAAGGAATCCCAGATCAATGCCTACATGAGCTTTTTGCTTGTGTCAAACAATGCCAACAAAAGCAGTGGTGGAAGCCTGTTATGTTATCACGATGCCTGCAATGTCACCGAGTTCACAGTCAAACTTGCATAGTTGTTTTTGTCACCCGTTAAGTCTTTCTAGCGTCCCGTACATGAAAGATAAGCTGCAAATAAGGTTAACAAACAATGAGAAGGTCCATTTCTGTGAGTTCAAAAGAAACTATTAGCAAATAATCACCTTGACGGCCACATAGAAAGTAGTGAATATGATGCCAAGGGCAGGAAGAGCTGCAAAAACGGAGACATGTATTAGCTACATAGTTTGTGTACATTTCCCCCAACGAAACTGTATTACAAGTAATGGATGTGAACATGTAACTCACCATCCTTGTGGAGCATCCGCGACATCAGAACCTTAATGCCTGACGGCCCTACAACGTAGCCAACAAGGTTTGCCACCTACACGCATTGGACATGTAAGGAGCAGCAGTTTGCTTACAACCAAGAATTTAAGTAGTACTCCTAGCTGACTAGTCTAGTCTGTAGCTCATAATCTCTACATGTTGAAGATTGTGCAGAAAATTGTGACTAATTAACACTCAAATATAAAGAGGAAAGTACCATAAGGGAGCTGACTGTCACAGCACCAGCAATTGCACATAATTCACGATGAATGAACCGCCCAAGGGTACTTTTTGCCTGCAGAAAATAATATTTTGGAAGTATTACTTCTTGCTAACAATGTAAAATTGAACGTCTAGCAAGAATGCTGAAAGATATATGCGTGCAGGAGAGAACAAACATATAGACTTGAAACGTCTAGCATAAAAGGAACAAGACCACACATTGTTGTGGTACTGCAGATACCTAGAGATCATGTGAGCTTTGTTGTTTGGACATTCAGTTTCTATGTCTTTTTTAACTTCAGATTTAAAGAGTGTCCGACTTTTTCCAAGCAAAAAAAGTAAGTTGATACAGTAAGCTAAATTCAGTCACCAGGCAAGCGGTTCAGAAAAACTGAAACTTGATAAAAAGCAGATAAACTGCAAGAGTGGCCAATAATAACCTTCGGAGATTACCTGGAAGTTGTTGGAAAAAGACTTGATCACTATTTCAGGGACAAAACATAAGCATGTTAACCATGCCCATGAAATAAGTTTCCTGTTTAAGAGAAGGCAACCAAATGGTCAATGTAAGTTACACAAGTTTGTTCACAACTTGGATGTTTACAAGACTTAAGGAGAATGTTTGAAAGGTACCATTCCAGGTCATGCCAGGCTGCTACGAATGTGAATACAACCCAGATACTAAGTAGTTTTCTTCGAGACCCACCAAGAGGTATGTAAACGTACCTGCAACAAGAGATGGATAATGCAACTTATACTCTGGGCTTAATCAATGCCTGTGTATTGACCGCAAATGCACCTCTGTATAGACATATACCAACTCTAGAGCTCCATGCATGAGCCATGGGATTAACTATATCTGAAGTTCTGAACTTCGTGCACTTTTTATTTAAGTAGTAGGAAAGATTTGCTAATCATTATATGCATCCCATCCCATTACCTAATGTATACATCAAAGTGCAGTGATGCTACGAATAACAGTAAACTAGATGGGAAAAATTGCTAGCATGGTACCATAATACTTAAGCCGGGTACTTCTACACAGACCTGACCAGCCATTTGTTAAAGGAAGCATGCCAGCTTTTCCAGAAACTCTCCAGGTCAGGACAATTATTTATGCACCTAGGCATGTTTTCAGGTGTCTCAACTCCTCCTACCTGTAATAAAATGCCAAGGTTAAATCCTTGTATGTTTATGTCCACTTGAATTTCAGCATAAACAAGAACATTTGTCCAGCAACAAAGACATAGTTAATTCATTTTAGCACAAAATACAACAAACTGAGAGTTGTGACTTCAAGAGGAAGTATGCGGTGCTGCAAAATGAACTGACGGTGCATATTGAGTAGAGAATTTCAATGTTGTATTACCAGTGACCAGAACCTGAAGTAGCGCCAAATAAGGAAGAATTTTAACCACATAAAGATCAACACCTGCATAGGAGCTCCAGTGTGTTAGCTAACAAAAGAGACATCAGAAATAGTAGAAGTGACTAATGTGGTAGTCTAGTGCGTCACAACCCATGCAAAACCTATGAAAATGTAATGTTGTTACAGTTAAACCTATTCAGATTACACCCGTTCAAGCTCTGATGCAGGTTCCAGCAAGGGCCAAGAGAGGCCCAGACTAGAAAAGCAAGGTCGTGTCAAGGAAGGCAAGCCTAAAATGGCAGGCCCAAGCCCCAAAATTCCTTTTTTTCTGAATAAAGTTAACAAACATTATCTAAATTATTGTTATACTTTGCTGGGCTTTTTGAGACATATGGCTGAACCTGCAGGTTGAAAGACTGGGCCTGAGCCCAGAAAAATCACACTTGCCTCACTGTCCATGAACATTCAGAGGTTAGCGGCAAATGGAAACTTCTTAGTTTTTAGTGGAAATGGAAAACTTACACGCAGGTCACTTAATTAATAAGAACTTCGCTTGAAACAGAAATAATAAGCACAAGTGAGAATATCAACTGCGCTCACCCTAAGTGACTACTGATGAATATCAACTGCAATGCGTATATAATCTTACCCCATAACTAATGATGAAGATCTCAAACGGTGTCAACTGCCGCCATAATCGGCTGCCATCAGAGTATTTAATTCAAAATTCAGAATGGGTACCATGATAATCATAATAAAGGATTATCATAATGTATAAACAGAAGTACCTGACTACAAACGAGTTGTAGTGGAAAAAGTGTGTCATGACTTCGATTAGAAGGAAATTTAGGATCCACCTTAGTCCATAACAACATATCTGCCCAACTGAATAGTTTTTCTGAGGTACATCTAACTGCAAGGTCGCTACATAAACAACCGGTTAGTAATATGTAACTGGGGGATCTCTATAGCACCAAAGAGTAAAGTCACTGCTTGAACACACAGATCAAATGTTCTATGGACTACTGCAACACAGTTTTTAAAGTCACCAAGTACAATTTGAAATTGAAATCAGTTAGTATTATGTATGGTCGATGCCTACATGAACTGAAGACCTACTATTCCTTTTTCAAGCTCCTAAGGCAGCGTGTGTGTTTGAATGCATAATAGGTAAGACTGACAGCCTGTAATAAGACTCAAAGACGTTTCATTTGGAATGTTGCAAATTATTTATGTTTTGTTTTAATTATGTATCTTAAGAATCAAGTAATGTGAAAAAAAATCCTTTCGTAAAGGTATTTGCCAAGACCCTCTCGCTCCGGCTCGCCCCAAAGCTCGATCGCCTTGTCAGCCGCAACCAGAATGCATTCATCATGGGACGGAGCCTCCACGACAACTTCGTGCTCGTCAGGCAGTCCCTCAAGATGCTCAGCCAACTTGGGGCTCCCAGGGTGATGATCAAGCTCGACCTCACACGGGCTTTCGACTCCATCTCATGGCCGTTCCTCTTTGAGGTACTGCGCCAATATGGTTTCGGGCATCGGTTCCTCGAATGGATCGCCATCCTGCTGTCTTCGGCAAGCACACGGGTCATGCTGAACGGCGTACCATGACCACCGATATGGCACAAGGAGGGCCTGCGACAGGGGGACTCCTTGTCACCGCAGTTGTTCGTGCTCGCGGTCGACACCCTCGGCCGGCTGATTTCGCGCGCCCATGGGTTGGGCATCCTCAGGCCGCTGCACCCGCGAAGACCGATTCCGGCGATATCTCTATACGCCAATGACGTTATGCTCTTCTGCCAAGCAACCGAGAGCGACGTGACCGCTGTCAAGGAAATCCTCGACCTGTTCGGAAGAGCATCGGGGCTGAAGGTGAACTACAACAAGAGCTCCGCCACCATCTTGCACGGGGACCAGACCGCCCACGAGATGATCGCCAACCTCGGATGTGCTACCGCCGCGCTACCGGTCACCTACCTTGGCATCCCCCTCACGACGCGCCGCCCGTCCGCAGGACAGTTGCAACCTCTAGTCGACAGAGTCGCTGGCCACCTCCCCGCCTGGAAGGCATGGCTCATGAACCGGGCTGGCAGGCTGGCGCTTGTCAAATCGGTCCTATGCGCCATCCCGGTACACCAGCTGCTTGCGTTTGCACCCCCGAAGAAGACTCTACAGCAGCTCGCGAAGATTCAAAGAGGCTTCCTATGGGCCGGGCGAGCCGCCACCAATGGCGGACACTGCCACGTGAACTGGCGTCAAGTCACTCGCCCCCTGGCGCTTGGCGGCCTTGGGGTGCGTGACCTGGAGCGAGCCGACCTCGCGCTTCGACCGAGGTGGCTCGCTCTCACGCGACGGACGCCGACCGCGCTGGCAAGGTTTGGATCTCGATTTTCGGCGGCGAAGCGAGCTCGCTTTCACGCCCACTTATATGTCCATCGGAAACGGCACGACGGCTCTGTTCTGGGAAGATCGCTGGCTCAATGGGCGCTCGGTTGGTGAGCTCATGCCGCTTCTATACAAATGCATCCCCTCGCGCCGGCGCAAGGTCAGAACGGTGGCGGAAGGCCTCAACGGCAACTCCTGGGCCCGCGACATCCAAGGCGTCCTTGGCATCCACGAGATTGGACAGTACCTACAACTATGGCACATGGCGCAGCAGCTCACACTATGCGATGCCCCGGATCGGCTGATCTAGAAGTGGACGGCGAGCGGCACATACACGGCGCAGTCCTGCTACGAGGCCACCTTCCAGGGATCCTTACACTCCGCCTCCTGGAAGTTGATTTGGAAGGCGTGGGCTCCCCCTCGGGTTAAGTTCTTCCACTGGCTCGCTGATCTGGATCGCTGCTGGACTGCCGACCGACTGGCACGCCACGGATTACAACACCATCCGCGCTGCCTGCTTTGCGACCAGGCGCCGGAAACGATGCAACACCTTATGCTAGACTGCCCCTTTTCCAGGCAGGCTTGGCATGAGACCCTAGCCTGGCTGCGTATCCCAGCGCCGCCCCCCTCCCAGGAAGCAACTCTCAAGGAGTGGTGGCAGCACGCCAAGGCTGGCACGCCGCACGCACAACGCAAGGCCCTACATTCCGTTGCACTCCTTGTGCCATGGTTGGTCTGGAAGCACAGGAACAGAAGCGTTTTTGACAATACGCAGCCCTCCCTTGGCACGCTGATGGACCGGATCAAGGAAGAGGTCGCCTGCTGGGCTAGAGCTGGAGCGACAGGCCTTAGAGTAGTCCTGCCCCCTTCATGGGATGTGCACTGAGCACTGTATTTGCCCGCTGCTTATTCGTCCTTGGACGGCTGTAACCGACCCCCTATCTTTCCAATGAAATGAAACGCAAAGGTCCTTTGCGTTTTCTCGAAAAAAAAAATATATAACCAAAAATCATTCAAGAAAGCACTTCTTTTGCTGTTTTCAACTTTCAAAATTTAAATAAGACAAATCAGCTACAATAGAAAACTACCTAGATAAAAGACTGACCTGAGCTGCAAATGCGTTGTAGCTTACAACAGGTCCAGCAATATAGAGTGGAGCATATGTTAAGTAACATAAATATGTTAGGAATGTGTATTTGTCAACGCTGAGTCCTTTCTCCTGCCAAGAACAATGTAATATCTTATCACCAGATACAAAGAATGAATATTAGCTCAATCTGTAAAGGTGTGGCTTATAAGATAAAGATATTGACCAAGGCTTGAAATTCCGCAATGTCATGATATGCAAAAAGAAGAAAAATAAATAGTAATGTTGAGACCTGCTTTATATGCATCTGCCTATAGAAAACAACAGGTAAATCCCACGTCAACAGAATGTCGACCATTCATTTATGCTTGGAAATTACCGACATCTCTAAATAAAATTCCTAGTTCCATTGTTCCATGTGTCAACACCTAATCTAGAGACAAACACAAGCAGTACAATCTTACATGTCCAAAACTAACAGTGGGTCTCTCTTCTATCACTGCCATACTACACATCACCAGGATAATACACATTCTAACTTAACTGGTACGAGTAAACTGGAATAGTGAAGTACCTGCAAAGCAAAGTAGCATGTCTTGCCAGAATAACAAACTTCACATTTCTGCATGTGTTTCTGTAACAAGAGTGCTCATGTCAGCACAGTCCAGTATTTGACAAGATACTGTCAAATGGAAGATGATGGTATGCCAGGGATATAAATATATCCAATGTATGGTCAAAAACAAAATAAAGGATCTTTCTTGTCATTTTAATAGAAGTAAACTGGGTCGAATTTTTTCCAGAGTTAATGTTGGCAATTTAAGTTCGAATTTGAGTAGTTGAAAACACCACAAATACTTCTTGGTCTAGAATTCACATCTGAATTTGGATGCACATCCACATGTTCACGAGATTAGCTTGAGTTACTTAATAAATGTGTGGAAATCAGAAGAAAAAAACTGTTTCTAGCTATCTGTGTATTTTAAAGCATCTCATGCATGCAAAACTTAATATGCATAACACAGGACAGAAAGCTAAGTTATCAGGGTACATAGTACCTTGTGATCAAAGTGAGACGAACTAAGTGTCCAGCAGTAATCACATCCAAAGCTAATCATCCGTAATATAACTGCCACATGAAATGGAGAAGGGCATCAAAACAACAAATTTGATGATAATGGCATATATCAATAATCCAGACAAATTAGAAGAAACACAAAAGGCACAAAATATGATGCATAAACACTATGATGAACTATATATATGAAGTAAGAGTTGTGATAGCCAGATAAAACCTGCACATCAGGACAGTTGTCTATATGAGGTAGTCAAGTTCTATGACACTAGATCCCACAAAAGCAACCATAACGAAACAGTGTTCATTGGCTTGATAGCCAGATAAAACCTACACAGCAGGGCAGTTGTCTATATGAGGTAGTCAAGTTCTATGACACTTGATCCAACAAAAGCAACCATAACGAAACAGTGTTCCTTGACTTGATACAGGAGAGGAAAGTAGCCATGTAATTCTATAGCTTAAGTTTACTGCCTCAACGGTTCGAAACTCTATGAGATTTGGGGAATCTGTTCCTACCGACTGAAAAATATAATTTAACACAGTTCATGTGATAATACCTCATGGTCTCTAGATAAGATCTACATGAACTACTTATAAGTCTAGTTTTGCATTCAAGTATTCAACACAAACAATTCTCCAGAATTTAAGCCTTTCAAAACCTCCTAACTACTATTTCAAGTGAGAGTAACCCTACATTTCCATACAGTAAGCATCAACAGAAAAAATTGTCAACATTTTTTCAATCAGATTCAAACCAAGTAACAAACAAGACATGGAAATCGTACCAAAATTGAAGCATATGTGCCATCGAAATGTACCCCGATAGTTATCAAGAAAAGCCAGTTGTTGCCTATTTATATGAACATAAGTATCATCAGAACCTAAATGAAAAGGAATCTTACTAAGGGAAAGTGCGAGAAGCAGTACAGCGACATTGAAAATCTCACCCGAACAATGAGAATGAATAGCCTTCATAGACCCGGTTAAGTGTAAGCATAGCTAAGTTGAAGCTCCATATGATGCCAGTGCAATACTTATATCGAGCAAATAACTACGAACAAAAGGTTGTGATCAACAATAAATACTAATTTGATTAATATCAGGAGACCAAATGAGTTGATGCTTCACAAAGTAAACGATAAAATGGTGTTTCTTCGTTTGTTCTGACTATTCACTTAGTTTAGTACTTAGTAGATTCATCAAGTAACCACTAATCAAACCTATAACAGTAGAAAGAAGAAATCAATTCGGTCACTGCAGCCTACATGATCGAGTTCAACTGATGGTGCCACTTGCTGGTAGATGATATAGACTCACATAGCAGATCAGGTATAATAAGCTTGGTTTCTTTTCACCATGTTCACTATGTCGACTACTCGATTCTTAAATGGAGTAATTTTTATGGTTAACAGGTTTACGTTGGTGAATGGAACACGAATAATCAAGACAGCAGGCTTGCACTTAAATGCACACATCAGCGGATCAGCCAAATAAGTATTGTGCCTAGACAAAGTTTGTAGAAGAACTTGATCCACTAGAAACAAATGGTTGCTTTTAACTGATGATGATTCAGAACAAGAGTTCAGCTAGTGAACCAATTAGCCTACCATGTCCTTCCATTATTCCTTTCCTAAAAGTATCTTTATATGTTTATTTACACAGACAACAGACAAGAAAATATTTAGACAACTGAAATCAGAACAATAGCTTTAATTTAAAAGAAAATGTCAGCACCGACCTTGACTATGGCATAATTAATCCCTGCTATTACAAGAATGAAACCAACACTGTCACATAAGTAAACAAGTTAGCACGTTTATTTATTTATAAAAGAAAAGAGGAGAAAAGGGGCATAAAACTAGGATCAGTCGGTCGCCTACCAAGCACCATGTAGGTAGCATAGATAGATCAGGGACAATATAAGCCAGACCAACGAGGCCCCTCTGCCCTTCAAGCCACAGCCGTATCGCAGCCCATTCGCGACAATCAGAAATGCAGCCATGACAACGGTGAGAACAGGCAAGTTCCCACGAAAGTTTCTCCATTGCCCATCAGACGAGTCCTGCGACATCCACACGAGGAAAATCAAGCCGGGTGGCTCTTGTTAATCCTCGAGGCGAACTGAAAGAGCGAAGGCGCAAAATTACACACGTTGAGACGGCCGGGGATTGATCCAGCTCTCAGGCCGTAGAGTTTCCCGGTGTAATCTGCGCGTAAGAGAGAGGTAAATGCGATGTGATGCCGAGCAGCACTGAGAGTGATGTGAACGGATGAGTAGGCGGAGGGGGTGGTTGGTACCGCGTGCGAGGCGAAGCGACCTCTGGATCATGGCGCTGTAGAACACCACCGCGTAGGCGCACAGCGCGGCGAGCTCCAGCCGCTTCCACGGGACGCTGCTCATCTTGCTTGCGCCGGGAGAAACCGGCGAGCCGGGGGCGGTCATGGCGGCGGCCGGGGCGGCGAGGATCGAGGGCGGAATGGGAACGGGAGGCGGTGGGCGCCGGCCCTGATGGTCGCCGGCGGGGGAGATGCGGGGGTTGTGCCTCGCCGTCGGATCTAAAAAAACTTCGGACCAAAACCACCTCCCGTCAAGCCGCCGTCGCTGAAGCAATAGAGGCGTATTCCCAGTCCCCGCTTTCAGGGCAGCGATACGCCTACGTTTTCAGTCCCACATCTCGGCCCAACCCGCGGGCCACGTCAGCGACGCGACCCCACCACGGGCGGCCACGCGTCCACCCCCTCGTCCTCGCCCCGTCCCGCGGAGCGCGCACGTACACGTCAGGGAGAGCGGTACGAGACTGCGGTACCCGTATTTTGCAGAAACGCCCCTCCCCTTCTCCGCAATCGCAACCGCAAACCCGATCCCATCCCATTTCGCCCACAGGCACAGTCCCTCCCCTCCCCTCCCCACTCCCCAACCCCCTTCTTCCTCCGTCGGCCGGCCACTCCGCCGAATCCAATCCAGGTACCGCCTCTCCGGCCTCCCGCCTCGATTTCGCGCTCCGGCGACGCAATCGGGCGAGCAGAATCCGCTCCGAATTTTTTTTACCCATCATTCCGTCGCTGATTCGAGCGGCGGAAGGTCCGGGGTTGAGCAAAACCCTGCCTGTTTCGTGTTCTGTAATCAGGCTGATACCCGAATTCTGTCCCTGAATTGATCCGCTCCATGAACGTTTGATGCAACAGCGAGCGCGAATCCTACCTACCAAGCCGGTGTTGAGAAGCAGTTCGTTCCTGCGCCCTTTGGTGAGTGGCAATGGCGGCGGCAGGGAGACTGCGGGGACGGCGGCGGGCGCTCAAGGAGGTGGAGCGCGAGCCCGAGCCGTTCACCATCGAGGAGGAGGTGTCCCACCTCACCCGGGCTCGGTCGGAGCCGTGCCCCGGCACCCGCGCCGCCATCCATGGCGCCAGGCGGAAGAGGGACTTCTCGGCCTTCGAGATGCTGTCGTCGAGGGAGTCCGGCCGCTCGGGCGGCGGCGGGTTCTGTTCGGCCGACCGCGCCTACGCCGCCGGGAAGCACCTCCCGTCGGAAGGACCGTGGTGCGTGGAAGACATGGATAGCGAGGCCTATGTCTCGCAGTTCTCCAGCGATGGCTCGCTGCTCGTTGCCGGGTTTCGGGTAGGTGATCCTGCTCCTTCTTCTTCTTCTTCGTTACAAGGCAAATGGTTAAGTTGTGCAGCTATTGTGGCTAATCTTTCTCTACATTCCTAAATTTGATGATAAGGGAAGCCGCATCAGAGTTTACGATGTCGATAGAGGGTGGAAGGTTCATAAGAACATAAGCTGCAGAAGTATGAGGTGGACGGTCTCAGATATTGCTCTCTCCCCTGACCAGCGATACCTTGTAAGTCTGTTTTGCTCCCATACTCTCTCTCTCTCTCTCTTGGGTTGGATCAACCATTATTTTTCTTGATAATTCTTGGACATAGATAAAATGAATAGTTAAAGATTGAAGCACTGATTGCACTACCTGGTTATGGAAAACAGATCACTATAACACTGACATTTGGCTGCACTTTCATTTTTGAGAAAACGCAAAGCTTGCGGTGCAATGCAGTGATAGGGAAAAAGCATTCTTTATAAGCCTAAGAGTAGGCCAATACAACCAACACTTATGGCAAGACGACAACTCTTAGGCCCTTCTCAGTGCTCCACGGTGTGAAGGTGCTAAGGGTGCCACATAGGCAAAAAGATGATTGTGGTAAAGGAATTAAAGAGGAGAGAGAACATTGTGGTGACCCTAGGAAGAAACGGTACTAAGCGCGTAGACCTATATAAAATGTCTATTAACCGATGCATGAAGAAATTTAGTCATTAAACAATTAAATACAGAAAGCACCTATGCACTTAGTCCATGATTCCTTGCATCATAGGTGTTGCTGCGTCTTGAGATCCTAATTGCCATGGTTCCGCAGCATCACAACGAGCGATTGTGAGGAATCGACATGATAATGAACGAAGAATCATTGGAATTTCCCATCTTTTTCAGCTCTGCTCCTGAAAAGAGAAAGGAAAGGAGACTGATCTTGACGTCGGCGTTGGTTTTTCCAACGAAAAACAAGAACATTCTTTCACGAACTTCCATGACAAAATGCTAGTTGCCTTGTAATGCATACACTGGAGCGTTTGTCCCATCGACGAAGGCCACTATACGCGTTCTCTGAAGAGCAACATTCTCTTATAACCAAACATCGCAAAGACCGAAAGGAGTATCCTGAACGGTGAAGACTAGTTGCTAAGCTTTTTAAAGCACTTAGCACCTCACGTAAGCTCCAATGTATTGGAAGAGCCTAAATTTAGTTTGTACGCAATAGTCCATGTCCAATAGTTTTTCTCTTAAGATATTTATGTAGTGCATTTGGTTTTGGACGCAGACGTTTGCCTCTCGGGTGCGCAGCACACCGATATCTGTACCAATGTTAATTGCATGGAGATGTTTCATTAAATTAGGCATAAATTTGGCTGATTGCTCTACATATTCAATACTTAGCTATATACTTCAAAATAATGCTGTATCCAAAATAAAAGTTAACCCCCTAAGACAAGGCTTTTGAAAAGCCACCACGATGTCAATTGCTTTTTGATAGCATTTACTCAATCACTCATCTCAAGGTTTGCTACTTTACATTACCATTTTAAGTTAAAAGTTAAATCAAATTTACACACAACACTCACTTTTTCTCTGGAAAATTATTCCTTGAGGTGTACCTTCTGGGTTTTTTTATGTAGTTGTTTGCTGACTAATCAAGTTGTATTCTGGTTATTTCATGCTCGTTTATATGCTTTCTTATTCATTTTTCACTCAAGTCATTCAATCCTTCACAGGCCTATTCCAGTTTGTCGCCTATTGTTCACATTGTGAATGTGCAGAATGCTGGAAGAGAATCGGATGCTAATGTTACTGTATGTTCTAACTTCTATACTCTGAAACTATGACTGCGTGCTCATGTGGTCATGCCGACTCATAAAATGTAAGTGATGTGCATGTAATCCATGTTTTGAATGTTTCTTTTTCTGCAGGAAATTCATGAGGGTTTGGAATTCTGTGATGACGATGAATACTCTTTCGGGATATTCTCTGTGAAATTTTCGAAAGATGGTAGAGAAGTAGTTGTTGGGAACAATGATTGTTCAATACATGTCTATGATCTTGGAGCAAATAAAGTGTCTGACCGTATCCGTGCTCATACGGTATGAAATAACTCGATTAGCCATATGCATCTTGGTTCAATCATTTCTCTGGCTGCTTTATTCTTTCTTTCATTCCATGCCATGTCTCGGCTATGTGATTCCATACCATGTTTAAGATTCCTAAAAAGAATGCTTGTTATCCACACAAGAACAATTATTGCCTCAAAGGTCAAAGCAAATCACCATCACTTAAAATTCCTAAACAACATCACAAAAGGGTTGTGGTGTTGATGCGTTCTCTGGGTCGTGCCATCCTTGGAGATGTAAGGGTTGTGCCGTCTTTGGCATTGTATCTCTTTGTATTTTACCTGGCTACGGCCCAGCAATAATGATGAGTACAGATAAGACGTATGTATGCGGAGGTGTCCTGTGGACCAATAACTCTATAGAGCCTGTAGCGACGTTAGGCCGGCAGCCCCTCGCACCTGGACCATCCATGGTACAGTATCACACAAATATAACCAATGGCTCAGAAACTGAGCTGGATTAGATTGATGGAGCAAACGAATAGCACATAGTAGGAGGAAGAAGAAGCTGTGAATCTGAGCACTGGAATCATAGTGAATCTGGGCAATCGGCCGGAAATGTGATAATCGAGTACTTGGAAGTAGTAACTATTCAATTTGTAGCTCGCCGGGCAATTCAGTCAAGTACTGCTCCCTATCTTCAGTCAATGGCAGCCTGTTTTTACAAGTGTCTAGTCATTATTTTTTATGTGATTTCAGATTAAAACGTAGCTCATGTTAATTCGGAAGTATCTTCGGTGCTTTAGCGATGATATTAGTATATGTTCGATTCCCCCGCAAAAAAATCAGTATATCTTTGATTCATTTGGCGATTGGCATAGCAAAGTAGAAATAAAACAATGTGCACATTACATGCAAATGAAAAATTCATTCCAAGATCAAGAGACATTTTCTTCGTTCTAGCAATGGTAAATGTGCAGTTCATTTTCTATGTGTTAGCTGGACTGAAAGTTAAAAACATGTGTGCACTGTTTCCTTCGGAGAAAATTAGTATCAAGAATTGAAGCCTGTTGGATACAAGTTGACGTGTTAGGTCTGCTCCATGTGATTGTGCGAAATGTGCCAACAGATCGAGTTGGAGTACTCAAGAGGTTGATCAGGGGTTTGGTTAAGAGAATTGAAATACCATGAGCCGGACATTAGAGACGACGGTCGATTCGTTGGGTGAGGCATATGACCTTTACAGCCTCAACTCCTAGGAGATTGGATTTGGAATTTGGTACGGCAAGAGCAGGTTGAGCGTGGAGATGATGAAGTCGATGTGTGAGGACAAATTCTGTAGAGATGTCATGACTTACCATACAAACCATTACGGCATGCCAATTAGGCTATTAGTGGGTGTGAATATCACTTTCAGCATGCGTTCAACTATTATATGTGCTTGTGCGTATGTAGAGCAGGTCTGCAAGATGAGATGAGTTCTATCTTGTAGTGGTGATGCGTAGAATTTTCCATTAGAGATGTCATGACTTACCATACAAACCATTACGGCATGACAAATTCTGTAGAGATGTCATGACTTACCATACAGACTATTACTTTTTTGAAAAGGGGAATATATTAATATTGCGAAGATACCAATTACACCCAGCCTCTGCATCTACAAGATGTCATAAAGACATCCAGGATGCACACAGCCAAAGGAGAAAATAAAAAGAAAGGTCCCGCCACAGCGACCGACTCCTCTCAACAGCAGCACACATACCGCCACCTAATACAACACGCGGAAAACATAAAAGGTCTCCAAAAGCAACGCCTCCAAGAAGGGAACAGTGCACAAGCACCGTCATTGCCCAATCCAAGATCATAGGTTTTCACCCTGGAGAAAGTCCGCGCTCTCAAAACAATTCTTTCAGCAAGGCAATTGTCAGGCACAACCAATGAAGGTCAGACCTTAGGTTTTCACCCCGAAAGTCACGACTCGGCACCCGAGGAGTGCCACAAAAACGAAATCCGCCGGTGTTGCCACCCCCACTTATTACTGCTGCTCCTGAGAGTTATCTGACACCTGGCTGACTCCATCGCCACCAAGGCTCCATCCGTCTAACTGATCCCCCAATCTCGGCCATCATGAGCTTCTCCACCGCTGTCTGCACCATGGAAATCAAAAAGCCGACATGTCCCAAGGTGTCATCAACCAACAGAGCTTGGCACCACGCCCCCAGATTCTCTTAGGCTGATATGGACGTGCAAGACCGGAATCTAACCCATCTAGATATCGTGAGCAAGATCTCCGGCGGCCGTTCCGGAACACGTTGACGGCCAGATCGACGATCGGTCACTTTCACCATTACGGCATGCCAAGTAGGCTATTAGTGGGTGTGAATAATCACTTTCAGCATGCATTCAAATGTGCTTGTGCGTATGTAGAGCAGGTCTGCAAGATGAGATGAGTTTTATCTTCTAGAGAATTTTCCAAGGTTTTTTAAGTGCTAGGCGCTGAGCGAGTGTTGTGCCTCCGCCTAGTTCAGTGACAGCTTAAGCGGCACCTGGGCGCGCTTAAGCATTATGTACGGATGTCGTACGGACAGGAACAAGGGCACCCAAAAATCAGTTTTCATAGCATGTAATGCATGTATATAAGCCTAAAATAGCAAGCATGTTGGGGAAGGAGAGATGAGTAGGAGCTCGAGGTCGGGGAGGGGGAATAAAAGCCACCAGCCTAGATGAGGAGGAGCTCAAGATCCGCGGGGGGGGAGGACTAGCAGGCTAGCAGCAAGGTCAGGAATAAGATCTCGAGGTGAAGCGGCGCTAGGTCGGGTAGAAGATGGATGGTGAGGTCGGGGAAGAAAGCCCCAGATCTGGCGATGCATGGTCGCCTTGCTTTCCTATGTCTCTCTCACCCTGCTATCCTTTGTCTAACCCTAGGTGTCCGAGCGCTTTTTTCAGCGCTTAACCCAAAAGCGAAGTGGTAGGCCTCCCCTCAGCGCGCCTAGGCGTACACTCAATTTTTCACTGGAATTTTCCATTTGCAGTCTCGTAAAATGATAGCAATTCACTTTGTGAGCTTCCAAAATCTGAATCGGTTGTTTCGGGGGCATTTAACTCTTAAGAAATTTCAGTTTTCAGTATTGCCGAAATGCTAGCTTGGTTCCTGCTAGAAGTCCGTCCAGAAAGTCTAGCATGTCAGACAAGGACGTAAAATTCCATCTGCACTGTTTCCATGAATAGCCATTGCCGCATTAGGATGTTAGGCGTGGGTCACGAACGATTGGAAATGTCTATAAAAGCTGGCTGTACATGCAGAAATACAGTGTGTTGCAAATCCCAAGAGGATTGCATGGTCCAGATTTCATGTGCAAGCGTGCTCGGGAGCCAAAGCGGATCTCCGTATATCTCAGTCCTTTCATCATAGAAGTGTATCTGGTACCTTGAGATTTTCCGTACTTTCTTTTGGGAAGTTGGAAGTAGTCACATGGTTTCATTGAATGTGAGTCTGCCATCTTGAATACTGATGAAATGCTTTGGAGGAAACATAAGAAACAAAATGAAATAGCACTTATGCAATGTAGTTTTCATTCTTCCATCACAGTATATTATGATGGGTATGTATTCCAGGTTTGAGGTAGTCTAGGTTTATGGGAGTATCGTGACTTAACCACTGGATCATCAGTTCATTGCATTAATGCATAAGATTCATATGATTGTTGGATGCCCTGGAGTAAGTTAGTAATGCTTTGTTTTTCACAATCTCATTTTCTTCTCCATTGGTTCTGCAAGTCTGATGTCAACACGGTCACCTTTGCTGATGAAAGTGGCAATTTGTTGTACTCTGGAAGTGATGATAATCTCTGTAAGGTCAGTGTTCTTGTTAACTTCTCTAGATTGTTGTTTTACTTCTCTTCCTTCTTTTTATTTTGCTTCAATACGACTATCTAGTAATTAGTATATTCTATAGAGAACAGAACGAAAATACACTTTCTGTATAATAAATGTAGCTGCCTGGCTGGACTTGAAGAGTACTAGTTAATAAAGCATTAGTTTTATGCTTCTGATGTCTTTAAAAGATAAGAATGAACCTGTTATCGTTTAGATTCTGCTACAAGAGTAAACAATTGAGTGCCTGTTGGAAGTTCGATCAACCTTTTATATATGCACCATCCTTTTATCTCTTCTTGCATTACCCTAATGATACTTCATAACCCTTAGGTCTGGGATAGGCGTTGCCTTGTAAGAGAGAAACCAGCAGGTGTTTTGACAGGTCACTTAGATGGGATTACATGTATTGATAGCCGTGGTGATGGGCGTTATCTAATCTCCAACTGCAAGGATCAGACTATCAAACTTTGGGACGTCAGAAAGATGTCCGCCACCGTAAAAGGGTAATGCTTTTGTTTTACAGATGTACATAATGTTAACAATGTTCTGGTCCAATTCGACCATGACAACTCCCAAATTTGTATATTTCTCAAATTTCTACCTTTTTCACAGCCGACAACCAAGATTATATGACTGGGACTACAGATGGATGTCGTTCCCATCACACGCTAGATATTATAAGCATCCAAATGATCTGTCTCTGGCAACATACAGGGGTCATTCAGTTCTGCGGACACTTATCCGCTGCTACTTCTCTCCAATGCACAGGTTAGGAGTGAATTAGGGATTATGCTTTGTCACATTCAAATTTGAATTAGCTTTTTAACTTAGCATGGTTTTTATTATTGCTGGAAAGGTTATTAGCACTTTAATCTGGATTGTTGGTTTACCCTATGAATCTATGATCCTACTGGGTCTTGTGGTGTGGAGTATTTGGTGTGATCAGATCAGATTGGGCCTGTGGTCCAGAAAGCGGCTCTTGGCATTGTGATGGAGTGGAGGGGGCACCACTCCAGCCACAATGGTTCAAATCTTGGTGCTCACATTTGCACACACGTGGGTGCGATTCAGTAGAAACTTTGTGAAATTTGTGGATTTGTTAAGGTGGCGATTCGCATGCGTCTGTTTGTCTGTGGCACAAAAAAGAAAAAGATTGGGCTTGCGATCCAGATGTGGGAGGCAGGGCCACTAAAATTAAGATTCAGTTGTGGTCCTATCAGATTGCATTTTTAAAAGCAAATCATGTCTGGTTGCTTGAAAATTGAATATGCATGATAAGTTGAGTTTGGGATGTTTGATTTATTTGGTACTTCCCGCCCCGTATGCAAATGTCTAAAGAAACACTAGTACTAACCCGTAAGCTGCACAAGAAGAGATCGCCATGTGAAAAAGCTGGCGCACAAAGTAACCTAATTCAGTTGTTTCTAGGTTCCCAACAGCATTGGTTGCTATAGTTTGTACCCACTTGAAATCAAACTTGTGATGATGTCACATTATTGGCCACAATGCATTTAAATTATCATTTTCAACAGACATTTAGATCAACATGGATCATGTGTAACTATGAAGTATGTAAGTCACCTCATTGTTTTCTCTTTCATTCTTGTGTTATCTTTTGCAGCACGGGCCAGAGGTACATATACACTGGATCAAGTGACGATTCAGTGCATATTTACGATGTGGTATGTAAATCCAATCTTCCCACATTTTCCAAATTATAGCATGCCTACTTCAGTGTTTGCAGATTGTTGTTATCCACTACAAGCCTGCTGCTCGTGCAGGTAACCGGGGCGACCGTGAAGAAGCTCTCGTGGCATGGTTCGATCATCAGAGACTGCACCTGGCATCCTTACCGTCCAACGCTCGTAAGCTCTTCCTGGGACGGCTATCTGGCCCGGTGGGAGGCATCAGGTGACAACGAGGACCCCTCGGTGCTCACGTGCGACGAGCAGAGGACTAGCCCTTACGACCAGACATACGGGCTCTCTTTTGCCCTGTAGTGAGTTGCAGAGGACATGGCGTGATAAGCAGAGCCGAGGCGAGCTCGTGATGAACCTTTATGTTGGGTTGTGGCGGTTTATGATTGATGTGCTTGTATGGCAGTATAAGCACAAGCAGTCATGCATTGTATGTCTGAGGCAACTTGTGCTCCTCTTGCTGTCACTGATAGAAGATAGTGATGTTAACAAGATGTAGCCGTTGCTTTTGTAAATTTGTTTGCAGTTGGTCAGGTGGCGTCAGTGACAAAGTCGTATGTAACTATGCAAGTTTTTTGTTGTTGTTGTTGTTGTTGTTGTTGTTGAGAGAATTGTAACTATGCAAGTTAATAATGCATGTGCATTCTGTTGCCATACAGAAATGTATATTTAGTGATGAGTAAATAACGCTGGTGATACAGCAACTTGACCATTGATGTATTCAAGGTCTGTGAGTCGCGAACATTGGTGTTTGGCAGGGCGGCGGCATCTCTCATCGACGGGTATATGACCATAATGAATGTTTAGGCTGGCCATTATGTGGTTCTTTTGTGTTACGTGTTGCCAATTTAGGGCTAGTTGTGCATTCATGTGCAGCTGCCAATTTGGTAAAGTCGCAAAACATAATACCTAGCGAGGTGAAAGTGTAGGAATTTATTGCCTAGGTTGCTTGGTTGACTTATATTAAGCTTTAATTGGCTAATTACCTTGCTTGTTGCTCTCCAGCTAGGCGCGCAAAGAGCATGGTTAACAATATAGCCAGCATGCTGTCATGTCATTTATAGCCAGCATATATAGTAGTTGGCTATAAGGAAGTACTCCTGTCAGTTTGCAAAGACGTCTTATATTGTGAGACGGATGGTGTACTACTTTATTAACATATGAGTCATCTTTCACTCTAACAAAACTTCTTGGGAGCCCGTGACGAGAGGACAGGCGACTCGCGACTCAGCGAGCCTCGATCTAGCGCCGCCGCCGCCACCACCCAATGCCAGATCCCTCCCCACTGCCCCTTTCCCGCCGGCACATCTTCGTCCCCAACCACATCTTCCTCCCCTTGCCGCCGCCCGAGGGGCCCTTCGGCGAAGTCCAGATGGCCCCAGGGAAGGCGGCGGCGAGGCCCTTTTCTAGTTGATCGGCGTTGTTGTAGCGGCTGTGATCCATGGATCCAGAGCGGCGGTTGAGGGAGTCCTGGATTAAGGGGTCCTCGGACAGCCGGACTATATACTTTGGCCGGACTGTTGGACTATGAAGATACAAGATTGAAGACTTCGTCCCGTGTCCGGATGGGACTCTCCTTTGCGTGGAAGGCAAGCTTGGATATTCGGATATGTAGATTTCCTTCTTTGTAACCGACTTTGTGTAACCCTAGCCTCCTCCGGTGTCTATATAAACCGGAGGGTTTAGTCCATAGGACAACAACAATCATAATCATAGGCTAGCTTCTAGGGTTTAGCCTCTATGATCTCATGGTAGATCAACTCTTGTAATACTCATATCATCAAGATCAATCAAGCAGGAAGTAGGGTATTACCTCCATCGAGAGGCCCCAACCTGGGTAAAACATCGTGTCCCCTGCCTCCTGTTACCATTAGCCTTAGACGCACAGTTTGGGATCCCCTACCCGAGATCCGCCGGTTTTGACACCGACATTGGTGTTTGCATTGAGAGTTCCACTGTGCCATCCCGATAAGGCTGGATCGCTCACCTCATTGTCAAGGATAACATCACCTCCGGAGGATCCCTGGCTGTAGGCCAAATTCTCCGGCTGGGCGGTTTCGTCATGGCCGCCCGTTCGGCCGCTGCACCGATGATGACATCTCAGGTCATCAAAAACAACCTCCGCGTCAGCCCGAAATTCACCGAGCAGATGGATCCAATGGAGCTCTCCTCCTTGAACGAGCTCTTGGATCGCATCGCCGCCATGGGAGTTGTTACGGATTATGATCGGATCGGGCTTAAACCCGACCTAAGGGAGATTAACTCTCCGCCGGTCACCCATCAGATAGCGGTGGTGGAGGAACAAAACGGCAATTCTTCCTCTATTTTGAGGACGAACTATGTCCGGATTCCCGAGCTCTCTGAGCCGAATACCCGTCTACGGGAGGACGTGGCCCAGGCTCCGAACTTAGAATCGGGCAGCGAGCCACAAATATTGGGCAATATCCGGGAGCCCGAGCTGCCAAGCTCAGGAGCTCCTTCGCCCCTGGGTTCCAGATTGGGTCAGGACGTGGACTTAATTTCACCCACCCACCCAGACGCAAGCGATCTTTCCCACATCAGACAAGAGCCCCAAGAGACAGTACATCACTTCTGGGCCAGATTCCTCCTTGTAATGAGCAAGGTTAAGGACTGTCACGAGGAAGACGTAATTTCATTCTTTTGCAAAAATTGCACGGACAAGGGAATTCCCAATGCCATAATTCACCGTGACATAGCACACTTTGCCGACCTGGCGGCCATAGTACAGAAGTACTGCGTGATGGAAAGCGCCTGGAAGACCCAAACAAAATTCTAGGATCCTCCGGCCCTAACTAAACCCCTCGTCCGAACTAAAAGGGTGCGCTCTCGCAAGTCACCCAACCCAATTACAAAGGAACCAAAGCCCTCTACAGGGTGTGGAACCGTACTGAAGGGATGGCTCAATAGTGAAGGAAATATGCCCTAGAGGCAATAATAAAGTTATTATTTATTTCCTTATTTCATGATAAATGTTTATTATTCATGCTAGAATTGTATTAACCGGAAACATAATACATGTGTGAATACATAGACAAACATAGTGTCACTAGTATGCCTGTACTTGACTAGCTCGTTTATCAGAGATGGTTATGTTTCCTAGCCATGGACAAAAGAGTTGTCATTTGATTAACGGGATCACATCATTAGGAGAATGATGTGATTGACTTGACCCATTCCGTTAGCTTAGCACTTGATCGTTTAGTATGTTGCTATTGCTTTCTTCATGACTTATACATGTTCCTGTAACTATGAGATTATGCAACTCCCGTTTACTAGAAGAACACTTTGTGTGCTACCAAACGTCACAACGTAACTGGGTGATTATAAAGGTGCTCTACAGGTGTTTCCGAAGGTACATGTTGGGTTGGCATAATTCGAGATTAGGATTTGTCACTCCGATTGTCGGAGAGGTATCTCTGGGCCCTCTCGGTAATACTCATCAACTAAGCCTTGCAAGCATGTAACTAATGAGTTAGTTATGAGATGACGATTACGGAACGAGTAAAGAGACTTGCCGAGAACGAGATTGAACTAGGTATTGATACCGACGATCAAATCTCGGCAAGTAACATACCGATGACAAAGGAACAAAGTATGTTGTTATGCGGTTTGACCGATAAAGATCTTCGTAGAATATGTAGGAACCAATATGGGCATCCAGGTCCTCTATTGGTTATTGACCGAGAATGGTTTTAGGTCATGTCTACATAGTTCTCGAACCGTAGGGTCCGCACGCTTAACGCTACGATGACATTTATATTATGAGTTTATGAGTTTTGATGTACCGAAGGAGTTCGGAGTCCCGTATGAGATCGGGGACATGACGAGGAGTCTCGAAATGGTCGAGACGTAAAGATCGATATATTGACGATTATATTCGGAGTTCGAAAGGTTCCAATGATTCGGTATTTTTCTTGAGTACGGAGAGTTACGGGAATTCGTTGGGGAGAAGTATTGGGCCTTATTGGGCCCTCAAGGGAAAGGAGAGAAAGGGCCAAAGGGTGGCCGCACCCTCCCTTGAACTAGTCCGAATTGGACTAGGAGGCGCCTCTTCCTTCCTTCTCCTCTCTCTCCCTTTCCTTCTCTCCTACTCCTACTACATGGAAGGGTTCCTAGTTGGACTAGGAAAGGGGAATCCTACTCCCTGGGAGTAGGACTCCCCATGGCGCGCCATAGAGAGGGCCGTCCTCCTCCTCCCTCCCTCCTTATATATCACGGGGCAGGGGCACCCATGGACACACAAGTTGATCTACGGATCGTTCCTTAGCCGTGCGGTGCCCCTTCCACCATATTCCACCTCGGTCATATCGTCGCGAAGCTTAGGCGAAGCCTCGCGCGATAGAACATCAAGATCGCCAACACGCCGTCGCTCGACGGAACTCTCCCTCTACACTCAGCTAGATCGGAGTTCGAGGGACGTCATCGAGCTGAACGTGTGCTGAACTCGGAGGTGCCGTACGTTCGGTACTTGGATCGGTCGGATCGTGAAGACGTACGACTACATCAACCGCGTTGTCATAACGCTTCCGCTTACGGTCTATGAGGGTACGTGGACATACACTCTCCCTCTCGTTGCTATATCATCACCATGATCTTGCGTGTGCGTAGGAAAATTTTGAAATTACTACGTTCCCCAACAGTGGCATCCGAGCCTAGGTTTTTGTGCGTTGATGTTATATCCACGAGTAGAACACAAGTGAGTTGTGGACGATATAAGTCATACCGCCTACCAAAGATGTCATACTTTGGTTCAGCGGTATTGTTGGATGAAGCGCCCGGACCGACATTACGCCAGACGCTTACGCGAGACTGGTTTTGTTGGGGAACGAGTAATTTTAAAAATTCCTACGCACACGCAAGATCATGGTGATGCATAGCAACGAGAGGGAGAGTGTTGTCTACGAACCCTCGAGACCAAAGCGAAGCGCTGACGCAACGTAGAGGAAGTAGTCGACGTCCTCCCGGTCCAACCGATCCAAGCACCGCATTCGCACCTCCGAAGTTCTTGACACGCAGACAGCTCGATGACGCACCTCGATCTCCAATCCAAGAGAGGCCCGAGGGGAGTTCCACAAGATGACGGCGTGGTGACGATCTTGATGTTCTCTCGCCGCAGGCTTCGCCTAAGCACCACTACAATATGATCGAGGTGTAATATCATGGAGGGGGCACCGACACTGCTAAGGAACGATCAATGATCAACTTGTGTGTCCTAGGGTGCCCCCTACCCCTCAGATATAAAGGAGGGAGGGAGGAGGTGGCCGCCTGTGGGGGCGCCATAGGGGAGGGGAAACCTACTCCAAGTAGGTTTCCCCCTTTTTTCCTTATCTTATTTGGAGGGGGAAGGAAGGAGTACTAGTATTAGGAAGTAGTACTAGTAGTAGGAAGGAAGAGAGGGGGAAGGAGAAAGGAAAGGGGGGCCGGCCCCCTCCCCAATTCGGATTGGGCTTGGGAGGGCGCGCCCCCTTCCCTTGTTCCTTCTCTCTTCCTCCTACATGGGCCCAATAAGGCCCATATACCTCCCGGGGTTCCGTAACCTCCCGAGCTCCAAACTTCTCCTAACCTTTCCGTGTCCAAATATATCCGCCCAATATATTAATCTTTATGTCTCGACCATTTCGAGACTCCTCGTCATGTCCGTGATCATATCCGGACTCAACAACCTTCGTACATCAAAATACATAAACTCATAATATAACCGCATCTAAACCTTAAGCGTGCGGATCCTACGGTTCGAGAACATGTAGACATGACCGAGACATGTCTCCGGTCAATAACCAATAGCGGACCTCGATGCCCATATTGGTTCCTACATATTCTACGAAGATCTTTGTCGGTCAAACCGCACAACAACATACGTTGTTCCTTTGTCATCGGTATGTTACTTGCCCAAGATTCGATCGTCGGTATCCAATACCTAGTTCAATCTCGCTACGCAAGTCTCTTTACTCGCTCCGTAATACATCATCTCGCAACTAACTCATTAGTTGAAATGCTTGCAAGGCTTAGGTTATGTGTATTACCGAGAGGGCCCAGAGATACCTCTCCGACATTCGGAGTGACAAATCCTAATCTCAAATACGCCAACTCAACAAGTACCTTCGAGACACCTGAGAGCACCTTTATAATCACCCCAGCCACGCTAGACGCTTGGTAGCACACAAAGTGTTCCTCCGTAAACGGAGTTGCATAATCTCATAGTTATAGGAACATGTATAAGTCATGGAGGAAGCAATAGCAACATACTAAACGATCGTGGTGCTAAGCTAACGGAATGGATCATATCAATCGATCATTCAACTAATGATGTGACCTTGTTAATCAAATAACAACTCCTTGTTCATGGTTAGGAAACTTAACCATCTTTGATTAACAAGCTAGTCAAGTAGAGGCATACTAGTGACACTGCTTTGTCTATATATTCACACATGTATTATGTTTCCGGTTAATACAATTCTAGCATGAATAATAAACATTTATCATGATATGAGGAAATAAATAATAACTTTATTATTGCCTCTAGGGCATATTTCCTTCAGCCTCCCACTTGCACTAGAGTCAATAATCTAGATTACACAAGAATGATTCTAACACCCATGGAGTCTTGGTGTTGATCATGTTTTGCTCGTGGAAGAGGCTTAGTCAACGGTTCGCAACATTCAGATCCGTATGTATCTTACAAATCTCTATGTCTCCCACCGGACTAGATCCCGGATGGAATTGAAGCGCCTCTTGATGTGCTTGGTTCTCTTGTGAAATCTGGATTCCTTCGCTAAGGCAATCGCCCAAAGATTGTCACAAAAGATTTTCATTGGACCCGATGCACTAGGCATGACACCTAGATCGGATATGAACTCCTTCATCGAGACTCCTTCATTGGCTGCTTTCGAAGCAGCTATGTATTCCACTTCACATGTAGATCCTGCCACGACGCTTTGCTTTGAACCGCACTAACCGATAGCTCCACCATTTAATGTAAATATGTATCCGGTTTGCGATTTAGAATCGTCGGATCAAGTGTCAAAGCTTGCATCAACGTAACCATTTACGATGAGCTCTTTGTCACCTCCATATACGAGAAACATATCCTTAGTCCTTATCGTATTTCAGATGTTCTTGACCGCTGTCCAAAGGATCCACTCGATTACTTTGGTACCTCCGCTAGACTTATAGCAAGGCACACATCAGGTCTGTACACAAGATTGCATACATGATAGAGCCTATGGTGAAGCATAGGAACACTTTTCATTTTCTCTCTATCTTCTCAAGTGGTCGGGCTTTAAGTCTTACTCAACTTCACACCTTGCAATACAGCAATGAACCCTTTCTTTGCTTGATCCATTTTGAACTTCTTCAAAACTTTGTCAAGGTATGTGCTTTGTGAAAGTCCAATTAAGCGCCTTGATCTATCTCTATAGATCTTAATGCCCAATATGTAAGCAGCTTCACCGAGGTCTTTCATTGAAAAACTTTTATTCAAGTATCCCTTTATGCTATCCAGAATTCCATATCATTTCCAATCAATAATATGTCATCCACATATAATATTAGAAATGCTCTGAGCTCCCACTCACTTTCTTGTAAATACAGCTTCTCCAAAAGTCTCAGATAAAACCAAATGCTTTGATCACACTATCAAAGCGCTTATTCCAACTCCGAGAGGCTTGCACCAGTCCATAAATGGAACGTTGGAGCTTGCACACTTTGTTAGCTCCCTTTGGATCGATAAAACCTTCTCGTTGCATCATATACAACTCTTCTTCCGTAAATCCATTCAGAATGCAGTTTTTACATCCATTTGCCAAATTTCATAATCATAAAATGCGCAATTGCTAACATGATTCGGACAGACTTAAGCATCGCCACGGGTGAGAAGGTCTCATCGTAGTCAACCCTTGAACTTGTCGAAAACCTTTTGCAACAAGTCGAGCTTTGTAGACAAGAATATTACCATCAACGCGGCCTTCTTCTTGAAGATCCATTTATTCTCAATTGCTTGTCGACCATCGGCAAGTCAACCAAAGTCCATACTTTGTTATCATACATGGATCCCATCTCACATTTCATGGCTTCAAGCCATTTTATGGAATCTGGGCTCACCATCGCTTCTTCATAGTTCGAGGTTCATCATGATCTAGTAGCATGACTTCCGTAATAGGATTACCGTACCACTCAGTGCGGATCTTACTCGCTCGACCCACGTGGTTCTCAGATAACTTGATCCAAGTTCTATGATCATTATCATCAACTTCCTCACTAGTTGGTTTTGGACGCCACGTAAACCGGTTCTGTGATGTATTATTTTCCAACAAGGAGTAGGTACAGATTACCTCATCAAGTTCTACTTTCCTCCCACTCACTTCTTTCGAGAGAAACTCCTTCTTCTAGAAAGGATCCATTCTTAGCAACGAATGTCTTGCCTTCGGATCTGTGATAGAAGGTGTACCCAACTGTCTCCTTTGGGTATCCTATGAAGACACATTCGATTTGGGTTCGAGCTTATCAGTTGAAGCTTTTTCACATAAGCGCCGCAACCCCAAACTTTAAGAAACGACAACTTTGGTTTCTTGCCAAACCATAGTTCATAAGGTGTCGCCTCAACGGATTTCGACGGTGCCCTATTTAACGTGAATGTGGCTGTCTCTAGAGCATAACCCCAAAACGATAGCGGTAAATCAGAAGAGACATCATAGACCGCACTATATCAAGTAAAGTACGACACGATGTTCGACACACCATTACGCTGTGGTGTTCCGTGGCGTGAGTTGCTAAACTATTCCACATTGTTTTAAGTGTAGACCAAACTCAGAACTCAAATATTCTCCTCCACGATCGATCGTAGAAACTTTATTTTCTTGTTACGATGATTTTCAACTTCACTCCAAATTCTTTGAACTTTTCAAATGTTTCAGACTTATGTTTCATTAAGTAGATATACCCATATCCGCTTAAATCATCCGTGAAGGTGAGAAAATAACGATATCCGCCACGAGCCTCAACATTCATTGACCACATACATCAGATGTATGATTTCCAACAAACCTGTTGCTCTCTCCATAGTACCGAGAACGGCGTTTTGGTCATCTTGCCCATGAGGCACGGTTCGCAAGTACCAAGTGATTCATAATCAAGTGGTTCCAAAAGTCCATCAAGATGGAGTTTCTTCATGCACTTTATACCGATATGACCCAAACGGCAAGGCCACAAATAAGTTGCACTATCATTATCAACTCTGATCTTTTGGCTTCAACACTATGAATATGTGTATCACTACTATCGAGATTCATCAAAATAGACCATTCTTCAGGGTGCATGACCATAAAAGATATTACTCATATAAATAGAACAACCATTATTCTCTCGATTTAAATGAATAACCGCCTCGCATCAAACAAGATCCAGATATAATGTTCATGCTCAACGCCGCACCAAATAACAATTATTTAGGTCTAATACTAATCCCAAGGTAGATGTAGAGGTAGCGTGTCGACCACGATCACATCGACTTTGGAACCGCTTTCCCACGCAGATCGTCACCTTGTCCTTTGCCGTTGTTCGCTAATCCGTAGTCCCTGCTTCGAGTTGCAAATATTAGCAATGTAACCAAGATCAAATACCCAGTGCTATCATGCGAGCTCTAGTAAGGTACACATCAATAACATGTATATCACATATACCTTTGTTCACTTTGCCATCCTTCTTATCCGCCAAATACTTGGGGCAGTTCCGCTTCAAAGGACTACCGCTTGCAGAGAAGCACTCGCCTGTGCTTAGGTCCGACTTGGGTTTCTTTTCTTGAGCAAAGAACTTGTTTGCTGTTCTTCTTGAAGTTCCCTTCTTCTTCCCTTTGCCCTTTTTCCTGAAACTAGTGGTCTTGTTAACCATCAACACTTGATGCTCCTTCTGATTTCTACCTCTGCAGCCTTTAGCATTCATGTAAGAGCTCGAATCGCCTTATCCATCCCTTGCATATTATAGTTCATCACGAAGCTCTTGTAGCTTGGTGGAAGTGATTGGAGAATTTCATCAATGACTCTATCATCCTAAGAGTAACTCCCAGCTTGAATCAAGTGATTACAATACCTGACATCTTGAGTATATGCTCACCGATGTAACTATTCTCCTCCATCTTGCAGCTATAGAACTTATTGGAGACTTCATATCTCTCAATCCGCATTCTTCTCGAATATCAACTTCAACTCAAACATCTCATATGCTCCATGACGCTCAAAACGCCGTTGAAGTCCCGGTTCTAAGCCGTAAAGCATGGCACATTGAACTATCGAGTAGTCATCAGCTTTGCTCGCCAGACGTTCTTAACGCCGTTAGTTGCATCAAGAAGAAGTTCGGCACCCAGCGGTGCTTCCAGACGTAATTTTTCAGGCAAAGAATGAGGATAATCCTCGTTACGGACCCAATCCGCCGAAGTTGCTACCATCATCTTTCAACTTAGCTTTCAAGGAACGCATTAAAATTCAACGGAACAACAAAGACGGGCCATCTATCTACAAACAACATAGACAAGCAAGATACTATCAGGTACTAAGTTCATGATAAATTTTAGTTCAATTAATCATATTACTTCAGAACTCCCACTTAGACAGACATCTCTCTAGTCATCTAAGTGATCACGTGATCCAAATCAACTAAACCATAACCGATTGTGGGGACCCCGACTCATAAGTCGTGATCACCGAATGCACGTGTATAGTGATCCCAGAGATCAATGCTCACTGAACACACAGAAGCTGAATAACAAGAGTCTTACATCCATACATACCGTCTTACACAAATTGTGACCATTATGGTCAACTCTTACATCGATAAAGCCTTAAGGGCTGCACATCAAATGAAACATAAGCAGCGGAAATCGTCGTTGATAAGGAGAACCCATGCCATCTGCCTTAACCCTACAGGCATTCTGACTGGGAAACGTCCTAGTTCGCATGATCGCCTCCAAAGAACTCTTCTTCAACTCCGGTTCTTCCATGCCCGTCAATTAAATAACCAAGGCAAGCCAATGAGTACTTTGAATGTACTCGCAAGCAACCCATGTTTTGGTTCAGGGTACAACAATGCATGACATGGGTAAATTTTGCATAAAGCTAGTTTTGAGTGCAATGACATGTTCAACATCCTATAAAGCATGCATCAAGAGAATTCAAGTAACCATGAGAACTGGTCACAGATATCAACATAAATAGAGTGGGCACCAACCCATTTATCATAAACAGAGTGGGCACCAACCCATCTCAATCGTGTCAAGTCCTTGACTTGACCCAAGTCATTTACATCATCTCACACACACTGGGTTTGAAAACAAGTGGACGTAGCCCAAGAGCGGTTACCCAACTTTCCATGACCGTGGACACGGCTATTCGAATAGTTTTACACTGCAGAGGTTGCACACTTTACCCACTAGATCCGGGAACTTCCGTGTCATCCACCACCATGCGGTACCTCAAGTACCCGGTAAGCACCGATCACTACCTTTCCCTAGATGACACTAACATGGAGTCCACTCGATTGGTAGTAACCCCGTGTACAAACATTTCACATCATAAAGTTGTGGAGCCTCGCCCCACATTCATCACATACCATAAGCACGGGTACCAACGTGTGTCCGGTGCTGTGAAAACAGCCATGGCCGCCTCTACCGGCACGACCCGCCGAGAGAGAGAGCACCAACTCTCCCCGTCACTAGTAATGCGGGCTCCAAGCTAGTATTGGTCTAGGTACTCAATAATGCCCTTTCCCATATAAGGGTAGAGTGGTTATGCATGTAAGGTTGGAATAACGGTCGCGAACTCCGACCAATCCGCTTTTGAAAACCACACATACTTTCCTTGGCACACCACTTCGCCATCAAGTGGTCACCCATCTCATCATCTCCCCGGGCATAAGTGGCACCCGACGGGTTTTCAAAAGTCTTTAAAAATATTTTGCCTCCATCACCATGCATACCCCCGCCCCTTTATGTAGCATCTACCTTTGCATCCTATCTACTCCCACCGCATAACCCTCATAAGAAGGTAGGGCCATGCACAATGCAAGTATCAACGAGGAATGTAACCGAGGCAACCAACCACGTGGTTCACCATCTCATCATGATTCCGATGCAACAAGTATAACGAACTATATGGCATGTATAAGAAGGTTTCATAAACATGGTCAAAGGGCTGCTTGCCTTGGTTGGCTTGATCTTCAAAGTCTTCAGCCCTGCTCCTCCTTCTTCCTCGCCTACCTCACAACACGGATCTAACGCTGCAAGAAAACAACGGGAAAATAAGACAATAATAAAAACAAAAAGTCAAAGTGCTCGTAAAAATGTCAACTTATTTTTGTAAAATACTAGGAGGAAAGCTAGAAGGGACAACTTTTGGTTTTGGTTCGAGTAGCAGAATAGGAGATATGGATTTTCAAAGGAATATTTAAATGCTAAAAATCACATTTAAATATTTACAGAAAAGGAAAGGTTGTTGGATCAGAGTGAAAGTTGCACCATTAAATAGGTTGCAATATTTTAGGAATTTAGAAATTGGAATCAATTCATTTGGATAAATATTCTGTCCTGTGGAATTTTTGGAAAGAAGACAGAAAAAGAAAAAGAAAAACGGCGCCGTACATCGGGCCGAGAGGCCACACAGCAGAAGAAGCCCAGAGGGGAAACCAGCCCACGCGGCCGCACGTCGAAGGCGAAGGCGAACACGCCTTCACCGACGGCGGGTCGGTAGGCTGCCACAAGACGCTTTTAAACTCGACGGTGGATCCCACCCGCCGTATGTGAGGTCGACGGGTCGCCCCACGGCGCCGTCGCTCACCTCCGCCAGAGGCGACGCGAGCCACGGCGGCGATACAAGGCACGGAAGGGATGCGGGGCTACCGCTGACCTGTGGTGGAGTCGCGATTCGTGGTGGTGGAGACGGTCGCCGGAGTGGCTCGCTCACGGCGACGAGGTCACGCGGCGGAGGCGCCGGGCGTCGGTGGTTCGGCCGCTTCCGGCTGGAAAACAAGGGGAAAGAGAGGGGAAGGATCAGTGACGCCCGCGGTTCCAGACGAGAGAGAGCTGGGCGGAGAAGGCTCAGACTGCATGGACGCCGACGAGCCGAGGCGGTGGAGCTCGAGCTCGATCTCGAGCTCGGGTGGTTCTGGAGAGGAAAGAGGAAAGGGAGGTCGATTGGGTGTGTGGAGGAGCGACAGGAAGAAGAGAGAGACTTGGGGCTGTTTTATATAGGCCGGTCGCGGTTCACCAGAGGCGTGGCCTACGGGCGCCTGCAGGATCGGCTCGAGGCCGCTGGAGAAGGAATGGAGCTGTCCACGGCGCTCGTGGGGATGGAGTAGGGCGCCAGGAGAAGGAGAGAGAGCGGGAGAGGCACCGGCGCGCTGCAGTGAGGCCGGGCATTGCCGAGCCGGGCGGCGCTGGGCACGCCGCAGGAGGTGAGAGAGGAGAGACAAGGGGCTCTGACGGTGGCGGTCACGGACGCCGAGGGGCATCGATCGCGCGCTGGGGTAGCACGAGGTGGTCGGGACGCGCGCCAACTGCCGGGAGCGCAGTGACGTGCTCCAGAGCGTGACTTTGGCCGGCATCCGCGGCTTTCCCGCGTCACGCGCGCGTCCACTAGTGTCTGGGAGCTACCGTGGGTGTGGGCAAAACTATGAAAGAGCCTTGGATGCTCTGGAGGGCAGAGGGGAGAGAGAGGGCTGTGAGAGAGAGAGGAAAATGTTGTCCAGAAGGACAATGTGGTTTCCTTCTTCCACATTGCTTCATCGGGTAGAAAAGCATCTAAGTGACAGAGGGAACGAGGAGGGTTGTGGTAAAAAGATGAACTCAAGGAGATTAGTGGAAGTGGCCAAAATAGGCATTTTAGTTATCCGCCGTAAGGTGTTTGATGATGTTTTGATAGGCTAATGACTTCCACTGGCCAAGATACTCCATGGGGTGAAATGTCATATATATTTAGGGCCTTCCACCCATTTAGAGCTTATTTGGACAATGTTGCCAATGTAACTCTTGCAAACCCTAGAAATGGGCAGAAATGGATTTGTGTAGATCCAGTGGAGTAGATCATTTCTCCTTGATGCACCACTTGGTGTGGTGGCCTTATTTGGTCATGTGACCAGGCTCACCAAAGTTGGGGTCTTGGAGAAAAAGTTGGTAGTGCAAAGTAGTTCAAACTTGATTCTGGTCAGAGAGGGTTTTGAGGCACTTTGACCAAGATTTCCTCTTCTCCAACCTGTGCCATTTGGTCTAGATGCATCATTAGACCATTGGAGCATGTTCACCAAGTTTGAGAACATTTGGACACATTTGGCAATGTAAAGTTGATCAAACTTCAGAATGGACAGAAATGGTTTTGAAGGGTTTTGATGGAGTTATCTTGTTCTCCAAGTCATAATACTTGGCAAGATCATCTAATATGTCATATGTGACATGATAGAATTTTCCTGGAATTTTTGGAGAATATTTACTTTGTAAATATTTCAAAAGCTTGAAATATCCAGGAAGGGTTTTAGAGGGATTTGACCAATATTTTGAACATGACCATGTGTTGAAACTCTTATATATGGAAAATATATGTCCACTGAGTCTCCCTAATTTTTGTCAAATGTTTTTAAAACAATAAAATAATTTTTCCCTATTAAAGACCATTTCTGGCCTTAAGAAAAAGCTTTCAAATAAAATAGTAAAACAACTTTTAAAATTATATTTTTGTGGTTTCGGGTATCCTATATCTAATAGGAGTCAAATATATTTTTGAAAGATTTTTGCTGCCCTTAATCAAGTACTTGCAAGGCAAACCTCAATTCAGGGTTTTGGAAAACTAATTTTGAAAATACTTTTCGCCAAATTATTTTTGTAAGAAAATCCCATATTGCACTATACACATGGCATGGTCATTGGGCAGGAGTTTGGGGCAAGGAGATGAAATATAGAGGGTAGAGTAGTTGACTTTAAGAAGCACTTGAAAAGAAACACAGAGAGAAAACCAACTCCAAATAAAAGCCAAATAATGCAAAAAGTTTTTGTTGGTCCAAATTTTCATGCTTCATTAAAGAAAATGAAATGTTACAAAATGCAGGGTGTGACACCGATCATCACGTGAGATGGAGTAGTTTTCAATGGTGAACATCTTATGTTGATCATATCTACTATATGATTCACGCTCGACCTTTCGGTCTCCGTGTTCCGAGTCCATATCTCGCATATGCTAGGCTCGCCAAGTATAACTCGAGTATTCTCAAGGTGCAAAACTGGCTTGCACCCGCTGTAGATGGACGAGAGCTTATCACACCCGATCATCACGTGGTGTCCGGGCACGATTTAACTTTGGCAACGGTGCATACTGTGGAGAACACTACTTGATAATTTTAGTGAGAGATCATCTTAAAATGCTACCACAATCAAAGCAAGATAAGATGCATAAAGGATAAACATCACATGCAATCAATATAAGTGATATGATATGGCCATCATCTTCTTGTGCTTGTGATTCCATCTCCAAGCACCATCATGATCACCATCGCCACCAAATACGACACCTTGATCTCCATCGAGCATCGTTGTCGCCACGCCCATCTATTGCTTCTACGACTATCGCTACCGCTTAGTGATAAAGTAAAGCAATTATGTATGCTTGCATTTCATACAATAAAGCGACAACCATATGGCTCTCGCCAGCTGCCGATAACTTCGTTACAAAACATGATCATCTCATACAATAAAATATAGCATCATGTCTTGGCCATATCACATCACAACATGCCCCGCAAAAACAAGTTAGACGCCCTCTACTTTGTTGTTGCAAGTTTTACGTGGCTGCTACGGGCTTAAGCAAGAACCAATCTCACCCACGCATCAAAACCACAACGATAGTTTGTCAAGTTGATGTTGTTTCAACCTTCACAAGGACCGGCGTAGCCACACTCGGTTCAACTAAAGTTGGAGAAACCGACACCCGCTAGTCACCGTGTGCAAAGCACGGCGGTAAACCAGTCTCGCGAAGCGACGCAGTAATGTCGGTCCGGCCGCTTCATCCAACAATACCGCCAACCAAAGTATGACATGCCGGTAAGCAAGATGACTTATATCGCCCACAACTCACTTGTGTTCTACTCGTGCATATAACATCAAACCATAAAACCTAGGCTCGGATGCCACCGCTGGGGAACGAGTAATTTCAAAAATTTCCACGCACACGCAAGATCATGGTGATGCATAGCAACGAGAGGGGAGAGTGTTGTCTACGCACTCGAGACCAAGCGAAGCGCTGACGCAACGTAGAGGAAGTAGTCGACGCCCTCCCGGTCCAACCGATCCAAGCACCGCATTCGCACCTCCGAAGTTCTTGACACGCCAGACAGCTCCATGACGCACCCTTGATCTCCAATCCAAGAGAGGCCCGAGGGGAGTTCCACAAGACGACGGCGTGCAGGACGATCTTGATGTTCTCCTATCGCAGGCTTTGCCTAAGCACCGCTACAATATGATCGAGGTGTAATATCGTGGAGGGGGCACCAGACACGGCTAAGGAATGATCAATGATCAACTTGTGTGTCCTAGGGTGCCCCCTACCCCGTGATATAAAGGAGGGAGGGAGGAGGTGGCCGCCCAAGGGGGCGCCATAGGGAGGGGAAACCTACTCCAAGTAGGTTTCTCTCTTTCCTTATCTTATTTGGAGGGAAGGAAAGAGTACTAGTGTTAGGAAGTAGTACTAGTAGTAGTAATAGGAAGAGGGGAAGGAGAAGGAAAGGAGGCCGCCCTCCCCAATTCGGATTGGGCTTGGGGCGCGCCTCCCTTGTTCCTTCTCCTTCTTCCTACATGGGCCCAATAAGGCCCATATACCTCTCGGGGTTCCAGAACCTCCTGAGCTCCAAACTTCTCCGAACCTTTCCGTGTCCAAATATATCCGCCCAATATATCAATCTTTATGTCTCGACCATTTCGAGACTCGCCATGTTCGTGATCATATCCGGACTCAACAACCTTCGTACATCAAAATACATAAACTCATAATATAACCGCCATCGAAACCTTGCTGCGTGCGGACCCTACGGTTCGAGAACAATGTAGACATGACCGAGACATGTCTCCGGTCAATAACCAATAGCGGACCTGGATGCCCATATTGGTTCCTACATATTCTACAAAGATCTTTATCGGTCAAACCGCACAACAACATACGCTGTTCCCTTTGTCATCGGTATGTTATTTCGCCCGAGATTCGATCGCCGGTATCCAATACCTAGTTCAATCTCGCTATCGGAAAGTCTCTTTACTCGCTCCGTAATGCATCATCTCACAACTAACTCATTAGTTGAAATGCTTGCAAGGCTTAAGTGATGTGTATTACCGAGAGGGCCCAGAGATTCGAACTTCATCAATCTTAATTCATCGCCAACTCACACATCACTTTTGATGCTTTATATATTTTTAGCATGAATAATAAACATTTCTCATATCATGATAAATGTTTATTATTCATGCTAGAATTGTATTAACCGGAAACATAATACATGTGTGAATATATAGACAAAACAGAGTGTCATTAGTATGCCTCTACTTGAGTAGCTTGTTAATCTAAGATGGTTAAGTTTCCTAACCATGAACAAGGAGTTGTTATTTGATTAACAAGGTCACATCATTAGTTGAATGATCTGATTGACATGACCCATTCCGTTAGCTTAGCACACGATCGCTTAGTATGTTGCTATTGCTTCCTTCATGACTTATACATGTTCCTATAACTATGAGATTATGCAACTCCTGCTACCGGAGGAACACTTTGTGTGCTACCAAACGTCACAACGTGAATCGGGTGATTATAAAGGTGTTTATAGGTGTCTCCAAGATACTTGTTGAGTTGGCGATTTCGAGATTAGATTTGTCACTCCAATGTCTGAGCACTACTAGGAAAAGCCTATACACAGAATCTTATTCGCAGCGCTTCAAAATACCACGCTATCAAGAGCTTAGCAAGAGCGCGCGGTTCCGCCAAACGCCATCGACTTGGAAGTAGCAGAGAGCTGCTTGAGGCATACAGCGCCATCGCTATAGTTGCTATGACCTTGGCCCCCGCTAGCTATAGCAAGAGCGATTATATTGTAGAGCGCCATCACATTATGTTAGTTGTAGCGCTTTTGCCAAACGCGCTACAACTATCCCTACCTTATCCCACGGAGGACCAGCCCTTCACACTCACACTCTCACTCTCGCCATGACAACCGTGCCGTCTGTCGCCGCTGCTAAATGCGGCCGAGGTACTCCTCCTTCCGTCCCTCCTCCATCCTCCTTGCACATCCTCCCTCTGCAGCCGCCGCCTCCTCCGCCGCCTCCATCCATCCGCGCCTCCTCCTCCTCCTCCGGCAGCCCGCCTCCCACCGCCTCGACCTCGCCGCCCCTAGCTACCTCTCCGCCGCCTCACCCCGCCACTAGTTAGTACTAGATTTAGTAGTAGATGTTAATTTAGGTTAGCTAGTACTAGATGTTAATTTAGTAGTAGTAGATGTTAATTTAGCTTAGTTAGTAATAGATTTTTAGTAGTAGTAGTGGTAGTTGAACTACTTTAGTTGTAGTTGAACTAGTTTAGTAAGTAAATTAATAAACTAGTTGAACTAGTTGAATTAATGTAACTAATCTATTTTTAGTAAGATAATTAATATAACTAGTTGAACTACTTTATTTTTAGAAAGAACTAGTTTTTTTTCTATTTATAGTAAGTTTATATTTAGTAAGAACTAGTTGAATTAATAAAACTAGTTGAACATGTTTTGTTGCTAGTGATAACTTATATGGTTTCAGTGACCTCCGTCGTCCCGCCACCGACTCCTCCGACAACCCCGCCGTCATCCCAGCCACCGACGCATTCTCCGACATCGAGGTGAGACCAGCCAAATATCCTTGTATATTTTGTGTTGTTGCTCAAATAGGATATGTGGTTGCCCAAGTGGCCGCTCATGTTCAGTTTACATCTCCGAGTGGCCTATGTTTTGTCTGAGTGTTGATTAATTTCCGCTCCGCAAATTTCAGCGCCGATATGTCCTTTTTAGCAAAGGTCATGCCGGATTTTGTCGTGAATTTTGTTGGAAATATGCCCTAGAGGCAATAATAAAAGTATTATTATATTTCAATATTCATGATAATTGTCTTTTTGTTCATGCTATAACCGTATTATCCGGAAATCGTAATACACGTGTGAGCACAAAGACCACAATATGTCCCTAGTGAGCCTCTAGTCGACTAGCTCACAGATCAATAGATAGTCATGGTTTCTCGACTATGGACATTGGATGTCGTTGATAACGGATCACATCATTAGGAGAATGATGTGATGGACAAGACCCAATCATAAGCATAGCATAAAAGATCGTAGTTCGTTTGCTAGAAGCTTTGCCAATGTCAAGTATCTATTCCTTCGACCATGAGATCGTAACTCCTGTTACCGTAGGAGTGCCTTTGGTGTATCAAACGCCACAACGAATCGGGTGACTATAAAGGTGCATTACAGGTATCTCCGAAAGTATCTGTTGGGTTGACATGGATCGAGATCGATTTGTCACTCCGCATGACGGAGAGGTATCTCTGGGCCCACTCGGTAATGCATCATCATAATGAGCTCAATGTGACCAAGGTGTTGGTCACGGATCATGCATTACAGATGCGAGTAAAGTGACTTGCGTAACTTGAGACCGAACGAGGTATTGGGATACCGACGATCGAGTCTCGCAAGTAACGCATCGATTGACAAAGGGAATTGCATGCGGGTTTGATCGAATCTCGACATGGTGGTTCAACCGATGAAATCATCGAGGAGCATGTGGGAGCCAACATGGGTATCCAGATCCCGCTGTTGGTTATTGCCCGAGAGTCGCCTCGGTCATGTCTGCGTGTCTCCCGAACCCGTAGGGTCTACACACTTAAGGTTCGGTGACGCTTAGGGTTAGTAGGAAGACTAGTATGTGAATACCGAATGTTGTTCGAGTCCGGATGAGATCCCGGACGTCACGAGGAGTTCGGAAGGGTCCGGAGGTAAAGAATAATATATAGGAAGTGGTGTTTCGCCATCGAAAGTTTCGGGTTTCGGTAAAAGCACGGACCACCGGAAGGGTCCCGGGTCCACCAGTGGGGCCACCTATCCGGAGGGCCCCATGGGCCAAAGGGGAAGGAACCAGCCCACAGGGGCTGGTGCGCCCCAGGCCCACCTCGCGCCTAGGGTTGAAACCCTAGGGGTGGGCGCCCACCGGCTTGGGGGCACTCCACCCCTTGGTTGCCCCCCGGAGATTGATCTCAGGGCAGCGCCACAGGGGCCTATATAAAGGGGGAGGGAGGGGCTGCTGTACCAACTCCCAAGGCGCAGTCCTCCTCCCCAACACATCTCTCCTCCGTAAGAGCTCGGCGAAGCCTCGCTTGAGTATCGCTTTCCACCATCACCACGCTGTCGTCGTGCCGGTGGAGCTGTCTTCCTCAACCTCTCCTTTCCCTTGCTGGATCAAGAAGGAGGAGACGCCGCTCGTCCCCACGTGTGTTGAACGCGGAGGTGCTGTCCGCTCAAGACTTGGCTTCGTGATCTCAATCACGCTCGAGTACGACTCCATCATCACCTTGCAAGCTTCGCACGCGCGATCTGCAAGTGGTATGTAGATGCAAACTCTCTCTCGCTACTCGCTGCTTAGATGAACTCATAGATGGATCTTGGTGAAACCGTAGGAAAAATTTTAATTTTCTCGCAACGCTCCCCAACAATTTCGACATGACTTGTGCTAGAATATGTACAAGTTTAATCTTTGAATTATGATTGTAGGAAATGTCGTACTTTCGGACGACGACGGTCTCCCGGGAGTGTAGCTGGTGCCACGACGATCGAGGTATGTGCGACAGGTTCGTTCGGCCGACGACGATCGCCGCTTCAAAGATTAAGCTCGAGGAGACCTGCGATGTTCATACTGACGCAACGCGGCGACAATAGTTTTTTTCTCCATTAAGCATGACTTCAACTATTTTAACGTCTAATTTTCATATTTTACAATTCGACTAGCTTATCCCATGCCATGCAAGACACTATGTCTTGGAGAGGATGGGTTTTGAAGACCATGAAAATTTTGAAACAAAGAAAATACACCTAAGGACCCATCATGATATGGATTTTGAAGTAATCTGTATAATGCTCAGAGCGTAACCCATTTTGGTTGCCAAAATTGGGAAGCACTTTGCAAAATGTATGGTTTTGATGAGGGTATGATTATCACCATGGATCTTGGTGATCCCGACAATGAGGAAGACAATATGGACATTTGGGTCCTTGTTGATCTGCTGCCGATTGTACCGCTATGTGAGTTTATCAAACATAGTTATTAACTAATTTATATTCTTTATTTCAAAATAGTTGATAGCTTATTTCCATTGACAGCTTATTTTGATTCTTCAAAGATCGTGGAAGATGGTAGATAAAACCCACTACAATCAAGGCACCCAATTAACATATAAGGAGAAAAATCATCGATCGCATTTTGTACTCTTCTTGAGAATTACAATGCCTATTATCGAACTCCTCCAAATTATGGTGAATACGTGCCACTAGTGCATGTGTTGAACAACGATAACTTCTCCGAGATACCCTAGTAAGATTTTTTACTATTACGACATTCGTGCATTTTTGCATACTTCTAAAACTAGTACATCATTGCTAACTACAAAGTTATTATTATGTTTTTCAATGTAAACTCCCGATGGATTGTGTGCCTCATCCGATGTGTCCGCATGGTCGCCTCTCGATTCTGAACATCGCCAGTAAATCTAGGGAGCTCACCTGCATATCGGATTTCTAAAAACCGTGAACACATGATCATCGAGAATGGAAGAAATGTATGGACATTCGCAAGGAGGTTCTTGGAAGTAACATTCAGCGAAAGGCAAGAATGGGAGACAAAGTTAATCTCCATTCTCCATAATGGAGAGTCGGGGGCTATCTTGTTTTTGTTATTTTACCTTAGAAAATGTAGTAGGTCTTAATCGAATGTAATAGGTCCTATGAGGTACAATATGTTTATTATGTGGTAATGTGTTAGAGTTGATAATGATGATCTTGAGGAGGTGTTATGTGATGTCAATGATGAAAACGATGATATTGAGGAGGTGTTATATGACAATGATGTATTATGATGCTAAGTTGTTAATGATATGATGATGATGATGATGATGATATTATTATATCATTGGGTGAAAGAATCATGATTAGTTTCAAGTGGATGGACATCCACTTGAAACTAGTCCACCGTTCTTTCACCCCATGATGTAATAACTCATTATGATGTAAAACAATCTCTAAATTCCTGTTGTATGAAAACTTGTGTAAAGGTGTATGAATACAACATGAAATAGAAAAGAAATAAAATACTAAATAGTAGTAGTAGCTGGTTAGGAGAAGCGCTACTACTAATTAACAAAGAGCGATGTTATAAAGAACCCTTTGCTAGTAAGTCAATTTAGCAAGAGCGGCGTCAAGCCGCGCTATTGCTAAGCATTAGTCAGGCGCCTTATCGCAGCGCTTGTGCCGCGCCATCGATAGGCCCAAAACCGCGCTGCTGCTAGGCTTTTCCCTAGTAGTGGAGAGGTATCTCTGGTTCTCTCGGTAATACACATCACTTAAGCCTTGCAAGCATTTCAACTAATGAGTTAGTTGCGAGATGATGTATTACGGAACGAGTAAAGAGACTTGCCGTAACGAGATTGAACTAGGTATTGGATACCGACGATCGAATCTCGGCAAGTAACATACCGATGACAAAGGGAACAACGGATGTTGTTGTGCGGTTTGACCGATAAAGATCTTCAGAGAATATGTAGGAACCAATATGGGCATCTAGGTCCCGCTATTGGTTATTGACCGGAGACATGTCTCGGTCATGTCTACATTGTTCTCGAACCGTAGGGTCCGCACGCTTAAGGTTTCGATGACAGTTATATTATGAGTTTATGTATTTTGATGTACCGAAGGTTGTTCGGAGTCCCGGATATGATCACGGACATGACGAGGAGTCTCGAAATGGTCGAGACATAAAGATTAATATATTGGACGAATATATTTGGACACCGGAAAGGTTCCGGAGAAGTTTGGAGCTCCGGGAGGTTACCGGAACCCCCCGGGAGGTATATGGGCCTTATTGGGCCCATGTAGGAGGAAGAGAGAAGGAACATGAGGGGGCGCCCCCAAGCCCAATCCGATTGGAGAGGGGGCCCCCCCTTTCCTTTCTCCTTCCCTCTCTTCCTTCCTACTACTAGTACTACTTCCTAATACTAGTACTCCTTCCTTCCCTCCAAATAAGATAGGAAAAGGGGAAACCTACTTGGAGTAGGTTTCTCCCCATGGCACGCCCCCTTGGGCCGGCCACCTCCTCCCTCCCTCCTTTATATACGGGGTAGGGGCACCCTAGAATGCACAAGTTGATCATTGATCGTTCCTTAGCCGTGCAGCGGTGCCCCCTCCACGATATTACACTCGATCATATTGTAGCAAGTGCTTAGGCGAAGCCTCGCGACAGAGAACATCAAGATCGCCACCACGCCGTCAGGTCTTGTGGAACTCCCCTCGGAGCCTCTATGGATTGGAGATCGAGGGTGCGTCATCGAGCTGTACGCGTGTCAAGAACTCGAAGGTGCCGGAGTAACGGTGCTTGGATCGGTTGGACCGGGAGGACGTACGACTACTTCCTCTACGTTGCGTCAATGCTTCCGCTTCGGTCTACGATGGTACGTAGACAACACTCTCCCCTCTCGTTGCTATGCATCACCATGATCTTGCGTGTGCGTAGGAAATTTTTTGAAATTACTACGTTCCCCAACAGCTCAATATGATGACTACTTGATAGTTTAGTGCACCATGCTTAACAGCTTAGAATCGGGACTTCAAAGACGTTTTGAACGGCATGGACCATATGAGATGTTCCAGGAGTTGAAGTTAATATTTCAAGCAAATACCGAGTTGAGAGATATGAAGTCTCCAACAAGTTCTATAGCTAAAAGATGGAGGAGAATCGCCAACTAGTGAGCATGTGCTCGATTGTCCGGGTACTACAATCGCTTGAATCAAGTGGGAGTTAATCTTCCAGATAAGATAGTGATTGACAGAATTCTCTAGTCACCATCACTAAGTTACTAGAACTTCGTGATGAACTATAGTATGCAAGGGATGACGAAAATGATTCCCGAGCTCTTCGTGATGTTGAAATCGACGAAGGTAGAAATCAAGAAAAGAGCATCAAGTGTTGATGGATAACAAGATCACTAGTTTCAAGAAAAAGGCAAAGGGAAAAGAAGGGGAACTTCAAGAAGAACGGCAAGCAAGTTGCTGCTCAAGTGAAGAAACCCAAGTCTGGTCCTAAGCCTGAGACTAAGTGCTTCTACTGCAAAGAGACTCCTCATCGAAGAGGTACTACCCCAAGTGATTGGCGGATAAGAAGGATGGCAAAGTGAACATAAGTATATTTGATATACATGTTATTGATGTGTACT
Organism: Aegilops speltoides; assembly: GCA_021437245.1. NCBI lineage: Eukaryota > Viridiplantae > Streptophyta > Magnoliopsida > Poales > Poaceae > Aegilops > Aegilops speltoides. Next base: position 90,285,559 of record CM038141.1, on the reverse strand, counting down.
TTACTAGTGTTTATAGCAACCCCTTAGTATTTGATACTAGTTCAGTTGCTAAGATTAGTAACTTGAAACGGAGTTGCGTATAAGCAGAGACTAGTTAAAGGGTGAAGTGACGATGTGTGTTGGAAATAGTTCCAAGATTGATATGATCATCATCGCACACTCCCTATACTTTCGGGATTAGTGTTAAACCTAAATAAGTGTTATTTGGTGTTTGCGCTGAGCATGAATATGATTTGATCATGTTTATTGCAATACGGTTATTCATGTAAGTTAGAGAATAATTGTTGTTCTGTTTACATGAATAAAACCTTCAATGGTCATACACCCAATGAAAATAGTTTATTGGATCTCGATCATAGTGATACACATATTCATAATATTGAGGCCAAAAGATGCAAAGTTAATAATGATAGTGCAACTTATTTGTGGCATCGCCGCTTTGGGTCATATCGATTGTAAAGCGATGAAGAAACTCCATAAAGATGGATTTTCGAATCACTTGGTTATGAATCATTTGATGCTTGCGAACCGTGCCTTTTGGGCAAGATGACTAAAACTCCGTTCTTCGAACAATGGAACGAGCTACCGACTTATCGAAATAATACATACCGATGTATGCGCACCAATGAGTATGAAGGCTCGTGGCAAGTATCGTTATTTTCTGACCTTCACAAGATGATTTGAGCACATATGGGTATATCTACTTGATGAAACATAAGTCTGAAATAGTTGAAAGGTTTAAAGAATTTCAGAGTGAAGTGGAAAATCATCGTTTCTGCGATCTGATCGTGGAGACGAATATTTGAGTTACGAGTTTGGTCTTCAATTAAAACAATGTGGAATAGTTTCACAGCTCACGCCACCTGGAACACCACAACGTTATGGTATGTCCGAACGTCGTAACCACACTTTATTGGATATGGTGCGATCTATGATGTCTCTTACTGATTTACCAATATTGTTTTGGGGTTATGCATTAGAGACAGCTGCATTCACATTAAATAGGGCACCATCTAAACCGCTGAGACGACACCGTATGAACTATGGTTTAGCAATAAACCTAAGTCGTTGTTTCTAAAATTTGGAGTTGCGATGCTTATGTGGAAAAGTTTTATCGATAAGCTCGAACCCAAATCGAGAAGTGCGTCTTCATAGAATACCCAAAGGAAACTGTTGGGTACACCTTCTATCACAGATCTGAGGGCAAGATTTTCGTTGCTAAATTCGGATCCTTTCTAGAGAAGGAATTTCTCTCGAAAGAAGTGAGTGGGAGGAAAGTAGTACTTGATGAGGTAACTGTACCTGCTCCCTTATTGAAAGTAGTTCATCACGTAAATCAGTTCTCGTGACAAATACACCAATTAGTGAGGAAGCTAATGATATTGATCATGAAACTTCGATCAAGTTACTACGTAACCTCGTAGGTCTTCCGAGTAAGATCCGCACAGTGGTGTAGTAATCATGTTCGGAAGTCATGTTACTAGACCATGATGAACCTACGAACTATGAGGAAGCGATGATGAGCCCAGATTCATGAAATGGCTCGAGGCCATAAAATCTGAGATATGATCCATGTATGAGAACAAAGTATGGACTTTGATTGACTTGCTCGATGATCAGCAAGCCATGTTAAATAAATGGATCTTCAAGAGGAAGACGGACACTGATAGTAGTATTACTATCTACCAAGCTCGACTTGTTGCGAAAGGTTTTCAACAAGTTCAAGATGTTGAATACGATGAGATTTTCTCACTCGTATCGATGCTTAAGTCTGTCTGAATCATGTTAGCTATTGCCGCATTTTATGAAATCTAGCAAAAGGATAAACAAAACTACATTCTTTAATGGATTTAAAGAAAAGTTGTATATGATGCAACCAGATGGTTTTGTAAATCCTAAAGGTGCTAACAAAATGTGCAAGCTCCAGCGATCCATCTATAGACTCGTGCAAGCATCTCAGAGTTGGAATATACGCTTTGATAAGTTGATCGAAGCATATAGTTTTGTACAGACTTACGGTGAAGCATGTATTTACAAGAAAGTGAGTGGGAGCACTACAACATTTCTGATAAGTATATGTGAGTGACATATTATTGATCAGAAATGATGTAGAATTTTTCTGCAAAGCATAAAGGAGTGTTTTAAAGGAGTTCTTTAAAAGGAAAAGACCTCGGTAAAAGCTACTTACATATTGAGCATCAAGATCTATTGAGATAGATCAAGACGCTTAATAAGATTTTCAATGAGTACATACCTTGGCAAGATTTTGAAATAGTTCAAAATGGAACAGTCAAAGAAAGAGTTCTTGCCTGTGTTGCAAAGGTATGAAATTGAGTAAGACTCAAATCCCGACCACAAGCAGAAAATAGAAAGAGAATGAAAAGCCATTCCCTATGCCTCACCATAGGTTCTATAAAGTATGCTATGCTATGTACCGCACCTATTGTATTCTTTGCTCTGAATTTGGCAAGGAGGTACAATAGTGATCTAGGAGTAGATCACTAGACATTGGTCAAGAATATCCTTAGTAAGGACTAAGGAGATGTTTCTCGATTATGGAGGTGATAAAAGAGTTTGTGGTAAAAGTTACATCAATTGTAAACTTTACACCGATCCGAGATGACTCTAAGTCTCAACCTGGATACATATTGAAAGTGGGAGCAATTAGCTAGAGTAGCTCCGTGCGAGCATTGTGGACATAAAATATTTGCAAAATACATACGGCTCTCAATGTGATGCAGATCCGTTGACTAAGCTTCTCTCACGAGCAAAACATGATCACACCTTAGTACTCTTTGGGTGTTAATCACATAGCGATGTGAACTAGATTATTGACTCTAGTAAACCCTTTGGATGTTGGTCACATAATGATGTGAACTATGGGTGTTAATCATATAAAAATATGAATATTGGTGTTAAATCACATGGCGATGTGAACTAGATTATTGACTCTAGTGCAAGTGGGAGACTGAAGGAAATATGCCCTAGAGGCAATAGTAAAGTTATTATTTATTTCCTTATTTCATGATAAATGTTTATTATTCATGCTAGAATTTTATTAACCGGAAACATAATACATGTGTGAATACATAGACAAACATAGTGTCACTAGTATGCCTCTACTTGACTAGCTCGTTTATCAAGATGGTTATGTTTCCTAGCCATGGACAAAAGAGTTGCCATTTGATTAACGGGATCACATCATTAGGAGAATGATGTGATTGACTTGACCCATTCCGTTAGCTTAGCACTTGATCGTTTAGTATGTTGCTATTGCTTTCTTCATGACTTATACATGTTCTGTAACTATGAGATTATGCAACTCCGCTTACTGTAAGAACACTTTGTGTGCTACCAAACGTCACAACGAATCGGGTGATTATAAAGGTGCTCTACTGGTGTTTCCGAAGGTACATGTTGGGTTGGCATAATTCGAGATTAGGATTTGTCGCTCCGATTGTCGGAGAGGTATCTCTGGCCCTCTCGGTAATACTCATCAACTAAGCCTTGCAAGCATGTAACTAATGAGTTAGTTACGAGATGACGACACGGAACGAGTAAAGAGACTTGCCATTAACGAGATTGAACTAGGTATTGGATACCACGATCAAATCTCGCAAGTAACATACCGATGACAAAGGGAACAAAGTATGTTGTTATGCGGTTTGACCGATAAAGATCTTCGTAGAATATGTAGGAACCAACATGGGCATCCAGGTCCCTCTATTGGTTATTGACCGAGAATGGTTTTAGGTCATGTCTACATAGTTCTCGAACCCGTAGGGTCCGCACGCTTAACGTTACGATGACATTTATATTATGAGTTTATGAGTTTTGATGTACCGAAGGAGTTCGGAGTCCCGGATGAGATTGGGGACATGACTAGGAGTCTCGAAATGGTCGAGACGTAAAGATCGATATATTGGACGACTATATTCGGAGTTCGGAAAGGTTCCGAGTGATTCGGGTATTTTTCGGAGTACCGCAGAGTTACGGGAATTCGCTGGGGAGAAGTATTGGGCCTTATTGGGCCCTGTGGGAAAGGAGAGAAAGGGCCAAAAGGGTGGCCGCACCCCTCCCCTTGAACTAGTCCGAATTGGAATAGGGAGGGGGGCGCCCCCTTCCTTCCTTCTCCTTCTCTCTTCCCTTTCCTTCTCTCCTACTCCTACTACATGGAAGGGTTTCTAGTTGAACTAGAAAAGGGGGAATCCTACTCCCGGTGGGAGTAGGACTCCCCATGGCGCGCCATAGAGAGGGCCGTCCTCCTCCTCCCTCCCTCCTTTATATACGGGGGCAGGGGGCACCCCATGGGCACACAAGTTGATCTACGGATCGTTCCTTAGCCGTGTGCGGTGCCCCCTTCCACCATATTCCACCTCGGTCATATCGTCAAGCTTAGGCGAAGCCCCGCGCCGTAGAACATCAAGATCGCCACCACGCCGTCGTCGACGGAACTCTCCTCGACACTCAGCTGGATCGAGTTCGAGGGACGTCATCGAGCTGAACGTGTGCTGAACTCGGAGGTGCCGTACGTTCGGTACTTGGATCGGTCGGATCGTGAAGACGTACGACTACATCAACCGCGTTGTCATAACGCCTCGCCACGGTCTCACGAGGGTACGTGGACATACACTCTCCCCTCTCGTTGCTATATCATCACCATGATCTTGCGTGTGCGTAGGAAAATTTTGAAATTACTACGTTCCCCAACAAATAGGCCCTGCAAAATTCACAGCACACCGGACACCATACCAACACACAACCTTAGAGCATGTTGGATACTCCGGCAGGTGACCAAGAGCGGCGAGGACCTTCTCATCGACAATACCGCAGAGCACCATCCCGCAGAAAATAACAATACAGTACTGACTGTCTTCAAGACTTTCGCCTCAAACAACAGGCGCAAGCGAGCGCTCCGCAGCCTCGCCGAAGTCTGCCACGTCGCAGCAATAATCCTGTGGAACAATACGGCCATAACCTTCAACGCCAGCGACGAACCTCAATTCCGAACAGTCCGAGCACCAGCCGCTTTGGTCCTTAGTCCAATAGTGGACGGATTCCTGCTTACTAAAGTGTTGATGGACGGCGGAGCGGATTAAACCTCATCTATGAGGAAACTCATAACAAAATGGAAATAGATAAGAGCTGCATTGAGCAAAGCAGCACGACCTTCAGGGGAATCATCCCTAGTCGGGAGGCACGATGCGCAGGGAAAATCACATTGGATGTGGTATTCGGCACACCGGAGAATTATAGGTCCGAAGAAATCACATTCCAAGTGGCCCGTTTAGCAGTGGATATCACGCCCTCTTGGGGCGAGATGCATTCACAAGCTTCCAAGCTATACCCCATTACGGGTACATGAAGCTCAAGATGTCGGGGCCCAATGGGATCATCACTCTAGCCAGTGATCCGTACATAGCACTCTGTGCCGAAAATAAAACTGCCGCACTAGCCCTGGAGGCATTATCCGAAGCCCTCGCGGCCGAAGAGTTAACTGCGCTACGTTCCGCAGTAGGCAGGGATGACGTCATACTCGACAAACGACCCAAGTCTACCTCTTCTAAACTAGTAGACGAAATAGTCAAATTTTAGGTCCACCCAATGGACCCCACAAAAACAGCATCAATTGGGGCACAGCTGAACCCCACAATAGACGTCGCACTACGAGAGTTCTTGCGCGAGAATTGGGACATTTTCGCCTGGCATCCTTCAGACATGTCAGGTATCCCACGCAGGCTGGCCGAACATAGCCTAAACATACTAAAGGGATACAAGTCGGTCAAACAGACTCTTCGGCGCTTTTCAGAACCCAAGCGACAAGCCATGGGAGAGGAGCTAGCCAAGCTACTTGAAGCCGGATTCATCAGAGAAATAAAACATCCAGACTGGCTAGCAAACCTGGTGATGGTACCAAAGAACGACAAATCCTGGCGCCTATGCTTCGATTTCAAAGACCTTAATAAGGCTTGCCCTAAGGATCCCTTCCCCCTCCGTCGCATCGATCAAATTATAAACGCTACCGCGGGACACGACTCATTGTGTTTCCTCGACGCATACTCCGGATACCATCAAATCAAGATAGCGGAGTCCGATCAAGCCGCAACGGCATTTATCACTCCATACGGTCCCTTCTGTTTTAACACCATGCCTTTCAGGCTTAAAACGCTGGTGCAACCTATCAACGCATGATTCAGACATGCCTGGGAACACAAATCGGCAAAATAGTGGAGGCTTACGTAGACGACGTGGTTATCAAAACCAAACACGTCGAAACATTAATAGACGACTTGAGGCTTACGTTCGACAATCTCCGAACATATGACATCGAGCTCAACCCGGAAAATGCGTTTTCGGCGTTCCAGCCGGAAAACTCTTGGGCTTTATTGTCTCCAATAGAGGAATCGAAGCAAATCCGGATAAAATCCGAGCTCTGTCACAGTTGGCTACTCCAACAGACCTCAAGCAAATCCAGAAACTAACTGGATGTGTGGCCGCCCTAAGCCGCTTTATCTCCCGATTAGGAGAAAAGGCGCTACCTCTTTATCGCCTTCTTCGACGCACCGAACACTTCGAGTGGACGGATGCGGCTACGGCAGGGCTGGAGGAAATAAAAGCCCTCTTGGACACCAATCCAATTCTGGCAGCGCAAATGTCGGCGAACTCATGCTGCTATACATAGCTGCAACACACCAGGTTATAAGCGCAGTGCTCGTCGTCGAACGAGAGACAGATGGACATAAATTCCCATTACAAAAGCCGGTATACTACGTATCCACTGTCCTCACTCCATGCAAGTTACAGTACCCACATTATTAAAAGATAGCATACGCGGTCTTCATGGCATCCCGAAAACTACGACACTACTTTCAAAAGTGTTCAATCACGGTGGCCTCCAAAGTACCACTCAAGACATAATAAATAACCGCGATGCCACGGGCCGGATTGCAAAATGGGCCATCGAGCTCCTCCCGTTCGACATAACATACAAACCACGATGGGCCATTAAGTCGCAAGTACTGGCCGACTTCGTCGCCGAATGGACAGAAGTCGAACTCCCTAAAGAATACGGCGCGTACTCCAATTGGATCATGCACTTTGACGGCTCTAAGATGCTAGCTGGTCTAGGGGCTGGCGTCGTCCTGACGTCCCCCACCGGAGATATAGTACAATACATACTCCAAATACTTTTCACAGACTCCAACAATGCAGCAGAGTATGAGGCATTGTTGCACGGTCTTCGGATGGCAGTCTCCATGGGCATTCAACGTCTAGAAGTACGTGGGGATTCAAATCTGGCAATATCTCAAATAAATGGAGACTTTGACGCCAAGGACCCGAAAATGGCGGCTTACCGTAATGTCGTTCTCAAAATGTCAGCTCGGTTCAAGGGGCTCGAATTCCACCATGTGGTTCGGGAAACAATCAAGCGGCGGATATCCTTGCCCGCATCGGCGCTAAACGTGACCCCATCCCACCAAATATTTTTTGGAAGGCCGTTCAAGCCATCCATGGTATGGGAAGGGGAGTCCGGCAACACTAATCCGGATCCGCATACAACCCCAGATCCTGACCAATCTGACGTAATCGGAGGCTCCGCCACCGAAATCACACCTTCGGCCCACGTGATCATGGCGGTCATCGCCCTGTGGATGGAACCCTTCCTAGCTTACTTAAATAGGCAGGAACTCCCGGAGGACCAAAACGAGGCACGCTGCATTGTGCGCCGCTCTAAAGCCTACAAAGTCCACGAGGGAGAGCTTTATAAGAAAAGCGCAACTGGAGTGCTCCAAAGGTGCGTATCCGAAGAGGAAGGGCGGCAGCTCTTGGCTGAAATTCATGTCGGACTCGGCGGCCACCATGCCGCAGTTCGGGCGCTCGTAAGCAAGGCCTTCCGTACAGGTTTCTACTGGCCGACAACCCGGGCAGACGCACAAGACCTTGTCCAACACTGCGTCGGCTGCCAGCTTTTTGCAAATCAAAGCCATATGCCGCCCACCGCCCTCCAAACAATCCCCATAACTTGGCCCTTTGCAGTCTGGGGGCTGGATATGGTTGGACCCCTTAAAGGAGGAAGCCATAAGAAGAAATATTTGTTGGTCATGGTCGATAAATTCACCAAATGGATAGAAGCCAAACCAGTTAAAACGGCCGAATCCGGACCAGTGATAGACTTTATATCCGAGGTTGTACACCGCTACGGTGTCCCCCATAGCATCATCACCGATAATGGCTCAAACTTTATAGCCGATGAGGTGAAAACCTGGTGCAGTAAAATGGGCATAAAACTTGATTACGCCTCCGTCTATCACCCCAAACAAACGTTCAAGTCGAACGAGCGAATGATCTTATCATGAGCGGCATTAAACCTAGCCTAGTGCGATATCTGAAGGAATCAGATACGCACTGGGTCGAGGAGCTCGACTCCGTATTATGGGGGTTGCGGACCAGGCCAAATCGCACAACCGGATACACACCATTTTTCATGGTGTACGGCGCAGAGGCAGTGCTACCCTGCGATATCATCCATGATTCACCTAGAGTGTGTATGTATGAAGAGAGAGAAGCCGAGCTGGATCGGCAGGACATCTTAGATGCCCTGGAGGAGGAGCGTGACGTCGCGAAGACCCGTTCCGCATTCTATCAATAGTAGGCTCGAAGGTATCAAAGCAGAGAAGTGCGGGCCAAAACTTATAACATTGGCGAACTCGTTCTACGCCTACCAGAGAAAAAAAGGACAAGCTCAAGCCCAAGTGGGAGGGCCCCTTCATCATTGACAAAGTTCTCACTGGAGGTGCATACCGTCTACGTGATGCATCAGACAATCGACTCGAGCCGAACCCATGGAACGCGGCCAGACTCCGAAGATTCTATGCCTAGTGCCGAACTCCGTGTTTGTGTCCTTACCTCCGTCTCCCTTTTTAAAATTATATCCTCTCTCTCTCTGCCTTTTACATTTATAGCCTTAAAATCTTCAAGTATGCTTTGACCGCACACTCTGGCCGCGCTATGCACGCTCAATATACCTGGGGGCTTCTTACACAGAAGCTTAATTGTCTTGTGGGCTTTATGCCTACCACATATGCGTCACTTCTCCGTATGTGCCTTTTTTCACCACTATATGCATCGATATGACTTAAGTTTTGGCCAAGCTGGGTTGCCTGGCTCTTGTGTTTGTGCCCTACATTCCCGTTAATTCGGCTAGGGCATAAGGGGAGCACCTCTGCGATTGTTACTGCCGGGTCAGCCGGATGTGTACCTCAGACTGGGTGAAGCCGAAAGCTAGCGTTCTTAAGGGAATATTCGGTCGGTGAACAAAAGATGTATTTTACCTATTACAAAACACGCCCCCAGATGCTTATATCCCGCATAAATTTTCGCAGTTCGGACATGCACATCAATGCATGCACACCCAGGGAAAGGAACCCTTAACGGAACTATTCTCCCTGGAAGATGTTTCTTACTACCCATGTAATATAACATAACTAGTTGGGTACTTGTCTGTTCAAGCACTTATGACCCCTACGCCTGGTTTCCACGCGTGCCCCGGTTTTCACGTAACCGAGCGGTTATTCGGATACACTCCGGACTGTCAGGTCCAGAGGTTGAAGCGAAAAGGTCGGTCAAGACAAATGATTTACAATCCGGCTAGGGACAAAATATGTCCTTCGAAATACAATGTCACTTAGACTGACTAAATTCTTCTTCTATACCATCCAACAGGTTGTCTAGCCTATAGTCCTGTTGGGAATACTTAGCGGCTAATGCTACTTGGTCATACACCAGATGTACAGGGATCTCCTTCCCATCTCGACCCTCTGAGTCCGACCTCGGCCATGTGGTTCGGTCAGCCTTGGTGTATCGCGTCTTCACCATGGCCCAGGCTTCCCTTGCGCCTTGTCGGCAGGCCGATATCTTCCATAATCGGAAGCGCTGCCGCGCTCCCTTGAGCATCTACACAAGCTCCCCCAGGCCTCCTGGCAGGGAGGCGGATGGCCACAAGGCCTGGGTAATGTCCCGCATCACCTGCCGAACTTGTTCGTGCAGTTGTGAGAGCTCCGGCAGAAGATCGCCTGCAGATCCGGGCATCTCCTCCTCGGGACGGCCTGTTAGCATACCTACAGACATAATTCTGTTAGCACGCTTCTTTGCCAAACTTTATAGTGGTTCGTCAAGAGCACTTACTGAATATGCCACGTCGTAGCCTCTTATTCTCCTTTACGGAGTCAGCAAGCTGGGCCCGAACATCCTTTAATTCGACATCCAGTCGGACGTTCGCGTCCTGGAGAGTATTTTTCTCCTATATAACCTTTGTAAGCACACGCTGGCCAGCCTTCAGCTGTCGCCGAACATGTTGCTCGTCCTCTGGTACGATCTCCGGATTGCCTCCGGGATTGTCTGCAGATTCTATTGTTAGAATCGCATTCATGCCCAATACTAAACTGGTACATGCTATGACATTATTTTCGTTTAAAGCAAATATTACCAGATGGGGCCTTCGTAGACTCCTCCATCACGGCAATTGCAGCCCGCAGTTGGGCCTTGCACTCCTCCAGCTCTTTGGATAGCTGGGTATTCTTCTCTGTCAGAATCTATGCACATGAGGATCCTTAAATCAGTTGTGCCAACTGTTTCAAGTCTCAGGGGCTACTGATATACATACTTATCAAATTTTCTTACCAGATATCCTTTACGATTGGTTCGTGGCCTCGGCGAGGCCACCTTGAGCAGCCCAGATGTACGCGTCCCCTGAGTTGAACGCATCGAACGCCTCTTCAGAGAAATTAGGGTCGCGTAGTGCGGCCCGTCGGCACCTATGATTTATGGCGCTCTCCACTTCAGAGTTTGTAGCGGAAAATCTATCTGCATCCTCTGTAGGAGGATCGTCCGCATTGACCTCCGCCCTTGAGTCCGGCTGGTGGAAGCGTGATCGGCAGGCTCTCCGGATACAGTCCGGCGAGCGCTCTTTCTGTCAGAAGGCGGTGGACATCGTTATATTTTAACAATGATAATTCCTGGCAGGTTTTTTAACATACCTTTGCAACAGCATCTCGGTCCTGACCGCCTTCCTTTTAAGCCTACCCGACTTCAATGCCCCTTGTTGGTGAGTCACCGCAGGTTCAGCTTGGCGCCCCGATGGCCTTCCCTGTAAGACGTAATACATGTGCGGTGGGTGAAGTGTAAAGAGGGAATCCTTTTTGGAAGTTGGGACTGTGGCTTTACTTACCTGGGATACAGGGAGTAGGCCAGGATAATCGGCTATGATGGCCACCATCACACCATCGCAGCTCAGCTGGTAAAATGTCCTGTCAACAAGCTCCACAAACGTGTTTGGATCCTCTTCGAGTCCGGGGTCGAGAGCCCGGTTAGGGTCCTCTGGCTGTGGAGATGGGTTGTGAACATCCTTCATAGCCCTTCGCAGTTCCTGCTATGAATTGACGAACTAAACATCTGTGCTAAAAATGTGGGAAGGACTGGAATAAAAAATAGCGACTCACCCAGCTTGGGGGGTTGTACATGGACAATCCATCCCGTGGCTTGATATGGATGAACTCCTCCTCTTCTCCTTTGTACAAATCGGACAGTATCTTTGCCAGAGCGGCGGGAGAATCCGGACCTTTACGGCCACAGCGGGTGGCATCGTCTTCTCCGTTGAAGTGCCACATGGGTTTTCCCCGATATTGAAGTGGCTGCACTCCCCGCATTATGCATATGGACATGACTTCAAATATTGTCAGTCCTGATTTGGCTAGTGTATTTATCCTGTCCATCAGGAAAAGGATCTCTCTGTTATCTTCCTCCAGGGGCTCTGGGCGCCCATGTATGGCGTTCTTCAACGGGGCATTTACAAACTCGGGAAGGCCCTTCCGAACAGGGTCCGAAAGAGGGACGTCCTCCACATAGAACCATTCCGAGGGCCAGTCCTCGGATGTCTTCTTTGGGGTGCCGGATAGATATCTGGTCCCGGCGATGCGCCATATTTCGGCTTCGCCCACTTGATATACCGACCCCTCCTGAGTACGGGGTACGAGGCAGAATAGCCTCTTCCACAGCTCGAAATGAGCTTCACAGCCCAGAAAAAGCTCACAGAAGGCAACGTAGCCTTCGATGTGCAGTATGGAGGCTAGGGTAAAGTTGTGTAGCTGGAGGCCGTAGAACTCCAGGAGCCCGCGGAGGAAAGGATGGATGGGAAATCCGATCCCCCTCAGCAAGTAGGGGACGAAGCACATCCGCTCTCCCTTGGATGGGTTTGGAAAGCTCTCCGCTTGCTCCCCGCCATTATAAGTGGCTAGCCCATCTCGGACGGGGACCATGTATGCAGGTGGGAGAAACCCCTTGGTCTGCAACTCTACTAATCGGCTGTGGGGAACAGAACATCTCTCCCAATCGCCCGGCCTAGTGCTACGGGAGCGAGAGGAGGAACTGCGATGACCGGCCATGGTGGTGTGGATTTTTTCGGGCGCGCTCTGATGGATACTCGCTGGGAGGAGATGGTGTGATTTGGGTCTGAGAGTCCTCGTCTCTTTTATAGATGATTTACTTGCATGGTTGGGGTGGCAAATGTAAAAATGCCTCGACTTCTCGCATTCGCCTGATACGTGGAAACAACTGTTATTAAAGCACAGAAGCCGAGGAGCGCGACATTGATGAGGAGCCGAACACTGCTCGTTACAACAATGCTCTGGAGGATTTGGAGAAGAACCCGCCTTGCAATGCCGAAGACAATCTGCGCGCCGGACTCATCGTCATTGAAGCCTGGTTCAGGGGCTACTGAGGGAGTCCTGGATTAAGGGGTCCTCGGACAGCCGGACTATATACTTTGGCCGGACTGTTGGACTATGAAGATACAAGATTGAAGACTTCGTCCCGTGTCCGGATGAGACTCTCCTTTGCGTGGAAGGCAAGCCTGGATATTCGGATATGTAGATTTCCTTCTCTGTAACCGACTTTGTGTAACCCTAGCCTCCTCCGGTGTCTATATAAACCGGAGGGTTTAGTCCGTAGGACAACAACAATCATAATCATAGGCTAGATTCTAGGGTTTAGCCTCTACGATCTCGTGGTAGATCAACTCTTGTAATACTCGTATCATCAAGACCAATCAAGCAGGAAGTAGGGTATTACCTCCATCAAGAGGGCCCGAACCTGGGTAAAACATCGTGTCCCCTGCCTCCTGTTACCATTAGCCTTAGACGCACAGTTCGGGACCCCCTACCCGAGATCCGCCGGTTTTGACACCGACAGCGGTCCCATGGAGAGGCGGCGGCGTCCTCATCGAGACAGTGCCCGCGGCGGCGGCGAGTCAGATCTGATCTGACCTCTACTGCGGTGGCGGCGTGATGGGCCTTGTCTCCGGTCAGATATGATGCGGCAGGTGCAGCCTGCTCCATGCGCGACGGCGGTGATCGGTGGCGGTCCCCTGCACATGGTGCTTGATGGAGGGTCCTCGAGCAGATCTGGGTGAAATCCCTACTCTTGGCACATTGCCAAGGTCGGCGATGGTGGCGTTTTTCTGCGTTGTTTCCTTCTTGAAGGCATCATCATGAAGAAGCTCTAGACCCCTATCCGCTACCTTTGGGGGAAACCCTAGATCAGTCGATCGGATGACGGGGGCGCTCACATGTCGTACCCCTCTTGGGGGCATCATTCTTGGAGGTGTGCATAGGCTTGAGGGACCAGTGGACGGCATCTGCGGTGGAGCGGCGTTCACTATGACGCATCGACGTCGTGGAGTCTCGGCGGCAAGGCGCATCAAAGTCTCAGCGACGGATGCGTGATGATGAACGTGCGTAGGGAGGAGGCGATGTCTGGCGCCATGGGGGCGTCGACGGCAGGCCTGCAAGGTCGATGTATCAGTACCTGCTCTGAAGATGGATTGACGCAAGACAGCGGCGACGACCTATGAGTGCATCGGACCGGTTTGTGTTCCAGATCCGGTATGTGGCTTGGTTGGGGCCTCCGGCTTTAGATGTTAGGCTAGGTGAGAAGTTTGGGCATTCGGCTCACACTTTGTGCATCCTTTCATCAATGGATAGGAGTAGCGACAGATGTTGTCAAGATGGTGGCTTCAGACATATTGTTGTATTACTTTGTAAGGTCTTTGTGAATAATTAATAAAATGGATGCATGCATCTCCGAGATGCAGAGGCCGGGGGTCATCCTCCTTTTAAAAAAAAACTTCTTGAAGCCCGTGCTATAGCCGGCTATAAATCTATAGTCCGCTTAACAAAAACATAATGTTTAAATCTTTATAGTTTGCTTATATCACCTTATTATACTTGCTCTAAGTAGCTTCAAGGCCTAACTAATTTGTCTAGGTTGCTTCTTGCTTGTACTTACCAGACTGCATACGCATGCTTCGATCATTACACGAACGATACATTATACTACATACCACACATACATGCACCTCAGCACCACCCACATCTCCCACTCCTACAAATAGAGGCATACAACAACCAACGCTGTCCAAGTCGAGCAACTGGTATTCGCCTATGCTCTGTCGCTTCATCGTCAGTTGAACAGATCGAACCGGTCGGTACGTAGGTAAGCTCAAAGTCAACTGCAATCCTTGGAACATTCCTAAAAATAATCAAATACCACTTCTCTTCCAGTTTACATTACCCCCTCGTGTTTATTTTTCTAACATTGACCACTGATTCAGCTGATGAATCATATGTACCCTAAAATTAGTCTTAGGAACACAACCCATATGAGGGGTCACCAACGTTATTTGCTCTTTTGATGAAATCAACAAGGAGCAGTTGGCAGTGGTCACTGTTATTTTACAGTTAAAACGCAGTCTTCAAAGTTCATACTGAAGGATATGACGATATCAGCATACTTTCATTACTTTTGCTGAGAACATAATTATCTGTTACAGTCGATACAAAGATAGTAGGAAGTCTGGTATACAAAACCTGTCCGAGTGGCACGAAGGCCATTTTCGGGCCAGACATGAGGAAGCGACAGACTAAAATTCACGTGATGCGAGTCTTTTAACTCCCTCATCAAACTAACAAGACAAATTGTGCTGGCCCCCAGTCTATTTGTAGAACTATATTTTCCATAGCCTTGTCAGCACTGGTCTCCCTCGTCACTTCAAGTTGTTTTGGACTCCCAGTGAGATTGCCATGTTCCTCGCCATGTTGGAACATACACCATGCATTTAGCGGCGAGGGCGCTTGCTGCTCATGGATAAACAAATGTGTCAGCGCGGGGGCATCTTTTGGCCTTCAGACGAACCAATGGAGATAACAGTGTTCGCTACAACTTTCTAATCAGCAAAGCAACTGCAACGTCAAATAAATTGCATGTAATAAGACCAACAAAGAAAGACAGACCTTAATTTCTTGTTTGGTGCAAGCATACCACGCTTTTCAATGCTCTTATAGCGATCCCTTGCTAGATTGCAGCACCCCTGCACAAAGATATAGTGGTTAGCTCCTGCAGAATTATAGAGAGCAACAAAACGAGAGAATGTTACCTTCAGCTTTCTAAGTGAACCACTAATCTCCTCTGTCAACAGAACTTGAACGGGAGCAGGTTCAAACCTGTTGCATGCGTATTTTAATTATTGTCGGAGAATCAAATATTCATAGCTAAATATGACACCATGGGCAAAAAATAATACTTCATACAGTATACCCCCAAAAAAAAGTAATGTCATCAAACTTTACAGCATAGTAGAACGGGTGGTATATCAATGAGCAGATTAATTATTATTTAAACCTCTACCGAAATAGAACAGATCACAATGGCAATTGTAAGTTTCATGAAAATATAGCAACACTAACATATGTAGCCCAGACTTGCAACTGTTTAAAAAACTGTTTTTCTGTCATAAGATGCAAGACAAGCAATTATTTAGATACACAATACCAGAAAGAGAGCTTTCTTGAATGAAACAGCATCACCTTCCTTAAAAAAATGAAAAATGAACTACTACCCGAGTCTTCTGGAAACATTTGACTACTACTAACTTGAATGTGAATAACCAACTGTTTGATGATATAAACTAAGATCTCCAAAATCTCAGTCATTTTTACCAAACAACCTCAAGAATAGCATAGCCACTGTTATCAAGTCTATTCAAGGCACAAGAATCAAATCCGTGTTAGAAATATACTTGTGTCTACCCAGACGACGTGGGGCTGACTCGAGTCTTTCCTGCTTAGCCACAGTTAGCCTTATGCGCTTTTCCTCCTTTTCCTTGTCCTCTTTTGCTATCTCCTCTAATATATTTGGCAAGCTGCAAAAAAAAAGAGCAAAAAAATTGTAACCAGAGAACTAAAGAGGACCATTCTTGGGAGCTTGATGACACAGGAATGTGAAACCTACCTGTCTATTTGCTTTGAAAGAACTTCCAGTTTCTTTGCATCTGCTTCTGTCCTTAACCTCTCTTTACGACGAGCCCTTTTGTTCAATTCCACTCTCGTAACTCTTTTTGTTTTGGTCTTCCTGAAAATTAATAAATCGTACCATTAAAAAAAGTCATCTATAAAGATAAACTGGCCACAACAGCTATTCGAATAATATTTCGCAAATTGACACTAAAGCAATCAAATTGAAACGTCAAAAAGGTATGTTCTACAGAACACAAAATCTTCCAATCGAGTTCTAAAATGTGAGCTGCAATCCTCCTGGACTCTGCTAGCTTTCTAATGCTGCCAATGAAGAATAAGACAACACTTAGCAGCGCCCAACTTTCTGAAAAACTAACACATTTCGCAGAATAGCAGAATATATAAACATGTCAAAAATAGTGAATGGCGGTGTCACACTAAGCTTCAACCATCATTAACATGTACTACTCACAAAAGCCGTGAGAATACAAGTATGATGTACCGAAGCCAAAATGGTGCAGCTTTACTTCATAATAACAATAAATTTTTCATAACATAATTGAGTGTAACCTCTCTCCAGTTAGAGCATCAGCATCCTGGTCTCCATCACCTTCTGCAGCATCTACATCTCCATCAGCAGCTGCATCTCCATCATCGGCAGCATCAAGAAAAAATTTCTGCAGACCAGGTGAAAGAAAAAGGATAAGCATGTCAAATCACAAGAACACAAAATACAGCATGGAACGATACTGTACTGTTCCGAGACTAAAGGCAGCAGCTGACAAGTACTCTGAAATGGTTTTGATAAAATTCCAATATATATACAGGTCAAATGATTTGCAGAACATAACTTGCAAATAAGAACGAGTTCATCTTGCATTGATGTCTCGTTTTTAATATTCTTTTAAATATGATTTGCACATTTCTGGTATAGTTACAGAAATCTAATTCAAAAAATATACATCCAGTAACAGAATAGATGTTACATTGCTTACATAGCTCGTTACAGCCTAGATGGCATGAGCCTGGGTACGGATATATGTAGATCAGATAACTTGTCATTTGATGATATACTTACAAATCACGTCTATAGACTAGAATGAAAAATCTCATAATGAACTAGACAATAAGATAGCACCTTAAAAAGATTAAATGAATAATATCGATCTTTATACTAATGTTAATTGCGCCTGGATGACAACCGTCATCAATAGCATTACAAGGATTTTTTGTTCTACTACTTGGTGCAAGGTAGACTTGCGAGAATACAAAGGCCTCTCTTCCTTGGAACCTAACTCTCTAAAAAGAATCATACCGCATATCATATGTTTATCAGAAGCAATATACCAATATAACGAGTGAGAAAGTATTCAAAAGCAGATAAGGCTTCAGATAGAAGGTTGGGATATTGTCCAAAGTCCAGTTATCTCGTGGAGGGGCTATGTGTAAGACAGTCGTAGAACTTACATCTTCTTCAGCTACTGC
Source organism: Aegilops speltoides (assembly GCA_021437245.1). Classification (NCBI taxonomy): domain Eukaryota; kingdom Viridiplantae; phylum Streptophyta; class Magnoliopsida; order Poales; family Poaceae; genus Aegilops; species Aegilops speltoides. The sequence goes on along the minus strand of CM038141.1, from coordinate 90,267,728 downwards.
TTGACCAAGAACAGTAAGTGGCACTGGTGTGGGGCCTAACTCTTTCGTGTAGATCTTGCGCATTTCAACAGCAACGGCTAGAGCAAGAGCGTCCTACAGACACCAACACAAACAACATGAGTAAAAGAACTTATTATTAAAAGCACCCAGACATCCAACAGCCAATGGTTTAGCAATTAAGAAGTGGATGATAATACAAATATCCTAAACTTAAAACATATCTTCAAGCACATACTTGATGGGCTTCATGTGGAGGATTAAATGAACATCCTTGAGGCTCAACTTCAACTGCGGGAATCACAGATGTGGTAGATTTCTGCAAGAAGTAATCCATTAAAGCTAGACATTTTAATACCGACAAAAATGCAGAAGCTACAGCTGCAGATCATTTTGCAAGAAAATATGTTTGCAAATTTGCACAGATATGACTGCAAGCTTTACACATTCAAACTTACATTTTTCTTGAGCCTTTTCATTCCCTTTTTGGGCAAAGGAGCCCCTTTAGCATCTCCACCCCAGATGTCGAGGTTCTTTTCAGCTGAATCCTCTTCCTGTAAATGAAATAAATCCAGCAATTAGCAAGCTGGGCCTCAAAGAGAAAGGAAGTTGCACAACTCTCCAACAGCTAATACCATGGGAACAACTTTTTCTTCCCGTGACTCCTGCAATTCCTTTTTCTTGGCGTGTTTCTTGAACTTCTTCTTGTCCTTCTTTGACATCAAAGAAGATGGAATTGTCTGTATATAAGGGTTCCGCTTCAACACGCTCTCATGGTGAAGGACCTTCTCCCTGTTTTTCTCAATCTTCCTTTTGACAGGAACATCTACAAACAGCAGCAAATGTTCAGCACCACTAGTGATTTAGACAACCTTTTGCAGCTTACTGAACATGGCAACTTTTACAATTCAGTACATCAAACATATAATGCAGTGATGAATATTTTGAGCCCCAATATGAAACTAATGTTACAATTCCATCAAGGATACCGAGTACCAAGTGCTTAACATTGAAAGGAGCAGCTAGCCAGCAATAGCATTAGGTAACTAGATTCACAAACTAACAAAACCATGCTATCAGTATTTTTCATGTCACTGCACACTAGTATCACAAGCTTTAGCCTCGAATTCGGGACTGGTGCCTCAATCCTAGTCCGGAGCTACATCACCGAACCTCAAACTAAAGCCGGGAGACGCAGAAGAACAAAGAGGGGTTGACTGACTGACCTTTGGGGGTCGGGTCGGAGGCGTCGGCGGAGGAGGAGGTGGACGCGGAGGCGGGCTTGTCGACGAAGAATAGGGAGTCGGACGGGAGGGAGGGGATGGCGGCGGCGCCGGCGTGGGCGTCGCGCGTCTGCTTCTCGTAGAACTCGTCGATGTCGTCGGTGCTGATGTTGGACCGCCACGCCTTCTTCCCTTTCCGCGAGCTCTTCGCCGCCTTACCCATCGCCGCCGGTTGCTCACTCGCTCGCGCCGCCGCCTCGGGGAAGCAGCAAGGGTCTTGGAGGGAGGCGGGGAAGTTATTAGGGTTTCTGGCCTTCGTCGGGTAGGGTTATTTGGAGAGGGCTGGTGTTCTGCCAGGTGGGGTCCCTGAGTTGTGGGCCCGGCTATATGAGGCCTGCTTATGGTTCACATGAAAATGAAGGAAACAGGTAGCAATAGAAAAATTTCTTATGGTGACACGATTTATTTATTTTTATAGCTTACCAGGCTTGCCGTTATGGTGACACTATTTAAAGGTTTAAATAGAAGAATATAGCAGAGAAAATGCAAGAAATTTTCCTCCCATCTCGGTTTAAGAGAAAAAAAATGCACGAAATCTATAATTCACTTGGACGCCTTTTTTAAAAATTCTACGCATGAAAAACAAGATTAAGTTCCTTAGTGCCATAATAGCATGCTAATTGTACCTTTCCGTGTGGTTTGAGTTTAATTTAACTATACTAGCAAAAGGGCCCGTGCGTTGCACCGGGAGAAAAAAAATCATATTCTCCAATGGTTATGACCACATTTGTTCACATCTCATCTCATGATTTTTAAAATTTATTTACACTCTTTTTCAAAAAAATTGACAAACTGAAGCAATGTTCACATTTTTGAAAAAATATCTTGGTTGTCAAAAAAATTGATAATTCAAAGAATTATTCTGAATTTCAAAAAATGTTTTTTAAAAGACATACTATAATATTTCGATCTACCCCGGCATTTAATTCTTCAAAATTCACGCTCATGTCATAAAAATGTTGTAACAAACATGTTCAACTGAACTGTGTTTGGCACTGGATCAACTCATAAACTAACTTATAGACTCAAAAGTAGGATGCTTTGTTGTCTTAAGGAAATACACATGGAAAACAGCACAAATTCACATAGCTACATGAAAATTCGTGGCTTTGTACTTACCTAGCTAATCTATTGATCTCACTGATGCCAAGTATATATAGGTTTGCATTGTATTGTAGAGTTTTTCTTTGAAGCATATATAGGAGACTTGAAGACTAATTCACACGTCCATGCAACCTTTGCTTGGCCCTGTCTGCTCATGCGGGTTAGAATTATTTTTTCATGCATAAAATCTGTCGGGATTTCTTCTTACCAGACACTCCAATTGCGTTCATGTCATTGCCGCGAAGTCTCACCCAGTTGGCACTGCAGCTGAAGCATATAAAAGCCAAAAAAACTTGTATGTACATATATGTTAAGTAAAAGGAGGTGATTCCCACTACCCATGTTTTCTAAAATATTTATGGGCATCCAAGATTTTATGTCTGTTCATCAAGAAGATATGCATGGACAGATACCTTCATAGGCCGGAGCAGCAACAATAATGAAGGATTGCTGAACGGATACATTCTTGATGCAATATTCAGTCAAAGATTTGTCATCACCAATCGGGGAGAATCATGAGACGTGCAAAGTGCTAGTCTGCTACTTACTTTCATCCGTCCACGCATCTGCTTTGCTGCTGCATCCTGCATGAATAGCCATCACCTTACCAGGATGTAGTTCACACTCTTCTACAACTCATAGCAAGGTTAGAACATGAAAATTGGGATCGACGCTCTTCTACCGCTTCGAAGTATATGAAAGAAAAGGAAAGCTAGAACAACGTTCAGAGTTACGGCCACTCCACTACACCAAGCACACGACTCTATCTCTCGATTTCACAATGTTGTGTGAACCTCGACCTCGATCAACATACCTTGGTGGTGCCATTGATAGGCGATGGAGTGGTACACCGCGAGACGCTTCTTCCGCGCCCGACCCACGGCTCCGGAACACCTTCAACATCGCACTATGACGAGCAGCGAGAACATACGGTACAGAATCGCCAATGAAGGGAGCAATGAGTGGAGGATGATCGATGCGTGAGGTTGGTAGGCGGCGACTCATCGATGGCGGTCTTGCGTAGCGAAGAGCCCGATTGCGGATGACGGACGCGCCAGCGGGAGCGGAGTCTCGATGGGGGTGGCGCTGGCGGAGGAGACGCTTCGGCGGAGAAATCGCATGGGGTGAACGGTGCTGGTAGAGCTCGATCGGGAGCGAACTCCGCGGCGTTCTTGGGACCTTCTTGCGGCATTGCGATCTATCACAGAGACGATCCAGCTCTGGAGCCGATCGAGTCGAGGACGTGAGAGCGTGGTAATGAGACATACGCATCTTGAGAGATGAAGGAAGTCATGCACACGACTTGAGCGACACCGTGGCCGATCTCGATCGGGAGGAAGACCAAGGACGCCCAGCGTGCTTCCTCGGACTCGGCGCTGCTCTTCCTCGATGCGAGGTCTCGACGTCTCGCCTAGATATAGGAGAGCACGTGATCCCGGGCATCGTATATATGGGAGGGTTAGGAAGGTTCGACTGGAAGTCCTGATCGTGAGTTTCTTTGTTTTCTTATTTAATTGGTTTTCTAGTAGTAGTACATGATTTTGACAGGACACATACTTTTTGTACGTAAAAAAGGGCAGCCGGTTTTCTAGTAGTAGTACATGACTTTGACACGACACGTACGTTTGTATGTATATGTATAAAAGGGCAGCCAGCCGTTTTGACGGACGGATATTAGTACCACCTTGGATTTTGCCAAAATTATATGGACGTGTTGAAGAAAAAACTGAAAGCGTAAATTCACAGGAAGAAAGCGTATTGTGACGGTGAACCCGGAGACCCAATCCGTGCTTTATTATTAGGGAGAGAGGAGAGATTTATTAGGATTCCAGTGTTTTTTTCTATTCCTGTGAATTAAACATCCAAGTGTGCAAAATTCTTACGTTTTCCAATCCTTTATTTACACATGCATTCCTATTCAATTCTCGCATTTTTCCTTTCCTGTATTTTTAGAAGGACGATGCTACGCAACGCCCACGCGCTATACCGAAGGATCTCGCGGCCGGTATTTTAGGAAAGATTCCACCGCTTCGGTCCCCCATGTGCCAAACAAGGAAAGTTGCCATCCTCCCTCGCGCGCACACGTCTCCTGCGAAAAGAAAACAGAAAAAAAAAAACAACGACCCTCCCGTCACGTGATCTCCCACCCCACCCACCACGAGGGAAACCCCTACGTCCCCAGATACCTCGCGCAGCTCACTTCTTCCCCCAGCCGCCACCGCACACCACGTCCTAGCAGTGGGGAGCCCCCCCTCCCGCAGCAAAAACACAGTAAAGAAAAGGTGTGGGAAAATCAAAAGTCAAAAAGATTGTGGAAAATTCTTGAAGAAGACAACCTTGTCTGCAACTATTTGTGCTAATCAGGCAACAATCTGAAGAAAACGTGGGCAAGAAAATTGCCAGAACTGGGCAAGGTTCTTCTGGTGAAAAACAACAAAGGTAACAGGTCCATTCAAATTCTTTTCTGTTCTACTAGAGCTAGTGCAACTCCCTCTCTGCACGTACGTACACCCCATGCTCTACTACTTGCATACTTGTCTCCTGTACCCAAGTGTTGCGAAAACCTGACTTGAATCTTGCCCCAATCTGGTCCCCTGTCCTTGCCTCCTGTACAACCATGATACTGCATAAAAGTTGCGGATTATTGAATTGTTTCTTGCCTATTGTCTTGCACCTTGCTTCTGCAAAAAAAAAACAAGAAAGAGAGAACTAACTAATTGTAGAATCATGGTTATTTGTTTGTATGAAAAAAATTGTTAATAATCTGGGTATAATAAACTTCTGTAGTTGCTTACAAAAGGTCCAGCTTCTTACAAACTAGGGAAATAATAAGTACTCCCTCCGTTCCAAAATAGATGACCCAACTTTGTACTAAAGTTAGTACAAAGTTGGGTCATCTATTTTGGAACGGAGGGAGTAGGGTATAAGTAAGAAAAAAAGACCGGCTTCTTACAAAATCAAAAAAGGGATGAGCTAAAAAGGTAAAAGTATAGTTGCTTACAAACACACACGAAAAAGCCAGTATCTCGAACCTAGCAGTGATTAGGGGCAGCCCGGTGCATGTAGCTCCCGTTATGCAGGTCGGGAAGGGTCCGACCACTTTGGGTCTATAGTAAAATGCCCTCTGCGATGATATTACTTGCATGATAGAAAAAAGAGAGGGAAAAATTCTATTGTTTCGTTCACACTATGTCGCTATGTATTGATTCCTTCCCTATTTTGTCTTCTAAAATGTGCGGATGGGCGGCCTTGATCTCAATGAGCTCCCCGACGACTTTGTTGATTGTGATGGTGGTCCTCAGATCGCACACAAGCCCAACCGAAAGGTCCCTATCTCTATCAAGGGGTGGGCTTGTGGCGGATTTGTGTTCTCGCTCTGCCCAAGATGTAAATCGGTGCGGGGTTTCGTGTTGCGCGCGATCGCTGCATCTTGTGTGTGTCGATGCGACAAAGAATCTTTGAAACTATTGCGCCCGCCCGCCGTGTTCAGCCGGCTTTAACTCGCCTAGCAATGGTGGGCAAGGTCGCATAGGTGACCACCTGGCTTGTTAGGTTTTGATGAGAATGAGGTGCGATGTAGCCCACAGGAACCTTCTATCAGCATGGAGTTTGACACGCTTCAAGGTGCTAAGACACACTATCGACTATACTATGAAAGCCAACACGTCCAGGAGGTCTGCATACACAAATGTGCTGGTGTGGGTGTTCATCTGGTTCTAGGCGAGTTGGTTCATTGGGTGAGGCGACATTAGGTCATCGAGGGGGTAGGCGAGTGTGTTCTTGGGTTAAGCGACTTGGTGTGGGTGTTAAATGCTTGGGAGAGTTGGTTAAATCGGGTGAGGCGACACTGGGTCATCGAAGTAGGTAGGCGAGTGTGTGCTTCGGTTCAGGCTGAAGGAAATATGCCCTAGAGGCAATAATAAAGTTATTATATATTTCCTCATTTCATGATAAATGTTTATTATTCATGCTAGAATTGTATTAACCGGAAACATAATACATGTGTGAATACATAGACAAACAGAGTGTCACTAGTATGCCTCTACTAGACTAGCTTGTTAATCAAAGATGGTTATGTTTCCTAACCATGAACAAGGAGTTGTTATTTGATTAACAAGGTCACATCATTAGTAGAATGATCGATTGACATGACCCATTCCATTAGCTTAGCACACGATCGTTTAGTATGTTGCTCTTGCTTTTATCCATGACATATACATGTTCCCGTAACTATGAGATTATGCAACTCCGTTTACGGAGGAACACTTTGGGTGCTACCAAATGTCACAACGAATCGGGTGATTATAAAGGAGTACTACAGGTGTCTCCAAAGGCGATGTTGGGTTGGCGTATTCGAGATTAGGTTTTGTCACTCCGATAGTCTGGAGAGGTATCTCCGGCCCTCTCGGTAATGCACATCATGAAGCCTTGCAAGCACTACAACTAATGAGTTAGTTGTGAGATGATGTATTACGGAACGAGTAAAGAGACTTGCGTAACGAGATTGAACTAGGTATTGGATACCGACGATCGAATCTCGGGCAAGTAACATACCAATGACAAAGGGAACAACGTATGTTGTTATGCGGTCCGACCGATAAAGATCTTCGTAGAATATGTAGGAACCAATATGGGCATCCAGGTCCGCTGTTGGTTATTGACCGTGAATAGTTCTAGGTCATGTCTACATTGTTCTCGAACCGTAGGGTCCGCACGCTTAAGGTTACGATGATGCTTATTATGAGTTTATGTATTTTGATGTACCAAGAAGTTCGGAGTCCCGGATGTGATCACGGACATGACGAGGAGTCTCGGAATGGTCGAGACATAAAGATTGATATATTGGAAGCCTATGTTTGGAGTTCGGAATGGTTCCGGGCGAAAACGGGAATTTACCGGAGAACCGGGAGGTTACCGGAACCCCCCGGGAGGTAAATGGGCCTCGATGGGCCCTAGTGGAAAGGAGGAGGGGCAGCCCAAGGCTGGCCGCGCGCCTCCCCCCCCTTCCCTAGTCCTACTAGGACTAGGAGAAGGGGGCCGGCCCCCTCTCTCTCTCTTTCCCCTCCGGGAATCCTAGTTGGACTAGGATTGGGGGGGAATCCTACTCCCAGAGGGAGTAGGACTCCCTTGGCGCGCCAAGCTTGGCCGGCCGCCCCCCCCCTGGCTCCTTTATATACTGAGGCGGGGGCACCTTGAGACACACAAGTTGATCGTGAGATCGTTCCTTAGCCGTGTCGGTGCCCCCTCCACCATATTCCACCTCGGTTATACCGTCATGAAGCTTAAGCGAAGCCCGCGCCGTGAAACATCAAGATCGTCACCACGCCGTCGTCTTGTGGAACTCTCCCTCGACACTCGGCTGGATCGAGTACGAGGGACGCCATCGAGCTGTACACGTGTGTCAAGAACTCGGGGCGTCGGATGCTTGGCGCCGGATCGGTCGGATCGCGAGGAGAACGTCGACTACTTCCTCTACGTTGTGATCGCTTCCGCCGGGTCTACAAGGGTATGTAGACAACACTCTCCCTCTCGTTGCTATACATCACCATGATCTTGCGTGTGCGAGGAAAATTTTTGAAATTACTACGTTCCCCAAAGTGGCATCCGAGCCTAGGTTTTATGGTTTGATGTTTTGCACGAGTAGAACACAAGTGAGTTGTGGGCGATACAAGTCATACTACCTACCAAACATGTTATACTTTGGTTCAGCGGTATTGTGAGATGAAGCGGCCTGACCGACATTACGCAGACGCTTACGCGAGACTGGTTTCACCGCTGCGAGCACTCGTTGCTTAAAGGTGATTGGTGGGTGCTGTCTCTCTCACTTTAGTTGAACCGAGTGTGGCTACGCCCGGTCCTTGAGAAGGTTAAACGAGTCTATTTGACGAAGTATCGTTGTGGTTTTGATGCGAGGTGAGACTGGTTCTTGCTTAAGCCCATAGCAGCCACGTAAAATTTGCAACAACAAAGTAGAGGACGTCTAACTTGTTTTTGCAGGGTATGTTGTGATGTGATATGGTCAAGACGTGATGCTATATTTTATTGTATGAGATGATCATGTTTTGTAACCGAAGTTATCGGAATTGGCTGGAGCCATATGGTTGTCGCTTTATTGTATGCAATGCAATCGCTTCGTAATGCTTTACTTTATCACTAAGCGGTAGCGATAGTCGAGAAGCATAAGATTGGCGAGACGACAACGATGCTACGATGGAGATCAAGGTGTCGCGCGGTGGCGATGGTGATCATGGTGGTCTTTGCAAGATGGAGATCATGAAGCACAAGATGATGATGACCATATCATATCACTTATATTGATTTGCATGTGATGTTTATCCTTTATGCATCTTATCTTGCTTTGATTGACGGTAGCATTATAAGATGATCTCTCACTAAATTATCAAGAAGTGTTCTCCCGAGTATGCACCGTTGCCAAAGTTCGTCGTGCCTGACACCACGTGATGATCGGGTGTGATAAGCTCACGTCCATCTACAACGGTGCAAGCCAGTTTTGCACACGCAGAATACTCGGGTTATACTTGACGAGCCTAGCATATGCGAGATATGGCCTCGGAACACGGAGACCGAAAGGTCGGCGTGAATCATATAGTAGATATGATCAACATAAGATGTTCACCATTGAAAACTACTCCATTTCACGTGATGATCGGTTATGGTTTAGTTGATTTGGATCACGTGATCACTTAGATGACTAGAGATGTTTTTCTAAGTGGGAGTTCTTAAGTAATATGATTAATTGAACTTAAATTTATCATGAACTTAGTCATGGTAGTATTTTGCAAATTATGTTGTAAGATCAATAGCTTGCGTTGTTGCTTTCATATGTTTATTTTCATATGTTCCTAGAAAATTGTGTTGAAAAATTGTTAGTAGCAATGATGCGGATTTGATCCGTGATCCGAGGTTTATCCTCATTCTTTGCACGAAGAATTATGTCCTTAATGCACCGCTAGGTGATGGACCTATTGGGAAGAGCGTATGCGCACGTTATGAGCGTTTGGCTAGCTCAATATGATGACTACTTGATAGTTTTGTGCACCATGCTTTATGGCTTAGAATCGGGACTTCAAAGATGTTTTGAACATCATGGACCATATGAGATGTTCCAGAATTGAAGTTAATATTTCAAGAAAATACCGAGTTGAGAGATATGAAGTCTCCAACAAGTTCTATAGCTAAAAGATGGAGGAGAATCGCTCAACTAGTGAGCATGTGCTCGATTATGCAGGTACTTCAATCGCTTGAATCAAGTGGGAGTTAATCTTCCGGATAAGATAGTGATTGATGAATTCTCTAGTCACCATCACCAAGTTAGTAGAACTTCGTGATGAACTATAGTATGCAAGGGATGACGAAAATGATTCCGGGCTCTTCGTGATGTTGAAATCGACGAAGGTAGAAATCAAGAAAGAGCATCAAGTGTTGATGGTTGACAAGATCACTAGTTTCAAGAAAAGGGCAAAGGAAAGAAAGGGAACTTCAAGTAGATTGACAAGCAAGTTGTCACTCCCACGAAGAAGCCCAAAGCTGAACCAAAGCACGAAGGCGAGTGCTTACATCGCAAAGGAAATGGTCCTTTGGAAGCGAACGCCCTAAATATTTGGTGGATAAGAAGGATGGCAAAGTAAAAAGGGTATATTTGATATACAGTGTTTGATATGTGCTTTACTAGTGTTTATAGCAACCCCTCGGTATTTGGTACTGGTTCGGTTACTAAAAGTAGTAACTCAAAGCAGGGAGTTGCGAATAAATGTAAACTAGTTAAGGGTGAAGTAACGATGTGTGTTGAAAGTAGTTTCAAGATTGATATGATCATCATCGCACACTCCCTATACTTTCGGGATTAGTGTTGAACCTAAATAAATGTTATTTGGTGTTGAGCATGAATATGATTTGATCGTGTTTATTGCAAAACGGTTATTCATTTAAGTAAGAGAATAAACTGTTGTTCATTTACATGAATAAAACCTTATATGGTTACACCCAATGAAAATGGTTCATTGGATCTCGATCGTAGTGATACACATATTCATAATATTGAAACCAAAAGATGCAAAGTTAATAATGATAGTGCAACTTATTTGTGGCACTTGCCGTTTAGGTCATATTGGTGTAAAGCGCATGAAGAAACTCCATCTTGATGGGATTTTGGAATCACTTGATTATGAATCACTTGATGCTTGCGAACCATGCCTCATGGGCAAGATGACTAAGACTCCGTTCTCGGAACAATGGAGCGAGCAATCGACTTATTGGAAATAATACATCGATGTATGTTATCCAATGAGTGTTAAGGCTCATGGTGGGTATCGTTATTTTCGACCTTCACAGATGATTTGAGCAGATATGGGTATATCTACTTGATGAAACATAAGTCTGAAATAGTTGAAAGGTTCAAAGAATTTCAGAGTGAAGTGGAAAAATCATCGTGACAAGAAAATAAGATTTCTACGATCGATCGGAGACAAATATTTGAGTTCTGAGTTTGGTCTTCAATTAAAACAATGTGGAATAGTTTCACAAATTCATGCCACCTGGAACACCACATCATAATGGTGTGTCCGAACGTCATAACCGTACTTTATTGGATATAGTACAATCTATGATGTTTCTTACCGATTTACCAATATCGTTTTGGGATCATGCATTAGAGACAGCTGCATTCACGTTAAATAGGGCACCATCTAAATCCGTTGAGACGACACTATATGAACTGTGGTTTAGCAAGAAACCAAAGTTGTCGTTTCTTAAAGTTTGGGGCTGCAATGCTTATGTGAAAAGGTTTCATCCTGATAAGCTCAAACCCAAATCGGAGAAGTGCGTCTTCATAGAATACCCAAAGGAAATTGTTGGGTACACCTTCTATCACAAATCCGAAGGCAAAACATTCGTTGCTAATAAATGGATCCTTTCTAGAGAAGGAGTTTCTCTCGAAAGAAGTGAGTGGGAGGAAAGTAGAACTTGATGAGGTAATTGTACCTTCTCCCTTATTGAAAGTAGTTCATCACGTAAATCTGTTCTCGTGACTACTACACCAATTAGTGAGGAAGCTAATGATGATGATCATGTAACTTCGGATCAAGTTACTACCGAATCTCGTGGTAAACCAGAGTAAGATCCGCACCGGTGTGGTACGGTAATCACATTCGAAGTCATGTAACTAGAACATGATGAACCTACGAACTATGAGGAAGCGATGATGAGCCCAGATTCATAAAATGGTTTGAGGCCATGAAATCGAGATATGATCCATGGATGAGAACAAAGTATGGACTTTGATGGATTTGCCCGATGATCGGCAAACCATAGAAAATAAATGGATCTTCAAGAGGAAGACGGACGACGATAGTAGTGTTACTATCTACAAAGCTCGACTTGTGCAAAAAGGTTTTGACAAGTTCAAGGTGTTGACTACAATGAGATTTTCTCAACTGTAGCGATGCTTAAGTCTGTCCGAATCATGTTAGCAATTGCCACAATTTATGAAATTTGGCAAATGGATGAAAAAAACTGCATTCTGAATGGGTTTTAGGAGGAAGAGTTGTATATGATGCAACGTAAGGTTTTATCGATCCAAAGGAGCTAACAAAGTGTGCAAGCTCCAATGATCCATCTATGGACTGGTGCAAGCATCTCGGAGTTGGAATATACGCTTTGATGAGTTGATCAAAGCATATAGTTTTATCTGAGACTTACGGTGAAGCCTGTATTTACTAAAAAGTGAGTGGGAGCACTACAAGACATTTCGATAAGTATATGTGAATGACATATTGTAGATCGGAAATAATGTAGAATTATTCGCAAAGCATAAAGAAGTGTTTGAAAGGAGTTTTTCAAAGAAAGACCTCGGTAAAGCTACTTACATATTGAGCATCAAGATCTATAGAGATAGATCAAGATGCTTGATAAGTTTTTTCAATGAGTACATACCTTGACAAAATTTTGAAGTAGTTCAAAATGAAACGATCAAAGAAAGAGTTCTTGCACGTGTTACAAGGTGTGAAATTGAGTAAGACTCAAAACCCGACCACAGCAGAAGATAGAAAGAGAATGAAAGTCATTCACTATGCCTTGGCCATAGTTTCTATAAAGTATGCCATCTTGTGTACCGATCTATTGTATACCCTGCACCGAGTTTCGCAAGGAGTACAATAGTGATCTAGGAGTAGATCATCGACAGCGGTCAAAATTATCCTTAGTGGAATAAGGATATGTTTCTCGATTATGGAAGTGACAAAAGGTTTGTCGTAAAGGGTTACGTCGATGCAAGTTTTGACACCGATCTGGATGACTCTAAGTCTCGATCTAGATACATATTGAAAGTGGGAGCAATTAGCTAGAGTAGCTTTAAATGCGAGCATTGTAGACATAGAAAAATTGCAAAATACATAACGGATCTGAATGTGAAAGACCCGTTGACTAAGACTCTCTCACAAACAAAACATGATCACACCTTAGTACTCTTTGGGTGTTAATCACATAGCAATGTGAACTAGATTATGAATCTAGTAAACCCTTTGGGTGTTGGTCACATGGCGATGTGAACTATGGGTGTTAATCACATGATGATGTGAACTATCGATGTTAATCACATGGTGATGTGATCTAGATTATTGACTCTAGTGCAAGTGGGAGGCTGAAGGAAATATGCCCTAGAGGCAATAATAAAGTTATTATATATTTCCTCATTTCATGATAAATGTTTATTATTCATGCTAGAATTGTATTAAGGAAACATAATACATGTGTGAATACATAGACAAGCAGTGTCACTAGTATGCCTCTACTAGACTAGCTTGTTAATCAAAGATGGTTATGTTTCCTAACCATGAACAAGGAGTTGTTATTTGATTAACAAGGTCACATCATTAGTAGAATGATCGATTGACATGACCCATTCCATTAGCTTAGCACACGATCGTTTAGTATGTTGCTCTTGCTTTTATCCATGACATATACATGTTCCCGTAACTATGAGATTATGCAACTCCGTTTACGGAGGAACACTTTGGTGCTACCAAACGTCACAACGTAATCGGGTGATTATAAAGGAGTACTACAGGTGTCTCCAAAGGCGGATGTTGGGTTGGCGTATTTCGAGATTAGGTTTTGTCACTCCGATAGTCGGAGAGGTATCTCTGGGCCCTCTCGGTAATGCACATCATCAAGCCTTGCAAGCACTACAACTAATGAGTTAGTTGTGAGATGATGTATTACGGAACGAGTAAAGAGACTTGCCGTAACGAGATTGAACTAGGTATTGGATACCGACGATCGAATCTCGGGCAAGTAACATACCAATGACAAAGGGAACAACGTATGTTGTTATGCGGTCCGACCGATAAAGATCTTCGTAGAATATGTAGGAACCAATATGGGCATCCAGGTCCCGCTGTTGGTTATTGACCGTGAATAGTTCTAGGTCATGTCTACATTGTTCTCGAACCGTAGGGTCCGCACGCTTAAGGTTACGATGGCGGTTATTATGAGTTTATGTATTTTGATGTACCGAAGAAGTTGAGTCCGGATGTGATCACGGACATGACGAGGAGTCTCGGAATGGTCGAGACATAAAGATTGATATATTGGAAGCCTATGTTTGGAGTTCGAATGGTTCCGGTAAAACGGAATTCTGGGAGAACCGGAGGTTACTGGAACCCCCGGAGGTAAATGGGCCTCGATGGGCCCTAGTGGAAAGGAGGAGGGCAGCCCAAGGCTGGCTGGCGCCTCCCTTCCCTAGTCCTACTAGGACTAGGAGAAGGGGCCGCCCCTCTCTCTCTTTCCTCTCCGGAATCCTAGTTGGACTAGGATTGGGGAATCCTACTCCCGAGGGAGTAGGACTCCTTGGCGCGCCAAGCTTGGCCGGCCGGCCCCCCCCCTGGCTCCTTTATATACGAGGCGGGGGCACCTTGAACACACAAGTTGATCGTGAGATCGTTCCTTAGCCGTGTCGGTGCCCCCTCCACCATATTCCACCTCGGTTATACCGTCGCGAAGCTTAAGCGAAGCCTGCGCCGGTGAAACATCAAGATCGCCACCACGCCGTCGTCTTGTGGAACTCTCCTCGACACTCGGCTGGATCGAGTCTGAGGGGCGTCATCGAGCTGTACGCGTGTGTCAAGAACTCGGGCGCCGGAGTAACGGCGCCGGATCGGTCGGATCGCGAGGAGAACGTCGACTACTTCCTCTACGTTGTGATCGCTTCGCCGGGTCTACAAGGGTATGTAGACAACACTCTCCCCTCTCGTTGCTATACATCACCATGATCTTGCGTGTGCGTAGGAAAATTTTTGAAATTACTACGTTCCCCAACACAGGCGACTTGGTGTGCGTGTTCGTCTGGTTCTAGTTGGTTCGTAGGGTGAGGCGACACTAGGTCATTGAGGTAGGTAGGCGAGCGCGTCCTTTGGGTTAGGCGACTTGGTGTGGGTGTTCGTCTGGTTCTGGTTCTAGTTGGTTCGTCGGGTGAGGCGACACTAGGTCATCGAGGTAGGTAGGCGAGTGTGTCCTTCGGGTTAGGCGACTTGGTGTGGGTGTTCGTTTGGTTCTGGGCGACTTGGTTCGTCGGGTGAGACGACACTAGGTCAACGAGGGGGGGGCGAGTGCGTCCTTCGGGTTAGGCGACTTGGTGTGGGTGTTCTTCTGCTTTTGGGTGATTTGGTTCGTCGGGTGAAGCGACACTAGGTCATCGAGGGGGGAGGCGAGTGTCGTCCTTCGGGTTAGGCAACTTGGTGTGGGTGTTCTTCTGCTCTTGGGCGACTGGTCCGTTGGGTGAGGCGACACTAGGTCATCGAGGTAGGTAGGCGAGTGTGTTCTTCGGGTTAGGCGACTTGGTGTGGGTGTTCTTCGGCTTTTGGGCGACTTGGTTCTGGGGTGAGGCAACACTAGATCATCGAGAGGGTTGGCAAGTCGTCCTTAGCGTTAGGTGACTTGGTATGGGTGTTAAATGCAGTTACGGGTGACTTGGTTCGTTGGGTGAGACGACACTAGGTCATTGAGGTAGGTAGGCGAGTGCGTTCTTCGGGTTAGGCGACTTGGTGTGGGTGTTCGTCTGGTTCTAGGTGAGTTGGTTCGTCGGGTGAGGCGACACTAGGTCATTGAGGTAGGTAGGCGAGTGTGTCCTTCGGGTTAGGCGACTTGGTGTGGGTGTTCCTCTAGTTCTGGGAGACTTGGTTCGTTGGGTGAGGCGACACTAGGTCAACGAGGGGGGGGAGGTGAGTGCGTTCTTCGGGTTAGGCGACTTGGTGTGGGTGTTCGTCTAGTTCTGGGCGACTTGGTTCATCGGGTAAGGTGGCGCTAGGTTCGAGGGGGTAGGCGAGTCGTCCTTAGGTTTAAGCGACTTGGTGTGGGTGTTACGCTTTTGGGTGATTTGGTTACGTCGGGTGGCGACACTAGGTCATCAAGGGGAGGCGAGTGTAAATCCTTGGGTTAAGCAACTTGGTGTGGGTGTTCTTCTGGTCTTGGGCGACTTGGTCCGTTGGGTGAGGCGACACTAGGTCATTGAGGTAGGTAGGCAAGTGCGTCCTTCGGGTAGCGACTTGGTGTGTGTGTTCTTCTGCTCTTGGGTGACTTGGTCAGTTGGGTGAGGCGACACTAGGTCATCGAGGTAGGTAGGCAAGTGCGTCCTTCGGGTTAGGCGACTTGGTGTGGGTGTTCTACGCCTTTTGGGCGACTTGGTTCTGGGGTGAGGCAACACTAGGTCATCGAGAGGGTTGGCAAGTGCGTCCTTCGGGTTAGCCGACTTGGTGTGGGTGTTCGTCTTGTTCTGGGCGACTTGGTTCGTTGGGTAAGACGACACTAGGTCATCGAGTAGGTAGGCGAGTGTATTCTTGAGTTAGGCGACTTGGTGTGGGTGTTAAATGCAGTTCAGGCGAGTTGGTTAAATCGGGTGAGGTGGCACTAGGGGATGAAAAACCAAGTCGACCTGCTCGTAACCAACAAAAAGGCCATCCCTTATTCCGCATGTATATTGGCCTCATCTGGTTTGTAGTGGTGAATGAAAAACACAACAAAAACAACATAAAAGAGATTAAGGGATGTTAGGCTGGTATGAGAAGATGTTGATGCCTACTAAAACTATTTCAAGAAAAGGAATAAAATCTCGCTGAGCTTGCCGTATCCGCCCTCGCTTTTTATCTGCTTTTGCGACTTTCCCTATGTGTTTGTTGTCCCATGTCTCTGCCGGGACTGGGCAAGCTGCTATCGGGAAGTACAAAAGAAATAGGGTGTGTGTGGAATGTACCTCGCGGTGTGCTCATCTGTGTAGCCCTCCATCTTAATAGTGCCACCAGGATACCAAGAAAGCGATGCCCTCCCCTTCTAGTTTTTCACTTTTTCTTGCTGCATTTGGAAAAAGAAAAATGAGTTAGAAGAAACTGTTGTTGAAAAACCCTTGCCGACTCATGGAGGCAAAACCTTGCCTACACAGAGAAGACAAAGAAATGTGGGATGCAAATGGGATTCAGCATCGGTTTGGGATCGCGCCTCTGACCATGAAAATTGAACACATAGAATTGACCCTCCTTTATTCTACATGCATTGTCGAGATATATAGATCAAGTAAAAGAGATGAACATGGCTAATACTCATGTATATGTGTTGTCTATAACATGCTAACTACTCACAAAAAGCATTGTGAATTCACAAAAATTCTCATAAATGTCGGTTTTAGGTGTATGATGATGTTGATTAGGGTAGAAAAATAAAATGAAGCAACAGGATGATACGATGCGGAAGAAAGCAAGCAGCAAAAATGAAAAATGATGAAGGTATCCACACATATATAGATCGAAAAAGTTTCTCAAAGCAAAAGGTATCCACAGATATCGAAAGCATGAAGTTTCCACGCCAAACAAACGCGCTGCGTTTTTCCGAAAGCAGAGCCAACACATTTGCCTTCATTGATTAAAAAGTTGATTCAATTAAGCGTGCTTAATTTGGTTTTATTTCATATTGAACGCTAAGACCGCAAATTTCTCCCGTGGCACCATCCCATCCATCCTTGCAAACCATGAAGAACTTAGTTGGTCATTCCTACGTCCAAATCCAAAACACGGGACAAAGACCAAGCTCAAGCCTGGTTGGTCATCATCAAATAAACTCGAAAATAAAAATAAAAAACACACACAAGATTGCCTATTCTCTAAATGATATTTGCCTACAAATCTCTATCGATTGATTATATGTCTCTATATGCTTGCTCGCATTTCATCTTGATTATTCCCTAAACCGATTACACCGCATCATTTCATTTCACCTAAACATAATCATCGCGTGTGGCAAGATTATCGATACTATCGACAAGCTTCTTCTACGAATGTTGACAATCAAATCGAAACATCTCAAAGCAGCTCCTGCAGAAGCCTTAGAAACTGCTAGGACGCCATTTGCCTACTTAACTCATATCGATTGCCTACAAAAACACACGTAATTGCCTACTATCTATTACGATTCCCTACTAAAACACAAGTGTCTATTGCATACTAATCTATGTCTAAATGCCTACAAAAACATAGTATTGCCCACGTCTGGAAAAAATTGCCCGAAGTTTCGGGTGAACCCTCCCTACTTGACAATAGATGCATCCAAGATGAGTAGCGAGAAAATAGGTCCGAGCACCTCTAGAAAATCATCGACAGTCAAAAGGGATCAGAGCCACAAAATGCCTCCTCTCCTCCCTCCCTTCGGGAGCCTCTCCTGGGTTGTTGGTGACACGAGGTTGTCGGCGATTTAAACCCCAAACAAACCACTAGATGTGCGGGAGGAGGGAATCGATGAGAAATCGACCTCGGGTTGTCAAAGCGGCGCAGAACTCGCGTCTTCGGGTTCGCTGTCGCCTCGCAGAACCACCAGCTCCGCCCTCGTCCCCGTTGTCGTTTCCTTGTCCTCCTTCTCCAAGACGCTGCGTCGCCCTCGCCCTCGTCGAGCGCTGCGGAATCCTTCCTGCCTTGAATTAACTCGTCGCCGGTCTCTCCGCGGTCGCGCAAGGCCGCAAGCCCTAGGATTTCGTGGGGACTACCGCCGGCGGAGTGTAGAGTGGGAATGGGGAACAGGGGGAACGGGAGGATGGGGTGCGCCTCCCCATATTTCGAAGGGGAGAAACGACAAATCCACCATCACCCTGGTCGGTCCACCACGCCAACGTGTCCTGCGGTCGCGTGAGATGGACGGCTGCGGTGCGGCCGTTCCAGCGCGTTCGATAGCGCGCGCGCATCAGACAGCGTTTAGGTTTTTAGAAACATGTGAACTAAAGGTGGCCTTAGAAGGAAAGACACACACCATGCATTTATTTTGAAAATACTTGGATCCAAATGTTGGAACACGATTAGATACAGTACGATGTTCCCTATTCAGAATATATGTGCCCGCCAACTGATTGAGTGAATGGATTAGTTGGGTCACGTCGCTCGTTCGCAAAAGTTGCTTCCTCTCTCCTTCCATGTATAGGATCGTAAGTATGTCTAGAGGGGGGTTATTAGAATACTTGACAAAATAAAACCTAATTTTTTCTCAATTTTAGTTGTAGTCAGATTTTACCAATTATGACAAGTCAAGCAATCGACCTACACATGAAATTCTAAGAGTATAGCAGTGGAAAGTAAAGCATTGCACGTGAAGGTAAAGAGAATGGTTTGGAGAAGGCAAATGCAAGGGGACACAAAGATTTTTGGTGTGGTTCCGATAGGTGGTGCTATCGTATGTCAACGATGTGGAGACTTCAACCCACGAAGGGTAACGGTTGCGCGAGTCCAGGAGGGCTCCACCCACGAAGGGTCTACGAAGAAGCAACCTTGTCTATCCCACCATGGCCATCGTCCGCGAAGGACTTGCCTCACTCGGGTAGATCTTCACGAAGTAGGCGGTCTCCTTGCCCTTACAAACTTCTTGGTGTTGGGGAACGTAGCAATAATTCAAAGTTTTCTACGCATCACCAAGATCAATCTATGGAGATTCTAGCAACAAGAGAGGGAGAGGATGAGCATCTTCATACCTTTGAAGATCGCTAAGCGGAAGCGTCACCAGAACGCGGATGAGGGAGTCGTACTCGCGGCGATTCAAATCACGGAAGATCCGATCTAACGCCGAACGGACGGCGCCTCCGCGTTCAACACACGCACAGCTCGGGGACGTCTCCTCCTTCTTGATCTAGCAAGGGGAGAGGATAAGTTGAGGGAGAGCTCCGGCAGCACGACGACATGGTGGAGGAGCTTGCAGTTCTCCGGCAGGGCTTCCCCAAGCACTACGGAGGAGGAGATGGAGTTGGAGAAGGGGAGGGCTGCGCTAGGGAAAGGGTATGGCAGCCCTCCCACCCACCCCCCCACTATTTATAGGGGGAAGGGGAGAGGGGCCCCCTTAGATCTCATCTAAGGGGGGGCGGCGGCCAAGGGGGGAGCTTGCCCCCCAAGTTGGTGGCACTACAAAAAAAGACACATCCGTGACATTTTGGGTCGAACGAAAAAAATTCTATCATACATATGACACTTCTATGATGGTAATTGTGACAAAACCGGTATCATCATAGATGTGGTGGGCTCCTACTTCTATGACAAAAATCATGATGAGAAAATGGGCTTTTCGTCCGGGCGGGTCGGAGACGCAGCTGCATGACATTCTTTGGGCCGTCCATGACGGAAAAACCGTGGTAGAAGCGAGGCGAGGAAAATTTTGGGGAGTTCCTTCTACGGTGGGAGGTCGGGGCCGAAGCGACGCGCTGCTTTCTCTCGTCTGACACGTGCGTGCGTCTAGGCGTTAGTTTCTAATCAACCCAAGCGAGGCGTTGGGCTCTAATCGAACCCGAGCGATTAGACCGCAGTTACACGTTACTAAACCCGAGCGATCGATCGATGGCGTTAATCGAACCCGATCGAAGCGATTCTTCGCTCATCTTTGCGCTAATCAAGCCGACCGATGCCGCCTCGATGGGATGAGCGGTGGCGTTGCGGGGTGGATGAACAATGAGCGATGGCGTTGCCTCTGGATGAACAGGACCCGTGGTGTGGAGGGCTGGATGAGCAGTGAGCGGTGGAGGGTGCCCGTGGAGGGTGGTTGAACAGACCCGTGGTGTGGAGGCTGGATGAATAGTAGCGGTGGAGGGGTGCCCGTGGAGGAGTGGTTGAGCATGAGCGGTGGAGTAGCGCGGTGGAGGCTGGATGAACAGAGCCCGTGGAGGTGGAGCGGTAACCCGTGGAGGCTAGAGGAGGTTGACGATGGAGATGAACAGTATCCCGTGGAGTCCCGTTTTGCGGTACGCCACACCCCTCCCAATGAACAGGACCCCCGTTTCGACCGTAGTGCTCCAACACAAGTCTGTTTCGTCCGTTTTGCGGTACGCCACACCCCTCCCGATCAACAGGACCCCGTTTACGACCGTAGGAGGTCCGTTTAAATCCGTGCTTGATGACGCCACACCCTCCCGATCAATAGGACCCGCTCGAGCGTGGGAGGTCCGTTTCTCTGTTGTCGAGACGCCAGCCTCGTTCCATCGCCTGTTCCGTCCAAGCCCTCCCGATGAACACGACCATGCATTCCGTTCCGACCCAGCCGGTTGGCTCCCACGCGTTCCGTTGCCTCCCGATAAACACGACGCATTCCATTGCCTCCCCATGAACACGACGCATTCCGTTGCCTCCCCATGAACATGATGACGACGTTGTTTCTCCATTCCAACCCAGCCATGTACACGAGCCCTGGCCGTACGTATGCGCGAGTAGGCGTTCGAGACCCCGCCCGTATGTACACATACGTGGCCGTATTTTCTTTCTTGCACCACAGGCGACGTGCGTGTACATGCTACATGCGCACCTCTACTACGACACGTCGCGGCGCCTCTACATCGACCGATGTATGCGTACCGTTCGCGACGAATGACAACACTACATACGCCGACCGGTGGGTCGGTACCGAGCACTTCCTTACTGCGAAGATGTAGCTGGTGGGTCCCGGCGGTCGGGGCCAAATCATTTTTTGCCCGAACGCACTTCCTTGCGTGCGAAGATGTAGTGGTGGGTCCCGGTGGGGAAACGTTTTTCGTGAAATCGATGGCCCGTCCGATGGGTCCCCGCTGTCGTGGAGGAATAATTATTTTGCGTAATAAGGAGGCACTTCCTTCTGCGGCCGTGGACCTTCTTGTCGACCTCTCCACGTCTGATCCACGTCCGATGGAAGCCGTTCCTTGACCACGTTGACCACGCCACGCCGAGAGCACCAGGGCGGTGGACGACGGCGAGGCCTAGGAAGGGGACGACGCGGAGCCGGGGAAGACGCAGTAGTGGATGCCCACGCGTAGAGGAGTACGAGGGTTCACTGGTTCGTTATGGTGTGAGGCTGCCATCGCCGCAAAATAACAGGAGGTGTGGGTGAGTAGAGGGATGGCCTGGCCAGCGGTGGGAGTAGTAGAGGGCGGTGAGGCATCCGCCGCATTGCAGTTGGCCACGGGAGGCAGGAGCACGAGGCACCACCGCGCCTGGTTTGGTAATTTGGAGCAAGAAGACCAGAGGTTGAAGAAGCACTATGGTCGTTGGATGGACATCGTACGGTCACTGGAGCTAGAATCATGCATATTGACTAAGTTGACAAAGCCCTCCGTCCCCGTCAACTTAGTAGGCCCACAAGTCAGACTGCCACTATCTTGGGTCCCAGCCAATGTGGGGAGTATTCATTTTTTGTGCGTAATAAGGAGGCACTTCCTTGCGTGCGAAGATATAGCTGGTGGGTCCGAGTTGTCAGCGGCGGTAACGTTTTTTTCGTGAAATACAGAGGCTCTTTCGGTGGGTTCCTGATGTCAGGTGGAGGAATCATTATTTTGCGTGTAATAAGGAGGCATTTCCTTGCGTGCGGTGTGGACCCGGTATCGGCCTCTCCACGTCTGATCCACTTCAGATGCATGTCGGTCGTTGACCATGTTGACCAGGCCGCGCCGAGAGCACCAGGGCGGTGGACGACGGTGAGGCCTAGAAAGGGAATGACACGGAGGCAGGGAAGACTCGGCAGTTGTTTCGCACGCGGAGGAGAGTACGACTATACGAGGGTTTACTGGTTCGTCTGCCGTCGCCGGAGAATAACAGCAGGTGTGGGTGAGTAGAGGGATGACTAGGCCAGCGATGGAAGTATGGTGGGGCTGTGAGGCCAGCGCGGCAGCAGAGGCGGCCGCGGGAAGGAGGGAGCAGGCAGTCCTGCCGGCCCTTGTTTGAGCGGCTAGAGCAGGAAGTTCAGAGATTGAAGAAGCACGACGGCCGTTGGATGGCCATCCAACAGTCACTGCTTGTGCGTCAACCTTTTTTCAGAAAGCCTCAAATCGATGGAAAACAGCATACATTCCATCTGCCATTATTTCTAATAATTTACAGCCCATTTGCTAATTCTTAAGGTTATTTGGAGCCCATATTCTTTTTGTTAGCATTACAGCCCATATTGTGGCCACGGTTAAAAAATTATATGAAATTTTGCATATTTCGGTGCGGTCCGAACTGTTTTTAATCCTGAAATTTTGACTCACATTCAAACTGATTTTAAAAATAAATGTATATCAATATAAAATCCAACAAATTCTCCACGCATAAAAATTAATGTAATTTAAAATCTCGAAATGAAAAAAAAGATATTTGAAACTAATTGCCGGTTTGATGTGTTTTAAAAATGTACAACCCATTTCTCATTACTGATCGGCCATTTTCTCGGCCAGCCGAATGAAAGCTCTCCTCGTCTTGAAAGATTTGCAGCCCAACAGGCCTGACAAAGCGACTTACTTGGCAAATCACAAAAAATCTGGGCTGTGGCCGTGGACCCAGCTGTGTGCCTCTCCATGTATAATACTCTTCCGATGGAATGTCGTTGACCACATTGACCACGCCGCACCGAGAGCACCAAGACGGTGGACAACGGCGAGGCCTAGGAAGGGGACGACGTGGAGCCGGGAAAGACACGCCAATGGATGCCCACGCGGAGAGGAGTACGAGGGTTCACTGGTTCGGCTGCGGTGTGAGGCTGTCGTCGCTGCAGGGCCTGGCTAGCGGTGGGAGTAGTAGGGGGCGATGAGGCCTCAACGGCAGCACAGCCGGCCACTAGAGGCAGGAGCAGGCGGTCTCCCAGCGCTTGTTTGGGGGGCTAGTGCAAGAAGAGCAGCGATTGAAGAAGCAACATGACCGTTCAATTCAAATCCAACGGTTACTGCTGCTAGAATCGTTTGTTGACTAAATTGACAAGCCCTGCGTACGCGTCAACTTAGTAGGCCTGTGTTAGCCTCCCAACCAGTGCGCCCGGATGTCGATGGGAGGAATCGTTTGCAGCGTAATAAGGAGGCGATTAATTGTGTGCGGCGGGGACGTGAGGAGTAGGGCGGGCCGGAGAAGCCTGCGCGGCATCATAGCGGGCCACAAGAGGAGGGAGCGGGCAGTCCCGTCGGCGCTAGTTTAGGCGGCTAGAGCAGCAAGATCAGAGATTGAAGAAGCACGTCGGCCGGTGGATGGACATCCAACAGTCACTACTGCTAGAACCGTGTGTTCACTAACAAAGCCTTGCGTAAACAAGTCAGCCTCGAAATCTGTAGTGTGTACAGCCCATTTGCTATTATTTTTATAATTTTTACTCATTTTCTAATTCATATGGAATTTATTGCAGCCCATTTTCCATTTTAGAATTCTTTGGCCATTTTTCGTCGATGCCGAGTCAAAAATTAACTAAATATGTGGAAAATTTTAAAAATTCGCAAATTTTTGCTGGGGAACGAAATATTCTTAATCCAAAAATTAATAGCCATACTAAAACAAATTTAAAAATAAATTAGTACTATGTCATGTTAAATCCAATGAAATACGTCTAAGATATCAGTGAAGAACAAAAGCAAAAAAAGAAACTAATATCCCATTTGCTA
Organism: Aegilops speltoides; assembly: GCA_021437245.1. Taxonomy (NCBI): domain Eukaryota; kingdom Viridiplantae; phylum Streptophyta; class Magnoliopsida; order Poales; family Poaceae; genus Aegilops; species Aegilops speltoides. The sequence continues at coordinate 90,243,455 of CM038141.1, read as the reverse complement.
TATTTTTTTTGGAATTTTCAACCCCTTTTGATATTACTTTTAACACACATTGACCATACTCTTTGGCCAGGACGGAATGCATCCCTCCTCGTCTTGGAAGATTTGCAGCCCAGTAATTCGGAGAAAACAAATAGGCCTAGCTTGGGTATTCTTCAAAAAGAAATACTGGGCTACCTATTTTCCCAAAGAACTAGTGCATGAGCATTTAGCCTTATTTACTTATTTATATGTTTAGGGGACCATGAGCATGTACCTGGGCCGGATTTATATGAGAGCCTCCCTTCCAGTTAATTATGGGCTTCTCTATTGGGCCTTCATCAGTGGGCTACATATTATCAACACGTGGAAAATATGTTCCGTATGAAAAATAGTATGAGCTACGTACGGTACGGGGCACTAAAGGATCGAACCGTGCAACAACTTCCAAAACATTGTGTTTGTCATTCTAACAACACATTTATTCAACCAATGTATTTAAATATACTCTTGATTGTACATTAAAAACAGCAGAAGAAGAAGAAAGAACTGTGGTCGGGGTGCAATGAAGCGAAGGTGCCAAAAGAGTGAAGACGCAGCTCTCTCTTCCAAACCAAACATCAGCCATCATTACAAAAGGGCTACCAAAAAAGAACAAGTGTATGCATCAAACTAAATAAAGATCCTACTACACCAAGTGTACACATCTAACTAAGCGCCTCGCTTAGGCGTTACTATTTATTAAGCTATGGAGACCGGTGGCGGCTTGAACGAGATGGGTGCTCGACGGGGAAACTCAAGCCAAGCGAGTTGAAGTCGATACTTGCGACCCTCTCTCCTACTTTGGGCTACTGAGCTTGGCGGCACATATCGGTATGGTGCATGCAGAGACGCATGGTACATCGTGTACACAGTTTTGCACGATGAACTAAATCTGTCTTGCCATCATGATCCTTGTCGTCGGTTATCTCCTGGTTAATCGGATAATTCAGTCCGACAAACAGAGAGCGTGTACCAAGGCTACTTACCAGCCTCCAGTCAAAAATTCCATTCCTAAAGGCCCAGAGAAGCTGGGATCCTGCTTAAAGACCTTGTAGTGACTGTGATTGTATTTCGCGAAACAACACGTCTGGTACGTGTGAACGATCATCAATCTTTCGCCGTCGTCTGATCGAGCCAGGAACCACCTCCAACTGCCATGCCACTTTTTTTGAAAGGTTATGGGATTAGGAAGGGTAGGGACACCAGGCGGCCTATAACATCATATCAAGTTGGAGTCAAATAAAAAAGGGCTCTTGATTTAGTCAATCTTAAGAACAACATGTTATGAGCATGAATATTTTTTCAGTAAATGTTGACAGTAATATAAGCAAGCCATCATGATATCATAGGAAAGTAACATACTGCTCTAACAGTCGTTTGTAGTGATGACTAGAGTAGGCCAGCAATACGTCCAGCCATAGAAGGAGTCGACAACGTAAATGAAGCCCTTGTGTTCAATGGCATCAGAAAACCATGGAGGATGTATGATCCTGCGATGGATGTGCAGATTTATCCACTTACCGCGGTGACCTATCAGATAGGCGAGACCGCGGTTGAAGAACGCAATTAGCCTGAAGTCTTTATAATTCGCAGATCTTGTTGGCACTTGGCAGATTACAACCTTGAGCAAATCAAACTTGGTATCATGTTGGCTACTATAAGATTCCGAGTATTCTGGGCCGTGGTGCCAAAGCAGTGCAGTGTTAATCGAAGGAAGGGGGATCAATCGCTGGGTGTAGACCTCCACGAGCATCCAGCTGCCGCGACCGTCGACGAGCACCATCCAAGACGTGTTCATGCTGACCCAGTACATACCCGTTAATGTAGTTGAGGCTGGCGGGGATCGGATCGCACTCAAGGGGGTTGATGCTCGCCACCCTACGATCGTTATGCTACGTGACACGCCGTTTCTGAAGATCAGGCAGCATCAGCAAGCAAGGAGCTGGCTTAAAAAGCTCTGGCCTGAGGCCTTTGAGTAAACGGTATAGCCCCGACAAGCACGCGGCGAGCGGCATGGTACTGAGATTGTCCACACGTGAAACAATGAGCTTGATTACCTCTATGGGGAGCGAATTCCAGCCACTCTTTTGGCGGACGCTGCTCGATTCTGCCATTGTTAGTGCTTGGGTTTCGGACGAGGGGGGAGGCGCCTTAGCGGGGATAGAGGATTGGACGAGATTATGTGCGGACAAAGATGGAGAAGCGAATATGTGCTGCGGGAAGTGGACAGGTGATGATGACTACAACATGCCGCTTGACTTACAAGGCACATACCAGCAGCGTAGGGTCATGTCGATGCCAGACAACTTGCTTGAGTGATCACAATACTGGTACTCCCTATAGTACCTACTACAGTACTATGCCCTAACTTGCTTGAGTAGAGTAGTAGAGTAGGACTCTGCTCAAAATGAATAATTGGCATTGCAATATAAACATCTGACACCTGTAAGAACTAAACTCCGACACAGAATTTGCTTAAACCCAGCAACAGAGCTGTGTTCACCGATAGAAGGAACAAATATTTTATACATCAGATAATCACTACCACACCCATAATGTTCTATAGTACATTTAGGCAATACCACATGGTATCTGCTCTGCAAGCTAGGAGGTGGAACTAAAAAAGAAATCATCTTAATGTTTAACGACGTGTAATGCCCAATGCCCCCTCCACAAGGAAAATATTAGTGTCTCAAGAATCCCCATCCGAAAAGGGATCGCACATAAACAAATACAACCTACATTTACATGCATATATAAAGCAACATATCCAAAAGCCAACAATAGTTCAGAATGACAGTGTACACAAGTTGTTGACAGACAGGGAAATGCAACAATAATATAGTACTACAGAGTCCAAGATCAAGTGATGAGGATGTGGCTACCTGCGCAGAAGTAATCTAGGCATAACAAACCTAGGCGCAGTTCTGCTTGATCTCACCAGAATAGTTAAATTTGTCAAATAAAATTAAAAATAACATAAACATACCAAATGGAATGATACAATGATCCTTTGTTTCATGTTTTCATTTCCACGAAGCCAATAAAAGTGGCATAATAGTAGTACATGATGAAACCAATATATTGCAACCATTAGCAAATTTTGGGATATTAAAAAACTTTGTAACATAAATTATAGTGTACAAGATGCCAAGTCAATTCCTTAACAGTAACAATGGTTTATTCTTGTTCATATTTTGATGCAACTCTTGTGATTCATTTCTATTACTCCCTCCGATCCAAATTAGTTGTCGCTCAAACAGATGTATCTAGCATTGAAATACATCTATTTTAGTGACAAATAATATGTATCGGAGAGTGTACTTAATGTTCCATTCCACAAGAAGATTATGGAAAAGAAATCGAAACCAAACAGTACACATTGCTATGGATAGGTACAATAGCTATCACATATCTGCAATTGCACAATGGCACTAACGCACAACTTGGTCCTTGACGAAGCAAATTAGAAGGCGAAGTCCTCACAAGTCACAATCCATCCAATCTGAAGATTACCGTGACTGAGTGTGTGGCTCGTTGGTGTATAGTTCAAGCAGCTTGAGTCACATCTGCCTGACCGGCTAAAGAGGGCTCTCGTTCCATCTACCATTAGTGGGTGACTGCCATGTAGGTCGACTGAATTTCATGGTCTATGTAGAGTTTTCTAGAACCATCTCATCTTCTTCGGTGAAACAATTTCACGGTTCTTTTTTTTCTCGTGCGCACTCTACTTCACCTATCCAAATTGCTCCCTAGTGTGCTCCAACGGCAGCAGCTATGCCAATAATGAGGAGGATGGCGCACTGTGGGTCTTGGCCCATGCGCCTGGGCTCGGCGTCGGGTCGTCGTCCTTATGTAGTTACTCATGGATGCATCACCACCGCTCTAGCTGATGTGCTGTTTTGACCACCAGCTCCTCTCTGGCATTTGCGTCATTCAACACGCCATGCGCACGAGTTTGATTTATATTGGGTTGCAATACTGATTTCTAGAGAGTTCGACCTGGGGTGCACGGAGTGAACTCTAGGTGATAGAAAAATTGAATTTGAGCTTGCAAACTGCAGAGTATGTGGTGGCACCATCGTCAAGAAGGAGCAGCGCGGGGTCGGCGGCATACTTGTGGCATTCGGCGTTGGAGGAAACGGGTAAGGGGAGGAGGATATGTCAAGGAGGAGGGCGAGGAGGAGGTGATGGGAGCAGCGGGACCTCTGTGGCAGAAGAGGAAGCATGAGAGGCACCGTCGGCATACTTGCATCAGTGGGCGTTGGAGGAGACAGCGGAGGAGCAGAGGATTGTGAGGAGGAGGTGGCGACGATGGGCGTTCGGACTGCTGCACATAGGAAGAGGTTGGAGAGGCGTCGGTGAAAAGATGGCATCGGCAGCGTGCTTGCTGAGGGCAGCTTCAGAGGAGATGGGGATGGGACCGAGGAGACAGCGAGATGCAGAGGGTCGTGGTGGTAGTGGACGGGTGGCTGAGAGGAGGCACGAGATCCGTGGGAGAGATATGGGGGCCATGGGGTTGAGAGGGAAATAGAGGGGGTTATATGCAAATGTGTAACTGAAGTTGCTTCATGGCTGTTAGATGCAGATCGGACGGCTGTCAATGCACGATGGCAGACAAACCATCACCACCAACTCAAGTTTTTATAGGAGTAGAGAAATAGTTACAAACTTCAATGCCCAAGCGTGGAACAACTATGAACCGTGCTCAAAGACCGTGTCTACGTGGTGTTTGGACTTACATGCAAAAAATAGCAAGATGCCCGTGCATTGCACGACACACCATCATCACCAACTCGGTTTTTTCTCTACTCCTACTCCTATAAAAGACTCAGTTGGTGATGATGGAGGCGAGGAGGCGTGTTCAGCCGGGCATCCAGCGGACGGCGCAACACTATTCGATTTGTTATAAAAAACAAAGAAGAGTGGTAGAGATAGAGACATAGGGAGGAGCACGAGGTTGTGGGAGATAAGGATGAACGAGGCAAGGCCTTATCTGTAAATGTGGAGAGAGGTGCGGATATCTTTTGTAAAATTGTCATAGTTGGCTTTCTATCCGTCAGATATAGATCAGACGGTCTATATTACAAGATGGCATGCATACCATCACCACCAACTCGGTTTTCTATAAGAGTAGATATAGATAGATAGAGACTAGGGAGTACTAGTAAGGACACCATCTACTGCTTCGTGTACTACTCCTGCGCTCCATTCGTGACATAACGTCCCTCTGACCACTCCCTCCTGCGCTACATTTGGCGGGCGTTGTTGAAATTTGGGAGTGCACTCTCGCGACTGCTGGCAACCACGACTTCACTGACGACGACTTCTTCCCCGACCTCGGCAACCTCTTCCTCAACGACATGGGCGACAACCTCATCGCCAACGGTGCACCGTATGTGTTTCTGTCCTTCCTTTTCAAAATCGTGGTAGAATTCATGTTTCTATTCTATATCCTACTACTATGCTAGTCCACATGATTAGTTTCATCTCTGTTATAGTTGTCATGATTTATTTTGTGCTTATTCAGATTAAATCTCGCAGTAACTTGCTCATATATTCAACTGGCGCAACGTCCCCTACAACCACTCCCGTTTCATGGACGGCCTGGTCGATGCCTCCAAGGAGCCCTTACCCACTGCTATGAGTGCCCGATGCCGTTTTGTGGCTTGCCCACGGACATGGTGCATCACCTCACGGATGCGTGCAGCGGTCACTGCTGGCCCTTGGCGGAGAACATCCAGTCCGAGACGTGCTACCCGTTCACCATGCCGGAGTCGCTGGAGGATCACCGCCGTCTGCTAGTCTCGGAGGAGGACGACAACGTCTTCCTCTTGATCGTGGGCACCGGCGAGGCCCGCGTAGGTCACCGCCCCATCTCTGTAATGTGCATCAGGGGCGACGCCGCTGACACTGACACGAGGCCAATGTACGGGTGCGTGGTTAGTGTTACTACCCCTCCGGGTCGCGTGGGCGGCGACATCGGCCTCATCGAACGGACTTGGACTCTGGGGAGCTGGGACTATCCCGTCAATGTGGACTTGGAAAACCCATGGCATCCTTTACCCGCCGATGCTGTGCACGGGGACTCCAAGGAGGTTCACCTAGACATACGCATTATCAAGTTAAATGTTGATCTTTAGTCTTCGCTCGATGTAATCCGCTGTCTAAGCATGTGGAGACTTCCATGCAGGATCTTGCTCTATTGGAGTATCGCGCATGAATAAAAGTGTATCCGTTTATGGTTTAGTCTAGAATCTTCCATGTATGAATATTTACTACAAGATCTTGGTGAAAGACTTACGATGAACCATTTCTTACATCTCCTCGCCCCTTGCAAGTCATCTGATTTAATCCCTCCGTCTAGGTGTATAAGGGCATGGTTAATATACTTAATAGTATAGCCAATCGTTAACTATAAGAAAGTGCCATGTCATCTGTAGCCAACATGTATAACAATCGATACTCAAAAACTAATTCTTAAAGATCATTTCTTGCAAAGCACAATAAGTGTTATTTCTTCACAAGTTTTGGATGCAAAGGTTGAGCAGTTGAACGCTTTTGTTTGCAAAAGATACCTTTTATTTATTTCACCCGGATGTTTGTGAGCTCTAGAGATGAAATAATATCGAAGAAACCTATCGATACCGTTACACATGAGATGACCCCACATCCTTTGTCAAAATAAACAACTCCCGATCAATGCATTTCACTCTTGATTGCAGCACGACGGCACCTTACTACTATAGATTAGTACGACCAAAAATTGAACTAACATTATATATAGTATGATAAATGCTGATGCATGTCACCTAAAATTATATCATTCAAAACTATGTTCAAATACTGAATCCAACGATATAGTTTTTGTTGACATGCACTAACATTTTGTCGATTAAATCTTCATCAAATTCAATGGGGACTAATAAACCACGACCGATGTAGTACAAGTGTAGAGGGCGGCGCAGACGGGAGTCTCACCTCTCACCCAGCTCGTGGGCGCAAATAAAGCCATCATATCACAAAACCCAACCACTCCCAGTAATAAGTGGCCTGGTAAAATAAACGGACAAGCAACCATCACATCCCTCCATCTTTTTTGCATTTCATCTCTCTGCATTTACTTTCTCCGGTTCATCTCGCACACTCGATCCCTAGCTACTCCTCCTAGGGCCAGTTCTTTTGGCGGCTTCCCCAACTTTTCCCACAAGACTAATCATAGTGGAGAGTAACAATAAGGCGCCTCACTCATTTATTTGGGCTTCTAAACTACTACTCCATCCTGGTTTATTCCTCACCATTGTAATTTGTGCTAAATTTTGACCAAAGATTTAACTGATAAAATGTTACTCCCTCTGTCTAGGTGTGTAAGTCATCTTACGAAAACCAAATAATCCCAAAACACTTAGGCGCGATGCATTGACTTCTACCTCGTTTCTTATTTCTTGACATATCAACCAATAAGAGATAAAGAGTGTGCATGCTTTTAATGACTTGACATATCAAACACGACATGCAGTGGTTAGTTCATTGCATGCAATACTATTAATTCACAAATAAACATTAACGTTTCTCGTTTTCTCCTCCTTCTTGGTCACGGTGCACAGCCTAAGATGACTTACTCACCTAGACGGATGGAGTAGTGCATGTGACATGCAGTAACATTTCATTAGTTAAATTTATGATCAAAATTTGACACAGATTACAATGGGGACCAATAAACCAGGACGGAGGTAGTAGTTATGGGATTACTAATCTAGAAGCCTAAAAGAACTGACCTCTGGTACTCCTACTAGTAGTAGTACTCAAGTTGGAATTCCAATTGCACGACACAACTTGTTAGGCAAAAAATTCGATACAGGGTGTAGGAAGCGGTTTGGGAATTTGCGTGCCTTTCAAACCAGTGAGATACTCCGTACAAAGTACGACAGAGAAATAACCACAGAGAAGGAAGCTAAAAGTAATAGTAGTACTCCCTCCATCTAGGTGTACAAGTCTTCCCTCCTTGGTCACCGTGCACAACCAAAGATGACTTATTGACCTGGACGGAGGGAGTAGCACAGTCTGCAAGCATATATCGAGAGAGACGTGTAGTCTGATAGTATATAGTAAAGTTTGTGCTATATGCACGTACTTGCAAAATGCGTAATAATACACAAGGTTTCCAAACTTTCCCTTTTACATACTTAATTAAGGACGCTAAAAATTCCTGAATGTTCGGGATTTATCATTTGCGTCCCAAAACTAATGAGATCGCCTTACAAAACATAAATTATACTCCTCCTAAAAGCCACGACGCTCGCAGGAGCGCTTGCGGCGCGCCACGAGTGCCCTGGTGCGTGGCCGTTTCCCAGCGCGCTGCCACAACGCCTCTTCCTTAGCCTTGCAACTCGCGAGGTGCTGATTGGCAGCTTGCCGGCGGGTGAGTGCGATCTCACTGGTGTGGTGATCTGGCACCAACAGGTACTCCTCCTCGCCGGAAGCGTGCACCCGGTCCACGTACCGCCAAGCGTAGATGAGGCACTTGGGCCCGACTGCACTCAGGGCGTTGGCACGAGCGTCCTCCGCCACCCTCACGGCCCTCGCACGAGCCTTCTGCCAAAGAGCCAATTGCATGACTCTCTCGGACGCGACATAGGCCTCCCAGGTAGCTTGTTCCGCGGTGCGCTTCTCTTCCTCGGCCTTCTTTCCCGCCTCTATTTTTGGCGCGCTCTGCTGGAGGCAAAGCCTCCCACAAGGCGACATCCATTTCTTTCCAAAGCTCCTCAAGGCTGGGGGGCTCGACGGGCGGCGCGGCATTCTCCTCGTAGCGGGGAGCCGACGCGTCTTCCGACGCACGTGCTGGCGAGATTGGGAACGCCGACGCGTCCACCTCGACGCATCGCGGCGAGGAGCGGAACACCGACGCGTCCTCCTCGACTTGTGGCGGCGAGGAACGAAACGGCCATGCGTCGCGTCGCGGCGAGGAGTGGAACGCCGACGCGTCCTCCTCGACTAGTGGCGGCGAGGAATGGAACAACGATGCGTCGCATAGCGGCAAGGAGCGGAACACCGACGCGTCCTCCTCGACTAGTGGCGGCGAGGAACGGAACGGCGACGCATGACCGTCCGCGCGGTGCAGCGAGGGGCTCCTAGGGATTGGGAGGGGCGATGCCATGGTGGTCGACATGAGAGGGAGGGGGAGGAGATAGCGATGAACGTGAACGTGAGGGGGAGGAGATAGCGATGTCATGGGAGGCGCAGTATTTATAGTGAGCAATGGCACACCTATGTAAGATATGGACTGAGCTGCACTGACTTAACTGCATGTCCAGTTGCGTCACTGACATGTGGGCCAGTCCCATGTTGGGCCCATATGTCAGTGACCCAATGCACTTGAAGTTAAGTAAAAGCTACGTGGGCATATTTGTTGGAGTAAATTACGGGAGAGCGAAGGGGTGGAAATATTGCTGGTCACAATGGATTGGACGAGCATGGGGGGAGGAGAGTCATGCATGCATATTTTTTCACACGGGATGGAGTGGTGGGACCGCCGGAGGGAGAAGGAGAGTTTGACAGGCATATTGTTTCCACACACGGAGAGGAAAAGATTTGGAGACGAACGGGCTTCCTGCAGGTATGGGGAACAGTGCATAATAAGTCATCTTGCATGCCGGGCTAGGTATAGTCTCAAGTCATTAAAAACATACACGCCCCACACATGTTCATATTTCAAGGTGCACTAATTTATTGCATGCGATGATTAAGGCTGGCCATAATGGTGGTATCTTAGCTGGTATCATGCACACGGGAATAGCAAACATGCTGATGTGGCAAAGAATTAAAGAAGAGAGGGGGGTTAGAGTAACTAGTGTTCATGCATGCATTGGTAAACACATTTTTTTGTGAAGAACTACAACATTAGTTGAGTACTTTTGCAGACTTGAAAAACTATTCCACCGCCTCTACTATCTTGCTAAGAGTAGGTGAAAATTTTGAATCGAGCCCTTTAAACTAGAAGGGAGGTAGTGGTACTCTAATAGCTAGGTGTGTAAGTCATCTTATGAAAACCAAATAATCCCAAAACACGTAGGCACGGTGCATTAACTTCTACCTCGTTTCTTGTTTCTTGACATATCAACCAATAAGAGATGAGGGTGTGCATTTTTAATGACCTAAGACTATCAAACATGACATGCAGTGGTTAGTTCATTGCATGCAATACTATTAATTAGCAAATAAACATTAATGTCTCTCGTTTTCCCCTCCTCCTTGGTCACGGTGCACAGCCTAAGATGACTTACTCACCTTGACGGAGGGAGTATCAACATTCACAATGTCAAATCAATATTTTTACACTTATTATAAAACATAGTTCTTATACTCATTATAATCAGTATTGTAGATATTGATATTTTTAGTATAAATTTGGTCGTGGGATTTCATTGATGCCTGTCAAAGCGTGGAGGAAGCGGAGCTTAGGGCTTGCATTGCCGGTCTCCACATAGGTATTTCTCTTCATAATCCTGTAATTTTAGAGACTGATTTCGCTTTTATGGTAGCATCTCTTGCATCGGGGGACTATGACAGGTCTGCTATGCATGACCTGAAGATGAAAGCGTTGAGCATCTCAAAGTTGATCAACAATCTTCAATTGTCAAAGATTAGCCGTTCGGCCAATAAGGTGGCACACTTAATCGCTAAGTATAGCTTTGACAATAGATTAGATTGTATTCTTGTAAATAACGTACCGCCCTGTGTGGTGAATATTGTATCGAATGAATGTACTGGTGTGGCTGGTTAATTAATATAAGGTGGTGTTAAAAAAGTATAAATTTGGTCAAACACTTTGCAAATGGTTGACGGGAGTAAAAAGGCCAGAGGGAGTATCATGCATGCAGAGTAGGCAAATTTTTTTTGCTCATTTATAGCCGGTCAAAGTCTCAAAGGGCGCGACCGCGCGAGGGAGGCGAAGGTCACGGGAGGCGCGACGGTTGACAGAATTAAGTGAAGTTACATCCACGCGCCGGCATGGCGTGCGAACAGGAAGAAGCTATATCGTCAGGCCTACGATATGAGTCTATTAGACATGACATCTAGTGGGTCCCGCATAGTTCTCGAGAACTCTTTGGGGGCTTGCAGCCGTTTATCCACCACGCAAGCCAGCAACCCACGCCGTTCGCCCTACTCGTCCCCGTCTTCTACCTCACAACAGTTCGCTCCCAGTCATCCCGTCCTTTCACATTAGTTCGCTCCCAGTTTTTGCGGGGTACAACAGTTCAACTTCTCCTAACCCTCCTCCAAAATCCATGGCCTCCCAAATCTCCATGGTCGCCACTGAGTACCGTGTTAGAGCCATCACCGCGATCAGTTCATCGTCATCTACACGTGGATCCATGACGGTGAAAGCATGGCTTGCTCGCTTCCTACGCATGTTCAGCAGTTCAACGGTTGAGTGGGTGTTGGGCTAGATGTTGAGTACACCGCAGTCCTAGGACGAGAGAAGGATCTAAAGGACTAAGAGAGGAAGAAGCCCATTGTGATCCGTGTTTGCATACATAACGCTTGCTTGGTCTACCACATATGCCATGCCGACGTTGAGTGCCGTGGATTTTAAGAACTTCCTCAAGGACAAAAGAGTGAAATTACATCTTGAGGCTTTAAGAACGACATGGATGTCTGCGTTGGATAGGTCTCGTTGTAGGCCAGCCCTTCAATCTCCGTAGGCAAGCTGGTGTCCTTCTCTCAACCTTCAATCTTGACCTGGCAGCAGCCATGATTGATCCTTCAGACGCTAAACCGAAGAAACCTCATCACGAAGTTTCATCATGCATGGGAGTCGAAGACATTAGATGAAGATCATATCAGACGCAGCAATGGATGCCTACCTTTGTTTAAATATCTACAAGGGTTGGATGAAGAAGCGAGCCCAGGTCCGGTTTAAGCAAAGAAGCATCGGTGAAGAGGAAGAGGAAGAGGACGAGGACGAAGTCGAGGACGTGGACTCGGACTCGAGTAGGTGGCGATCTGCTGTCGCTCATCTTGGTTCTATCGCAGGTCAAGCGGACTAGTTGCTTAGTTTATTTTCAAGGGTGTGTTGTCTTTGAGGCCCCAGCAGAACTATGTTTATGTTCTTTCTCGTTATTTGAACTCTTTAGTACGCTGTAGTACTAGTACTATGTCTTACTACTGTTCTTCTTGCAGCTTGGTACTCATCGTCAGATCTTCGTATTCCTCTCAGATTTAATACATTCATACTAGTAGTATAATTTGGGTCAGTCGATTTGTGAAAGAAGTTCGACAGAGCGAAGGAAGAAGACGACAGAAGAGGTGGAAGAAGCCCTTCTAGCCATCCATGTTGCATCAAACGGCTCACATGAGTCGACCGACCCAAATTGCTCCTTCAGATTGCAGGATCCACGTGGCATTCAAGGTCTCGAAGGTAGATTCGCGTCCGCACCGGTTTATGGGTCGACGCTGTAGGCTGACCGGCTTCCGCCGCGACAGCCACCATGCGCGCCTCCTCCGTGCGGGTGGAGACGACAATGACACGCTAGTTCCTCCTCGCCGGCGTGCTGGAGCACGCGCTCGTCCTCCTCTTCGTATGCTGCGTGCATAGACGCGGATCCACCAGCTGCTCGCGTGCTTGGCAGCGCGGTGGCATGGCAAGGAGGGACTGCAGACGACGTGAGCAGGCGAGCCTTCGGCTTCATGGCACAGGGATGGCAGCGACACGGCGGTGATGGGCGAGAAATTGTTGGCCGGAGCAGGCGAGCGTCGGCATGCGCAACGACGGCGGCGGCATATTGATGAGTGCGCGTGTGGGAGCTTACTTTAGTTTTATATAAGGTTGGTCAAACTTAAAAGAAAACCGTACTAGTACACGTAAACATTAGACTTAGGCAGCGCTTTTTTTTGAAGTTAGTACCACAACCACGATACGGAATCTTGTGCAAGCGCGTGAACCGTGGCCGCGCGGTTGATCAAACGGTGCGTCACTGTGTCGCGCTCGAAGGACATCCACCGAACCTTTTTGTGTGTGTGTGAAAACAATCCTCGAATATTACTCAACTTTTTTTCCTGGGAAAGTTCTTGACGCTGCAATATTTCCATATATTTGAATTTAGCTCCAGTTTGTGTTTATTTGGATTTGGACGTTTTAGGTGCGCCCTAGTTTTTTAATACTTATTTTGTGTGTGTGACTAAGAGAGAACATGTGTATGTGTCCATATGTGTGTTGTGGCGGAAGGGCAATGTGGAGACGGTGTGCATGTGATACAGACATAGAGAGGTGTGAATATGCAAATGATCATGCATGAGTGAGACATAGACAGATGCCGATACGTTGTGTATACATGAGAGAACGGTCTTCTAGTTTACTTGTGTGTGTGTGTGAGAGAGAGAGAGAGGAGAGAGAGGAGCATCCGTAACACAACAACCATCTCTCTCGATTCGTCCGTCCCTCGCACGATCGCATGCAACACATGCATCAACGCGCACATTTTGACACCCTCACCCGACCCCTGCCCACCTCAAGGCCCGCACAATCTCTTCGTGAATACCCATTTCTCTCCTTAGGTTTGTTTTCTCTCAATATCACACACACACACGCACACACACACACACACACAACACAACACAACACACACACACACTCCCCCGAGCACACAATTCATCCCCATCCAAGGTTATGCGGCGACCACTCTCGCTTGTGCTTCTTTGCACCCCAACATGCACAACACCTCAATCTTCAAAGAGGGCATCGAGCAGATCGAAGATGGCGACCACACCGCGCTAGAGAATGCGGGGTCATTTGGAAGCAAGGTGATGTGACGACGGCTGACTAACTCCTCCCCCACCCTCTCTCTCTCCCTCTTGCACAAAATTACCAATCCCTCTCCCCCCCGCACAAAATTGTCAATCCCTCAACCCACGAGATCCTTCCCCTCTCTTCCATGTTTTTCAGCTCTCTCATCAAACATGTTGTCTCTTCTCCTTCCACGTATACAGAATCCGGATGCACACGCATCTCACGTATATTACATGTCTCCATCTTTCTCACAGACCTAACTTCTTCCTCTCTCTTTCTCTCTCTCTCTCTCTCTCTCTCTCTCTCTCTCTCTGTCTCGTTAGGTTTGTCTCCTACTCTCTCGTCCACATACATACAATCTTTCCCGCCCTATCTGCTCCATCTTCAAAAGCTCTCTCTGCACGTTTCATTCACACATTGGGATATGTCAAAATGTTGCTTCTATAATGGCTGATGTAGATTTATGGTTATTTTTGTTGCATCCTACAAAGTAATAATAACTATGAAGTGCATTTAGATTCTCACTTGACTGGGATTATGTGAGTTTGAGCATGTTGTGAAGTACTATAGACCTTGTATACATCTTGGGATTCGACAATGATTGTAACTATTGAATTGTATAGACCATTACATTCGAAGTCAATAGCCTAATATATTTATTTCACAATTTCAACAAATGATTAGTTCACTACAAACTAAGAAAACAAATGTGTACTCCCTCGCTTTTATTTAAGTCCGCAGATTAGCATTGGTCAAAGTCAAGTTTTGTAAACTCTCGTAAAGCTTATAACAAAAAATATTAACATATACAATAACAAATAAATACCATTAGATTCATTATTGAATGTACTTTCACATCATACATATTTGTTATGGTAATTGTTTATATTTTTCTATAAACTTGGTCAAACTTTAGGAAGTTTGACTTTGGTCAAACCTAATATGCAGAGTTTACTACTACTACTCGCTAGTTGCTTAGCCGAATCACTCAACACGCCACACGGGAGTCCAAAGGTCACAAAATTTTGAGGTCGGCGGAAAATCTCCCGCGACCGATTCGAGCGATGGGAAGTTACCATCATAGCCTTCAGAATAAAGCCTACGGATGACGCTTGGTAGGGGCTGTTTTCATAACTTCAGTTCACCCTACCCAGCCAACCCCACCCCGGCACCCATAGTAGTACACCCGAATACTCCCCATTTTCTATCCCCACCGCAAAATAGACTTCTCCACGGCACTGCAGCCTTCGTGCTCCTCCCCTCTACATCGGCGCACTCGTCCACCGCAGCGCATCTGCCTTATCGACGACCTCGTACGCCGCACTGGAGTCGGTCCACCGCCGTCGTCATACACGAAGCCTCTTCCCCGGCATTGTCTTCCACGATCTCGGATCTGCTTCCCAGAAGCCAATGCCAAGCGCAGAAGTACCACCGTCGTGGACAATGAACTGACTCCCGTTGCCGACCATGACTCACAGAGGCCGCCGCGACCATCATTCTCCTCCTCGATTGGTAATGTGTGTATTGAATCACTTAGCAAGACATGTGCGCTCCAATTTTGTTCATACCTACCCTTCAAATTCCACGGTGCTATTGTTCCGTAAAAGTAATTGGTTATAGCCAACATTGTCCAACAGAATATCACTTGTAATTGTGCGTCGCTCAGATCGCTATTTGTGCTTGGTAGGTTTTTCATCCGCAACCGAGAGTGTGGCAAATGATGGAAAGGATTTTAGAGCTAGCAAGATGCCCATGCTGCACGCATCAAGATGCATTTGTATGAGTAGTTTATCTTGTGGGAGAAAAGGATGAACGAGAGAAGGCCTTATTTGCAAATCTGGAGAGGGGTATGGGTATCTTTTGCAAAATTCCCATTTGTTTCTTCCTATCTCGCCGATATAAATCGACGACCTATATTGCAAGAAAAAAGTATAGAGAAAAAAGTAGACAATAAAGGAAGTAGAGATAAATATTAAATATTAAATATTAAATAAATATAACAAGAGAGAAGAGAGTAGAGATAGCAGAGACGCGGGAAAGGATCGCGCTGCGGGGAAAAAGCGGCGGGGCGCTTAGTTTTGGCGTGCGGCGTCCGACGCGCTTTATAAAATCCAACGCCCTCCCACCGCTATGTGCCTTGCCACCGCTCTGTGCCTCGCCACCGCTCTGTCCCCGCTCTTTTTTTTCGCCCCCGCGGCCACCGCCGTGTCGCCAGAAACTTGGGGATACCGCGGCGTCGTGCGCGCGCTCCGCGGCTTCCCGCCGAGATCCATTCATGGATGCGCCTCGGCCTCAGCAATTTAGACACCGCCAACGAGGCCGCCCACAGACAGACGACGGGCGGCGTGGCGCTTCGGTGGCCTCATAGAACATTGAACTTCCCCAATGTGCCGACGCTGAGCGGGCGCAGAGTCTTCGACCTGCCGCGGCTTAGCACCGACGAGGATCGTCGCGACAACCGGAGGCAGGAGCACCGTCCCGGCATCGCCGAGATGGACGAGGAAGCCATGGCGCTGTGGCGCCAACACTTCCCGTAGGACATCATCAACGAGCGCGAGTTCTACACGCAAAGGAGGGTGGAGAGGGATAAGAGGAGGGCTGAGCAAGCCGCCTATCGCGAGGACAAGCATAGGCGAAAAGCGGACGCTCAATTCAACATGAGGCTAGGAGCAGTGTCGCCCTGGGAATCCGATGATAATCGGTATCTTCACGCCTACAGTCAAACGTCGGAGGAGGACATCACTGAGGAGGAGTCGGACGACGAGGAGTAGTTGAATTATCTTTTTTTATCTATCTATGCTGAGAACTATCCTCTACTCTCTAGTATCTACTTCTCGATCTCAGCACTATAAACACTTTTTTAAAGCGTCGCGCGTTGCGATTCTGTTGGAGATGCTCTAACATGGCATACGAGTGCTTTAATGTTGCCCACAAGATGCGCGAGTATTACTAGTAGTATATTTTTCTTGCCATGTTGAGATTTTAAAACCACGAGTGCGAACATGCAGAGGAGCAATGAAGACCAAACACGGGATATTCGGGACATCTTCAAGGAGCATGGCAAGTTAAAGAGGAGCTGCACCGAACCTGTAAAAAGAGCTTTGGTAAGTAACACCCTTTCAATTACTTTCATTTAGCCTCGTGTTCCTCGGTGTGTATATGTTGTAGTTTCTGTTTCTCTTAAGCGTGGTGTTCTTCGATGTGTAATAAGAAGAGTCTTAATCGTCCTAATGCTTTCATTTTTAGCTTGATGTAGGAAGTGGGTGTTCTCACCTTGTAGTCTATTTTTATATTTCTTTTCCTTTTGAATTCACTTCTCCGAGTTACATTTATCCGCTTCTACTAAATGGATCTAGGTTGCTCGAGTATTGATCTAAAAAGAAGTAACTTCATGTCGATGCGTTCTGCGAGGAGGGAAGTATGGTCAACCTCGAGATCATGTTTCCAAAATGAGGCTGGATTACACACAAGGTGCCGTTCCCTAATGATCTTTGGATTAGACACAAGGTGCAAATTCCCAGATGATTTGGATTACACACAAGCCGTGGAGTTGTCACTGTTCGTGTCCTTGTGGCATTAGTAAAGGCTGAAATAAAGCATGCAAGCAGCCCTTGAGAAGGTAGCTGAGTTCTGAAGAAGTTTAAAAGAGCAATCGGATGCTCTCTTCACCCAATCCAAAGAAGAGATGGAAGAAGCGTAAATAAGCTAGCAGAGGCAGAGCAAGCTAGGCGTCTCTCGCTATCTAAAACTGTTGTCAATACAAAATTTCCTTCACAATAGCTAGGTTCAAATGTTTATCCAACAGATCCCTGTTGATGTCTCGTGCATCTACCGATGTGGCACAATTTTTTTCAGTCATGTAATAACAACAATTACTTTGCAAACAATAATGATTTAAACATTGACATGGTATAGTTCACGCACAAGCCCGACATTCCAAGTTCAACTTCCACATCAAACTCATGTTCACAGATATCTGCACATTCATACATAATGTCCACAACCATGATTCACTTCAAAGCCAAAAAATGTGAGGAGAGTTATAAATAAAGAAAAACATCTACTAGTTCCTGCTACCAGTGCGAGCACAACAAGTAAAGACCATGCGTAAATTAATTATATTTTAGTCATTTTTTGTGTTCTAAAATGCCTGCCGGCTCACGGAAGGACGTGTTGCTGGCACACGCACGGATTCAATGAAGGCATGCAGGGTAGTCTTAAGCTGGTTGCACGCGGCGAGGAGGCGTGCTTAGCCGGCTCAGAGCGAAAAGTGCCCTCTTGGGCCAAGACTTGGTTCAATGCCTGCACTATGAGAGGTCGCGTCCGTGTCAGAGCAATCACTCCCTCCAGTCCTTTTTTGTTTGGGTATAACAAAATCTCGTTTTCCATTCACATTTCAAGTAAAATTTGTGGACAAACTTTAACCCAAAGTACGATGGGGACTAGTAAACCAGAATGGAGGTAGTAGTTTTTTTAATCAAAGAAGGGTTTCCCCTTCCGATTTTCATTAGCCCTGTTTGGATCATGGGGTTAGAGCTAGTTTGGGTTAGTTGAGGGCTCAAATAACCCAAAAGTATCCAAACAGGGAGGGTTAGAGTGGGCAAGTTCCATCTAACCCAACTATCCCAGTGGAGAGGTGCTTATTTGGGTTAGAGTGGGTTAGAAAATAACTCTAACTCTAACTGTGTTAGAGTATCCAAACAGGCCATTAACGAAAACCCAAGATCTAAATCTAAACCATAGTATTTGCCCTAGAACTACCAGGTTTAACATCTCGCAACATAAACCCATACAACCATACGCCAAGGAGGTACGTAGTACTATGAATTCCATTTTCGCTCCATACCAATCGTTCTAAAAACTACTTACTACTTATAACGTGCCATTGAAAATTGGAACTCTTAACCCCGCTAAAAACGATATTTTAAACGTGGCTACTCGATCTGTGGCAACTGGCAAGCCACCGCGCTCCAAGTCGTTCACCTGTGGTCCCGACCATCAACTCCTATGGATCAAATTAACACGCGAGCTGACTATTCCTACAAAGGTGCTCCACCACATACCCGGTACCCGCGAATGTAGCAATCGTGCACCTAGGGTTTTAGGGTTTATTTGTTAACGTTGCCTTTATGTAACACTCATGTGTGCGAGACAACGAGAGGCCGACTGCGTGCATGTGCCTCTTCTCTTCGTATATGTACTCCACCGTTTGTCTGGTGTCCAAAAAATTATAATAACTACTAGCAATGTGCCAATGCGTTGCCACACGATCAAAGTAGATTAATACATATTCACCGATTTGATGGAAAAAAAAGTCTAGTTTTGAAATATGTATATCACTAAAAATATGTTATGTTTCACTCAAAATATATTCCTTTGGCGGTTTTGATGAGATAAGGGAGGAATGTTGTTGGTTTGAAGATTCGAGAAGTGGTATATGTCTAATTTCTACTCTTACTAGTAAGATGCTGTC
This sequence comes from Aegilops speltoides, assembly GCA_021437245.1. Taxonomy (NCBI): domain Eukaryota; kingdom Viridiplantae; phylum Streptophyta; class Magnoliopsida; order Poales; family Poaceae; genus Aegilops; species Aegilops speltoides. The sequence goes on along the minus strand of CM038141.1, from coordinate 90,224,175 downwards.
GTGCGCTGCACGAACATCAAGATCTTGTGGGAGAAAAGGATGAACAAGGGAAGGACTTATCGCAAATGTGGTGAAGAGCGGGTAATTGCCATATTTTCCTTCCTATCGTCGAGATATAAATCGGACGACCTACATTGTAGATGGCGGGCCCACCATCATCACCAACTCTATTTTTATCCCTACTCTTATAAAAAGCATTGTCGGTGATGATCGTGCCCGCCATCCTCGAATATAGGCCGCCCTATCTATATCTCGACGGACAGAAGGAAACTATGGCAATTTTTAAAAGATACCCACACCCTCTCCACATTTGCAAATAAGGCCTTCCTCGCTCATCCTTTCCCCACAAGATAAACTACTCATACAAATGCATCTTGATGTTTATAAACACATGGGCATCTTGCTAGTTGTTGCAAAAAGCCCATGTGTGTGTGAGAGAGAGGGAGAGTGGAGGAGGACGGAGTGCATGTGTGACAAAGACACAAGGAGTGTGTGTGTGATAGGTATCAGCTTAAAATGAGGCGATAGTGTGTGTGTGCACGATCGAGAGGGCGTGTCTCAATAAGGGAAGAAAAAGCTACATAGATACAAGGAGCAGGAGAGAGACATGTATGCGATGGTGGAAGCACGAGTGTGCGGGTGTATAAACTTATCTAGAGGCTAGCTAGTCGATAAATGTTTGTGAGAGAAATACGAGTCGGGGTGCGAAAGCAAGAGTTTTGTGTGTGTGAGAGAGAGACGGTAGTCGGGAAGGGGAGTGGAAGCAGGGGTTATGTGTGTGTGTCTGTGTGTGAGAGAGAGGAGACGGTAGTCGGGGTTGTCTGATCGGTAAACAAATGAATAATGTGAGTCTGGGATGGAGACGAAAAGGAGACCACAACAAATGTTGTGTCTACAGGAGAGAGAGAGAGAGTAATTTTAGTGGTATGAGTCATATGTAGAGACATATAGGGTGTGTGAGAGAATCCCATAGAGAGAAAGACAAAGTGAAAGACGAGTGGAAACTGTGTGTGTGGCGGTGAAAAAGAAAGCTTAGGTACCAAGTGATACTAGAGAACAGTAGAGACGTGAGAGATAATGAAAACTGTGTAATGTATCTATACTTCTATATCTATACTACTATTAAACAAGCAAACATGTTGCCCTGGCGAACGAAAATTCTGCCATCCCAATCCCACGTACGCACAGCTAAAAAAAAAAAGTAACGACAAACCGGAAAGGTCCGCGATCACGCCCGTGCCCTTCGTCCAACCTTTCCCCAACCTCGCGTTCTTCCTCTCCCCATCGAGGGCCGCCGCCACCGCCGCGTCTACGATCTCTCCCACAGGCACGACTCGCTGCCCTCCCTGGTCGCTGCAACTCGCACCTCACCTCAATCGCCACCAGCCTCCCCCTCCACTACATCGCCTCGACCTCCAACGCCCGATCGTATACATACCTGATTTCAGGCGAGCGACGCGGTCAACACGGGGCGGCGGCGGCGGCTCGATGCAGGGGCTCTGGCGGGGCTGGCGTGGATCTGGCGGATGGCAGGTGGATCGGTTCGACGACGGGAGGCTCTGGCGAGTCAGAGAGATGGCGGCGGCGGCTGAGCTCCTCCATGGCCTGTTGCGGTTCCAGGGAGAGAGAGCTTCGAAGGTGGGAAGGAGATAGTGAAGAACAGAAGCAAGGGAGAGGAGGAAGGGCGGGGGCGCGGCAGCCTCGATGGTGTACCTCCGGTGGCGACATCTCCGGCAAGAGGCAACGCACGGCGCCAACGCGAGCCTACGGGGCGGCGATGGCATGGAGTTGCAGGACATCCCCTTGCTCCGAGACGCCTTCCGCGGTGGACTGAGAAGTCAGCAACGCCACGAAGACGTCCTCACCGAGGCCAATGGTCGTGCTCCACTCGCCCTCTCATCGGATCATCATCGGAGACCAAAGGTCGCCGTCCCATGATTTAGACATTGATTCAGTACTACTATTAGCTTAACATGTAAAGGAACAAGACGGCTCACAGATCACAGCCTCACAGGTGTGTCGATCTTGATCATCTCATTCACTGCTGTCATATTAGGAAGTGCTTATCCTCTCATACGCAGAGGCTCTGCATCTGGAGAGTATCGAGCTAGCAGACATATTAGGAAGTGTTGGTACTGTGGAAGACCCAATAGGATTAGTCATCGATCTTAGTGAAGCAGAAGACGCACAGGTGTGTTGGTTCTGGATTCTCTTATTTGTGTTACATCTCTTCTCTATGACTTTCATTCATTTTTTTTCTTCTGCATGAAATGATCTACCAGGAGATAAATGGTGAGCGATCCTCTGTCAACCACATTCCTGATTCCTCGCTTGTCCCTTGTTCAGTGGATTAGTATTTTTCTGTCAATGGTGAGCGATCCTCTGTCAACCTCATTTATTTTTTGGTCTACCTCATTTATTTTTCTGTCAACCTCAAGAAAATTTCATGGTAAGATCATAAATGTGCAGGAAGATATACCTTTGTGCAGTACGAGTGGAGCTGGGTTAGAGTGATGTACTTTTTGTTCTTGGAAGTCATATGCTCTAACTTGAGTGATCCTAAAGAAGCAAGCAACTAGAGCAGTTTTCCTTCTGTAGTGTTTGTTTAGTTTGGGCCATCGTTAAGGTCAGTTAAGTGTAGTTGATCTCTTTTTTCTGATGCACTATATTGCAATGATCTGTTTTTAGTGTCATGGGCCATAGTTCACTTCGGTTAAATTATTTAATATCTCATATATTACAGTTCAATTCAGTCAAGTTTCAGATTTGCAGCCATAGTGAACTTCAGTCAATTTTTCTTCAGTCAAGTTTCACTAATTTGAAGCCACAGTTCACTTCAGTCAAGTTTCACTGATTTGTTCCCCCACAAAAAAAGATTTTTCACTGATTTGCTCTTGCTGCTGTCGGATGGCTGACGAACTATCGATACGAGAAGGACGTCCCACGGCTGTAGTTCATAGTACGTCAGAGGATCGCGTTCCGGATTGACATGGAGTCATGGCTCTTGGTCTTCTCCCCCTCAAAGTTTGCATCGGTGCCTATGATCCCTCCATGGAGTCTTGATATGAAGCATTAGGTACAAGAAGCAGCAAAGCTCAAGTTTTATGTTCTTTAGCTTCTAGCCAGGAAGAACAAGTCACCACAGTAGTCATAGAAAAAATACGCGAGGTTCACATAGATCTTTATTCGTTTAATAGTATTGTCGTATGCATTTCATAATTGATATTTGTTGAACCAGTAAAAAAAATATTGATCAAGGAATTTAACTGGCGCTACATCAAGATAGTGTTGCACCTTACATATTAAAATTGATACTTCTGTGCAAGTTTTCTATGGCAGGGGCCAGGGGAATTTTTCGGCGGTGTAAGTTTTGAAGGAAAATTCCGTCGATAGAGAAAGTAACAAATTGCATGATTTACTGATCATGTACATTTTGATAATTTCTTTGATCGTGTTTGTTCTTGATGTACAAACAAAAAAACACAGGTAGAGAGGATATCTTTTTTCAAAATGTTTTCTTTGTAATGAAATGGGGGAGAAAATGTTTCTCAATATATTCATTTGTACTATGCCTAAAATATGTTCTATTTATTTTCCCCGTGCTATTCTTCAGGACCAAAGCCGCTGCACATATGGGACAAGGAGGGTGAGTTAATCACTGCTTGAGGTTCTTTAAAGTTCAATTCCTTCAATTCCTATGTTGTGAATATATCTTCGTTGGAAACCTAAAGTATTATGAGCTTCTGATTATAGCAAATGAAGATCTGCAAGCTGCCATTTGCCTTACTCATATTTCTGTTGTTGGTGTGACTTAGACATTGAATATGGTTTGGCAGCAAAGGTGTCATTGCCTATTGCCTACGTTGGAGATTACATGTGCTCTAGGCTGCAATTTGGCTTTGTTTCTGGAAAGTACATGTGATGGTTGTTAACTATTATTTTCATATAATTTTTGTCTGGCTGGCACGGCACCTATAATTATTAACTCATTGCACCTTCTATGATTTAGCTACATTGAGAAATGCGTAAGCATATTAAGAATTACCGAGATAAATAGTTTGTGTCTTTATATAAACGACCCTAAACTATAGCACTCATTTGCAGTATAGTTGGTTTGTATATTCTTTTAATCTATTGGAATAACCGAATAATGTATGTAAATTCTCACATCTGGTTGTAATATTAGTCGATACGTGCATTGCACGTGCAAGCTTACTAGTAATAATAGGGAGAGTGTGACACTTCTCAAGGGAGACGTCGAGAGACCATGTTTGCGAGGATAGGAGAAACATGAAGTGAGCATGCGGGTGAGCTGGAGAAAAGAGAGTGATAGCTACATGAAGGAGCATGCATGCGAGAGAGATGGGCGTGAAAGGAGTGAACAAAAAAGGGATTGAAATATTTGAATTCGAGATGATGATACATGTAATCCATACTCGAACCAAAATTGATCTGTCAAACATGCATACTCATATGAATTCACGCACATCTATGTTATTTAATATGTAGATATTACTGATCCATACATTTTAGTAAAACATAATTTGGTTATTTTTTTTCGAATTCAACCTTAAGATTTCGAGATCGTTGTATTTGTAAAATCATATTATACACATATAAAGGAGCAGAATTCTTTGTTGTGCTTTTGAAAGTATATATAAAAAATGATATATATAGAATGTAATTCCAATTGAAAATGGATCCCGCCCAAAATAATAGAATACAAACGGGATTCGAATTGAGTTGGCATGGTAAATGTGCACTCTGCAAAATTTGAACGAAGCGGGGAAAGTCGCAAAGAATCACCAAACCAAAATCATGAGATGGAAATCACTCGCCTATCCTCGCCACGCAAAGCCTATATGTTGGATTTCTATAGGTTTCAATAGGGGTAGGTTTGTAATTTCACCCAAACGTGACATAACCGCCTCTCACCCGGATTCATACACGGTGGGTGTCGTGGTGGGCGCACGGCAGATGCCAAGGGATGGCTAAAGAGAGGAGGAGGCTCGAGGGCGCTGGTGGGCTCCAGAGGCGAGGTTGGCATGCGCGCGCCAGGACGGACATACCTGTGTTTGGGGCTCTCCGAGAGATAACACCCTAGTCCCGCCAAGTTTTGTTAGATGATGGATAGTACAATGTTGCTCTCGAGTCAGATGGAGGAGGAAGGAAGCCGCCAAGGCTTGGGGCTGCTCCTTCTCTCCAGATCTTTGCTGGGTGGCTAGTCCTATGCTTCTACTTCTTGCTTTTCATCTCCGTGTGTTGTATGGCGATGTCGATTCGATCATGTGACGCCCCTGTGGGCATGGGTTCCTTGGGGGTTTTATAGATCAACCCACCCAGGGTTACAATGGTAATATGCCGAGTCAAGGTCCAGATTGCCGGTGCCGGGACTCGAGCTGGGTCCCGCCAGGGCTTGTGGTTCATTGGGTTCCCTAGGCATGGGCCCGCGTGCCTAGGGGGGCTGTGTGCCGCCTTGTCGATCGTCGTGGCGTGGCCGAAGTCGAGTCGCAGTGCGGTTCTCCGTCAGCCGCCGCTTCTTCGCCGCCGCCAGTGAGGGGGGGAGCATCAGAGCCATGCCACCTTGGTCACGGTAGGTGAGGGGCATTGTTGCCATGTCCCGGCTGACCACAGGCATGGTGGAAATACTGTTGCCTTGGTCATTAGTGATTTGGGTCTCGTCCCATCATACGACCTGGATGGGACGGGAGCTGACCCATGGCTGGCTTGCCGTGGAAGTCTTGGTTGCGTCGGGTCGAGTTGCCATGCACCAGTTGCTGTGGCCAGGTTGACATACCTTGCCGTGTTGGAGAGTTGGGCCGGGTTGCGGGCCCGCCGTCGAGCGACCGCCAAGCTGCGTCTTGGGTTATGGGCGATGCGGCCCCGCTGCTTTTGAAGAGGATCCGGTTCCGCTGACCGCCGGGGTTCATCCTCGACAAGAGTCCCCGGCCGTGAAGGTCCACCGTCTTCTGATGAGTGGGCCTTCGTAGTTTCCCCCTTGAGCAAGGTGGATTCTACGAATGCCGGGTCCAGCAACACCCGCTGTGTGCCGGTTTTCTCGGAAACCGGATCGCGACATCCCGGCCGTGGCAGGAACCGAGGAGTCTGCCAAATCTTGAGGTGACCCCTAGGGCTTCACGCAGGCGCGACGTGACGCCCGGAAGTCGGAGGGCTCGACCGCCACGCTGCGGACGGACCGGCGACGAATGGCCGCCGCCGCCGCCGCTTTGGGCCACGCTGCTGATTTATTGTGGTGTCGGGGCGGTTGCACTTCCCGGCGCTTAGTGCACGCAGACGCGCGCACTTATTGCGGGTAGTGGAACGGGCGTGTAGACGATCCCACTTCCCCACGCTTGAACGGGGCTTATAAATTGAGGGGCAAGGGCGGCGGACACCATTCTCGCCGCACCCTCTGTCCCCTCGCTCGTGTTTCGCTTTTGCCACCGACGCACACCGCCGCAATTGCAGCCTCGAAAGCAGAGCCTCCTCCGCCGCCGTCTTCTTCTTCGCTTATCCATGGTGCTGCCGTTGGGCTCTTGGATGGGCTCCAACGTCACCCCCGAGGGCATCACACAACTCGAAGCCATGGGCGCTTGCCATGGAGACGGACGTCGGCATCCACTGTCGCATGGCATGAGCAATGGCCCCGACCGAGGCGATGGCGTCGTCTTCCTTACCTACTTTGAGCGCTGGTTCAGCTGCGGTGAGCACCTTCTTCCGCGCCTTCTTGGAGTTCTTGAACCCGATCGCACCATCTTAGCGCCGGCGCCATCGTCCAACTCTCCGGCTTCGTGACCCTGTGCGAGGGGTACCTGGGGGTCAAGCTGACGATCGACCTCCGGGCGCGCTTCTTCTCCTTGAAGCAGCAGGGTCCGTCGGCCGGGGAGTTCGCCGACTGCGGCGCCGCCGTCATCTCCAAGCAGTCGGGGGCAGATTTTCCCAAGATTCCGCTCGAGGATTTTGCCAAGAACTGGCAGAATTCGTTCTTCTACGTCCGCAACAATGGCGTGGACCATATCAATCTTCCCCCCTTCGTCATTGTGCCGCCGCAGGCGAAGACGAATTGGGGCTACTCGCTCTGGCGCCCGTCGCAGGAGATCGTCAACCTCTGCGAGCAGGTGACGATGATGAGGATGTAGGAGGGGCTCACCGGCATGGACCTCCTCGCCGCGTTCATCTCCCGCCGGGTGCTCCCGCTTCAGAGGAGCTCTTGCTTCATCGGCGAGATGATTGGCCTGCAGGACCCCAACCAGATGGGGTCGACGTGGCTATCTGCAGAGCAGGTCGCGCGTGGCGTCAACGACATCTCCAAGGCCAACCTGGAGAGGATTGGCGATTCCGCAAGGCGCCGTATAGCCAGTCGAACCCGGCGTCGCAGGTGAGCGTCTGGTCTCCTTACTTTGCCGCCGCGCATCTTCTTGTTCGTCCCGACGTGACGCGGGAGGTTCTCTTGAACGCTATCCGGCATCCTTACGCCCGGGCTCCGTCGCAGGTGGCGCCAGTGGCACCAAAGGAGCCCACATCCCAAGGCGGCGAGGAGGTGGCCGAGTCCGACACCGGCGCCGGGCACCGAGCCGGTAAATCTTGCATGTTTCCTTCTTTGTTTCGTCTTGAATTGTTGCTCGTGTCGTGGTGAAGGCGATGCTGACGCCGGTTGCTAGTGTAGCGGCGTTGGGCGGGGGAGGCGGCGACGCGGGCGGAGCTGGATCCTTGCATGGGGCGGCGCCGAGCCGCCCGCATGGAAAGGACAGCGTCAAGGCCATGACCTTCGCGGCGCTGGCGGACAAGCCAAGCCAGAGGCCGACCAAGAAGAAGCGCGGGAGGCCGATCCCGGTCCCGGTCTTGATGGGGTAAGCTTTATTTCCTGCTTGCGCCTGGATTTCTAGTTTCTTTGGCTTATTTTGCCTTCTTCTTCAAGTCGCCCATCGCGCTGGCGAGAGCGGCGGCGGAGGCCGCGACCGCCGAAGGGACCGCGTTCCACAGGAGCCGGTCCGACCTTGCCGGTCTGGCTGGGGAGGAGGGGCGAGGCGACTCGGACCTCGGCCTAGATCTGGACGACACCGAGGCCTTAGCCTGGCGGGATAGGAACCGGGCTGAGGCGGAGCTGGAGGCGGCGTTGGTCCAGGCTTGGACCGACGCGGCGGCGGCATGGGCGCGATCCGGCGTGGAGCCGGCCTGGCGCGAGATGCCGGAGGGCACGATGGTGGCGGCGACGGTTTTTGAACCATCGTCGGTGAGGGAGCGCGGCCGTGGGGGCCGGGCTGAGGTGGCGATCCTCGACCAGGAGGTTGTGGAGGTGGGGGGCGATACCCCGCCGCGAGCCGACGTGGTCGAGCGCACGGGGCCTGATGGTGGTGGAGGTGGCGGCTGTTGGGGAACGTAGTAATTTCAAAAATTTTCCTAGGCACACGCAAGATCATGGTGATGTATAGCAACGAGAGGGAAGAGTGTTGTCTACGTACCCTCGTAGACCCGAAGCGGAAGCGATCACAACGTAGAGGAAGTAGTCGTACGTTCTCCTCGCGATCCGACCGATCCCGCGCCGTTATTCGGCGCCCCGAGTTCTTGACACACGACAGCTCGATGACGCCCTCAGACTCCGATCCAGCCGAGTGGCGAGGAGAGTTCCGTCAAGACGACGGCAGGACGATCTTGATGTTTCACCGGCGCAGGTTTCGCTTAAGCTTCGCGACAGATAACCGAGGTGGAATATGGTGGAGGGGGCACCTGACACGGCTAAGGAACGATCTCACGATCAACTTGTGTGTCTCAAGGTGCCCCCTGCCCGTATATAAGGAGGAGGGGGAGGCCGGCCGGCCCTAGAGGAGGCGCGGCCGAGGAGTCCTACTCCTACCGGGAGTAGGACTCCCCCTTTCCTAGTTGGACTAGGTTTGGGGAGGGGAAGAGGAGGGGCGCCCCTCCTGTCCTATTCGGACTGGGGGGAGGGCGCGGCCACCTCTGGCCGGCCCTCCTCTTCTCCTCAAGGCCCACCGAGGCCCATTTACCTCCCGGGGTTCCGTAACCTCCGGTTTTCGATAGAATTCCGTTTTCCTCGGAACCATTCGAACTCCAAACATAGGCTTCCAATATATCAATCTTTATGTCTCGACCATTCCGAGACTCCTCGTCATGTCCGTGATCACATCCGGGACTCGAACTCCTTGGTACATCAAAATACATAAACTCATAATAACCGCCATCGTAACCTTAAGCGTGCGGACCCTACGGTTCGAGAACAATGTAGACATGACCTAGAACTATTCACGGTCAATAACCAACAGCGGGACCTGGATGCCCATATTGGTTCCTACATATTCTACGAAGATCTTTGTCGGTCGGACCGCATAACAACATACGTTGTTCCTTTGTCATCGGTATGTTACTTGCCCGAGATTCGATCGTCGGTATCCAATACCTAGTTCAATCTCGCACGCAAGCAAGTCTCTTTACTCGTTCGTAATACATCATCTCACAACTAACTCATTAGTTGTAGTGCTTGCAAGGCTTAAGTGATGTGCATTACCGAGAGGGCCCAGAGATACCTCTCCGACAATCGGAGTGACAAAACCTAATCTCAAAACGCCAACCCAACATCCGCCTTTGGAGACACCTGTAGTACTCCTTTATAATCACCCGATTACGTTAGACGTTTGGTAGCACCCAAAGTGTTCCTCCGTAAACGGAGTTGCATAATCTCATAGTTACAGGAACATGTATAAGTCATGGATAAAAGCAAGTAGCAACATACTAAACGATCGTGTGCTAAGTCGATGGAATGGGTCATGTCAATCGATCATTCTCGCTAATGATGTGACCTCATTAATCAAATAACAACTCCTTGTTCATGGTTAGGAAACATAACCATCTTTGATTAACAAGCTAGTCTAGTAGAGGCATACTAGTGACATGTTTGTTTGTCTATGCATTCACACATGTATCATGTTTCCGGTTAATACAATTCTAGCATGAATGATAAACATTTATCATGAAATAAGGAAATAAATAATAACTTTATTATTGCCTCTAGGGCATATTTCCTTGATCTCCCACTTGCACTAGAGTCAATAATCTAGATTACACAAGAATGATTCTAACACCCATGGAGTCTTGGTGCCGATCATGTTTTGCTCGTGGAAGAGGCTTAGTCAAGCGGGTGCGCAACATTCAGATCCGTATGTATCTTGCAAATCTCTATGTCTCCGCCCGACTAAGTCCGGATGGAATTGAAGCGTCTCTTGATGTGCTTGGTCCTCTTGTGAAATCTGGATTCCTTTGCTAAGGCAATAGCTCGAGATTGTCACGAAGATTTTCATTGGACCCGATGCACTAGGTATGACACCTAGATCGGATATGAACTCCTTCATCCGCACTCCTTCATTAGCTGCTTCAAGCTGCTATGTATTCCGCTTCACATGTAGATCCCGCCACGACGCTTTGTTTAGAATCGCACTAACCGACAGCTCCTCCGCTTAGTGTAAACACGTATCCGGTCTGCGATTTAGAATCGTGGGATCGGTGTCAAAGCTTGCATCAACGTAACTGTTTACGATGAGCTCTTTGTCACCTCCATATATGAGAAACATATCCTTAGTCCTTTTCGTATTTCAGATGTTCTTGACCGCTGTCCGATGATCTACTCTGGATTACTTTGGTACCTCCTGCTAGGCTTATAGCAAGGCACACATCAGTCGGTACACAAGATTGCATACATGATAGAGCCTATGGTGAAGCATAGGAACATCTTTCATTTCTCTCTATCTTCTGCGCAGTGGTCGGGCATTGAGTCGACTCAACTTCACACCTTGTAACACAGGCAAGAACCCTTTCTTTGCTTGATCCATTTTGAACTTCTTCAAAACTTTATCAAGGTATGTACTTTGTGAAAGTCCAATTAAGCGCCTTGATCTATCTCTATAGATCTTAATGCCTAATATGTAAGCAGCTTCACCGAGGTCTTTCATTGAAAAACTCTTATTCAAGTATCCCTTTATGCTATCCAGAATTCTATATCATTTCCGATCAGCAATATGTCATCCACATATAATATCGTAAATGCTCTGAGCTCCCACTCACTTTCTTGTAAATACAAAGCTTCTCCAAAAGTCAGTACAAACCCAAATGCTTTGATCACACTATCAAAGCGCTTATTCCAACTCGAGATGCTTGCACCAGTCCATATATGGATCATTGGAGCTTGCACACTTTGTTAGCTCCTTTGGATCGATAAAACCTTCGGTTGCATCATATACAACTCTTCTTCCGTAAATCCATTCAGAATGCAGTCTTTACATCCATTTGCCAAATTTCATAATCATAAAATGCGCAATTGCTAACATGATTCGGACGGACTTAAGCATCGCCACGGTGAGAAGGTCTCATCGTAGTCAATCCCTTGAACTTGTCGAAAACCTTTTGCATAAGTCGAGCTTTATAGACGAGAATATTACCGTCCGCGTCGGTCTTCTTCTTGAAGATCCACTTGTTTTCTATTGCTTGCCTACCCTCGGGCAAGTCAACCAAAGTCCACACTTTGTTTTCATACATGGATCCCATCTCAGATTTCATGGCTTCAAGCCATTTTATGAATCTGGGCTCACCATCGCTTCTTCATAGTTCGTGAGGTTCATCATGATCTAGTAGCATGACTTCCGAACAGGATTACCGCACCACTCAGTGCGGATCTTACTCTGGTTGATCTACGAGGTTCTCAGAGTAACTTGATCTCAAGTTTCATGATCAACATCATCAACTTCCTCACTACTTGGTGTAGTGTCTCGTAAACCGGTTTCTGCGATTTAACTACTTTCAAGTAAGGGAGAAGGTACTACTACCTCATCAAGTTCCACTTTCCTCCCACTCACTTCTTTCGAGAGAAACTCCTTCTCTAGAAAGGATCCATTCTTAGCAACAAATGTCTTGCCTTCGGATCTGTGATAGAAGGTGTACCCAATGTTTCCTTTGGGTATCCTATGAAGACACATTTCTCCGATTTGGGTTCGAGCTTATCGGGTTGAAGCTTTTTCACATAAGCATCGCATCCCCAAACTTTAAGAAACGACAACTTTGGTTTCTTGCTAAACCACAGTTCATAAGGTGTCGTCTCAACGGATTTCGACGGTGTTCTATTCAGTGTGAATGCGGCCGCCTCTAGAGCATAACCCCAAAACGATAGCGGTAAATCTGAAGAGACATCATAGATCGTACCATATCTAGTAAAGTACGACACGACGTTCGGACACACCATTACGCTGTGGTGTTCGGGTGGCGTGAGTTGCTAAACTATTCCGCATTGTTTCAAATGTAGACCAAACTCGTAACTCAAATATTCACCTCCACGATCGATCGTAGAAACTTAATTTTCTTGTTACGATGATTTTCAACTTCACTCTGAAATTCTTTGAACTTTTCAAACGTTTCAGACTTATGTTTCATTAAGTAGATATACCCATATCCGCTTAAGTCATCTGTGAAGGTGAGAAAATAACGATATCCGCCACGAGCCTCAACATTCATCGGACCACATACATCAGATGTATGATTTCCAACAAATCCGTTGCTCTCTCCATAGTACCGAGAACGGTGTTCTAGTCATCTTGCCCATGAGGCACGGTTCATAAGTGCCAAGTGATTCATAATCAAGTGACTCCAAAAGTCCATCAAGATGGAGTTTCTTCATGCGCTTTACTCGATATGACCTAAACGGCAATGCCACAAATAAGTTGCACTTTCATTATCAACTCTGCATCTTTTGGTTTCAACATTATGAATATGTGTATCACTACTATCGAGATTCATCAAAATAGACCATTCCTCAAGGGTGCATGACCATAAAAGATATTACTCATATAAATAGAACAACCATTATTCTCTCGATTTAAATGAATAACCGTCTCGCATCAAACAAGATCCAGATATAATGTTCATGCTCAACGCAGCACCAAATAACAATTATTTAGGTCTAAAACTAATCCCGAAGGTAGATGTAGAGGTAGCGTGCCGATCGCGATCACATCGACTTTGGAACCATTTCCCACGCCAAGATCGTCACCTCGCCCTTTGCGGTGTTCGCAATCCGTAGTCCCCTGCTTTGAGTTGCAAATATTAGCAATGTAACCAAGATCAAATACCAGTGCTATCTGCGAGCTCTAGTAAGGTACACATCAATAACATGTATATCACATATACCTTTGTTCACCTTGCCATCCTTCTTATCCGCCAAATACTTGGGGCAGTTCCGCTTCAAAGGACCGATGCGCTTGCGCAAGAGAAGCACTCGCTTTCAGGTTTAGGGCCGACTTGGGTTTCTTCTCTGAGCAAAGAACTTGCTTGCTGTTCTTCTTGAGATTCCTTCTTCTTCCCTTTGCCTTTCTTCTTGAAACTAGTGGTCTTATTGACCATCAACACTTGATGCTCCTTCTGATTTCTACCTCCAGCCTTTAGCATTGCGAAGAGCTCTGCATAGTCTTTACTAACCCTTGCATATTATAGTTCATCACGAAGCCTTTGTAGCTTGGTGGCGGTGATTGGAGAATTTCATCAATGACACAATCATCCGGAAGATTAACTCCCAATTGTGTCAAGTGATTGTAGTACCCGGACATTACGAGTATATGCTCACTAATGTAACTATTCTCCTCCATCTTGCAGCTATAGAACTTATTGGATACTTCATATCTCTCAATCCGGGCATTCTGTTGGAATATTAACTTCAACTCTCGAACATCTCATATGCTCCATGACGCTCAAAACGTCGTTGAAGTCCCGGTTCTAAGCCGTAAAGCATGGCACATCGAACTATAGAGTAGTCATCGCTTTGCTCGCCAGACGCTCATAACATCTGGCGTTGCTCCAAAGAAGAAGTTGTCACCTAGCGGTGCATCCAGACGTAAGCTCTTACGTGCAGCAATGAGGATGATCCTCGTTACGGACCCAATCCGTGTAATTGCTACCATCATCTTTCAACTTTGCTTTCTCAAGGAACGCATTAAAATTCAACGGAACAACAAAGACGAGCCATCTATCTACAATCAAACATAAACAAGCAAGATACTATCGGTACTAAGTTCATGATAAATTTAAGTTCAATTAATCATATTACTAAAGAACTCCCACTTAGAAAGACATCCTCTAGTCATCTAAGTGATCACGTGATCCAAATCAACTAAACCATAACCGATCATCACGTGAAATGGAGTAGTTTTCAATGGTGAACATCTTATGTTGATCATATCTACTATATGATTCACGCCGACCTTTCGGTCTCCGTGTTCCGAGGCCATATCTCGCATATGCTAGGCTCGTCAAGTATAACCCGAGTATTCTCGTGTGCAAAACTGGCTTGCACCGTTGTAGATGGACGAGAGCTTATCACACCCGATCATCACGTGGTGTCCGGGCACGATTTAACTTTGGCAACGGTGCATACTCGGGAGAACACTTCTTGATAATTTAGTGAGAGATCATCTTATAATGCTACCGTCAATCAAAGCAAGATAAGATGCATAAAAGGATAAACATCACATGCAAATCAATATAAGTGATATGATATGGTCATCATCATCTTGTGCTTCATGATCTCCATCTTGCGGCACCACCATGATCACCATCGCCACCGGCGCGACACCTTGATCTCCATCGTAGCATCGTTGTCGCCTCGCCAAACTTATGCTTTACGACTATCGCTACCGCTTAGTGATAAAGTAAAGCATTACGTAGCGATTGCATTGCATACAATAAAGCGACAACCATATGGCTCCAGCCATTGCCGATAACCGGTTACAAAACATGATCATCTCATACAATAAAATATAGCATCACGCCTTGACCATATCACATCACAACATGCCCCGCAAAAACAAGTTAGACGTCCTCTACTTTGTTTGTTGCAAATTTTACGTGGCTGCTACGGGCTTAAGCAAGAACCAGTCTCACCTACGCATCAAAACCACAACGATATTTCGTCAAATAGACTCGTTTAACCTTCTCAAGGACCGGGCGTAGCACACTCGGTTCAACTAAAGTGAGAGAGACAGACACCCACCGGTCACCTTTAAGCAACGAGTGCTCGAAGCGGTGAAACCAGTCTCGCGAAGCGCACGCGTAATGTCGGTCCGGCCGCTTCATCTCACAATACCGCTGAACCAAAGTATGACATGTTGGTAGGTAGTATGACTTGTATCGCCCACAACTCACTTGTGTTCTACTCGTGCAAAACATCAAACCATAGAAAAAACCTAGGCTCGGATGCCATTGCTGGGGAACGAGTAATTTCAAAAATTTTCCACGCACACGCAAGATCATGGTGATGTATAGCAACGAGAGGGAAGAGTGTTGTCTCACGCCCTCGTGAGACCCGGGCGGAAGCGATCACAACGTAGAGGAAGTAGTCGACGTTCTCCTCGCGATCCGACCGATCCCGCGCGTTACTCCGGCGCCCAGTTCTTGACACACGACAGCTCGATGACGCCCTCGACTCCGATCCAGCCGAGTGTCGAGGGAGAGTTCCACAAGACGACGGCGGCAGGACGATCTTGATGTTTCACCGGCGCAGGCTTCGCCTAAGCTTCGCGACAGTATAACCGAGGTGGAATATGGTGGAGGGGGCACCGACACGGCTAAGGAACGATCTCACGATCAACTTGTGTGTCTCAAGGTGCCCCCTGCCCCGTGATATAAAGGAGGGAGGGGAGGCCGGCCGGCCCTAGAGGAGGCGGCGGGAGGAGTCCTACTCCTCAAGGGAGTAGGACTCCCCCTTTCCTAGTTGGACTAGGTTTGGGGGGGAAGAGGAAAGGGGCGCCGCCTCCTTGTCCTATTCGGACTGGGGGAGAGGGCGTGCCACCTCCTGGCCGGCCCTCCTCTTCTCCCTCAAGGCCCACCGAGGCCCATTTACCTCCCGGGGTTCCAGTAACCTCCGGTTTTTCCATAAATTTCGTTTTCCGGAACCATTCGAACTCCAAACATAGGCTTCAATATATCAATCTTTATGTCTCGACCATTCGAGACTCCTCGTCATGTCCGTGATCACATCCGGGACTCGAACTCCTTCGGTACATCAAAATACATAAACTCATAATAAGCATCATCGTAACCTTAAGCGTGCGGACCCTACGGTTCGAGAACAATGTAGACATGACCTAGAACTATTCACGGTCAATAACCAACAGCGGACCTGGATGCCCATATTGGTTCCTACATATTCTACGAAGATCTTTGTCGGTCAGACCGCATAACAACATACGTTGTTCCCTTTGTCATCGGTATGTTACTTGCCCGAGATTCGATCGTCGGTATCCAATACCTAGTTCAATCTCGCTATCGCAAGTCTCTTTACTCGTTCCGTAATACATCATCTCACAACTAACTCATTAGTTGTAGTGCTTGCAAGGCTTAAGTGATGTGCATTACCGAGAGGCCAGAGATACTTCTCCGACAATCGGAGTGACAAAACCTAATCTCAAATACGCCAACCCAACATCCGCCTTTGGAGACACTGTAGTACTCCTTTATAATCACCCGATTCGTTGTGACGTTTGGTAGCACCCAAAGTGTTCCTCCGTAAACGGAGTTGCATAATCTCATAGTTACAGAACATGTATAAGTCATGGATAAAAGCAAGTAGCAACATACTAAACGATCGTGTGCTAAGCGATGGAATGGGTCATGTCAATCGATCATTCTGCTAATGATGTGACCTCATTAATCAAATAACAACTCCTTGTTCATGGTTAGGAAACATAACCATCTTTGATTAACAAGCTAGTCTAGTAGAGGCATACTAGTGACATGTTTGTTTGTCTATGCATTCACACATGTATCATGTTTCCGGTTAATACAATTCTAGCATGAATGATAAACATTTATCATGAAATAAGGAAATAAATAATAACTTTATTATTGCCTCTAGGGCATATTTCCTTCAGTGGCGTCCTGGAGGAGGCACCGCAGGCGGCGGCGCTGGAGGCGCTGTCGGCTATGGAGGAGGTACCGCGGGCGGCGGTGCCTGAGGTGGCGACGCAGGGCGTCCCGGCATTCGGATCGCCGTTGGCGCCGGAAGGGGTGTCAGAGGAGGTGCTGGCCGCGTCGCAAGCGGCCAGCGGGGGGCACGCCTTGGTGCCCCGGCAGGGCGGGCGCCGAGCCACCGTGCCGCTGCCTGCTGAAGGAAATATGCCCTAGAGGCAATAATAAAGTTATTATTTATTTCCTCATATCATGATAAATGTTTATTATTCATGCTAGAATTGTATTAACCGGAAACATAATACATGTGTGAATACATAGACAAAACTATGGTCACTAGTATGCCTCTACTTGACTAGCTCATTAATCAAAGATGGTTATGTTTCCTGACCATAGACATGTGTTGTCATTTGATTAGTGGGATCACATCATTAGAAGAATGATGTGATTGACATGACCCATTCTGTTAGCCTAGCACTTGATCGCTTAGTATACCGCTATTGCTTTCTTCATGACTTATACAAAGTTCCCCGCAACTATGAGATTGTGCAACTCCCTGCTTATCGAAGAACACTTTGTGTGCTACCAAACGCCACAACGAATCGGGTGATTATAAAGGTGCTCTATGTGTTTCCCCAAGGTTCATGTTGAGTTGGCATAATTCGAGATTAGGATTTGTCACTCCGATTGTCGGAGAGGTATCTCTCGGGCCCTCTCGGTAATACTCATCACTTAAGCCTTGCAAGCATGTAACTAATGAGTTAGTTATGAGATGACATATTACGAACGAGTAAAGAGATTTGCCTGTAACGAGATTGAACTAGGTATTGATACCAACGATCAAATCTCGCAAGTAACATACCGATGACAAAGGAACAAAGTATGTTGTTATGCGGTTTCTCCGATAAAGATCTTCAGAGAATATCTAGGAACCAATATGGGCATCCGTGTCCCGCTATTGGTTATTGACCGAGACGTGTCTCGGTCATGTCTACATTGTTCTCGAACCGTAGGGTCCGCACGCTTAAGGTTTCATGATGCTTATATTATGAGTTTATGTATTTTGATGTACCAAGGTTGTTCGAGTCCCTGATGTGATCACGACATGACGAGGAGTCTCAAATGGTCGAGACATAAAGATTGATATATTGGACGGATATATTTGGACACCGAAAGGTTCCGGAGAGTTTGGGAATATACCGAGCACCGGAGGTTACCGAACCCCGGTAAGTATATGGGCCTTATTGGGCCCAAGTGGAAGGAAGGAGAAGGAGAAGGGAGGGGGCGCGCCTCAAGCCCAATCCGACTGGGGAGGGGGGGGCCCCCTTCCTTTCTCCTTCCCCCTTCCTTCCTACTACTAGTACTCCTTCCTTCCCTCCAACTTGATTAGAAAGGAGGGAAACCTACTTGGAGTAGGTTTCCTCCCTATGGCGCCCCTTGGGCCGCCACCTTCTCCCTCCCTCCTTTATATACAGGGGTAGGGGGCACCCTAGAACACACAAGTTGATCATTGATCGCTCCTTAGCCGCAGCGTGCCCCTCCACGATATTACACCTCGGTCATATTGTAGCGGTGCTTAGGTGAAGCCTCGCGACAAGAGAACATCAAGATCGCCACCACGCCGTCAGGTCGACAGAACTCCCCTCGGCGCCTCGCTGGATCGGAGATCGAGGGTGCGCCATCGAGCTGTATGTGTGTCAAGAACTCGGAGGTGCCGAGTAACGGTGCTTGGATCGGTCGGACCGGAGGACGACGACTACTTCCTCTACGCTATGGCCAACGCTTCCGCTTCGGGTTCACGAGGGTACGAGACAACACTCTCCCTCGCTGCTATATCATCACCATGATCTTGCGTGTGCGAGGAAATTTTTGAAATTACTACGCTCCCCAACAAAGGCATCCGAGCCTAGGTTGTATGCGCTGATGTTATATGCACGAGTAGAACACAAGTGAGTTGTGGACGATATAAGTCATACCGCCTACCAAAGATGTCATACTTTGGTTCAGCGGTATTGTTGGATGAAGCGCCTGCACCGACATTACGCTTACGCCACGCGAGACTGGTTTTACCGCCGTGCTTTTGCACACAGTGACTAGCGGGTGTCTGCTTTCTCCAACTTTAGTTGAACCGAGTGTGGCTACGGCCGGTCCTTGAGAAGGTTAAAACGGAGTCTATTTGACAAACTATCGCTGTGGTTTTGATGCGAGGTAAGAACGGTTCTTGCTAAGCCCGTAGCAGCCACGTAAAATTTGCAACAACAAAGTAGAGGACGCCTAACTTGTTTTTGCAGGCATGTTGTGATGTGATATGGCCAAGACGTGATGCTATATTTTATTGTATGAGATGATCATGTTTTGTAACCGGTTATCGGCAATCGGCAGGAGCCATATGGTTGTCGCTTATTGTATGAAATGCAACGCTCTGTAATTGCTTTACTTTATCACTAAGCGGTAGCGATAGTCGAGAAGCAATAGATGGCGAAACGACAACGATGCTACGATGGAGATCAAGGTGTCGCTACGGTGACGATTTATGGTGATCACGACGGTAAGCTTCGAGATGGAGATCACAAGCACAAGATGATGATGGCCATATCATATCACTTATATTGATTGCATGTGATGTTTATCCTTTATGCATCTTATCTTGCTTTGATTGACGGTAGCATTTTAAGATGATCTCTCACTAAAATTATCAAGAAGTGTTCTCCCTGAGTATGCACCGTTGCCAAAGTTCGTCGTGCTGAGACACCACGTGATGATCGGGTGTGATAAGCTCTACATCCATCTACAATGGGTGCAAGCCAGTTTTGCACACGCAAAATACTCAGGTTAAACTTGACGAGCCTAGCATATGCAGATATGGCCTCGGAACACGGAGACCGAAAGGTCGAGCGTGAATCATATAGTAGATATGATCAACATAATGATGTTCACCATTGAAAACTACTCCATCTCACGTGATGATCGGTTATGGTTTAGTTGATTTGGATCACGTGATCACTTAGATGACTAGAGAGATGTCTGTCTAAGTGGGAGTTCTTAAGTAATATGATTAATTAAACTTAAATTTATCATGAACTTAGTACTTGATAGTATCTTGCTTGTCTATGTTTGTTTGTAGATAGATGGCTCGTGCTGTTGTTCCATTGAATTTTAATGCGTTCCTTGAGAAAGCAAAGTTGAAAGATGATGGTAGCAATTACACGGATCGGGTCCAGAATCTCGAGGATTATCCTCATTGCTGCACGTAAGAGTTACGCCCCGAAGCACCGCTAGGTGCCGTGCTCGCCGCCGATGCAACCGACGACGTTAAGAACGTCCGCGAGCAAAGCCAATGACTACTCTATAGTTCAAGGTGCCATGCTTTACGGCTTAGAACCGGTCTTCAACGACGTTTTGAACGTCATGGAGCATATGAGATGTTCCAGAGTTGAAGTTAATATTTCAAGCAAATGCCCGGATTGAGAGATATGAAGTCTCCAATAAGTTCTATAGCTGCAAGATGGAGGAGAATAGTTCACAAGGAACATATACTCGTAATGTCCGGTATAACAATCACTTGATTCAAGTGGGAGTTAATCTTCCGATGATAGTGTCATTGATGTAATTCTTCAATCATCGCCACCAAGCTACAAGAGCTTTGTGATGAACTATAATATGCAAGGGATGAACAAGACTATTCCCGAGCTCTTCGCGATGCTGAAAGTCGCGGAGGTAGAAATCAAGAAGGAGCATCAAGTGTTGATGGTCAACAAGACCACTAGTTTCAAGAAGAAGGGCAAAGGGAAGAAGAAGGGGAACTTCAAAAAGAACGGCAAGCAAGTTGCTGCTCAAGAGAAGAAACCCAAATCTGGACCTAAGCCTGAAACTGAGTGCTTCTACCGCAAGCGATCGTCACCGAAGCGGAACTGCCCCAAGTATTTGGCGGATAAGAAGGATGGCAAAGTGAACAAAGGTATATGTGATATACATGTTATTGATGTGTACCTAACTAGAGCTCGTAGTAGCACTGGTATTTGATACGGGTTCTCTGCTAATATTTGCAACTCAAACAGGACTACGGAATAAGCGAGCACCGCCAAGGACGAGGTGACGATGCGCGAGGAAACGGTTCCAAAGTCGATGTGATCGCCGTCGGCACGCTACCTCTACATCTACCATCGGGATTAGTTTTAGACCTAAATAATTGTTATTTGGTGCTGCGCTGAGCATGAACATTACATCTGGATCTTGTTTGATGCGAGACGGTTATTCATTTAAATCGAGAATAATGGTTGTTCTATTTATATGAGTAATATCTTTATGGTCATGCACCCTTGAAGAGTGGTCTATTTTATTGAATCTCGATAGTAGTGATACACATATTCATAATGTTGAAGCCAAAAGATGCAGAGTTGATAATGATAGTGCAACTTATTTGTGGCATCGCCGCTTAGGTCATATCGGTTATTCATTTAAATCGAGAATAATGGTTGTTCTATTTATATGAGTAATATCTTTTATGGTCATGCACCCTTGAAGAGTGGTCTATTTTATTGAATCTCGATAGTAGTGATACACATATTCATAATGTTGAAGCCAAAAGATGCAGAGTTGATAATGATAGTGCAACTTATTTGTGGCATCGCCGTTTAGGTCATATCGGTGTAAAACGCATGAAGAAACTCTATATCGATGGACTTCGAATCACTTGATTATGAATCACTTGGTACTTGCGTAACCGTGCCTCATGGGCAAGATGACTAAAACACCGTTCTCCGGAACTATGGAGAGAGCAAATGATTTGTTGGAAATCATACATACGATGTATGTGGCCCGATGAATGTTGAGGCTCGTGGCGGATATCGTTATTTTCTCACCTTCACAGATGATTTGAGCAGATATGGGTATATCTACTTAATGAAACACAAGTCCAAACATTTGAAAAGTTCAAAGAATTTCAGAGTGAAGTAGAAAATCATCGTAACAAGAAAATAAAATTTCTACGATCCGATCGTGGAGGAGAATATTTGAGTTACGAGTTTGGTTTACATTTGAAACAATGCGAATAGTTTCAAGAACTCACGCCACCGAACACCACAACGAAATGGTGTGTCCGAACGTCGAATTGTACTTTACTTGATATGGTGCGATCTATGATGTCTCTTACCGATTTACCGCTATCATTTTGGGGTTATGCTTTAGAGACGGCCGCATTCACGCTAAATAGGGCACCATCAAAACCGCTGAGACGACGCCTTATGAACTGTGGTTTGGCAAGAAACCAAAGTTGTCGTTTCTTAAAGTTTGGGGCTGCGATGCTTATGTGAAGAAACTTCAACCAGATAAGCTCGAACCCAAATCGGAGAAATGTGTCTTCATAGGATACCCAAAAGAGATGTTGGGTACACCTTCTATCACAGATCCAAGGCAAAACATTCGTTGTTAAGAATGGATCCTTTCTCGAGAAGGAGTTTCTCTCGAAAGAAGTGAGTGGGAGGAAAGTAGAACTTGATGAGATAATCAGATCTACTCCCTTATTGAAGGTAGTTCATCACGAGAACCGGTTCCCGTGACAACCACACCAATTAGTGAGGAAGCTAATGATATTGATCATGAAACTTCAGAACAAGTTTCTACTGAACCTCGTAGGTCTACCAGAATAAGATCCACACCAGAGTGGTACGGTAATCCTATTCTAGAAGTCATGTTACTTGACCATGATGAACCTACGAACTATGAGGAAGCGATGATGAGCCCAGATTCCGCTAAATGGCTAGAGGCCATGAAATCTGAGATAGGATCCATGTATGAAAACAAAGTGTGGACTTTGGTTGACTTGCCCGATGATCGGCAAGCCATTGAGAATAAATGGATCTTTAAGAAGAAGACTGACGCCGATGGTAATGTTATCGTTTATAAAGCTCGACTTGTTGCGAAAGGTTTTCGACAAGTTCAAGGGGTTGACTACGATGAGACTTTCTCACCAGAAGCGATGCTTAAGTCCGTCCGAATCATGTTGGCTATTGCTGCATTTCATGATTATGAAATTTGGCAAATGGATGTCAAGACTGCATTCTTGAATGGATTTCTAGAAGAAGAGTTGTATATGATGCAGCCGGAAGGTTTTGTTGATCCAAAAGGTGTCGATAAAGTGTGCAAGCTCCATGCTCCATTTATGGACTGGTGCAA
This sequence comes from Aegilops speltoides, assembly GCA_021437245.1. Taxonomy (NCBI): domain Eukaryota; kingdom Viridiplantae; phylum Streptophyta; class Magnoliopsida; order Poales; family Poaceae; genus Aegilops; species Aegilops speltoides. The sequence continues at coordinate 90,201,045 of CM038141.1, read as the reverse complement.
GCATCTCGGAGTTGGAATAAACGCTTTGATAGTGTGATCAAAGATATGGTTTTATATGACTTTTGGAGAAGCTCAGATTTACAAGAAAGTGAGTGGGAGCTCAGAGCATTTCTAGTTTTATATGTTGATGACATATTATTAATTGGAAATGATATAGAATTTGAATAGCATAAAGGATACTTGAATAAAAGTTTTTGATGAAAGACCTCGGTGAAGCTGCTTACATATTAGGCATCAAGATCTATAGAGATAGATCAAGACGCTTAATAGGACTTTCACAAAGCACATACCTTGACAAAATATTGAAAAGTTCAATATGGATCGTGCAAAGAAAGGTTTCTTGCCCGTGCTACAAGGTGTGAAGTTGAGTCGAACTCAATGCCCACCACAAGCAGAAGATAGAGAGAAAATGAAAAATGTTCCTATGCTTCAGCCATAGGCTCTATCATGTATGCAATGTCTGTGTACGAGACCGACGATGCTTAGCAATAAGCTTAGCAGGAGGTACCAAAGTAATCCAGAGTGGATCATCGACAGCGGTCAAGAACATCCTGAAATACCGAAAAGGACTAAGGATATGTTTCTCATATATGGAGGTGACAAAGAGCTAGTCGTAAATGGTTACGCCGATGCAAGCTTTGACACCGATCCGGACGATTCTAAATCGCAAACCGGATACGTGTTTTTATTAAACGGTGGAGCCGTAAGTTGGTGCGTTCTAAACAAAGCGTCAGAAGGGATCTACATGTGAAGCAGAGTACATAGCTGCTTCGAGCAGCAAATGAAGGAGTCGGATGAAGGAGTTCATTTCCGATCTAGGTGTCATACCTAGTGCATCGGGACCAATGAAGATCTTCGTGACAATATCGTGCAATTGCCTCGCAAAGGAATCCAGATTTCACAAGAGGACCAAGCACATCAAGAGACGCTTAATTCCATTCGGGACCAAGTCCAAGTGGGAGACATAGAGATTTGCAAGATACATACGGATCTGAATGTTGCGCATCTGACTGACTAAGCCTCTCACGAGCAAAACATGATCAGCACCAAGACTCCATGGGTGTTAGAATCATTACTATGTAATCTAGATTATTGACTCTAGTGCAAGTGGGAGATCAAGGAAATATGCCCTAGAGGCAATAATAAAGTTATTATTTATTTCCTCATATCATGATAAATGTTTATTATTCATGCTAGAATTGTATTAACCGGAAACATAATACATGTGTGAATACATAGACAAAACTATGGTCAAAAGTATGCCTCTACTTGACTAGCTCATTAATCAAAGATGGTTATGTTTCCTGACCATAGACATGTGTTGTCATTTGATTAGTGGGATCACATCATTAGAAGAATGATGTGATTGACATGACCCATTCTATTAGCCTAGCACTTGATCGTTTAGTATACTGCTATTGCTTTCTTCATGACTTATACAAAGTTCCTGCAACTATGAGATTGTGCAACTCCCATTTACAGGAAGAACACTTTGTCGGAGAGGTATCTCTGGGCCCTCTCGGTAATACTCATCACTTAAGCCTTGCAAGCATGTAACTAATGAGTTAGTTATGACTTGACGACATGTAATCGAGTAAAGAGACTTGCGGTAACGAGATTGAACTAGGTATTGATACCGACGATCAAATCTCGGCAAGTAACATACCGATGACAAAGGGAACAAAGTATGTTGTTATGCGGTTTGACCGATAAAGATCTTCGTAGAATATGTAGGAACCAATATGGGCATCCAGGTCCCGCTATTGGTTATTGACCAGAGACGTGTCTCGGTCATGTCTACATTGTTCTCGAACCGTAGGGTCCGCACGCATAAGGTTTCGATGACACTTATATTATGAGTTTATGTATTTTGATGTACCGAAGGTTATTCGGAGTCCCGGATGTGATCACGGACATGACAAGGAGTCTCGAAATGGTCGAGACATAAAGATTGATATATTGGATGGATATATTTGGACACAGGAAAGGTTCCGGGAGAGTTTGGGAATATACCGGAGCACCGGGAGGTTACCGGAACCCCCCGGTAAGTATATGGGCCTTATTGGGCCCAAGTGGAAGGAAGGGAGAAGGAGCAAGGGAGGGGGGTGCGCCCCCCAAGCCCAATCCGAATTGGGGAGGGGGCCGGCCTCCCCTTTCCTTTCTCCTTCCCCCTCTTCCTTCCTTCCTACTACTAGTACTCCTTCCTTCCCCCTCCAACTTGGATTAGGAAAAGGAGGGGAAACCTACTTGGAGTAGGTTTCTCCCTTCCTATGGCGCGCCCCCCCTTGGGCCGGCCACCTCCTCCCTCCCTCCTTTATATACAGGGGTAGGGGGCACCCTAGAACACACAAGTTGATCATTGATCGTTCCTTAGCCGTGTGCGGTGCCCCCCCTCCACGATATTACACCTCGGTCATATTGTAGCGGTGCTTAGGTGAAGCCCTGCGACAGGAGAACATCAAGATCGTCACCACGCCGTCGTGTTGACGGAACTCCCCCTCGGCGCCTCTGCTGGATCAGAGATCGAGGGTGCGTCATCAAGCTGTACGTGTGTCAAGAACTCGGAGGTGCCGGAGTAACGGTGCTTGGATCGGTCGGACTGGGAGGACGTACGACTACTTCCTCTACGTTGCGTCAACGCTTCCGCTTCGGTCTACGAGGGTACATAGACAACACTCTCCCCTCGTTGCTATATCATCACCATGATCTTGCGTGTGCGTAGGAATTTTTTTGAAATTACTACGTTCCCCAACACCTGCACGGAGCGTGGGCTCGGCCGTCTTCGGGCCCCAGACCCAGGAGGAGGCAGCGCTGGATGCCATCAGCCACCGCCTGCGAGGCCGGACGGAGCGGCTTGAGGCGTTCGCCCAGGCCGAGACGGAGCGGACGCGCGACCTGGAGCGCGCTATCCTGGTAAGTCCTTCTTCTTCTTTTTCTTGTAACTTCTTCATTGTGGGGGCGCACCAGCGCACCCACTGGGTGTAGCCCCCGAGGTTCGGGCCAACTACGTAGTAGTTGGGTCGAATCTTTAGATCGCCGGGCCTTGTTCTGACTTCTATCTTCTTTCAGCGTCTTGATGCTTTCCGGGTTGCCGCCTTCAACCGGCTCCTGGGCAAGCATCGAGAGCTCAACGAGCAGCTCGCTACCAAGGAGGAGGAGCTTCGCATCACCGCAGGTACATTCATGCTCTTTTCTAGTGGGGGCGCGCTAGCGCACCCACTGGATGTAGCCCCCGAGATTCAGGCCAACTGTGTAACAGTTGGGCCAAATCTGAAGTCTTGTCTTTTTTCTTCTGCTGAATTCTTTTTCTTTGCAGCCGAGGTGCTGTCTTGGTGGACCCGGCTTCTCCGGGCTGGTCATCATTATGACCGGCTTGTTGCTGACGCCGGCCACTGCTACATCTCGAACTTGCGTTGGTTTTCCCCGAAGAGGAGAGGATGATGCAGCACAGTAGCGTAAGTATTTCCCTTAGTTTTTGAGAACCAAGGTATCAATCCAAGAGGAGGTCACGCGCAAGTCCTCGTACTGCACAAAACGATAGCTACTACGCAACCAACACAATTAGGGGTTGTCAATCCTTCACGGTCACTTACTTAGAGTGAGATCGATAGAGATAATATTTTGGTATTTTTGGTATAAAGATGCAAAGTAGAAAGTAAAGGCAAAGCAAGTAAATAAAGTGATGGAGATTAATATGATGAGAATAGACCCGGGGCCATAGGTTTCACTAGTGGCTTCTCTCAAGAGCATAAGTATTCTACGGTGGGTGAACAAATTCTGTTGAGCAATTGATGAATTGAGCATAGTTATGAGGTTATCTAGGTATGATCATGTATATAGGCATCACGTCCGAGACAAGTAGATCAAACGATTCGCATCTACTACTATTACTCCACTCATCGACCGCTATCCAAAGATGCATCTAGAGTATTAAGTTAAAAACAGAGTAACGCCTTAAGCAAGATGACATGATGTAGAGGAATAAATTCATGCAATATGATAAATACCCCATCTTGTTATCCTCGACGGCAACAATACAATACGTGCCTTGCAACCCTTTCTGTCACTGGGTAAGGACACCGCAAGATTGAACCCAAAGCCATGCACTTCTCCCATTGCAAGAACTACCAATCTAGTTGACCAAACCAAACGGATAATTCGAAGAGACTTGCAAAGATAACTCAATCATACATAAAAGAATTCGGAGAAGATTCAAATATTATTCGTAGATAAGCTGGATCATAAACCCACAATTCATCGGTCTCAACAAACACACCGCAAAAAGAAGATTACATCGAATAGATCTCCACGAGAGAGGGGGAGAACATTGTATTGAGATAAAGAGAGAAAAAGCCATCTAGCTACTAGCTATGGACCCGAAGGTCTGAAGTAAACTACTCACACTTCATCGGAGGGGCTATGGTGTTGATGTAGAAGCCCTCCGTGGTAGATGCCCTCTCCGGCGGAGCTCCGGAACAGGCCCCAAGATGGGATCTCGTGGATACAGGAAGGCACGGCGGTGGAATTAGGTTTTTGGCTCCTTCTCTGGTCTATTGGGGGTACATAGGTATATATAGGAGGAAGGAGTACGTCGGTGGAGCGTCAGGGGGCCCACGAGGTAGGGGGGCGCGCCCAGGGGGCGCCCTCCACCCTCGTGACCGCCTCTGGCGCTTCTTGGAGTAGGGTCCAAGTCTCTGGATCACGCTCGTGAGAAGATCACGTTCGAAGGTTTCATTCTGTTTGGACTCCGTTTGATATTCATTTCTTCAAATCTGAAAAAGGCAAAAACAACAATTCGGGCTAGGCCTCCGGATAATAGGTTAGTCCCAAAATAATATAAAAGTGGAAAATAAAGCCCATTATAGTCCAAAACAATAGATAAAGTAGCATGGAGCAATCAAAAATTATAGATACGTTGGAGACGATCGGGCATCCCCAAGCTTAATTCTGCTTTCGTCCTCGAGTAGGTAAATGATAAAAAGAGATTTTTTGATGCGGAGTGATACTTTGGCATAATTTCAATATAAATCTTCTTAATCATGGTATGAATATTCAGATCTGAAAGATCCAAGACAAAAGTTCATATTGACATAGAAATAATAATACTTCAAGCATACTAATCAAAGTAATCATGTCTTCTCAAAATAGCATGGCAAAAGAAGTTCATCCCTACAAAATCATATAGTTAGGCTATGCTTCATTTTCGTCACACAAAGATGTTCCCAACTTCTATACCCCCGATGACAAGCCAAGCAATTGTTTCATACTTAAATAATCTCAAACTTTTTCAACCTTCACGCAATACATGAGCGTAAGCCATGGATATAGCACTATGGGTGGAATAGAATATGATGATGGGGATTGTGTGGAGAAGACAAAAAAGGAGAAAGTCTCACATCAACGAGGCTAATCAATGAGCTATGGAGATGCCCATCGATTGATGTTAATGCAAGGAGTAGGGATTGCCATGCAACGGATGCACTAGAGCTATTAATGCTCAACAAAAAAAAACTAGTGGGTGTGCATCCAACTTGCTTGCTCATGAAGACCTAGGGCATTTTGAGGGAGCCCATCGTAGGAATATACAAGATAAGTTCTATAATGAAAAATTCCCACTAGTATGAACAAGACAACTTATGAGACTCACTATATGAAAAACATGGTGCTACTTTGAAGCACAATATATGAGACTCACTACATGAAGAACAAGGTGCTACTTTGAAGCACAATATATGAGACTCACTACATGAAGAACAAGGTGCTACTTTGAAGCACAAGTGTGGAAAAAGAGATAGTAGCATTGCCCTTTTTATATATATTTTTTGGGCCTTTCTTTTTTTCTTTTTGGCCTTTCTCTCTTTTTTTGGGCGATGCTCTAATAATGATGATCATCGCACTTCTATTGATTACAACATAAGGATTACAACTCGATACTAGAACAAGATATGACTCTATATAAATGCCTCCGGTGGTGTACCGGGATGGTGCAATGAATCAAGAGTGACATGTATGAAAAATAATGCATGGTGGCTTAGCCACAAATACGATCTCAACTACATGATCATGCAATGGCAATATGACAAAAGTAAAGTATGTCATGATGATGATGAACGGAACGGTGGAAAGTTGCATGGCAATATATCTCGGAATGGCTATGGAAATGCAATAATAGGTAGGTATGGTGGCTATCTTGAGGAAGATATAAGGAGGTTTATGTGTGATAGAGCGTATCGTATCACGGGGTTTGGATGCACCGGCGAAGTTTGCACCAACTCTCGATGTGAGAAAGGGCAATGCACGGCATCAAGAGGCTAGCAAAGGGCGAAAGGTAAAAGTGCGTATGATCCATGGACTCAACATTAGTCAAAAGAACTCATATACTTATTGCAAAAATTTAGAAGCCATCAAAAATCAAGTACTACGCGCATGCTCCTAGGGGGATAGATGGTAGGAAAAGACCATCGCTCGTCCCCGACCGCCACTCATAAGGATGCACAAGCCAGGTACACTTCATGTTTCAAATTTGTTACACAACTTTAACCATACGTGCATGCTACGGGATTTGCTAACTTCAACACAAGCATTTCTCAAATTCACAACTATTCAACTAGCACGACTTTGATATTATCACCTCCATATCTCAAAACAATTATCAAGCATCAAACTTATCTTAGTATTCAACGCACTCAAAAGAAAGTTTCACATATCTTGAATACCAAGTATATTAACATTAAGCAAATTACCATGCTATTAACAACTCTCAAAATAATCTAAGTGAAGCATGAGAGATCAAGTTTCTTTAAAACAAATCCACCACCGTGCTCTAAAATATCTAAGTGAAGCACTAGAGCAAAAATTATCACGCTCAAAAGGATATAAGTGAAGCACTTATGAGCAAAACTATCAAGCTCAAAAGATATAAGTGAAGCACATAGAGTATTCTAAAAAAAATCAATTCATGTATGGCTCTCTCAAAAGGTGTGTACAGCAAGGATGATTGTGGTAAACTAACAAGCAAAGACACAAATAATACAAGACGCTCCAAGCAAAACACATATCATGTTGGTGAATAAAAATATAGCTCCAAGTAAATTACCGATGGAAGCGGACGAAAGAGGGGATGCCTTCCGGGGAATCCCCAAGCTTTGACTTTTTGGTGTCCTTGTATTATCTTGGGGGTGCCATGGGCATCCCCAAGCTTAGGCTCTTGCCACTCCTTGTTCCATAATCCATCAAAAGAATTCACCCAAAACTTGAAAACTTCACAACACAAAACTCAACAGAAATCTCGTGAACTCCGTTAGAGAAAGAAAACAAAAGACTACTTCAAGGTACTGTAATGAACTCATTCTTTATTTATACTGGTGTTAAACCTACTGTATTCCAACTTCTCTATGGATCATAAACTATTTTACTAGCCATAGATTCATCAAAATAAGCAAACAACACACGAAAAACAGAATCTGTCAAAAACAGAACAGTCTGTAGCAATCTGTAACTAATGCAAACTTATGGAACTCTAAAAATTCTACCAAAATAGGAAGACCTGGAAAATTTGTTTATTGATCATCATCAAAAAGAATAAATGCAAAAGCACGTTCCTGTGATTTATCATAACTAAATTCGTGCGTGCAAAGTTTCTGTTTTTCAGCAGAATCAAATCAACTATCATCGTAGGTTATCCTATAGGTCCTACTTGGGACAAACACTAATTAAAACATAAAACCACATCTAAACAGAAGGTAGATGGATTATTTATTCCTAAACAGAAACAAAAACAAAAAAGCACAAAATAAAATTGGGTTGCCTCCCAACAAGCGCTATCATTTATCGCCCTTAGCTAGGCATAAAAGCAAGGATAGATTTAGGTATTGCCATTTTTGGTAGGCAATCCATAAGTGGCTCTCATAATAGATTCATATGGTAATTTTATTTTCTTTCTAGGGAAGTGTTCCATACCCTTCTTTAAGGGAAATTGGAATCTAATATTCCCTTCCTTCATATCAATAATTGCACCAATCGTTCTAAGGAAAGGTCTACCAAGAATAATAGGACATGAGGGATTGCAATCTATATCAAGAACGATAAAATCTACGGGCACATAATTCCTATTTGCAACAATGAGAACATCATTAATTCTTCCTACAGGTTTTTTAATAGTGGAATCCACAAGATGCAAGTTTAGAGAGCAATCATCAAAATCATAGAAATCTAGCAAATCGCATAAAGTTTTGGGAATAGTAGAGACACTAGCACCCAAATCACACAAAGCATGAAACTCATAATTTTTAATTTTAATTTTAATGGTAGGTTCCCATTCATCATAGAGTTTTCTATGGATAGAAACTTTCAACTCAAGCTTTTCTTCATAAGATTGCATTAAGGCATCAACAATGTGTTCGGTAAAAGCCTTATTTTGACTATAAGCATGAGGAGAATTTAGCACGGATTGCAACAAGGAAATACAATCAATCAAAGGGCAATTTTCATAATTAAATTCCTTGAGATCCAAAATAGTGGGTTTAGCAATATCTTGATTTTTATTTCTTTCAATCCCACTTTTATCAATTTCATCATGAAGATCCAAAAACTCAGAATTCTTAGAACGCCTTCTAGGTAAAGGAAGATCATATTCAGTTTCATCAAGATTCATATTGCAAAACAAAGAATTGATAGGGGACACATCAATAACTTTTAGATCTTCATCTTGATTTTCATAGGAATTCGGTTTAGCGGCCATCTTATTGACTAAGGTAGCTTGCATATCCGAAATTTTAGCGGTCATCTTTTCAAGACGAGCAATTTGGGCCCTTATACCATCAAATTCTTTAGACATATCATCGAGTTCTTTATTCATAAAGCTGATAAAACTTTTTTGTTCCTTAAGTTCGTTTCTAAAGAAATTATTGTGCTCAAATTGCAAAACCATAAACTTTCTAACATTGCTTTGATCTCCTCTAGCCTTTTAAGGTGATGGTCACCAAATCTAGGTAGAGCCATCGCAACAAATAGGCAAACTAACACACGAGCAAACAAAAGGACGAGGAAAAGGCAACGGAAAGAGAGGAGGAGATTGGGAAAGAGAGGGCGAATAAAACGGCAAGGGTGAAGTGGGGGAGAGGAAAACGAGTGGCAAATGGCAAATAATGTAATGCGAGAGATAGGGATTGTGATGGGTACTTGGTATGTTGACTTTTGCGTAAGCCTCCCCGGCAACGGCGCCAGAAATCCTTCTTGCTACATCTCGAGATTGCGTTGGTTTTCCCCGAAGAGGAGAGGATGATGCATCATAGTAGCGTAAACATTTCCCTCAGTTTTTTGAGAACCAAGGTATCAATCCAGTAGGAGGTCACGCGCAAGTCCCTCGTACCTGCACAAAACGATAGCTACTCGCAACCAACGTGATTAGGGGTTGTCAATCCCTTCACGGTCACTTACAAGAGTGAGATCTGATAGAGATAATATTTTTGGTATTTTTGGTATAAAGATGCAAAGTAGAAAGTAAAGGCAAAGCAAGTAAATAAAGTGATGGAGATTAATATGATGAGAATAGACCCGGGGGCCATAGGTTTCACTAGTGGCTTCTCTCAAGAGCATAAGTATTCTACGGTGGGTGAACAAATTACTGTTGAGCAATTGACAGAATTGAGCATAGTTATGAGGTTATCTAGGTATGATCATGTATATAGGCATCACGTCCGAGACAAGTAGATCAAACGATTACGCATCTACTACTATTACTCCACTCATCGACCGCTATCCAAAGATGCATCTAGAGTATTAAGTTAAAAACAGAGTAACGCCTTAAGCAAGATGACATGATGTAGAGGAATAAATTCATGCAATATGATAAATACCCCATCTTGTTATCCTCGATGGCAACAATACAATACGTGCCTTGCAACCCTTTCTGTCACTGGGTAAGGACACCGCAAGATTGAACCCAAAGCCATGCACTTCTCCCATTGCAAGAACTACCAATCTAGTTGGCCAAACCAAACAGATAATTCAAAGAGACTTGCAAAGATAACTCAATCATACATAAAAGAATTCGGAGAAGATTCAAATATTATTCATAGATAAGCTGGATCATAAACCCACAATTCATCGGTCTCAACAAACACACCGCAAAAAGAAGATTACATCAAATAGATCTCCATGAGAGAGGGGGAGAACATTGTATTGAGATCCAAAAAGAGAGAAGAAGCCATCTAGCTACTAGCTATGGACCCGAAGGTCTGAAGGAAACTACCCACACTTCATCGGAGGGGCTATGGTGTTGATGTAGAAGCCCTCCATGGTAGATGCGCTCTCCGGTGGAGCTCCGGAGCAGGCCCCAAGATGGAATCTCCTGGATACAGGAAGGTACGACGGTGGAATTAGTTTTTTGGCTCCTTCTCTGGTCTATTGGGGGTACGTAGGTATATATAGGAAGAAGGAGTACGTCGGTGGAGCGTCAGGGGGCCCACGAGGTAGGGGGTGCGCCCGAGGGGGGGTGGGGGGCGCCCTCCACCCTTGTGACCGCCTATGGCGCTTCTTGGAGTAGGGTCCATGTCTCCTGGATCACGTTCGGTAAGAATATCACGTCCTCAAAGGTTTCATTCCATTCGGACTCCGTTTGATATTCCGTTTCTTCGAAATACTGAAAAAGGCAAAAAATAGCAATTCTGGGCTGGGCCTCCGGTTAATAGGTTAGTCTTAAAAATAATATAAAAGTGGAAAATAAAGCCCATTATAGTCCAAAACAATAGATAAAGTAGCATGGAGCAATCAAAAATTATAGATTCGTTGGAGACGTATCAGCCGCCTTGGCGCCGAGGCGGCGCAGGCGAGGGCGGAGGCGGTCGCGGTCCGGTGGTCTCTTGACAAGGCCAACCGGCTGCATGAGTAGCTGGCGGGTCACAAGAGCCGCCTTGAGGCCAAGGTGGAGCTTCTGAAGGTGGAGGCCGCCAAGGTGCTCGAGACGCAGCAGGCCCTGGCCGAGGCGGACCAGCAGCGCGGTCGGCTGGTCGACGACAAAGGCCGGCTCCAGGCCGAGGTGGATCGCCTGCGGGAGCAGGCCACCGTGGCCGAGGAGGCTCGTCAGGACGAGACTCGTCGCCTGGAGGCGGCTGAGAAGGCGGCCGAAGACAAGGACGTCGAGCTGAAGGCGGCCCTTGCTAAGGCGGCCGATCTGGAGAAGGCACTCGAGGAGCGCGACCGTGTCGTGGAGCGAGAGCGGCGTGGTACGTTGCTCGAGGCGCATCACCTGGAAGAGTCCTTCTCCAGTAAGTGCTGCTTCTTGTAATTTTGCTGGGTCGGGACCCAGCTTTTCTTCCTTGTCTGTTCTTCTAATCTTGCTTCTTCTTTGACGGCAGGGGCCTTCCCGGAGACGCAGCGGCTGGCGGAGGAAGCCATTCGCTACCAGCATGACCGGACCGGTGTTGTTGGGTCTGGGACGGATCCGCAGGTGGCCTGGACCTTCCCGGAGATCATTGCCGCTGCAGAGGCCCGCCTACGGGCCCTGGGGACGTAGATGGAGCGGCTGTTCCAGGCCGGCACCACGATGACGGCTGCCCTGTGGCCGGACTCCGTTCATCCGCACAGATTCTCGCGTCTGGCGCGCTGGCTGGAGGCGGGTCCGGACCGTCTTGGCGAGTGGCGTGTTTTCGCCGCCGGTGCCGATGCCGAGATGGCGCTGCGGTTTGTGCTGTCTTGGCATCCGGGTCTTCAGCTGGACGCGCTGATGGGTCAGCGCGCTGGTTCGGAGCAGTTGCTGCAGGAGCAAGTTGGCCGGATCGCCTCCCGGGCCAGCTACATTGCCGAGTTTGCCTTCCACGACGAGTTCCATCCGGAGCGGACGGAAGACGGCAGGGTCGTGGATGGCGACGACTACGGCTTGCTTCTCTGTGACCCGGTGGGGAGCTCGGAGGAGACGGGTGTCTATGGTAACGCGGATGCTGAGGAGGACACCGGTGTCACGCCGGACCCGGAAGCGGCCAGAGGAGGGCCGTCGTCGTCGCGACGCGGCGCTGGAGATGCCTGAGATACTTTACGCAGAATCTGTTTAAGTAGCAGGTCCACCCACCCACTGGGGGTTGTTTTAGGGTTAAATGAACTCAGGTCGTGGGCCTTTGTTTTAAATATTTGTGTGTGAGTGTCGTGAGTGCTTTTTTGCTCTTTGCCTTCCGCTTTTTCAAACCGATTTCATGCGCTTCTCCTGTCTGAAACCTCCCCCCCGAGAGTCAGACGGCCGAGGCTCCGGTCCGTGACAAAGGGTTCGATTCTTTGAGAGGGGCGCGCAGGACTTGGGTCCTTAGAAATGTTGAGCGAGAGCGAAACACCCACTGGGCCGGCTGGCGACAATCCGGCGTGGCCGGTTGGCGAGCAGCTGGTCGTGCGGCTACATATCTGATGAGTGACGGGCCGGGTCGGTCGACCTGGCGGCCTTTGACTTAGTGTATGAATCGTAAAGGAGCTTTTGCCCGTTGTGCTTGCCCGCTGACTGCCAAAGCTGGATCTGCGGTTTTAGGGCTAAGTGGGGGACCGCGGCGTCCTAACTTTTTCAGGAATCACCAAGTAAGGTGGCGGGTGGTGATCGAGGCGGCTGCCCGAGCCCCGGTCGAAGCGAGTCGAGCCGGCGGCCGGGTTCAGTGGTAAAGTGATGCAGACAAATATGGACACAATAAATTGGTCGGCAAAAGGTAGCCCCCGAGTTTCGTTCGGGGACCCCGTAGTTTCATGTGTTTACAAAAGGCGACGATACATACACTCGTGCGGCTAACTATAAAACGGACGGAGGAGTTCCACGTTCCACGGCCGGGTCGTTTCTTAGCCGGCGGTGTCCTTCTTGCGCTCCTTTGACTTGCGTGCGTCGATGAGGTAGTAGGCGTTGCGGTCGCGCAGGGCTCTGCTGACGATGAACAGTCCCTCCCATGGAAAGGACAGCTTGTGCTGGCCTGCCTGCTCTTGGACGAGTCGGAGGACGAGGTCGCCTTCGCGGAATGCGAGAGGCTTGATCTTCTTGCTGTGGTAGTGCCTTAGGCCTTGCTGGTAGATAGCCGAACGGCTAAGTGCCAGAAGGCGCGCTTCTTCGAGTAAGTCGACGCCATCTTCACGCGCTTCTCTTGCTTCGACTTTGGTGTACATCACGACACGCGGCGAGTCGAACTTGACGTCGGTCGGGATGACAGCTTCGGATCCGTAGACGAGGAAGAACGGGGTGAACCCGGTCGACCGATTCGGCGTTGTGCGTCGGCTCCAGAGTACCGCTGGCAACTCGTCAAGCCAGCTGCCGGGTGAGCGGATGAGTGGCTCGACGAGTCGCGGCTTGATGCCGGACAGAATGAGTCCGTTGGCCCGCTCGACCTGCCCATTGGACTGCGGATGTGCCATGGAGGCTAGGTCGAGGCGGATGCCGGAGATGAAGCAATATTGCTCGAGCGCGCCCTTGGCGAAGTTGGTGCCGTTGTCGGTGATGATGCTGTTCGGCATGCCGTAGCGCACCGCTATGTCCTTGATGAATCAGACGGCTGTTGGCCCATCCAATTTCTTGATAGGTCTTGCTTCAATCCACTTGGTAAACTTGTCCACTGCCACTAGTAAGTGCGTCATGCCGCCTCGAGCGGTTTTGAACGGTCCCACCATGTCGAGTCCCCAGACCGCGAAGGGCCAGGTGATCAGTATGGTGCGGAGTGCTGACGCCGGCTGGTGGCTGCGTTTGCTGAAGCGTTGGCACCCTTCGCATTTGAGAACGAGTGACTCGGCGTCTTCGAGGGCCGTGGGCCAATAGAAACCGTGGCGGAACGCCTTGGCCACTAAGGATCGTGATGCGGCGTGGTGCCCGCACTCGCCCTGGTGAATGTCGAGGAGGATGTCGATGCCGCGATCCTGCTCGACGCAGCGCTGGAACACACCGATAGAGCTGGGCTTGACGAGCTCGTTGTTGATGATAATGTAGGCGGATGCCTGGCGCTGAATTTGCCGAGCCTCGGTCTCGTCCATGGGGAGAAACCCGTTCTCCAGAAACTCTGATATCAGGAGAGCCAGAAGATGGAGCTGCGATCACTGCAAAGACGACCACCAAGGTGGGTTCCCGGTCGACAGCCCCCGAGCCGGGTTGAGCAGCCCCCGGGTTGGGGATGGCAACGGCCGGGTCCGGGCCGATGGTGGCCGGGTCGAGCTGAGCAGCCCCTGGGCTGGGTTCAGCGGTCCCCGGGCCGGGTTCAGCAGCCCCCGGGCTGACTTGGGGTGCATCCGGGTCGTCTAGAACGTGAATGGACTCGAATTCTGGCGATGTCTTGACGGACAGCTTGCGCAGGTGCTCGAGGGAGACGCCGGACGGGATGGCTTGTCGTGACGAGGCGATCTTGGCGAGCGTGTCGGCTGCTTCGTTCTCCACGCGCGGGACGTGGAGGAACTCGCAGCCCTCGAAGGATCCGGACAGCTTCTGGACGAGGAAGCGGTAGCTTGCCATGTTGGAGTCGCGGGCGTCCCACTCGCTGGAACACTGCTGCACCACCAGTCCGAAGCCGCCAGAGTACACGAGGATGCGCCGGACGCCGAGTTCCTTGGCAAGCCGGAGGCCGTGCACCAGGGCTTTGTGCTCGGCAACGTTGTTGGAGGCGGCGAAGTGGATCTGGAGCGCGTAGCGAAGCCGGTCGCCCTTCGGAGATGATAGTATGATGCCGGCCCCTAAGCCGAGTCGCAAGTGCATGCGCCAATGCATCGAGTCGGGAGGCGGCGGCAAGTACTGGGTCTCGGTCCAGTCGACGAGGAAATCGGCTAGGGCCTGAGACTTGATCGTTGTGCGGGGCTCGTAGAGGATGGTGTGGCCGGCTAGCTGGATTGCCCACTTGGCGACCCAGCCAGAGGCGTCCCGGCACCCGATGATTTCTCCGATAGGCGCCGTGTTGACGAGGTGACGACGTGCTCTTGGAAGTACTGCTTCAGCTTCTTGGCGGTGAGGTACACGCCGTAACACATCTTCTGGTAATGCGGGTAGTTCTGCTTGGAAATGGAGAGCACTTCGCTCAGGTAGTAGACTGGCCGCTGGACGGCTTGGATCTTGCCCTTCTCTGGTCGCTCGACCACCAGCACCATGTTGACCGCCCATGAGGTCGCGGTTATGTAGAGGAACAACGGATCCTTGTCGGTCGGCGCGGCGAGGACTGGTGCTGTGGAGAGCATGCGCTTGAGGTCTTGGAAGGCCTTGTCTGCCTTGCCGTTCCACTCGAACGGGCTTGTCTTCTTCATCAGCTGGTACAGGGGGAGCGCCCTCTCGCCCAGCCGGCTTAGGAACCGATCGACCGAGGCTGCATCCGTGAACTTCTGGACGTCGCGCAGCCGAGCCGGCTTGCGCATGCGCTCGATGGCCTTGATCTTCTCCGGGTTCGCCTCAATGCCGCGTTCCAAGACGAGGAAGCCGAGTAGCTTTCTGACCGGGACGCCGAAAACGCACTTTTCTGGGTTGAGCTTGACCTTGTATTCGCGGAGGTTGGCGAATGTTTCCTTCAAATCGTCGAGGAGCGTGAGGTGCTGCTTGGTCTTCACCATGATGTCGTCCACGTACACGTGAATGTTGCGGCCGAGTTGCGGCAGTGCATTTCTGCATGCATCGTTGGAAGGTGGCGCCGGCGTTCTTCAATCCGAACGACATGGTGAAGTAGCAGTACGCCCCAAAGGGCATGATGAAGGACGTCTTCAGGGCATCGGCTGGGTCCAGCTTGATCTGGTGGTAGTCGGAGTAAGCGTCTAGGAAGGACAGGAGCTCGCACCTGGCGGTCGAGTCGATGACTTGGTCGATCCACGGGAGAGCGAACGGGTCCTTGGGACAGGCCTTGTTGAGGCTGGTGTAGTCGATACACATGCGCCAGGTCTTGTTCTTCTTCAGGACGAGGACTGGGTTGGCCAGCCACTCAGGGTGAAATACTTCCATTATAAAGCCGGCCTCCAAAAGCTTGGCGACCTCTTCACCAATGGTTCTTCTCTTCTCTTCAGAAAATCGTCGGAGGGGTTGACGGACAGGCTTGGCGTCCTTGCGGACGTGAAGTTTGTGCTCGGAATACTTCCTCGGGATACCCGACATGTCCTTGGGGGTCCATGCGAAGATATCCCGATTCTCACAAAGGAAGTCGACGAGCTCGCCTTCCTATTTGTTGTCGAGGCGGGCGCCTACGGCAATGTACTTGCTGCAGCTTGGGTCTTCAGGGTTGAGCCTCAGTTTCTTGGTCTCCTTGGAGGGCTTGAAGGCAGCCTCGTCGGCCGGGTCCGAGGTCGGGATCGACGCATCGGAGGCCTCGCCTGCCAGGTGACGATCCGGTCGAGCTGGCGCTGCTCCTCGGCAATGACCAGCGACTCGGCCAGCTTGGCGCCGTCTCGGGCGCACTCCAGAGACTTGCGGTAGTCGCCGGTGATGGTAATGAGGCCCTTGGGACCCGACATCTTCATCTTCAGGTACGCGTAGTGGGGAACCGCCATGAACTTGGCGAGCATAGGCCGGCCCAGCAAAGCATGATATGCGCTGGACAGGTCCACCACCTCAAACCAGATCGGTTCGCGCCGGAAGTGGCTGCTGTCGCCGAACAGGACATCGAGCCGGACCCGGCTAATGGGTGAGCAGGAAAGGCCGGGCACGATGCCGTGGAAGACTATCCCGGTTGGCTCCAGGTCCTCGGCCTTGAGGCCGAGCTTGGTCATCGTGTCGCGGTAGAGGATGTTGATGCTGCTGCCGCTGTCGATGAGGACTCGAGAGAACTTGCATGTGTGCCACGTGATGATGGTGGGGTTGAGGACGAGGGCATACCCACCCGAACTCGGCATGACCGCCGGATGATTCTCGCGGGTCCAGGTGATCGGGCGATCCGACCAGTGCATGAAATCCGGCTTGGCCGGGACGACGGTGTTCACCTCCTGCCGAAGAAGGCGCTCGTTGTGCTTGTCGCTGCCGAGGCTGGTGAAGACGACGTAGGCCGCATTCTGGTCCGGGTAGGCGTCGTTCCACATCGCGCCGCCGGCGGGAGGCGGCGGTGGAGGCGGGGGCGGCTGCCCTGCGCCTGGAGCTGGAGCCGGAGCCGGAGGATGCGGAACGTCTCCCTCATGATGCGCTTGGTGATGGCGCACTGTCGCAGCGTGTGCGTGGAGGGCCTTGCGCTGCTGTGGTGCTTGATTGGGGCGTCGAGCATTTCTTCGAAATGCATGGCGGGTTGCCATGCCATCTTGCCGGTCTGCCGGCGCTTCGCCGCCGGTCCGCCGCGGGCTCGACGGCCGCGACGAGCCGGTTGTCATGACGCTGCGCCGGCTGGTCGGCCTTACGCTTGTTGTTCTGGTGATGCTGCTGCCGGCTGCTTTCGCCGGCCGGCTTCGGAGGTGGAACCGGCTTTGCTTTGCCGGCTTCGTCCAGTGCCACCTGGATCTTCATGGCGGAATCAGCGTTGGCATACTTGTCCGCCGTCACCATGAGCGTGGCCATGGTGGCCGGCTCGGAGCGTAGGAGCTTGTTCTTGAGGAGGGTGCTGTCTCGGCACCCACTGACGAAGTACTGGATCGCCTGGACTTCATGGACGCCCTCGCAGCTATTTCGGAGCTCGCTCCAGCGTGCGAGGTACTCGCGACCCGTCTCCGTCGGTCCCTGCACGCACATGGCAAGCTGGCTAGGGCGACTGGGTCGCTTGTAGGTCCCCGTGAAGTTGCGGACAAAGGCCTCCTCGAAACCGACCCACGCATTGATGCTACCCATCGGCAGACTGTTCAACCACGTGCGGGCTGACCCTTGGAGCATGAGCGGTGCGTAGCACACGGCGAGTCGACGATTGGCACCAGTGATGCCAATGGCCGTGGTGTAGTCGGTGAGCCAGTCTTCTGGCTTCACGGCCCCATTGTACTTGGGGGTGTCGCGGGGGAGCATGAACCCTTTCGGAAAGGGCTCCTCCCGGATGCGTGGGCTGAAGCACGCTGGCCCGATGGCGCCGCTCTCCTCCACCTCCAGGGAGCGAGCGAGCTGATCAAGGCGGTGGCGCACGACGATGTCGTCGATGGCGCGCGGGCCGAGTCGACTGGCGGCCAGGCCCCGAGGGGCCGGGTCGGTTGGAGCCGGACGCCGGCCAAGCTGGCTGGGTCCGCCCAGGGTCTCTGGGGCAGGCTCTTTACCCAGAGCGTCGGCGGCGGTGGCGGTCGAGTTGCATCGAGTCCGGTCTCGGCCGGAGTGCCCCTCGCCAGGTGGCGAGGAAGCAATCTGCAGAAGTTCGCCAGGTCCGCCAAGGCGGGCGGAGCCGGATCCCGCCGGCTTAGCGAGCTGGTTGAGGCGATCCTGCTGGGTGTTAGCGGTGTGGAGGAGCTCGTGCATCCGCCTGATGTGCTCCTTGAGCTCCTCGCCCGCGAGTTGGTCGAGGCCGACCGCGGCTGCCTCCGCAGCGCACATGTTCTTCACTTGGGTTTTGTAGACGGTCTGGACGGCGCCGAAGGCTCGGCCGATAGCTCCTCCCCGGGCGCGCGCGTCGGCAACCCAGCTTGGCTCGGCCGTGGGGGGCGTAACCCCGTGGGCGGCGTCGTGCTCCATCTGAGTGGCCTCCAGGCGGCGCCTGGTGGCGGCCAGCATCTCAGACTGGTCCAGCATCTGCTGGCGCCTATCCTCGAGCTGGGTTTGGGCTTCGGCGACGTTGGTGGCGTCGATGTTGGTGCCGATGGGGATGCGGAGGCTCTGCATCGCAACGCGCAGCGGGTCGGACGGCTCGGTCCATTCCGCGCTGGCCCTGGCCTCCGCGGCGTTCCTTGTTTTTTGCTTGACGAGGAAGAGGCGCCATCACCCGCGGCATAAACCTCCACGTGAATGTCCATCCCCCCGACGGCAATGCTACCGCCGAGGGAAAGGGGAGAGTTGGAGTAGCTGAGCACCTCGCTGGGGTACTCGTCGGCCGCGAGCGCATCGGAGATGCGGAGTGCAGCGAAGGAGGCGGCGAGCGCGCCGATGACGTTGTCCGCCAGCGCGACGGACTCGTCGGTGTAGGAGAAGGGCCCCATCTGAAGCATGCTCCTGGCCAGCTCCTCGAGCTGCCCCACGATGGACGCATACTGTCGTGGTGGGCGCACGGCAGATGCCAATGGATGGCTAAAGAGAGGAGGAGGCTCGAGGGCGCTGGTGGGCTCCAGAGGCGAGGTTGGCATGCGCGGGCGCGAGACGCTGGACATACCTAGGTTCGGGGCGCTCCGAGAGATAACACCCCTAGTCCTGCCGAGTTTGGTTAGATGATGGATAGTACAATGTTGCTCCTGGAGCTGTATGGAGGAGGAAGGAAGCTGGCCAAGGCTTGGGCTGCTCCTTCTCTCCGGTACTGCTGTTGGGTGGTTAGTCCTATGCTTCTGCTTCTTGCTTTTCGTCTCCGTGTGTTGTATGGCGATGTCGATTCGATCATGTGACGCCCCTGTGGGCATGGGTTCCTGGGGGGTTTTATAGATCAACCCACCCAGGGTTACAGTGGTAATATGCCGAGTCAGTGGGTCCGTATTGTCGGTGCCCGGGACTTCGAGCTGGGTCCCGCTTGTGGGCTTGTGGTTCGCTGGGTTCCCCTAGGCATGGACCCCGCGTGCCTAGGGGGGCTGTGTGCCGTCTTGTCGATCGTCAGGGCGTGGCCGAGTCGAGTCGTGTGCAGTGCTCTCCATCAGGCTGCCGCTTGCTGTCGTCAGCAGTGAGGGCGGGAGCAGTGTAGCCATGCCAGCCTTGGTCAGCGGGTAGGTGAGGGGCACTGTTGCCACGTCCCATCTGACCACACGCATGGTGGAAATACTGTTGCCTTAGTCATCGGTGATTTGGGTCTCGTCCCAATGTACGGCCTGGATGGGACGGGAGCTGACCCGTGGCTGGGTTGCCGTGGACGCCACGGGTGGTGCTGGCTTGCCGTGGAAGTCTTGGTTGCGCCGGGTCGAGTTGCCATGCGCCAGTTGCTGTGGCCGGGTTGACATACCTTGCCGTGTTGGAGAGTTGGGCCGAGTTGCGGGCCCTGCTGGGTCGAGCGACCCGGCCAAGCGCGTGCCGGTTTGCGGGGTGATGCGGGCCCCACTTTTTTGAAGAGGATCCGGGTTCCGTTGCATGCCCAGGGTTCATCCCCCCGACAGTGGGCGCCAAAACACAGTGTGTCCTCGGACGAAATCGACTCCCTCCCCGATTCATATTCATACACGGTGGGCGCCAAAAACAAACTCTCGTCGGGAAATATTCGGTGTATGCGAGATTACCGTCCTATCCCCAACCAACTAATGTTGTAGTGATGTAGTAGAAATTTGAAACGGGGGCTAAGTTTGTAAATTTCCTCGCATTTGAGACAAGCATACTGAATACATGGTTCCCCTTCCTCTCTACCTCCCTTTTCCCCATTAGGTACTCGTGGGCGCCAAAACACTCTCTCCACCCCACCTCCTCCGCCCGCCACCCCATCCACCGTCCTCCTCCACCATGCCAGAGCTGATACCCCGACGCCGCCGTCCATTACAAGAGATCGACCTCTCTCATCCACGCCTTTGGACCGGGATCCTTGCATCCCATCCTCTCGCTTCATCCCCGCCGTCGTCCACCTTGCCGGTGCCGCTCCTACGACCGTCTCGTCCACCGCGCCCTGCCGCCACCGCCTACCCTCCTAGATTTGCTTCCACGCCGCCGACAGCCATCGCTACTACAGCACCGTCAAATTCTTAGTAGATGTGTACACGGCGCCGCACCAGAGGCGGTACTCTTTCATATTCTCTCAACTTATTTATCGCAACAAGAAAATAGATCGCCACTGCTTTACTCTGATTTCTTGTCTTGGTTGCGAAGTTGCCTTTGTCCGGTTTGCACCTTCAGATCCGCCATGGCACGCTCAACACTATACTCCCAATGCTTATGGTTTTCCCCTTTTATATTCCAAACTAGTTAAATCACAGTAGACTAAATTTCAAAATTGGGCCAATCGATTTTTCAGAGCTCGTCGGTGCGATCGAAGGGGCTCGGGTGGTTGTGGGGCCTCGACAAACAAAGAAAACTCGACGCTGGTGGGGGTTGGGGCGGGGTGGCGGAGGAACAAGGCGGTGGGGGCGGTGGTCGGCGGGTGCCCGTCTGCGGTGTTCTCAGATGGGAAGAATCGAGAGGCGAGGAAGAAGAAGGGTTAGGAGACGAGGATCTTCATCCAACCGCCTGAAATGGTCGAGAGACAGTGGGAGTTGCATTCTTAATGCGCCTGGTTCATCATGTGGGCCTCGCAAGCAACCAACATTTTATTATCCAAAATCTGCTTGCTCTTCTTTACCATGTTCCTCTTCCGTTCTTCTTTAATATGTAGTCTCTCCGTTCCTAAATACAAGTCTTTGTATAGATTCCACCATGGACTACATATGGAGCAAAATGAGTGAATCTACACTCTAAAATGTATCTGGATACATCTGTATGTGATCCATAGTGGAAATCTCTACCAAGACTTATATTTTGGAACGGAGGGAGTATGAAGTAGTACAGTATGTTCCTTGTACTGAAGATGAGCAGGGACATTTGCAGTGCAGAGGTCTATATGGTTGGTTGTGATGGACACTTTGAGCCTCTTTGATTCGTAGGATCTTGTAAACATAGGAATAGGATTTGTAGTGGCCTGCCCACTTGAATCCTATAAGAATAGCAAGGAAATGCGGGGAGCTGTGTCGCCTTTGAGAGTTACACTGATATTAACAGTACCGCACCTTCACTTGAAGAGAGCTGGTATCCGAAGCCTTTCTAGCCATACCGGCAATACTAGCACATATATTCTAGCAAGTTCCACTTTGCTGATTTTACTCTGATGCGTAAGGTTTTCCCGTTGTATCTACACTATGATCTGTGTAGCTGCTTTGTGTCGCACTCGCAGCAGTCCACTCTTGAAGCTAAACACTGGAATGACTTACAAAATTGGCACCAAGGCATTGAGTGCCATTCTGGATGCAATGAAACTCATACGCTCCCCACCTGTTGACTCTTGTTCAGAATATGATCCTAATGACTATTCTAACCTCGAGGAGTCAAAGGCGGATGGCCTTTATCTGTTCACCCATCAAGGTGCTGTTCTAATTTGGCAATGTTTTATTGATTGCGGGTATCTTGCATATGTTGTCTTGCATTTCTTCTACTTTGTTGCACCGCCATCTGCTTAGTTTACTCATCATATGTGTCGAGATGCCATGCCCATCCATTATCAATACATATTCCATCTGTCATCATACCATGTTTTCCCACTCAAATGTTGTTCTTGTGCATCAGACATCAAAAAGGAAGAGGGTGATTGCCTAACCTGAAGGAGCACCAGCAAAGTCCTTGAAAAACATGGTGGTGCCAGAGAAATCAGACAGCACCCCACTTATATTGGTTGTACAACCAGTGACACAAAACGTAGGACCGACTCCAGCAAACTGTACCCATACTTCACTGGCCACACCACTAGCCCCACCACACAGGACCTGCACTCTAGCAAAAGGTATACCGATTTCATTTGCCATAGCACCAGCTGTACCACAAAAAAATCCCACTCCAGCAAAAAGTATAGCAAGTCCACCAACCGAAGACCTATCCCAACTGCAGAGACGGCCAATTCCTGCAGATTGGAACCTCATTCCATTTATTCCCAGTTTAAAAGACAATGCTTTCAATGTTGTTAGGGACTATGTGCATATATTCCCATCATGGGAAGATTATTGTGAAGACAAACACCATTTTCACATCTTCCTGTCCAACTTACGTGTAAGTGCTATTATTCATGGTTATTATTTTCCTATTTTCTGCTGATTGAACACATCAATAATTTACATTACATTGTTGTAACTAGGCGAGGGTCAATATGGATAGTCATGACGAGCAAAGCTTGCTTGTGCTTTTCAAAGAAGCATTGCAGCAGTATCGGTGTTACCTGAGGAAATCACACTTTGATGGCAAGTCTATAAACGAATTTCCGGTGAAGTCTCCTGTGCTAAATTTAGAACACATTGAATGGAAAAACCTTGTTATGCACTGGTCTCATTCTCAGGATGAGGTACTGTCTATGAAATCACATGACAATTTGAACTTCTACTTTTCCGCATGTGCCTTATGGATCTTTTTTGCAAGAAATCTGCTTGAAGAAGAATTCTGGTTTGAAAAGAACGACAGGATATCGCAAATATGCTGCCCGCTGCTTTGCTCTTGTTAGTACTGTTGTCTGTATCACTATACTTGCATACATACCGGTTTATTATGTGACAACAAGATGCATGATAGCTTGCTTATCAATTGTTCGCCCAAATTATCTGATCTGTATGAATGGTTACATTAGTGTAGAATATATCCAATGCGAATGTTTTTTTAGCTCTGCATTGTTCTTGTAAGTACATGCTGTCCTTTATCAGTGTACTTATAATGACAGGTAGTTGTTGATGTACCATCACTCTGCAACTTATTTTCTTTTGCCCTCCATTTTCTACACATCAGATCTATATTTACTCTTACCATAAGGTTGGTACTGAAGAAGTTTAGCTGTGCATTGCTCTTGGCTATACCTTTTGCCTGTATCGCTGCACTTACATTTATAGCTACTTGGTTATGTAGCATCACTCTTCATCTTATCTTAAATATTCTCCATTTTTTCGTATATTATCACATCTATATCTACTCTTAACAAAATGTAGAATAAAGGCAATGCTTATGAAGAAGATTATGTGGTAAACTTCTTGAATTGCCCCCCCCCCATCAGCATGGACAAGGCCTTTATAGAGCCTGTCTTCACCAATAATGTATGTTTGTCCATCTCAAGCCTTCAAACTTTGTTGTATATATTTGGTTAGGCATGACTACAATAGTTGTTTATTTTTGGTGTTTGCATCAAATTGCATTTTTAAAGTTTATTATGTAGTTCATAAACAAAAGTTTGTCCTTTCTCAATTTAAGTTTTCAGTTGTACAACCAAGTTCCTTCTTCATACCATGTAAATTAAACTATACAGAGCAAGTGATCTTCTTTTGCACTGCATGTATGCTTCTATTCTTCATCCGTAATCCAGTGGTGTGGTGAACCTACCCACTACAGCACAATGTCATAGTCTGCAATATCTTAACTATGAACAATGTCATATCATTCTACTACTCCCTCCATCCGAAAATACCTGTCATTGAAATGGATGTATCTAGATGTATTTTAGTTATAGACACATCCATTTTGATGACAAGTAATTCCGGATGGAGGGAGTATTATTTAAACCGTCTCTTTATTTGCCAATCTGAAATGGGATAAATTGACAGCACACTAACCATTGATACTTATGAGTTCCTGATCTGTAATCCAGTGGTGTCGTGAAGCTGCCAACTCCTTCACAATGTCATTTCCTGCCATGTCTTGACCTGAACAATACCATATCGTGTTAATGCAATTTTAAACTGTGTCACTTTATTAAATCAAGAAGAAATGTGATGAATTGTCAAGACTTGATACTTTTATGTGCAAAACCTGTCATCATGTCTCGCTTGTTTATCTTTTGAGTGAGGAAGATATTAGTGTTGAACAAGCTTGATCTCATCATCTTGCTCATTTGCTTGTCTTGCAGCTCCCAAAGAGGCTAACCTTTTGAACTCTATTGAAGTCTTTGTCGGTTTCAGTATATTATTTTGTCGGCGTGTTTATTTGCACTGGTGGCGATCTTTGATGCCCAGTGTATGTAATCTGCTGTCTACTTGTGCTTTATTATCATAGTGGCAAACTTTGATGCCCAGTGGATGTAATATGCTGTAATTTCTTTATTGTATAGTCTAGGTTTTTTCTTATTCACGATACTGCAGTTATTTTACTGTATATATATCCTGTCTTCGTAGTAAACCGGCCAAATCGTAAAATTACGGTACATAATCGGGCCGTCATGCAATCACGATGTAGGTGGGGCCTGAAACGTGCCGAACAGCTAACGGGCCGGCAGCAGCCCGAAATGAACCCCCGCCCATGATTGTGCGAATCAAATCACGGTCTTTTAACAGGCCAAAATTGTCTCGGTCCTTGTTTGGCCCAATCAGATATCGGCTGCGAGCAGGCCGGATGCAAACCGGGCCGCAGTTAGGCCCAACTATATGACGGGCTTCTAACAGGCCGAAATTAATATAGGGCCGAAATGTTAAACGGGCCCTTAACAGGCCAAAACTAATATCAGGCCGAATTACTAAGTGGGCCTTTAGCAAGTAGGCCCAAAAGCATATTGTCCAGTTGACGAGCCGAATCTGATATGGGCCACAATTGAGCCCAAAGCCTCTTAAAGGGCCGGACCTGATCTAGGCCGTAATTTGGCCCAGAACGTGGTAGGCTTTTAACGGGCCGGATCTCATATGGGACACTATTAGGCCAGGAACGTGGCAGGCCATTAATGGATTGAATCAAATATGGGTCGACATTTGGCCCAAAACATGGCAGCCAGTTAATGGGCCGGCCTACTAGGGTCCTTAAAATCTTGTGGGCCTATAGCTGGGCCGACCCATTAATGTCGGCGAAATCTCGTGGGCCTTTAGCCGGGCCGGCCCATTATGATCTGCAAGAATCTTGTGGGCCTTAACCTGGGCCGGCCCATTATGGCACACAAAAAATCTTGTGGGCCTTTCCCTGGGCCGGCCCATTATGATCCGCAAGAATCTTGTGGGCTTTTACCTGGGCCGGCCCATTATGGCACACAAAAATCTTGTGGGCCTTTACCTGGGCCGGCCCATTATGGCCCGCAAAATCTGTGGGCCTTTAGCTGGGCCAGCCCATTATGGTCCGCAAAATCTCGTGGGCCTTTAGCTGGGCCGACCCATTATGGTCTGCAAAATCTTGTGGGCCTTTAGTTGGGCCGGCCCATTTAAACTTGATGGGTCGGTCTACGTGTCAACATATCATAGGCGTGTCTCGCCCATTGGATGAGTGACACCTGTCCCAACGATGAGCTGACACGTGTTTCCTCCAGCCAATGATGATTTTACACGTGGAAAATCCCCATTGGTCGGGGCTGTTAACGGG
Source organism: Aegilops speltoides (assembly GCA_021437245.1). Taxonomy (NCBI): domain Eukaryota; kingdom Viridiplantae; phylum Streptophyta; class Magnoliopsida; order Poales; family Poaceae; genus Aegilops; species Aegilops speltoides. The sequence goes on along the minus strand of CM038141.1, from coordinate 90,175,076 downwards.
TTATCGGATCCAAAACCCGACCCGATAGCTTAACGCCGTTCCGTTACGGTGGATGCCACGTGTCGGTCACCCTTGACGAAAAGCACTTCGGACGACGCGATTTATCGTCATGGAAGTGGACACTTCCGTGATGATAATTTTGGTAATGTCATGGAACACTTCTCGACAAAGACATGTATGACTATCTTGATTCTGTCATAAATTTGTCATGGATGTACATGCACGACAAAAAACGCGACCTACTTTGACAAACACGTATCATCACGGAAGTGTATTTTTTTGTAGTGTGGGAGGCGCCCCACCCCCTGGGGTTTTCAACCCTAGGTGCCTTGGGCCCTTGGGGGGGTGCACCAGCCTGCTAGGGGGCTGGTTCCCACCCTTGTTCAGCCCATTTAGTCCCCCGTGGCAGGTGGACCCACCCGGTGGACCCCCGAACACCTTTCGGTGGTCCCGGTACAATACCGGTAACCCCCGAAATTATTCAGGTGACTGGAACTGGACTTCCCATATATAAATCTATACCTCCGAACCATTCCGGAACTCCTCGTGACATCCGGGATCTCATCCGGGACTCCGAACAACATTCTTAACTGCACACTAATTCCCATAACAACTCTAGCGTCACCGAACCTTAAGTGCAGACCCTACGGGTTCGGGAATCATGCAGACATGACCGAGACAGCTCTCCGGCCAATAACCAACAACGGGATTTGGATACCCATGTTGGGTCCCACATGTTCCACGATGCTCTCATCGGATGAATGATGACCCACAAGTGTAGGGGATCTATCGTAGTCCTTTCGATAAGTAAGAGTGTCGAACCCAACGAGGAGCATAAGGAAATGACAAGCGGTTTTCAGTAAGGTATTCTCTGCAAGCACTGAAATTGTAGGTAACAGATAGTTTTGTGATAAGATAATTTGTAACGGGTAACAAGCAATGAAAGTAAATAAAGTGCAGCAAGGTGGCCCAATCCTTTTTGTAGCAAAGGACAAGCCTGGACAAGTTCTTATAATAAGAAAAGCGCTCCCGAGGATACATGGGAATTATCGTCAAGCTAGTTTTCATCACGCTCATATGATTCGTGTTCGTTACTTTGATAATTTGGTATGTGGGTGGACCGGTGCTTGGGTACTGCCCTTTCTTGGACAAGCATCCCACTTATGATTAACCCCTATTGCAAGCATCCACAACTAGAAAAGAAGTATTAAGGTAAACCTAACCATAGCATGAAACATATGGATCCAAATCAGCCTCTTACGAAGCAACGCATAAACTAGGGTTTAAGCTTCTGTCACTCTAGCAACCCATCATCTACTTATTACTTCCCAATGCTTTCCTCTGGGCCCAAACAATGGTGAAGTGTCATGTAGTCGACGTTCACATAACACCACTAGAGGAGAGACAACATACATCTCATCAAAATATCGAACGAATACCAAATTCACATGACTACTAATAGCAAGACTTCACCCATGTCCTCAGGAACAAACGTAACTACTCACAAAGCATATTCATGTTCATAATCAGAGGGGTATTAATATGCGTTAAGGATCTGAACATATGATCTTCCACCAAATAAACCAACTAGCATCAACTACAAGGAGTAATCAACACTACTAGCAACCCACAGGTACCAATCTGAGGTTTTGGTACAAAGATTGGATACAAGAGATGAAATAGGGTTTCAGAGGAGATGGTGATGGTGAAGATGTTGATGGAGATTGACCCCCTCCTGATGAGACGATCATTGGTGATGATGATGGTGATGATTTCCCCCTCCCGGAGGGATGTTTCCCCGGCAGAACAGCTCCGCTGGAGCCCTAGATTGGTTCCGCCAAGGTTCCGCCTCGTAGTGGCGGAGTTTCATCCCGTCAGCTTGCTTATGATTTTTTTTCAGGGTAAAAGACTTCATATAGTAGAAGATGGGCACCGGAGGCCTGCCAGGTGGCCCACGAGGCAGGGGGCGCGCCCAAGGGGGTAGGGTGCGCCCGCCACCCTCGTGGCCAGGGTGTGGGCCCCCTCTGGTACTTCTTCCGCTGAATATTTATTATTAATCCCAAAATGACTTTCATGGAAATTCAGGACTTTTGGAGCTTTGCATAATAGGCCTCTAATATTTGCTCCTTTTCCAGCCTAGAATCCCTGCTGCCGGCATTCTCCCTCTTTATGTAAACCTTATAAAATAAGAGAGAGTAGCCATAAGTATTGTGACAAAACGTGAAATAACAGCCCATAATGCAATAAATATTGATATAAAAGCATGATGCAAAATGGACGTATCAACTCCCCCAAGCTTAGACCTCGCTTGTCCTCAAGCGTAAGCCGATATCGAAAAATATGTCCACATGTTTAGAGATAGAGGTGTCGATAAAAATAAAATACGGACATGAGGGCATCATGATCATTCTTATAACAACAAACATATATATGACTCACAATGTCAAGTATGATTCAGAAACTTCATTAAGAACTAACAAACTATAATCTCAGTCATTGAAGCAATTGCAATTTATCATAACATCGGAAAGAGTCAATAATAGAGCTTTTCAGCAAGTCCACATACTCAACTATCATTTAGTCTTTCACAATTGCTAACACTCACGCAATACTTATGGTTCTGGAATTTTAACCGGACACAGAGAAAGATAGGGGCTTATTGTGTTGCCTCCCAACCTTTTATCTCAAGGGTAATGTCAACAATAATAGTTCATGCTAACTTACATCCAATTGGATATATATGTCAGGATCTTTCCAACACGAGGTGCTTGCCAAAGGATAAAATGTAAAAGGGAAAGGTGAAGATCACCTTGACTCCTGCATAAGGTATAAGACATAAAGTAAAAGATAGGCCCTTCGCGGAGGGAAGCAGAGGTTGTCATGTGCTTTTTGGTTGGATGCACGAAATCTTAATGCAAAAGAACATCACTTTATATTGCCACTTGTGATATGAACCTTTATTATGCAGTCCATCGCTTTTATTACTTCCATATCACAAGATCGTATAAAGCTTATTTTCTCCACATTAATAAGTCATACATATTTAGAGAGCAATTTTTATTGCATGCTACATGACAACTTACTTTGAAGGATCTTACTCAATCCATAGGTAGGTATGGTGGACTCTCATGGCAAAACTGGGTTTATGGATATTTGGGAGCACAAGTAGTATCTCTACTTTGTGCAAGGAATTTGGCTAGCATGAGGGGGAAAGGCAAGCTCAACATGTTGGACGATCCATGACAATATACTTTAACTAAGATGTGAGAAAACATAACTCATTATGTTATCTTCCTTGTCCAACATCAACTCTTTAGCATGTCATACTTTAATGAGTGCTCACAATCATAAAAGACGTCCAAGATAGTATATTTATATGTGAGAACCTCTCTTTCTTTATTACTTCCTATTAATTGCAACGATGACCAAAACTATGTTTGACAACTCCCAACAACTTTAAAGCCTCATACTCTCTATATGTGAAGTCATTACTATCCATAAGATCAATATGATCTCTTTTATTTCTTTTTACTCTTTTATTTCCTCAAGATCATAGCAAGATAGCAAAGCCCTTGACTCAACACTAATCTTTATTACATATAGCTCACGGACTCAATTACATAGAGGGATCACAAAGCAAAACTCAAAACTAATTCATACCAAAACTTTATTCTACTAGATCAAGATATTACCAAAAGGATCTAACTAAGTAAAACGGTAAAGATAGGAGTGTGATGGTGATACGATACCGGGGCACCTCCCCCAAGCTTGGCAGTTTCCAAGGGGAGTGCCCATATCCATGTGATTATGTCTCCTTTGCTGGTGAAGAAGGTGGTGACGACGATGGATAGTTGCACATCGAGCATAGGAGCTCTTCCAATTCGCGGATAATGCCCTTAAGTGCGACGATATGATCCATCAACAAAATATTTTCCTACGTGAGATATTTGGTTTGTACGCGAGCTAACTCAATCATCTTGAAAGCTTCAATCTCAGCTGGGGTAAAGAGGTTAGGAAGAGGTTGAGGGATGTTTTCTTCTTCTGCCGCTGGAGCTTGATCCTCCATGGCCTTCTTGATCCCATCATCCTTGTTGATCTCCCAAGGTTCTTCTCTCTTCAGCTCTATCTTCAATAGACAAGCATCCTTGTCTTCATTGTTGGAGGAGGGTGATGTCATGATGCTCTAGATATGTCAGAAAAATAGCTCAAAACAAAGACAGAAGATTTTTGCGTGATACGGTGGTCAAAACCTTCGGGAGATTATATAATGAATTTTTACCGACCAAAAGAAGTATCATGCAAGAAAACGGAGTCCGGAGAGCGCATGAGGTGCCCACGAGGCAGGGGGCGCGCCCAGTAGGGTAGGGCGCGCCCTCCACCCTCGTGGATGCCTCGTGTCCTTCCCGGACTACTTCTTATTTTCCTATTTTCTTAAATATTCCAAAACGGAGAAAAATTGCTATTAGAACTGTTTGGAGTCGATTTACTTACCGTAACACATACCTATTCCTTTTTGGAGTCTGAAACGTTCTGGAAAGTGTCTCTTATGTATTCCTCCGGGGTTACGGTGTCAATAATATTAGTTTCAACATTTATTGGGTTACCTGAGAGATAATGTTTGATTCTTTGACAGTTCACCACCTTCGGATTTGTGCCTTCGAAGTTGTTGATTTTTATGGCACCTGAACGATAGACCTCCTCGATGACGTAAGGGCCTTCCCATTTAGAGAGAAGTTTTCCTACAAAAAATCTTAAACGAGAGTTGGATAGCAACACATAATCACCTACGTTAAACTCATGCTTCTGTATCCTTTTGTCATGCCATCTTTTAACTTTTTCTTTAAAAAGCTTGGCATTCTCATATGCTTGGGTTCTCCATTCATCAAGTGAGATAATATCAAATAACCTCTTCTCACCGGCAAGTTTGAAATCATAATTGAGCTCTTTAATAGCCCAATATGCCTTATGTTCTAGTTCGAGAGGTAAGTGACATGCTTTTCCATAAACCATTTTATATGGAAACATCCCCATAGGATTCTTATATGCAGTTCTGTAAGCCCATAATGCATCATCAAGTTTCTTGGACCAATTCTTTCTAGATCTATTAACAGTCTTTTGCAAAATTAATTTGAGCTCTCTATTACTCAACTCTACTTGACCACTAGACTGCGGGTGATAAGGAGATGCAATTCTATGATTAACATCATACTTAGCAAGCATTTTACGAAAAGCACCATGAATAAAATGTGAACCACCATCAGCCATGAGATATCTAGGGACTCCAAACCTTGGAAAAATAACTTCTTTAAGCATCTTAATAGAGGTGTTATGATCAGCACTACTAGTTGGAATAGCTTATACCCACTTAGTAACGTAATCAACAACAACTAAAATATGTGTATATCCATTAGAGGCAGGGAAATGTCCCATATAATCAAAGCCCCAAACATCAAATGGTTCAATAACAAGAGAATAATGCATATGCATTTCTTGATGTCTACTAATATTACCTATTCTTTGGCATTCATCACAAGACAGGACAAACTTACGGCATCTTGGAAGAGAGTAAAAACCGGATTGCAATACCTTATGTGCAGTTCTTGTTGGGGAACGTAGCAGAAATTCAAAATTTTCTACGCATCACCAAGATCAATCTATGGAGATTCTAGCAACAAGGGAGGGAGAGGATGAGTGTATCTTCATACCCTTGAAGATCGCGATGCGGAAGTGTTACAAGAACGCGGTTGGTGGTGTCGTACTCGCAGCAATTCAGATCACGGTCGATTCCGATCTAAGCGCCGAGCGGATGGCGCCTCCGCGTTCAACACACATACAGCCCGGGGACGTCTCCTCCTTCTTGATCCAGCAAGGGGAGAGGAGAAATTGTGGAAAAAACTCCAGCAGCACGATGGCGTGGTGGCGATGGAGCTCGTGGTTCTCCGGCAGGGCTTCGCCAAGCACTACGGAGGAGGAGGAGGTGTTGGAGGAGGGAGGTGCTGCGCCAGGGGAAGGGTGCAGCTGCCCTCTCGCTCCCTCACTATATATAGGGGGAAGGGGGTGGAGGAGGCGCCCTAGGGTTCCCTAGGGGAGGGGTGGCGGCCACAGGGGAAACCCCAGATGGGTTTGGGCGCCCCCACCCCTAGGAAACTTGCCCCCCAAGCCGTGAGGGGCGGCTGCCCTAGGGGAGGCGCACGCACCTCTCCTGGTTACGTGAGAGGGGTTGGGAGGGGCGCACAGCCCCTTAGTGGGCTGGTGTGCCCCTCCCCTTGGCCCATAAGGCCCCCAAACGCTTGCCGGGGCCTCCAAAACACCTTTCGGTCACGCTGGTCGTCACCCGGTACTCCCAGAACAATTCCGGACTCCAATACCCTTCGTCCAATGTATCGATCTTCACCTTCGGACCATTCCGAAGTTCCTCGTCACATCTGGGATCTCATCCGGGACTCTGAACAACCTTCGGTAACCACATACTATTTCCCATAACAACTCTAGCGTTACCGAACCTTAAGTGTGTAGACCCTACGGGTCCGAAACCATGCAGACATGACCGAGACGTTCTCCGGCCAATAACCAACAGCGGGACCTGGATACCCATGTTGGCTCCCACATGTTCCATGATGATCTCATTTGATGAACCACGATGTCGGGGATTCAATCAGTCCCGTATACAATTCCCTTTGTCAATCGGTATGTTACTTGCCCGAGATTCGATCGTCGGTATCCCAATACCTCGTTCAATCTCGTTACCGGCAAGTCACTTTACTCGTTCCGTAATGCATGATCCCGTGACTAACTACTTAGTCACATTGAGCTCATTATGATGATGCATTACCGAGTGGGCCCAGAGATACCTCTCTGTCATACGGAGTGACAAATCCCAGTCTCGATTCGTGCCAACCTAACAGAACCTTTCGGAGATACCTGTAGTGCACCTTTATAGCCACCCAGTTATGTTGTGACGTTTGGTAGAGCCAAAGCATTCCTACGGTATCCGGGAGTTGCACAATCTCATGGTCTAAGGAAATGATACTTGCCATTTAGAAAAGTTTTTAGCAAACGAACTACACGATCTTGTGCTATGCTTAGGATTGGGTCTTGTCCATCACATCATTCTCCTAATGATGTGATCCCGTTATCAATGACATCCAATGTCCATGGTGAGGAAACCATAACCCTCTATTGATCAACGAGCTAGTCAACTAGAGGCTCACTAGGGACATGTTGTGGTCTATGTATTCACACATGTATTATGGTTTCCAGTTAATACAATTATACCATGAACAATAGACAATTATCATGAACAAGGAAATATAATAATAACGATTTTATTATTGCCTCTAGGGCATATTTCCAACAGTCTCCCACTTGCACTAGAGTCAATAATCTAGTTCACATCATTATGTGATTGTAATGAATCAAACGCCCATGGTGTTTGATCATTTCTCACTTGTGAGAGAAGTTATTAGTCAATGGGTCTGAACCTTTCAGATCCATGTGTGCTTTACAAATCTCTATGTCATCTTGTAGATGCAACTACCATGCGCTATTTGGAACTATTCCAAATAACAGCTCTACTATACGAATCCGGTTTACTACTTAGAGTCATCTGGATTAGTGTCAAAGTTTGCATCGACGTAACCCTTTACGACAAACTATTTTACCACCTCCATAATCGAGAAAATTCCTTAGTCCACTAGTTACTAAGGATAAGTTTGACCGCTGTCATGTGATCCATTCCTGGATCACTCTTGTACCCCTTGATTGACTTCATGGCAAGGCACACTTCAGGTTCGGTACACAGCATAGCATACTGTAGAGCCTACATCTAAAGCATAGGGGACGACCTTCGTCCTTCCTCTCTTTTCTGCCGTGGTCAGGTCTTGAGTCTTACTCAATACTCACACCATATAACACAGCCAAGAACTCCTTCTTTGCCGATCTAATTCCTTCAAAATCTTGTCATGGTATGTATTCATTTGAAAATACTATTAAGAATTTTTTATCTATCCTTATAGATCTTGATGCTCAATGTTCAAGTAGCTTAATCCAGGTTTTCCATTGAAAAACACCTTTCAAACAACCCTATATGCTTTCTAGAAATTCTACATCATTTCCGATCAACAATATGTCAACAACATATACTCATCAGAAATGCTATAGTGCACCCACTCACTTCTTTGGAAATAATAGTTTCTCATAAACTTTGTATAAACCTAAAATCTTTGATCATCTCATCAAAGCGTATATTCCAACTCCAGATGCTTACCCCAGTCCTTAGAAGGATTGCTGGAGCTTTGCATACTTTTTAGCATCTTTTAGGATTGACAAAACCTTCTGGTTGTATCACATACAACCTTTCCTCAAGAAAATCATTGAGGAAACAATGTTTTGACATCCTATCTGCAAGATTTCATAAACAATGCAGGAACTGCTAATATAATTTCAACAGACTCTTAGCATCGCTACGAGTGAGAAAGTCTCATCGTAGTCAACTCCTTGAACTTGTCAGAAAACATCTTAGCAACAAGTCGAGCTTTCTTAATGGTGACACTTACCATCATTGTTCGTCTTCCCTTTTAAAATCCATCTGTACCCAACAGCTTTATGACCATTAAGTAGTTCTTCCAAAGTCTACACTTTGTTTTATACATGGATCCTCTCTCGGATTTTATGGCCTCAAGCCACTTGTCAGAATCCGGACCCACCACTTATTCTCCACAGCTTGTAGGTTCATTGTTGTCTAGCAACATTACCTCCAAGACAGGATTACCGTACCACTCTGAAGCAGTACGTGTCCTTGTCGACCTACGAGGTTTGGTAGTGACTTGATCCGAAGTTTCACGATCACTATCATCAGCTTCCACTTCACCTGGTGTAGGCGCCACAGGAATAACTTCCTATGCCCTGCTACAGATTGGTTGAAGTGATGGTTCAATAACCTCATCAAGTCTCCACCATCCTCCCACTCAATTCTTTCAAGAGAAACTTTTCCTCGAGAAAGAACCCGTTTCTAGAAACAATCACTTTTGCTTCCGGATTTGAAATTGGAGGTATACCCAACTGTTTTGGGTGTCGTATGAAGATGCATTTATCCGCTTTGGGTTTGAGCTTATCAGGCTAAAACTTTTCCACATAAGCTTCATTTCCCAAACTTCTAAGAAATGATAGCTTAGGTTTCTCTAAACCATAGTTCATACGCTGTCATCTCAACGGAATTACGTGGTGCCCTATTTGAAGTGAATGCGGTTGTCTCTAATGCCTAACCCATAAACGATAGTGGTAATTCGATAAGAGACATCATGGTATGCACCATATCTAATAGGGTGCAGCTATGATGTTCGGACACACCATCACACTATGGTGTTCCAGGCGGTATTAGTTGTGAAACAATTTCCACAATGTCTTAATTGTATACCAAACTCATAACTCAGATACTCATCTCTATGATCATATCATAGACATTTTATCCTCTTGTCACGACGATCTTCAACTTCACTCTGAAATTACTTGAACCTTTCAATAATTCAAACTTGTGTTTCATCAAGTAAATATACTTAGCATCTACTCAAATCATATGTGAAGTAAGAACATAACGATATCCACTGCGTGCCTCAGCACTCATTGGACTGCATACATCATAATGTATTACTTCCAACAAGTTGCTTTCTTGTTCCATCTTACTGAAAACGAGGCTTTTCAGTCATCTTGCCCATGTGGTATGATTTGCATGTCTCAAGTGATTCAAAATCAAGTGAGTCCAAATGATCCATCTACATGGAGTTTCTTCATGCGTACATACTAATAGACATGGTTCGCATGTCTCAAACTTTTAAAAAAATGAGTGAGTCCAAAAGATCCATCAACATGGAGCTTCTTCATGCGTTTTATACCAATATGACTCAAATGGCAGTGCCACAAGTAGTTGGCACTATCATTACCATCTTATATCTTTTGGCATGAACATGTGTATCACTACGATCGAGATTCAGTAAACCATTCATTTTAGGTGCAAGACCATTGAAGGTATTATTCAAATAAACAGAGTAACCATTATTCTCCTTAAATGAACAACCGTGTTGTGATAAACACAATCCAATCATGTCTATGCTCAACGCAAACACCAAATAACAATTATTTAGGTTTAACACCAATCCCTACGGTAGAGGGAGCGTGCGATGTTTGATAATATCAACCGTGGAAATACTTCCAACACATATTGTCACCTCGCCTTCAGCTAGTTCCGTTTATTCTGTAGGTCTTTTATTTCGAGGTACTAACACTTAGCAACCGAACCGGTATCTTAATACCTTGGTGCTACTAGGAGTACTAGTAAAGTACACATTTAATACAATGTATATCCAATATACTTCTGTCAACCTTGTCAGTCTTCTCATCTACCAAGTATCTAGGGTAGTTCTGCTTCAGTGACCGTTCCCCTTATTACAGAAGCACTTAGTCTCGGGTTTGGTTTCAACCTTGGGTTTCTTCACTAGAGCAACAACTGATTTGCCATTTCATGAAGTATCCCTTCTTTCCCTTGCCCTTCTTGAGACTAGTGGTTTTACTAACCATCAACAACTGATGCTCCGACTCGATTTCTACTTCCGCGGTGTCAAACATCGCGAATTGCTCAAGGATCATCATGTCTATTCCTGATATGTTATAGTTCATCACGAAGCTCTAATAGCTTGGTGGCAGTGACTATGGAGAACCATCACTATCTCATCTGGAAGATTAACTCCCACTCGATTCAAGTGATTGTAGTACTCAGACAATCTGAGCACATGCTTAATGATTGAGCTTTTCTCCCTTAGTTTGCAGGTTAAGAAACTTGTCGGAGGTCTCATACCTCTTGACGTGGTCATGAGCCTGAAATCCCAATTTTAGCTCTTGGAACATCTCATATGTTCTGCGACGTTTCAAAAATGTCTTCGGTGCCTCAATTCTAAACCGTTTAACATTACGCACTGAACTATCACGTAGTCATCAAAACGTGTATGTCATATGTTCGCAACATCCACAAACGACACTCGAGGTTCAGCACACCGAGCGGTGCATTAAAGACATAAGCCTTCTGTGCAGCAATGAGGACAATCCTCAGTTTACGAACCCATTCCGCATAATTGCTACTATCAACTTTCAACTAAATTTTTTTATCTAGGAACATATCTAAAACAGCAGAGCCAAAGCGTGAGCTATGACATAATTCGCAATGACCTTTTGACTATGTTCATGATAATTAAGTTCATCTAATCAAATTATTTAATGAACTCCCACTTAGATAGACATCCCTCTAGTCATCTAAGTGATACATGATCCGAGTCAACTAGGCCATGTCCGATCATCACGTGAGACGGACTAGTCATCATCGGTGAACATCTTTATGCTGATTGTATCCACTATACGGCTCATGTTCGACCTTTCGGTCTCCTGTGTTCCGAGGCCATGTCTGTACATGCTAGGATCGTCAAGTCAACCTAAGTGTTTTGCATGTGTAAATCTGGCTTACACCCGTTGTATGCAAACGTTAGAATCTATCACACCCGATCATCATGTGGTGCTTCGAAACAACGAACTTTCGCAATGGTGCGCAGTTAGGGGGAACACTTTCTTGAAATTTTATGAGGGATCATCTTATTTATGCTACCGTCGTTCTAAGCAAATAAGATGTAAACATGACAAACATCACATGCAAATCATAGAGTGACATGATATGGCCAATATCATCTCACGCCTTTGATCTTCATCTTTGAGGCGCGGCATGATCACATTCGTCACTGGCATGACACCATGATCTCCATCATCGTGTCTTCATGAAGTTGTCTCGCCAACTATTACTTCTACTACTTATGGCTAACGGTTAGCAACAAAGTAAAGTAATTACATGGCATTTTCAATGACACATAGGTCGTACAATAAATTAAGACAACTCCTATGGCTGCTGCCGGTTGTCATACTCATCGACATGCAAGTCGTGATTCCTATTACAAGAACCTGATCAATCTCATACATCACATATATATAATTCATCACATCCTTTTGGCCATATCACATCACATAGCATACCTTGCAAAAACAAGTTAGACGTCCTCTAATTGTTGTTGCATGTTTTACGTGGCTGCTATGAGTTTCTAGCAAGAACATTTCTTACCTATACAAAAGCCACAACGGTGATATGCCAATTGCTATTTACCCTTCATAAGGACCCTTTTCATCGAATCCGATCCGACTAAAGTGGGAGAAACTGGCACCCGCTAGCCACCTTTATGCAACAAGTGCATGTCAGTTGGTGGAACCTGTCTCACATAAGCGTACGTGTAAGGTCGGTCCAGGCCGCTTCATCCCAGGATGCCGCCAAATCAAGATAAGACTAGTAACGGTAAGCATATTGAACAAACCAACACCCACAACTACTTGTGTTCTACTCATGCATAGAATCTACGCAATAAACCTGGCTCTGATACCACTGTTGGGGAACGTAGCAGAAATTCAAAATTTTATACGCATCACCAAGATCAATCTATGGAGATTCTAGCAACAAGAGAGGGAGAGGATGAGTGTATCTTCATACCCTTGAAGATCGTGATGTGGAAGCGTTACTAGAACGCGGTTGGTGGTGTCGTACTTGCGGCGATTCAGATCGCGGTCGATTCCGATCTAAGCGCCGAACGGACGGCGCCTCCGCGTTCAACACACGTACAGCCCGGGGACGTCTCCTCCTTCTTGATCTAGAAAGGGGAGAGGAGAAGTTGAGGCAAAAACTCCAGCAGCACGACGGCGTGGTGGCGATGGAGCTCATGGTTCTCCGGCAGGGCTTTGCCAAGCCCTACGGAAGAGGAGGAGGTGTTGGAGGAGGGAGGGGCTGCGCCAGGGGAAGGGTGCGGCTGCCCTCTCTCTCCCTCACTATATATAGGGGAAGGGGTGGAGGAGGCGCCCTAGGGTTCCCTAGGGGAGGGGTGGCGGCCACAGGGGAAACCCTAGATGGGTTTGGGCGCCCCCACCCCTAGGAAACTTGCCCCCCAAGCCGGGAGGGGCGGCTGCCCTAGGGGAGGCGCCCCCACCTCTCCTGGTTACGTGAGAGGGGTTGGGAGGGGCGCACAACCCCTTAGTGGGCTGGTGTGCCCCCTCCCCTTGGCCCATAAGGCCCCCCAACGCTTGTCGGGGCCTCCGAAACACCTTTCGGTCACGCTGGTCGTCACCCGGTATTCCCAGAACAATTCCGGACTCCAATACTCTTCGTCCAATATATCAATCTTCACCTCCGGACCATTCTGGAGTTCCTCGTCACGTCCGGGATCTCATCCGGGACTCCGAACAACCTTCGGTAACCACATACTATTTCCCATAACAACTCTAGCGTCACCGAACCTTAAGTGTGTAGACCCTACGGGTTCGGAAACCATGCAGACATGACCGAGACGTTCTCCGGCCAATAACCAACTGCGGGATCTGGATACCCATGTTGGCTCCCACATGTTCCACGATGATCTCATCGGATGAACCATAATGTCGGGGATTCAATCAATCCCGTATACAATTCCCTTTGTCAATCGGTATGTTACTTTCCCGATATTCGATCGTCGGTATCCCAATACCTCGCTCAATATCGTTACCGGCAAGTCACTTTACTCGTTCCGTAATGCATGATCCCGTGACTAACTACTTAGTTAATTGAGATCATTATGATGATGCATTATTGAGTGGGCCCAGAGATACCTCTCCATCATACGGAGTGACAAATCCCAGTCTCGATTCGTGCCAACCCAACAGACACTTTCGGAGATACCTGTAGTGCACCTTTATAGCCACCCAGTTACGTTGTGACGTTTGGTACACCCAAAGCATTCCTACAGTATCCGGGAGTTGCACAATCTCATGGTCTAAGGAAATGATACTTGACATTTAGAAAAGCTTTTAGCAAATGAACTACACGATCTTGTGCTATGCTTAGGATTGGGTCTTGTCCATCACATCATTCTCCTAATGATGTGATCCCGTTATCAATGACATCCAATGTCCATGGTTAGGAAACCATAACCATCTATTGATCAACGAGCTAGTCAACTAGAGGCTCACTTGGGACATGTTGTGGTCTATGTATTCACACATGTATTACGGTTTCCAGTTAATACAATTATAGCATGAACAATAGACAATTATCATGAACAAGGAGATATAATAATAACCATTTTATTATTGCCTCTAGGGCATATTTCCAACAGTTCTATCTCCAGCATGGTGTCCTCCATATGCCTCGGAGTGACACTTGCGTAGGATCTGTTCCTGTTCAAGCTCAGGTACACAACGTCTAATAACACCGTCTTCTCCTTCTTTATAAAGGTGTGGGTCATCCCAGAAGTAATGTCTTAAATCATAGAAGAAAATTTTCTTTTGCTGGTATGTGAAACTAGGTGGTATAAATTTAGCAACAACGTAATTAGCATAATCAGCATACCATGGAGCAGTACGGGAAGCATTTATGACAGCTAATTGTTCATCAGGAAAGCTATCATCAATAGGTAGTGGGTCATCAAGAACATTCTCTAACCTAGACAAGTTGTTTTAACGGGTTACGAGCTCCTTTCTATCAATAATATGCAAATCAAATTCTTGGAGCAAGAGAACCCATCTAATAAGTCTAGGTTTAGCATCTTTCTTTTCCATAAGATATTTAATAGCAGCATGATCAGTGTGAATAGTTACTTTAGAATCAACAATATAAGGTTTGAACTTATCACAAGCAAATAAAACTGCTAAGAATTCTTTTTCAGTTGTAGCATAATTTCTCTGTGCAGTGTCTAGAGTTTTACTAGCATATTGAATAACATTTAACTTCTTATCGACGCTTTGTCCTAGAACAGCACCTACAACATAATCACTAGCATCGCACATAATTTCAAAGGGAAAATTCCAATCAGGTGGCTGAACAATAGGTGCAGAAAACAAAGCTTTCTTAAGTATTTCAAATGCTTCTACACAATCATCATCAAAGACAAAAGGAATATCTTTTTGCAATAGATTAGTCAAAGGCCTAGAAATTTAAGAGAAGTCCTTAATGAACCTCCTATAAAAACTGACATGACCAAGGAAACTTCTTATACCTTTAATGTCCTTGGGACACGACATCTTTTCAATAGCATCAACCTTAGCTTTATCCACTTCAGTATCTTTCTAAGAAATTTTATGCCCCAAGACAATGCCTTCATTAACCATAAAGTGACACTTTTCCCAATTCAAGACGAGACTAGTGTCTTCGCATCTCTACAAAACTCGTTCAAGGTTGCTCAAGCAATCATCGAAGGAGGATCCATAAACGGAGAAATCATCCATGAATACCTCACAAATCTTTTCACAAAAGTCAGAGAATATAGCCATCATGCATCTTTGAAAGGTAGCAGGTGCATTACATAAACCAAAAGGCATACGTCTATAAGCAAAAGTACCGAAAGGGCAAGTAAAAGTAGTCTTTGCTTGATCGTCCGCTGACACAGGTATTTGAGAGAAACCAGAATAACCATCTAGAAAGCAGAAATGTGTATGTTTGGATAGTCTTTCTAGCATTTGATCAATATAAGGTAAAGGGTAATGATCTTTTTTAGTAGCCTTATTTAATTTACGAAAATCAGTTACCATCCTATAACCTGTAATAATTCTTTGCAGGGTCAATTCATCTTTATCATTAGGAACGACAGTAATACCTCCCTTCTTAGGGACACAATGGACAGGACTTACCCACTGACTATCAGCAACGGGATAAATTATACCTGCCTCAAGGAGCTTTAGTATTTCTTTTCTCACCACTTCTTTCATCTTAGGATTTAACCATCGTTGGTGATCTATAACTGGTTTGGCATCTTCTTCCAAATTTATTTTGTATTGGCATAAAGTGGGACTAATGCCCTTAAGATCATCAAGAATATATCAGATAGTAGCACGGTGCTTTTTTAGAGTTTTCAATAATCTTTCCTCTTCCTGCTCTGAAAGGTAGCACTAATAATAACAGGATATATCTTCTTTTCATCAAGATAAGCATATTTAAGAGTATTAGGTAATGGTTTAAGCTCAAACATGGGATCACCCTTGGGTGGAGGAGGATCCCCTAGGATTTCAACAGGCAAGTTGTGTTTCAAAATAGGTCCCTGTTTAAAGAATACTTCATCTATTTCCCTTGTTTCATCATAAACATATCATTTTCATGGTCTAGCAAATATTGTTCTAATGGATCAGTAGGAGGCACGGCAATAGAAGCAAGACCAATAATTTCATCCTTACTAGGCAATTCTTTATCATGGGGTTGTCTACGAAATTTAGCAAAATTAAACTCATGAGACATATCCCCTAAACCAATAGTAACAACATCCTTTTCCCAATCTATCTTAGCATTAACAGTGTTCAAGAAGGGTCTACCAAATATAATGGGACAAAAGTCATCTTGTGGGGAACCAAGAACAAGAAAATCAGCAGGATATTTGACTTTCCCACACAAGACTTCAACATCTCTAACAATCCAATTGGTGAAATAGTATCCCTATTGGCAAGCTTAATTGTAACATCAATTTCTTCTACCTCAGCAGGTGCAATATCATGCATAATTTCTTCATATAAGGAAAAGGGTATTGCACTAGCACTAGCACCCATATCATATAAGCCATGGTAACAATGATCTCCTATTTTAACAGAAATAATAGGCATGCCTACAACAGGTCTATGTTTCTTAGCATCGGGCCTAGCAATTCTAGCAGCTTCATCACAGAAATAAATAACATGCCCATCAATATTATCGGCCAAGAGATCTTTAACCATAGCAATACTAGGTTCAACTTTAATTTGCTCAGGAGGTGTATATGTTCTAGTATTACTCTTACGAACCATAGTTGAAGCTTTAGCATGATCCTTTATCCTAACAGGGAAAGGTGGTTTCTCAACATAAGTAGTAGGAACAATAGGATCATCATAAGTAATAGTCTTTTCTTCACTGTAACAGGTGCAACTACTTTTACTTCAGTGGGAGGATTATATTTAAACCACTTCTCCTTAGAGAGATGATTGTGAGTAGCAAATGATTCCCAGAAAGAAGCTGGTATCTCAGAGTCAAGCCCATATTTAGTGCTAAATTCACGAAAAGCATCGGTATCCATAAAAGATTTAACACAATCAAACTTAGGTGTCATACCTGACTCCTTACCATCGTCGGAATCCCAATCTTCAGAGTTGCGTTTAATTATTTCCAATAAATCCCATTTGAATTCAATAGTCTTCATCATAAAAGACCCATCACAAGAAGTATCAAGCATGGTGCGATTGTTGAGAGAAAGTCGAGCATAAAATTTTTGAATAATCATTTCTCTTGAGAGATCATGATTGGGGCATGAATATAACATTGACTTAAGCCTCCCACAAGCTTGAGCGATACTTTCTCCTTTGTGAGGCCAAACATTATATATATAATTATGATCACGATGAACAAGATGCATAGGATAAAACTTCTGGTGAAATTCCAATTTCAATCGTTTATAGTTCCAAGATGCCATATCATCACATAGCCTATACCATGTCAATGCGTCTCCCTTCAAAGATAAAGGGAAGACCTTCTTCTTAACAACATCATCGGGCATACCTGCAAGCTTAAATAATCCACAAACTTCATTCACATAGATAAGGTGTAAATCGGGATGCAATGTTCCATCTCCTGCAAAGGGATTAGCTAGCAGTTTCTCTACCATACCTGAAGGAATTTCAAAGTAAACTTCAGTAGGTTCAGCAGGTTGAGGAGCAACTCTTTGCTCTACTGGTCGGGGTGAAGATACCCCGAACAAGCCCCTCAAAGGATTAGTTTCCATAGTAACAAGTGACAGTAAATTTCAGCACACTATATAAATGTTTCCTTACCAAGTTCCACTCACCAAAGGTGCTTCACTCCCCGTCAACGGTGCTAGAAAAGAGTCTTGATGACCCACAAGTGTAGGGGATCTATCGTAGTCCTTTTTATAAGTAAGAGTGTCGAACTCAACAAGGAGCAAAAGGAAATGACAAGCGGTTTTCAGTAAGGTATTCTCTGCAAGCACGGAAATTGTAGGTAACAGATAGTTTTGTGATAACATAATTTGTAACTGGTAACAAGCAATGAAAGTAAATAAAGTGCAGCAAGGTGGCCCAATCCTTTTTGTAGCAAAGGACAAGCCTGGACAAGTTCTTATAATGAGAAAAGCGCTCCCGAGGATACATGGGAATTATCGTCAAGCTAGTTTTCATCACGCTCATATGATTCGCGTTCGTTACTTTGATAATTTGGTATGTGGGTGGACCGGTGCTTGGGTATTGCCCTTTCTTGGACAAGCATCCCACTTATGATTAACCCCTATTGCAAGCATCCACAACTACAAAAGAAGTATTAAGGTAAACCTAACCATAGCATGAAACATATGGATCCAAATCAGCCCCTTACGAAGCAACGCATAAACTAGGGTTTAAGCTTCTATCACTCTAGCAACCCATCATCTACTTATTACTTCCCAATGCCTTCCTCTAGGCCCAAACAATGGTGAAGTGTCATGTAGTTGACATTCACATAACACCACTAGAGGAGAGACAACATACATCTCATCAAAATATCGAACGAATACCAAATTCACATGACTACTAATAGCAAGACTTCACCCATGTCCTCAGGAACAAACGTAACTACTCACAAAGCATATTCATGTTCATAATCGGAGGGGATTAATATGCATTAAGATCTGAACATATGATCATCCACCAAATAAACCAACTAGCATCAACTACAAGGAGTAATCAATACTACTAGCAACCCACAGGTACCATTCTGAGGTTTTGGTACAAAGATTGGATACAAGAGATGAACTAGGGTTTCAGATGAGATGGCGCTGGTGAAGATGTTGATGGAGATGGACCCCCTCCCGATGAGAGGATCGTGGGTGATGACGATGGTGATGATTTCCCCCTCCCGGAGGGAAGTTTCCTCGGCAGAACAGCTCCGCCGGAGCCCTAGATTGGTTCCGCCAAGGTTCCGCCTCGTGGCGGCGGAGTTTCGTCCCGTCAGCTTGCTTATGATTTTTTCCAGGGTAAAAGACTTCATATAGCAGAAGATGGGCACCGGAGGGCTGCCAGGTGGCCCATGAGGCAGGGGGCGCGCCCAGGGAGGTAGGGCACGCCCCCACCCTCGTGGCCAGGGTGTGGTCCCCCTCTGGTACTTCTTCCGCTGAATATTTATCATTAATTCCAAAAATGACTTTCATGGAGTTTCATGAATTTTGGAGCTGTGCATAATAGGTCTCTAATAATTGCTCCTTTTCCAGCCAGAATCCCAGCTGCCGACATTCTCCCTCTTTATGTAAACCTTGTAAAATAAGAGAGAATAGCCATAAGTATTGTGACATAACGTGAAATAACAACCCATAATGCAATAAATATTGATATAAAAGCATGATGCAAAATGGACGTATCAATGAACCACGATGTCGGGGATTCAATTAATCCCGTATACAATTCCCTTTGTCAATCGGTACGTTACTTGCCCGAGATTCGATCGTCGGTATCCCAATACCTCATTCAATCTCGTTACCGGCAAGTCACTTTACTCGTTCTGTAATGCATGATCCCGTGACTAACTACTCAGTCACATTGAGCTCATTATGATGATGCATCACCCAGTGGGCCCAGAGATACTTCCCCATCATACGGAGTGACAAATGCAAGTCTCGATTCGTGCCAACTCAACAGATACTTTCAGAGATACCTGTAGTGTACCTTTATAGCCACCCAGTTACGTTGTGACGTTTGGTACACCCAAAGAATTCCTATGGTATCCGGGAGTTGCACAATCTCATGGTCTAAGGAAATGATACTTGACATTAGAAAAGCTTTTAGCAAACGAACTACACGATCTTGTGCTATGCATAGGATTGGGTCTTGTCTATCACATCATTCTCCTAATGATGTGATCCCGTTATCAATGACATCCAATGTCCATGGTCAGGAAACCATGACCATCTATTGATCAACGAGCTAGTCAACTAGAGGCTTACTAGGGACATGTTGTGGTCTATGTATTCACACATGTATTACGGTTTCCGGTTAATACAATTATAGCATGAACAGTAGACAATTACCATGAACAAGGAAATATAATAATAACCATTTTATTATTGCCTCTAGGGCATATTTCCAATAGTCACCCACTTGCACTAGAGTCAATAATCTAGTTACATTGTGATGAATCGAACACCCATAGAGTTCTGGTGTTGATCATGTTTTGCTCATGGAAGAGGTTTAGTCAACGGATCTGCGACATTCAGATCCGTATGTACTTTACAAATATCTATGTCTCCATCTTGAACATTTTCACGAATGGTGTTGAAGCGATGCTTGATATGCCTAGTCTTCTTGTGAAACATGGGCTCCTTGGCAAGGGCAATAGCACTAGTGTTGTCACAGAAGAGAGTCATTGGGCCCGATGAATTGGGAATAACTCCTAGGTCGGTAATGAACTCCTTCATCCATGTTGCTTCATGTGCTGCCTCCGAGGCTGCCATGTACTCCGCTTCACATGTAGATCCCGCCACGATGCTTTGCTTGCAACTGCACCAGCTGACCACCCCACCATTCAAAATATACATGTATCCGTTTGTGACTTGGAGTCATCCAGATCTATGTCGAAGCTAGCATCGACGTAACCCTTTACGATGAGCTCTTCATCACCTCCATAAACGAGAAACATATCCGTAGTCCTTTTTAGGTACTTCAGGATATTCTTGACCGTTGTCCAGTGTTCCATGCGGGGATTACTTTGGTACCTCCCTACCAAACTTACAGCAAGGTTTACATCAGGTCTGGTACACAGCATGGCATACATATAGACCCTAAGGCTGAGGCGTAGGGGATGACACTCATTTTTTTTCTATCTTCTTCCGTGGTTGGGCTTTGAGACATGCTCAATTTCACACCTTGCAAAACAGGCAAGAACCCCTTCTTGGACTGATCCATATTGAACTTCTTCAATATCTTATCAAGGTATGTGCTTTGTGAAAGACCTATGAGGCGTCTCGATCTATCTCTATAGATCTTGATGCCTAATGTGTAAGCAGCTTCTCCAAGGTTCTTCATTGAAAAACACTTATTCAAGTAGGCCTTTATGCTTTCCAAAAGTTCTATATCATTTCCCATCAATAGTATGTCATCCACATATAATATGAGAAATGGTACAAAGCTCCCACTCACTTTCTTGTAAAATGCAGGCTTCTCCATAAATCTGCATAAACCCAAACGCTTTGATCATTTCATCAAAGTGAATGTTCCAACTCCGAGATGCTTGCACCAGCCCATAGATGGAGCACTGGAGCTTGCACACCTTGTTAGCATTCTTAGGATCGACAAAACCTTCCGACTGCATCATATACAATTCTTCCTTAAGGAAGCCGTTAAGGAATGCCGTTTTGACGTCCATTTGCCATATTTCATAATCATAGAATGAGGCAATTGCTAACATGATTCAGACGGACATCAGCTTCGCTATGGGTGAGAAGGTCTCATCGTAGTCAACCCCTTGAACTTGTCGATAACCCTTAGCGACAAGCCGAGCTTTATAGGTGGTCACATTACCATCCACGTCAGTCTTCTTCTTAAAGATCCATTTATTTTCTATCGCTCGCCGATCATCGGGCAAGTCTGTCAAAGTCCATACTTTGTTTTCATACATGGATCCTATCTCAGATTGCATGGCTTCAAGCCATTTATTGGAATATGGGCCCGCCATCGCTTCTTCATAGTTCGAAGGTTCACCGTTGTCTAACAGCATGATTTTGAGGACAGGGTTGCCATACCATTCTGGTGTGGAACGTGTCCTTGTGGACCTACGAAGTTCAGTAGCAACTTGATCCGAAGTGCCTTGATCGTCATCATTAACTTCCTCTCTAGTCGGTGCAGGCACCATAGAAACATTTTCCTGAGCTGCGCTACTTTCCGGTTAAAGAGGTTGCACTTCATCAAGTTCTACTTTCCTCCCACTTACTTCTTTTGAGAGAAACTCTTTCTCCAGAAAGGACCCTGATACATCCATTTTGCGTCATGCTTATATATCAATATTTATTGCATTATGGGCTATTATTACACATTATGTCTCAATACTTATGGCTATTCTCTCTTATTTTACAAGGTTTACCATGAAGAGGGGGAATGCCGGCAGCTGGAATTCTGGCTAGAAAAGGAGCAAATATTGGAAACCTATTCTACACAGCTCCAAAAATCCTGAAACTCCACGGAAATTATTTTTGGAATTAATAAGAATTATTGAGCAAAGAAAACACTAGAGGGGGCCCACACCCTGGCCAAGAGCGTGGGGGGCGCGCCCACCCCAACTGGGCGCGCCCCCTGTCTCCTGGGCCCCCTGGTGGCCCTCTGGTGCCCATCTTCTGCTATATGAAAGCTTTTACCCTAGAAAAAATCACAAGCTAGCTTACGGGACGAAACTCCGCTGCCACGAGGCGGAACTTGGCGGAACCAATCTAGGGCTCCGGCGGAGCTGTTCTACCGGGGAAACTTCCCTCCGGGAGGGGGAAATCGTCACCAACGATCCTCTCATCGGGAGGGGGTCAATCTCCATCAACATCTTCACCATCACCATCTCTTCTCAAAACCCTAGTTCATGTCTTGTATCCAATCTTGTATCAAAACCACAAATTGGTACCTGTGGGTTGCTAGTAGTGTTGATTACTCCTTGTAGTTGATGCTAATTGGTTTACTTGGTGGAAGAACATATGTTCAGATCCTTAATGCATATTAATACTCCTCTGATTATGAACATGAATATGCTTTGTGAGTAGTTACATTTGTTCCTGAGGACATGGGTGAAGTCTTGCTATTAGTAGTCATGTGAATTTGGTATTCGTTCGATATTTTGATGAGATGTATGTTGTCTTTCCTCTAGTGGTGTTATGTGAATGTTGACTACATGACACTTCACCACTATTTCGGCCTAGAGGAAGGCATTGGGAAGTAATAAGTAGATGATAGGTTGCTAGAGTGACAGAAGCTTAAACCCTAGTTTATGTGTTGCTTCGTAAGGGGCTGATTTGGATCCATATGTCTAATGTTGTGGTTAGGTTTACCTTAATACTTCTTTTGTAGTTGCGGACGCTTGCAATAGGGGTTAATCATAAGTGGGATGCTTGTCCAAGTAAGGGCAGTACCCAAGCACCGGTCCACCCACATATCAAATTATCAAAGTACCGAACGCGAATCATATGAGTGTGATGAAAACTAGCTTGAGGATAATTCCCATTTGTCCTCGGGAGCACTTTTGTCATTATAAGAAATTGTCCAGGCTTGTCCTTTGCTAAAAAAGGATTGGGCCACCTTGCTACACTTTATTTACTTTCATTGCTTGTTACCCGTTACAAATTATCTTATCACAAAACTATATGTTACTGAAAGCACATTTGCTCCCTGGGTGGTTTTGGTAATTAATGACAACATACTTTGTGGTTGGACTAATGCTTTTATCAAGTATGTTTCAGGAAGCTCAATCACATTGGCATGGCAAAAGGACTGAAGAGGTGGACCCCTCAAAATGCTAAGGCAAGCATTGGCAAAAGCTCAAGACTCCATTTTTGGTTTAGTGATCCAAGATCACATTGAGTCCATAGGAAAGCCAATACTATTAAAAGGGGATGAGGTTATGATGATGATCTGGTTGCTCAAGTGCTTAGTGATACATCTCCTAAACTATCAGCAACTTTCACTGCATTATACACTCATAAGTAATCTCGGTCCCACCGATTCTCCAAACCCAGTCACACCGAGATGAACCACCTCAGCCATAAAGCCAAACCCTAGATATCTCGGATTTTCCGATTCGAACTCGGTCTCACGAAACTTGAGTTGCCAAGCTTCGAACCATACGTCATCAAATCGGTGTCACCGAGATGATGAAGTCGGTCCCACCGAGATTGGCAAGCTCTTGTCTTTACGAATCGGACTCACCGAGTTTGTATTTTCGGTCCCACCGAAAATCCCAACGTTCACATGATTTGAACTTTCGGACTCACCGAGTTGTCAACCGGTCCCACCGAGATTGGTCAAATGTGTGTAACGGTTGGATTTTGTGTGGAGGCTATAAATACCCTCCACCCCTCTTCATTCGTGGAGAGAGCCATCGAAAGAACTACCACTCCTACCTTACATTTTCGAGAAGAGAACTACCTACCCTTGTGTTGAGATCAAGTTGCTCCACTCCCACCATATGAAGCTTGATCTCTAGCCTTCCCAAGTTGCTTTCCACTCAATCCTTTCTTCCACCACAGCCAAATCGGTGAGGAGAGTTGAGTGTTGGGGATATTATCATTTGAAGCACAAGAGCAAGGAGTTCATCATCATCAACACCATCTATTACCTTTTGGAGGTGGTGCCTCCTAGATTGGTTAGGTGTCGCTTGGGAGCCTTCGTCGAGATGTGGAGTTGAACCAAGAAGTTTGTAAGGGCAAGGAGATCGCCTACTTCGTGAAGATCTACCCAGTAAGGCTAGCCCTCCGTGGGCGTGAGCCATGATGGCATAGACAAGGTTGCTTCTTCGTGGACCCTTCGTGGGTGGAGCCCTCCGTGGACTCTCGCAGCCGTTACCCTCCGTGGGTTGAAGTCTCCATCAACGTGGAATGACGATAGCACCACCTATCGGAACCACGAGAAAAATCTCCGTGTCTCCAAATTGCGTTTGATCTTCTCCACTTCTCTTTACTACTTGTGCAATTTACTTTCCGCTGCCCATACTCTAGAATTACATGTGTAGTATGCTACTTGACTTGTGTGATATGCAAAATCTGCCAAAAACTTGTCTTTGTCAAAAGGCATAATTTTTATCTTGTCGAGTAGTATAATCACCCCCCCTCTAGATACTCTCACCTTCTTCGATCCTACAATTGGTATCAGAGCTTTGGTCTCCATTGCTTTGGTTTACACACCATTGGAGGAAGATGGACGTGTCTACGTTTGGGAGTGTTAGCCATAGAGTGCCTATTCTTAATGGAGTGTCCTATAACTCATGGAGGATTGAAATGCTTATTATCTTTAAGATGTATAACTTGCGCAAATATGTTGAAACCCCATATGTGCCTCCATTTGACCCCTTGCACCCTACCATGGATGAAGAGCTTGATTTGCTTCGTAACCTTAGAACTGTAAATCTTATCGTTAGAGGTTTGCCCGATAACTTGCTTAAGCTCGTCACAAACTTTGAGTGCGCCTATGCTATGTGGAAGTTCTTGGAAGAACTTTATCCGGACTGCTCTTTGAGAGGTCTTGATGAAATTCTATACAAGACTATTGAATTTGATATGATGCACCCCAATGATCCCAACTTTGATAAATGCTTCTTTGAGCTTCGTGATCTCATGAAAAAGAAGAGTGATCCTTGTCTTATCAATGCTCTAATTAGAAATGCTCTTGTATTGCATTCCAATGATTATTGTCACATTGACAAAACTAATGCAAGTTCTTTGTCAAATTGACCTAGGTGTTGATGATGAACTATCTATGGGTCAATATGATGATGAGCATGAGCATGATGATGATTACTCGATTCGGACACCGAGCTAGACAAGATCATGAAGAGTCTCAATCTTATGGCAAATCGAGAGACTACATATCCGGTGGAAAAGAGTGGATTCTTGATAGTGGATGCACCGATCACATGACCGGAGACGAAGACATGTTTCGAGAGCTTGCAAAGAACGATGGTCCACGCAAGTATGTGACTTTTGGAGACAACTCCAAGGGTAAGGTACTTGGCCTTGGTAAGGTGGCCATATCTCATGATAGCTCTATTCAAAATGTCATGCTCGTTGAATCACTTGGATACAATTTACTTTCCGTGTCTAGATTAGCTGACTTTGGATTCAATGTGCTATTCACCGAAGTAGATTGCCAAGTCTTTCGTCGTGACAATCATAACATGGCATTTACCGGTATCCGTAGAGGTGATCTATATATTGTTGATTTCACTAAGAAAGCCCAACCTAGAACTTGCTTCATTGCTAAATCTGCTAAAGGTTGGTTATGGCATAGAAGGCTTGGACATGTTGGTATGCGTAATCTAGACAAGCTAATCAAAGGTGATCATATTCTTGGTGTTAAAGATGTTTTCTTTGACAAAGATAGACTTTGTAGTGCTTGTCAGGCAGGAAAACAAGTATGTGGAAGTCATCCCGTGAAGAACATCATGACCACAAGGAGACCGCTTGAGCTTCTTCATATGGATCTCTTCGGTCCCAATGCTTACAAAAGCCTTGGTGGTAACTCCTTTGGTCTAGTTATAGTTGATGATTATTCCAGATTTACGTGGGTATTTTTCCTTGATGACAAATCGCAGGTTCAGAGAATCTTCAAAACCTTTGCTAGAAAGGCCCAAAATCAGTTTGAGGTGAAGATCAAGAAAGTTCGAAGTGACAATGGAACGGAGTTCAAGAATGCCCATGTGGATTCTTTTCTCGATGAGGAAGGGATTCTACATGAGTTCTCGGCTACGTACACTCCTCAACAAAATGGAGTTGTTGAGAGGAAGAACCGAACGCTCATTGAGATGGCGAGAACGATGCTTGATGAATACAAGACACCGAAGCACTTTTGGGGTGAAGCGGTCGAGACAGCTTGTCATGCTATCAACAGGCTTTATCTTCATAAGCTTCTCGGCAAGACATCATACGAGCTCCTCACCGGTAACAAACCCCAAGTGGGATACTTTCGTGTCTTTGGTTCGAAATGCTATATCCTTGATAAGCATCGTCGGTCTAAATTTGCTCCTAAAACTCATGAAGGCTTTTTTCTTGGTTATGGATCAAACTCCCACACCTACCGTGTCTACAACAATTTCACCCGAAAGGTGGAAGAGGCGGTAGAGCGTGAAGTTTGATGAATCTAATGGCTCATAAGTAGAGCAAATGCCTATTGATGTAGGAGACAAGGACCCATCGGAAGCCATTCAAGATTTATCTGGAAAGATCCGTCCCATGGAAGTGAAGGAGAGTACCTCATCTACATATGTGGAGCCCCCTACCTCACGGCAAGATGAACCTCAAGGCAACATGGAGGCCTCCACAAGTGGAACTCACCAAGATGAGGAAGTGCAACAAGAAGATCCGCCACAACCTCCTTCTCCACCGCCTCAAGACAACACCAACAACAATGAAGAAGAAGAGGAAGATGAAGATGATGAGGAAGCTCAGCCACAACCTCAACAAAAGCTATCCCGAGTCCGAGCAAGAGTCAAGAAAAATCATCCCGTGGAACAAATGATGAACGACATCGACTCCGGGAGAATTACTCGCTCTAAAACTCGCTTAGCTAACTTTTGTGAGCATTACTCATTTATCTCTAGTCTTGAACCTATGAAGGTAGAAGAAGCACTTGAAGACCTGGATTGGGTGAACGCTATGCACGAAGAGCTACACAACTTCGAGAGGAACAAGGTATGGACTTTGGTAGAGAAGCCCAAGGAGGATCAAAACGTCATTGGAACCAAATGGGTGTTTCGGAACAAGCAAGATGAAGATGGACAAGTCATCCGCAACAAGGCTCGTCTCGTAGCTCAAGGTTACACACAAGTCGAAGGTATGGACTGTGGTGAGACCTATGCCCCCGTTGCTAGACTTGAGTCCATTCGCATTCTTCTTGCTTATGCCAACCACCATGATATTACTCTCTATCAAATGGATATTAAAAGTGCTTTCCTAAATGGTGAAATAGAGGAGGAAGTCTTTGTGAAACAACCTCCCGGATTTGTGAATCCTAAAAAGCCTAATCATGTTTACAAGTTGCACAAAGCTCTTTATGGACTTAAACAAGCTCCTAGAGCTTGGTACAAATGCTTGACTAGTTTTCTTCTTGAAAAAGGCTTTGAGATCGGAAAAATAGACTCAACGCTATTCACGAAAAGGGTTGATGGTGAACTATTTGTGTGCCAAATATATGTTGATGATATTATCTTTGGTTCAACTAACCCTCATTTTAGCGAGAAGTTTGGAAAGCTCATGTCGGAGAAGTACGAGATGTCCATGATGAGTGAACTCAAATTCTTCCTTGGGTTGCAAATCAAGCAATCTAAGGAGGGTACCTTTGTCTCACAAACAAAGTACACCAAGGATCTCTTCAAGAAGTTCAACATGCAAGAAAGCAAAGGTATGAGAACCCCATGCCTACAAGTGGACATAATGACTTGACAAAGATGGAGAACCCGTTGATCAAAAGGTTTACCGATCTATGATTGGTTCTCTATTATATCTCTGTGCTTCTCATCGACATAATGTTGAGTGTATGCATGTGTGCTCGATATCAAGCTGCCCTAAAGAATGTCATCTTAAAGCTGTTAAAAGAATTGTGAGATATTTGATACACACACCAAACTTTGGCATTTGGTATCCTAAGAGGGCCTCTTTCGACCTTGTTGGCTATTCCGACTCGGACTATGCGGTGGCAGGGTTGATGAAAGTCAACTTCGGTGCGTGTCAATTCCTTGGTCGATCCCTTGTATCTTGGTCCTCCAAGAAACAAAATTGATATCATTATCTCTTGCGAAGCAGAATATATAGCTGCCGGTTCATGTTGTGCTCAGTTGCTATGGATGACACAAATGCTTAAGGATTATGGGATACATGTGATACATGTTCCTTTGCTTTGTGACAATGAGAGTGCGATTAAGATTGGACACAATCCCGTGCAACACTCTCGAACGAAACATATTGAAGTTCGTCACCATTTTATTCGTGATCACATTGCCAAGGGAGACATCAATCTTAAGCATGTTAAATCTTGACAAACAACTTGCTGATATCTTTACAAAACCTCTTGATGAGAAGGTGTTTTGTCGCTTAAGGAGTGAGTTGAACATCATTGATGCTTCAAACTTGGAGTGAAAACTCCATTGATGCATGCAAGGCATGAGCCTACTTGACTAATCCTTGACATTTCTCTTATGATGATGATCATATGTCTTGGACACATTTGCCCCCTTGTATTGCATCTAACTCCTTGCAGGTACATGGATGATCTACACTCCACAAGATTATCACACACTCAAATCTTGAGTAATCTTGTCATTGACCAAGTATCTAGCCCTTTGGGATGTTGAGTTCAAGGAACAAAATTCCACATATCCTTTTTGACATCTTATACATCTAGTATTTCACTCTTGTCATCTTGGATATCCTTGAGTATTTCCTTGCTTGCCTAACCCATGTAGGAAGATGAACTACACAAGTGAAAATGGTGCTCCAACTTCACATTCTATGAGCACCTACATCAAGTTCACCTACATGAACAAAGCAACAACAAGCCCAAGGTATGTTCTTCACATCTTTAAGGAGCTTTGCTCAAAGTCATGAGTACAAGCAGCTTCATAAGATGTGATCACATCAAATGCTTAATCGAAAAATGGCAACCCCATTTTGAGCTTAAACGATGAGTATGACCTATGATCAAATGTTCTCATTTGACTCCTAAGTCAAAATACTCAAACATAGGTGACCTTGTCGCCGACCCCTATCTAGATGAAGTACATATGCTTTGGAGTTTTTCTATTTTTCTCATATGTTCTCTTATTGAGTTTTCTTTAAAAAAAACTTCATCTAGGAATCTTTTTCATTTCTATTCTTCTGTTTTTGTGAATATCCTTTTGGCTCTGATCAATTCCTTGAAAATCATTTACAAATTCATTGAAAATCCTTTGAAACATTCCTTGCAAAGTGAGCTGAATTATTTCTATATTTCCTTGGAATTAAACTCGGCGTCACCAACTTAAAAATTTCGGTCTGACCGAAAAGGATCTGCCCTAAGTCCCTGACTTTCGGACCCACCGATCCAACTTAATTCGGTGTCACCGATTTATCTCTTTCAGGATATCATCTTCTGCAGCTTCACTCAATGATTCTCTGTGCATGTTTCTTTTGTCCTATTGTGATTCTTAAGGATCCCACTTCTTTCTTTCCATCTTTCCTAACCTTCCTAGTTTGCTGTCCTTTTCGGCACTTGATGTCAAAGGGGGAGAAGACTTAGGTGGAGAAGAGAAGGTTTAGGGGAGAAGAAGAGCAATCTTACCTTAAGGGGGAGAGAATCACATCAAAACTTTGCCGTATTTCACATTGGATATTACATTTGGCATCATTCTTTTGATTTTGCTTTTTCCTCAAAGGGAGAGGAACCTTCACAATTGATATCTTATGGAAAGCAAAATCTCTCAGAGTTCATTGAAAATCTTTTAGTTTCAGGAGACATGTTTGCTGATTCAAGCCTGTGCTCAATATGAGACACTCTTTATACATGTCATCCCTGGCTTGGTACTCTTGATGTTCTTGCAGTTGGTTGAAGAAATACTCTTGTGTTATCTAACCTTGTTTTCCCAAGTCTATTTCTTCAGGTACAATATCAAGGAACCTCAAGGTAAGTATATGCACCTTGCAGAATGTGCATGATGGTGACTTGCCTGTGAATACTTGTTTGCAAGAAATCACCATGCACATATGCATTATCACTCACTTCTTTTCATCTGCTCGATGCATATAGCCAAGCTGCATGTAGCACATCTTGCTTTTCTCTCTTGTGTGCTTGTGGTAGTCCAAAACCAAAATTTATGAAAATCTTGCACACTTGTAGGGGAGCACTGTGTACTACATGTTTGTCAAACTTTCGTGATAATTCTGTCTTTCTTTCGAGAAGCTTTGATGTCTTGTTTTGTGTGTTGCCATCAATTACCAAAAGGGGAGATTGAAAGCACATTTGCTCCTGGGTGGTTTTGGTAATTAATGACAACATACTTTGTGGTTGGACTAATGCTTTTATCAAGTATGTTTCAGAAGCTCAATCACATTGGCATGGCAAAAGGATCAAGAGGTGGACCCTCAAAATGCTAAGGCAAGCATTGGCAAAAGCTCAAGACTCCATTTTGGTTTAGTGATCCAAGATCACATTGAGTCCATAGGAAAGCCAATACTATTAAAAGGGGATGAGGTTATGATGATGATCTGGTTGCTCAAGTGCTTAGTGATACATCTCCTAAACTATCAGCAACTTTCACTGCATTATACACTCATAAGTAATCTCGGTCCCACTGATTTTCCAAACCCAGTCACACCAAGATGAACCACCTCAGCCATAAAGCCAAACCCTAGAAATCTCGGATTTTCCGATTCTGAACTCGGTCTCACCGAAACTTGAGTTGCCAAGCTTCTGTAACCTTCTGTCATCAAATCGGTGTCACCGAGATGATGAAGTCGGTCCCACCGAGATTGGCAAGCTCTTGTCTTTACACGAATCGGACTCACCGAGTTTGTATTTTCGGTCCCACGAAAATCCCAACGTTCACATGATTTGAACTTTCGGTCTCACCGAGTTGTCAACTTCGGTCCCACCGAGATTGGTCAAATGTGTGTAGCGGTTGGATTTTGTGTGGAGGCTATAAATACCCTCCACCCCTCTTCATTCGTGGAGAGAGCCATCGAAAGAACTACCACTCCTACCTTACATTTACGAGAAGAGAACTACCTACCCTTGTGTTGAGATCAAGTTGCTCCACTCCCACCATATGAAGCTTGATCTCTAGCCTTCCCAAGTTGCTTTCCACTCAATCCTTTCTTCTACCACAGCCAAATCGGTGAGGAGAGTTGAGTGTTGGGGAGATTATCATTTGAAGCACAAGAGCAAGGAGTTCATCATCATCAACACCATCTATTACCTTTTGGAGGTGGTGCCTCCTAGATTGGTTAGGTGTCGCTTGGGAGCCTCCGTCGAGATGTGGAGTTGAACCAAGAAGTTTGTAAGGGCAAGGAGATCGCCTACTTCGTGAAGATCTACCCGAGTAAGGCTAGCCCTCCGTGGGCGTGAGCCATGATGGCATAGACAAGGTTGCTTCTTCGTGGACCCTTCGTGGGTGGAGCCCTCCGTAGACTCTCGCAGCCGTTACCCTCCGTGGGTTGAAGTCTCCATCAACGTGGAATGACGATAGCACCACCTATCGGAACCACGAGAAAAATCTCTGTGTCTCCAAATTGCGTTTGATCTTCTCCACTTCTCTTTACTACTTGTGCAATTTACTTTCCGCTGCCCATACTCTAGAATTGCATGTGTAGTATGCTACTTGACTTGTGTGATATGCAAAATCTGCCAAAAACTTGTCTTTGTCAAAAGGCATAATTTTTATCTTGTCGAGTAGTCTAATCACCCCCCTCTAGACACTCTCACCTTCTTCGATCCTACAGTTACCTACAATTTCAGTGCTTGCAGAGAAAACCTTACTGAAAACCGCTTGTCATTTCCTTCTGCTCCTCGTTGGGTTTGACACTCTTACTTATCAAAAGGGCTATGATAGATCCCCTATACTTGTGGGTCATCAAGACTCTTTTATGGCGCCGTTGCTGGGGAGTGAAGCGCCTTTGGTGAGTGGAACTTGGTAAGGAAACATTTATATAGTGTGCTGAAATTTTCTGTCATTTGGTACTATGGAAACTAATCCTTTGAGGGGCTTGTTCGGGGTATCTTCACCCCGACCAGTAGAGCAAAGAGTTGCTCCTCAACCTACTGAAAATATTTACTTTGAGATTCCTTCGAGTATGATAGAGAAACTGCTAGTTAATCCCTTTGCAGGAGATGGAACATTGCATCCCGATTTACACCTTATCTTTGTGGATGAAGTTTGTGGATTATTTAAGCTTGCAGGTATTCCCGATGATGTTGTCAAAAGGAGGGTCTTCCCTTTATCTTTGAAGGGAGATGCATTGACATGGTATAGGCTATGTGATGATACGTGATCTTGGAATTATAAACGATTGAAGTTGGAATTTCACCAAAAGTTCTATCCTATGCATCTTGTTCATCGTGATCGTAATTACATATATAATTTCTGGCTTCGCGAAGGAGAAAGCGTCTCTCAAGCTTGAGGGAGGCTTAAGTCAATGTTATATTCATGCCCCAATCATGAGCTCTCAAGAGAAATGATTATTCAAAAAAATTATGCTCGGCTTTCTCCCAACGATGGCAACATGCTCGATACTTCTTGTGTTGGTTCTTATATGCTGAAGACTACTGAATTCAAGTGGGACTTATTGGAAAGAATTAAATGCAACTCTGAAGATTGGGGTTCCGACGATGGTATGGAGTCAGGTATAACACCTAAGTTTGATTGTGTTAAATCTTTTATGGATACCGATGCTTTTCATGGATTTAGTGCTAAATATGGACTTGACTCTGAGATAGTAGCTGCTTTTTGTGAATCTTTTGCTACTCACGTTGATCTCCCTAAGGAGAAGTGGTTTAAATATAATCCTCCCATTGAAGTAAAAGTAGTTGCACCTATTACAGTTGAAGAAAAGACTGTCACTTATAATGATCCTATTGTTCCCACTACTTATGTTGAGAAACCTCCTTTTCTTGTTAGGATAAAGGATCATGCTAAAACCTCGACTGTTGTTCATAAGAGTAATACTAGAACTTATACACCTCTTGAGCAAATAAAAGTTGAACCTAGTATTGTTATGGTTAAAGATCTCTTGGATGATAATTTAGATGGGCATGTTATTTATTTATGTGGTGAGACTGCTAATATTGCTAGACCAGATGCTAAGATACATAGACCTATTGTAGGCATGCATGTTATTTCTGTTAAAATAGGAGATCATTGTTACCATGGCTTATGTGATATGGGTGCTAGTGCTAGTGCAATACCCTATGACTTATATAAAGAAATTATGCATGATATTGCACCCGCTGAAATAGAAGGTATTGATGTTACTATTAAGCTTGCCAATAGGGATACCATTAAGCCAGTTGGAATTGTTAGAGATGTTGAACTCTTGTGTGGGAAAGTTAAATATCCTGCTGATTTTCTTGTTTTTGGTTCCCCACAAGATGACTTTTGTCCCATTATATTTGGTAGACCCTTCTTGAATACTGTTAATGCTAGGATTGATTGCAATAAGGATACTGTTACAATTGGCTTAGGGGATATGTCTCATGAGTTTAATTTTGCTAAGTCTCGTAGACAACCCCGTGATAAAGAATCACCTAGTAAGGATAAGATTATTGGTCTTGCTTTTATTGCCGTGCCTCCTACTGATCCATTAGAACAATATTTGCTAGACCATCAAAATGATATGTTTATGAATGAAAGAAGGGAAATAGATGAAGTGTTCCTTCAGCAGGGTCCTATTCTGAAACACAACCTACCTGTTGAAATCCTAGGGGATCCTCCTCCACCCAAGGGTGATCCCGTGTCTGAGCTCAAACCATTACCTGATAATCTTAAGTATGCTTATCTTGATGAAAAGAAAATATATCCTGTTATTATTAGTGCTAACCTTTCAGAGCAAGAAGAAGAAAGATTATTGAAAACTCTGAAGAAGCACCGTGCTGCTATTGGATATACTCTGGATGATCTTAAGGGCATTAGTCCCACTCTATGCCAACACAAAATAAATGTGGAGAAAGATGCCAAACCAGTTAGAGATCCTCAACAACGATTGAATCCTAAGATGAAAGAAGTGGTAATAAAGGAGATACTAAAGCTCCTTGAGGCAGGTATAATTTATCCCGTTGCTGATAGTGATTGGGTAAGTCATGTCCATTGCGTTCCTAAGAAGGTAGGTATTACTGTCGTTCCTAATGATAAAGATGAATTGATCCCGCAAAGAATTATTACAGGCTATAGGATGGTAATTGATTTCTGTAAATTAAATAAAGCTACTAAGAAAGATCATTACCCTTTACCTTTTATTGATCAAATGCTAGAAAGACTATCCAAACACACAAATTTTTGCTTTCTAGATGGTTATTCTGGTTTCTCTCAAATACTTGTGTCAGCGGAGGATCAATCAAAAACTACTTTTACTTGCCCTTTTGGTACTTTTGCCAATAGATGTATGCCTTTTGGTTTATGTAATGCACCTGCTACCTTTCAAAGATGCATGATGGCTATATTCTCTAACTTTTGTGAAAAGATTTGTGAGGCATTCATGGATGATTTCTCCGTTTATGGATCCTCTTTTGATGATTGCTTGAGCAACCTTGATCGAGTTTTGCAGAGATGTGAAGACACTAGTCTCGTGTTGAATTGGGAAACATGTCACTTTATGGTTAATGAAGGCATTGTCTTGGGCCATAAGATTTCTGAGAGAGGTATTGAAGTTGATAAAGCTAAAGTTGATGCTATTGAAAATATGCAATGTCCGAAGGACATAAAAGGTATAAGAAGTTTCCTTGGTCATGCCGGTTTTTATAGGAGGTTCATTAAGGACTTCTCTAAAATCTCTTGGCCTCTGACTAATTTATTGCAAAAAGATATTCCTTTTGTCTTTGATTATAATTGTGTAGAAGCATTTGAAATACTTAATAAAGCTTTGATCACTGCACCTATTGTTCAGCCACCTGATTGGAATTTACCCTTTGAAATTATGTGTGATGCTAGTGATTATGTTGTAGGTCCTGTTCTAGGGAAAAGAGTTGATAAGAAATTGAATGTTATCCAGTATGCTAGTAAAACTCTTGATACTGCCCAGAGAAATTATGCTACTACTGAAAAAGAGTTCTTAGCAGTTGTATTTGCTTGCGACAAGTTCAGACCTTATATTGTTGATTCCAAAGTTACTATTCACACTGATCATGCGGCTATTAAATATCTTATGGAAAAGAAAGATGCTAAGCCTAGACTTATTAGATGGGTTCTCTTGCTCCAAGAATTTGATTTGCATATTGTTGATAGAAAGGGAGCTAAGAACCCCGTTGCAGACAACTTGTCTAGGTTAGAGAATGTTCTTGATAACCCACTACCTATTGATGATAACTTTCCTAATGAACAATTAGCGGTCATTAATGCTTCCCGTACTGCTCCTTGGTATGTTGATTATGCTAATTACATTGTTGCTAAATTTATACCACCGAGTTTCACATACCAGAAAAAGAAAAAGTTCTTTTATGATTTAAGACACTACTTCTGGGATGACACACACCTTTATAAAGAAGGAGTAGATGGTGTTATTAGACGTTGTGTACCTGAGCATGAACATGAACAGATCCTACGCAAGTGTCACTCTGAATCATATGGAGGACACCACGCTGGAGATAGAACCGCACATAAGGTATTGCAATCCGGTTTTTATTGGCCTACTCTCTTCAAAGATGCTCGTAAGTTTGTCTTATCTTGTGATGAATGTCAAAGAATAGGTAACATTAGTAGACGTCAAGAAATGCCTATGAATTAGTCTATTATTATTGAACCATTTGATGTTTGGGGCTTTGATTATATGGGACCCTTTCCTGCCTCTAATGGTTACACACATTTTTTAGTTGCTGTTGATTACATTACTAAGTGGGTAGAAGCTATTCCAACTAGTAGTGTTGATCATAACACTTCTATTAAAATGCTTAAAGAAGTTTGGAGTCCCTAGATATCTTATGACTGATGGTGGTTCACATTTTATTCATGGTGCTTTCCGTAAGATGCTTGCCAAGTATGATGTTAATCATAGAATCGCATCTCCCTATCACCCGCAGTCTAGTGGTCAAGTAGAGTTGAGCAATAGAGAGCTCAAATTAATTTTGCAAAAGACTGTGAATAGATCTAGAAAGAATTGGTCCAAAAAACTTGATGATGCATTATGGGCCTATAGAACTGCATATAAAAATCCTATGGGTATGTCTCCATATAAGATGGTTTATGCAAAAGCATGTCACTTACCTCTTGAACTTGAACATAAAGCATATTGGGCTATTAAAGAGCTCAACTATGACTTCAAACTTGCCAGTGAGAAGAGGTTATTTGATATTAGCTCACTTGATGAATGGAGAATCCAAGCCTATGAGAATGCCAAGCTATTCAAAGAAAAAGTCAAACGCTGGCATGACAAAAGGATACAAAAGCGAGAATTTAACGTAGGTGATTATGTGTTATTATTCAACTCTCGTTTAAGATTTTTTGCAGGAAAACTTCTCTCTAAATGGGAGGGTCCTTACGTTATCGAGGAGGTCTATCGTTCCGGTGCCATAAAAATCAACAACTTCGAAGGCACAAGTCTGAGGGTGCTGAACGGCCAAAGAATTAAACATTATATCTCACGTAATCTTATCAATGTTGAAACTAATATTATTGAAACCGTAACCCCGGAGGAATACATAAGGGACACTTTCCAGAACGTTTCAGACTCCGAAAAGGAATAGGTATGTGGTACGGTAAGTAAACCGACTCCAAAACAATTCTAATGGCAATTTTCCTCCGTTTTGGAATATTTAAGAATTTTGGAAAGAAAGAAGTAATCCGGGAAGGACACGAGGCCTCCACGAGGGTGGAGGGAGCGCCCACCCTTCCTGGGCGCGCCCCCTATCTCGTGGCCACCTCGTGTGCCTCCCGGACTCCGTTGTCTTGCACGTTACGTATTTTGGTCGGTAAAAATTCATTATATAATCTCCCAAAGGTTTTGACCACCGTATCACGCAAATATCCTCTGTTTTCGTTTCAAGCTGTTTTTCTGACAGATCTAGAGCATCATGACATCGCCCTCCTTCAACAAGGAAGACAAGGATGCTTGGCTATTGAAGATAGAGCTGAAAAGAGAAGAACCGGAGGAGATCAACAAGGATGAAGGGATCAAGAAGGCGATGGAGGATCAAGCTCCAGCGGTGGAAGAAGAAGACATCCCTCAACCTCTACGTAACCTCTTTACTCCAACTGAGATTGAAGCTTTCAAGATGATTGAGTTATCTCGCATACAAAACAAGTATCTCATGCAGGAAAATATTTTGTTGAAGGATCATATTGTAGGGCTCAAGGGCATCATCCGCAAGTTGGAGGAGCTTTTACGCTCGATGTGCGATTATCCACCATCATCATCACCACCTCCATCACCTCCGAGGGAATAATCACATGGGTATGGGCACTCCCCTTGGCAACTGCCAAGCTTGGGGGAGGTGCCCTAGTATCGTATCACCATCACACTCCTATCTTTACCGTTTTACTTAGTTCGATTCTTTAAGTAATATCTTGATCTATTAGATTGAAGTTTTGGTATCAAGTAGTTTTGATTTTTGCTTTGTGATCTCTTTATGTAATTGAGTCCATGAGCTATTATAACAAAGATTAGTGTTGAGTCAAGGGCTTTGCTATTTTGCTATGATCTTGAGAACGTAGAAAGAATAAAAAGAATAAAAGAGTTCATATTGATCTTCTGGATAGTAATGACTTCACACATAAAAAGTATGAGGCATAAAAGTTGTTGAGAGTTGACAAACGTAGTTTTGGGCATCGTTGCAATTAATAGGAAGTTATAAGGAAAGAGAGGTCTTCACATACAAATATACTATCTTGGACATCTTTTATGATTGTGAGCACTCATTAGGTATGACATGCTAAAAGAGTTGATGTTGGACAAGGAAGACAACGGTAATAGTTTATGTTTTCTCACATCTCAGTTAAAGTATATTGTCATTGATCTTCCCAACATGTTGAGCTTGCCTTTCCCCCTCATGCTAGCCAAAATTCCTCACACCAAGTAGAGATACTACTTGTGCTTCCAAATATCCTTAAACCCAGTTTTTTCCATGAGAGGTCACCATACCTACCTATGGATTGAGTAAGATCCTTCAAGTAAGTTGTCATGTTGGAAGCAATAAAAATTGCTCTCTAAATATGTATGACTTATTAGTGCAGAGAAAATAAGCTTTATACGATCTTGTTATGGAAGCAATAAAAGCGACGGACTGCATAATAAAGGTCCATATACAAGTGGCAATATAAAGTGACGTTCTTTTGCATTAAGATTTTGTGCATCCAACCCTAAAAGCACATGACAAGCTCTCCTTCCCTCTGCGAAGGGCCTATCTTTTACCTTATGCTTGAGTCAAGGTGATCTTCACCTTTCCCTTTTTCATTTTATCCTTTGGCAAGCTCCTCGTGTTTGAAAGATCTTGATATATATATATATATATCCAATTGGATGTAAGTTAGCATGAAATATTATTGTTGACATCACCCAAAGGTGAATGCGTTGGGAGGCAACACAATAAGCCCCTATCTTTCTCAGTGTCCGGTTGAAACTCCATAACCACAAGTATTGCGTGAGTGTTAGCAATTGTAGAAGACTATATGATAGTTGAGTATGTGGACTTGCTGAAAAGCTCTATTCTTGACTCTTTCTGATGTTATGATAAATTGCAGTTGCTTCAATGACTGAGATTATAGTTTGTTAGTTCCCAATGAAGTTTTTTAACCATACTTGACATTGTGAATTGATTGTTACTTGAGAATAAGAAATCATATGACAAAATCTATATATGTTGCTATTATAAGAATGATCATGATGCCCTCATGTCCGTATTTTATTTTTATCGACACCTCTATCTCTAAACATGTAGACATATTTTTCGATTTCGGCTTCCGCTTGAGGACAAGCGAGGTCTAAGCTTGGGGGAGTTGATACGTCTAATTTGCATCATGCTTTTATATCAATATTTATTGCATTATGGGCTATTATTACACATTATGTCTCAATACTTATGGCTTTCTTATTTTACAAGGTTTACCATGAAGAGGGGGAATGCCGGCAGCTGGAATTCTGGCTTGAAAAGGAGCAAATATTGGAAACCTATTCTGCACAGCTCCAAAAATCCTGAAACTCCACGGAAGTTATTTTTGGAATTAATAAGAATTATTTAGTGAAGAGAACACCAGAGGGGGCCCACACCCTGGCCAGGAGGGTGGGGGGTGCGCCCACCCCTACTAGGGGCGCCTCCTGTCTCCTGGGCCCCCTAGTGGCCCTCCGGTGCCCATGTTCTACTATATGAAGGCTTTTACCCTAGAAAAAATCACAAGAAAGCTTACGGGACGAAACTTCGCCGCCACGAGGCGGAACCTTGGTGGAACCAATCTAGGGCTCCGGCGGAGCTGTTCTGCCAGGGAAACTTCCCTCCGGGAGGGGGAAATCATCACCATTGTCATCACCAACAATCCTCTCATCAGGAGGGGGTCAATCTCCATCAACATCTTCACCAGCACCATCTCCTCTCAAAATCCTAGTTCATCTCTTGTATCCAATCTTGTATCAAAACCACAAATTGGTACCTGTGGGTTGCTAGTAGTGTTGATTACTCCTTGTAGTTGATACTAACTGGTTTACTTGGTGGAAGACCATATGTTCAGATCCTTAATGCATATTAATACTCCTCTGATTATGAACATGAATATGCTTTGTGAGTAGTTACGTTTGTTCCTGATGACATGTGTGAAGTCTTGCTATTAGTAGTCATGTGAATTTGGTATTCGTTCGATATTTTGATGAGATGTATGTTGTCTTTCCTCTAGTGGTGTTATGTGAACGTTGACTACATGACACTTCACCATTATTTGGGCCTAGAGGAAGGCATTGGGAAGTAATAAGTAGATGATGGGTTGCTAGAGTGACTGAAGCTTAAACCCTACTTTATGCGTTGCTTCGTAAGGGGCTGATTTGGATCCATATGTCTAATGTTGTGGTTAGGTTTACCTTAATACTTATTTTGTAGTTGCGGATGCTTGCAATAGGGGTTAATCATAAGTGGGATGCTTGTCCAAGTAAGGGCAGTACCCAAGCACCGGTCCACCCACATATCAAATTATCAAAGTACCGAACGCGAATCATATGAGTGTGATGAAAACTAGCTTGACGATAATTCCCATGTGTCCTTGGGAGCGCTTTTCTCATTATAAGAAATTGTCCAAACTTGTACTTTGCTACAAAAAGGATTGGGCCACCTTGCTGCACTTTATTTACTTTCATTGCTTGTTACCCGTTACAAATTATCTTATCACAAAACTATCTGTTACCTACAATTTCAGTGCTTGTAGAGAAACCTTACTGACCGCTTGTCATTTCCTTCTGCTCCTCGTTGGGTTCGACACTCTTACTTATCGAAAGGACTATGATAGATCCCCTATACTTGTTGGTCATCAGACCCATTCTTGGCAACAAATATCTTGCCTTCGGATTTGAGGTAGAAGGTATACCCAATGGTTTCCTTAGGGTATCCTATGAAGACGCAATTTTCCGACTTGGGTTCGAGCTTTTTAGGTTGAAGTTTCTTGACATAAGCATCGCATCCCCAAACTTCTAGAAACGACAGCTTAGGTTTCTTCCCAAACCATAATTCATACGGTGTCGTCTCAACGGATTTAGATGGTGCCCTCTTTAAAGTGAATGTGGTTGTCTCTAAAGCGTATCCCCAAAATGATAGCGGTAAATCATAGATCGCACCATATCCAATAGAGTGCGATTATGATGTTTGGACACACCATTACGCTGAGGTGTTCCAGGCGGCGTGAGTTGTGAAACAATTCCACATTTCCTTAAGTGCGTACCAAACTCGTGACTCAAATATTCTCCCCCACAATCTGATCATAAGAACTTTATTTTCCTGTCGCATTGATTCTGCACCTCACTCTGAAATTCCTTGAACTTTTCAAAGGTCTCAGACTTATGTTTCATTAAGTAGACATACCCATATCTACTTAAGTCATCAGTGAGGGTGAGGACATAACGATAGCCACCGCAAGCCTCAACGCTCATTGGACCGCACACATCAGTATGTATGATTTCCAACAAGTTGGTTGCTCGCTCCATTGTTCTGGAGAACGGAGTCTTGGTCATCTTGCCCATGAGGCATGGTTCACATGTGTCAAATGATTCATAATCAAGAGACTCCAAAAGCCCATTTGCATGGAGCTTCTTCATGCGTTTGACACCAATGTGACCAAGGCAGTCGTGCCACAAGTATGTGGGACTATCATTATCAACCTTACATCTTTTGGTACTCACACTATGAATATGTGTAACATCAGGTTCGAGATTCAATAAGAATAAACCATTGACCAGCGGGGCATGACAATAAAACATATCTCTCAAATAAATAGAACAACCATTATTCTCGGATTTAAACGAGTAGCCATCTCACATTAAACAAGATCCAGATACAATGTTCATGCTTAAAGCTGGCACTAAATAATAATTATTGAGGTTTAAAACTAATCCCGTAGGTAAATGTAGAGGTAGCGTGCCGACGGCGATCACATCGACCTTGGAACCATTCCCGACGCGCATCGTCACCTGGTCCTTCGCCAGTCTCCGCTTATTCCCCAGCTCATGTTTTGAGTTACAAATATGAGCAACCGCACCAGTATCAAATACCTAGGAGCTACTACGAGTACTGGTAAGGTACACATCAATAAAATGTATATCACATATACCTTTGGTGTTGCCGGCCTTCTTGTCCTCTAAGTACTTGGGGCA
The DNA here is from genome assembly GCA_021437245.1 of Aegilops speltoides. Classification (NCBI taxonomy): domain Eukaryota; kingdom Viridiplantae; phylum Streptophyta; class Magnoliopsida; order Poales; family Poaceae; genus Aegilops; species Aegilops speltoides. The sequence goes on along the minus strand of CM038141.1, from coordinate 90,132,780 downwards.
GTTCCGCTTCCAGTGACCATTTCCCTTGCAATAAAAGCACTGAGTCTCGGGCTTGGGTCCATTGTTTGGCTTCTTCCCGGCAACTAATTTACCGGGCGCGGCAACTCCCTTTCTGTCCTTCTTGAAGTTCTTTTTACCCTTGCCTTTCTTGAAACTAGTGGTCTTATTCACCATCAACACTTGATGTTCCTTTTTGATTTCCACCTCCGCTGATTTCAGCACTGAATATAACTCATGAATGAACTTCTCCATCCCCTGCATATTGTAGTTCATCACTGAAGGAAATATGGCCTAGAGGCAATAATAAAGTTATCATTTATTTCCTTATTTCATGATAAATGTTTATTATTCATGCTAGAATTGTATTAATCGGAAACATAATACATGTGTGAATACATAGACAAACATAGTGTCACTAGTATGCCTCTACTTGACTAGCTCGTTAATCAAAGATGGTTAAGTTTGCTAACCATAGACATGAGTTGTCATTTGATTAACGGGATCACATCATTAGGAGAATGATGTGATTGACTTGACCCATTCCGTTAGCTTAGCACTTGATCGTTTAGTATGTTGCTATTGCTTTCTTCATGACTTATACATGTTCCTATGACTATGAGATTATGTAACTCCCATTTACCGGAGAAACACTTTGTGTGCTACCAAACGTCACAACGTAACTGGGTGATTATAAAGGTGCTCTACAGGTGTCTCCGAAGGTACTTGTTGAGTTGACGTATTTCGAGATTAGGATTTGTCACTTCGATTGTTGGAGAGGTATCTCTGGGCCCTCTCGGTAATGCACATCACTATAAGCCTTGCAAGCAATGTAGCTAATGAGTTAGTTACAAGATGATGCATTACGTAACGAGTAAAGAGACTTGCCGGTAATGAGATTGAACTAGGTATTGCATACCGACGATCGAATCTCGGGCAAGTAACATACCGATGACAAAGGGAACAACGTATGTTGTTATGCGGTTTGACCGATAAAGATCTTCGTAGAATATGTAGGAGCCAATATGAGCATCCAGGTTCCGCTATTGGTTATTGACCGGAAACGAGTCTCGGTCATGTCTACATAGTTCTCGAACCCGTAGGGTCCACACGCTTAAGGTTCCGTTGACAGTTTTATTATGAGTTTATATGTTTTGATGTATCGAAGGTTGTTCGGAGTCCCGGATATGATCGCGGACTTGACGAGGTGTCTCTAAATGGTCGAGACATAAAGATTGATATATTGGACGACTATATTTGGACACCGGAAAGGTACCGGGTGAGATTAGGACAATACCGGAGCTCCGGGAGGTTATCGGAACCCCCCGGGAGGTATATAGGCCTTATTGGGCCTTAGTGGAAAGGAGGGAGAAGAAGCAAAGGAGGGGGCGCCCCCCCCCCCAAGCACAATCCGAATTGGGAGCCCCCCCTTTTCCTTCTTCCCTCCCACCTCTTCCTTCCCTCTCCCTCTCCTAATAGGAAAGGGGGGAGTCCTACTCCCGGTTAGGGTTGGACTCCCCCCCTAGGGCGCGCCACCCCCCCTGGCCGGCCCCCTCCTCCACTCCTTTATATACGAGGGAGGGGGGCACCCCATAGACACAACAATTGATCATTGATCTCTTAGCCGTGTGCGGTGCCCCCCTCCACCATAGTTCTCCTTGATAATATTGTAGCGGTGCTTAGGCGAAGCCCTGCGACGGTAGAACATCAAGATCGTCACCACACCGTCGTGCTGATGAAACTCTTCCCCGGTATTCTGCTGGATCGGAGTACGGGGAACGTCATCGAGTTGAACGTGTGCAAGAACTCGAAGGTGCTGTAGTTTCGGTACTTGATCGGTCGGGCTATGAAGACGTACGACTACATCAACCGCGTTGTGCTAACGCTTCCGCTTTCGGTCTACGAGGGTACGTGGACACACTCTCCTGTCTCGTTGCTATGCATCACCATGATCTTGTGTGTGTGTGTAGGATTTTTTTGAAATTACTACGTTCCCCAACAATCACAAAGATCTTGAGCTAGGGGGGAGCGACTGGAGGATCCTGTCAATGACTGAGTCATCTGGGAGATTAACTCACAACTGAGACAAACGATTGTGTAACCCGGACATGGTGAGTATATGCTCACTGACAGAACTGTTTTCCTCCATCTTACAACTGTAGAACTTGTCAGAGACTTCATATCTCTCGACCCAGGCATGAGCTTGGAAAACCATTTTTAGCTCTTGGAACATCTCATATGCTCCGTGCTGCTCAAAACGCTTTTGGAGCCCCGGTTCTAAGCTGTAAAGCATGCCGCACTGAACCAGGGAGTAATCAACTAATCATCACTACATGACTGCCAGGCGTTCATAACGTATTGAGTTGTTGGGAAAATGGGTGCTTCACCTAGCGGTGCTTCTAGGACATATGCTTTCTCGGCAGCTATGAGGATGATCCTCAAGTTCCGGACCCAGTCTGTATAGTTGCTACCATCGTCTTTCAGCTTGATTTTCTCTAGGAACGCATTGAAGTTGAGGGCAACATTAGCGTGGGCCATTTGATCTACATGACATATTGCAAATATTTTAGACTATGTTCATGATAATTAAGTTCATCTAATCAAATTATTTAATGAACTCCCACTCAGATAGACATCCCTCTAGTCATCTAAGTGATACATGATCCGAGTCAACTAGGCCGTGTCCGATCATCACATGAGACGGACTAGTCATCATCGGTGAACATCTTCATGTTGATCGTATCTACTATACGACTCATGTTCGACCATTCGGTCTCTTGTGTTCCGAGGCCATGTCTTTACATGCTAGGCTCGTCAAGTCAACCTAAGTGGTTTGCATGTGTAAATCTGGCTTACACTCGTTGTATGCGAACGTTAGAATCTATCACACCCGATCATCACGTGGTGCTTTGAGACAACGAACTTTCGCAACGGTGCACAATTAGGGGGAACACTTTCTTGAAATTTTTATGAGGGATCATCTTATTTATGCTACCGTCATTCTAAGCAAATAAGATGTAAACATGAAAAACATCACATGTAAATCATAAAGTGACATGATATGGCCAATATCATCTTGCGCCTTTGATCTCTATCTTGAGGCATGGTATGATCACCTTCGTCACCGGCATGACACCATGATCTCCATCATCGTGTCTTCATGAAGTTGTCTCGCCAACTATTACTTCTACTACTATGGCTAACGGTTAGCAATAAAGTAAAGTAATTACATGGCGTTATCATTGACACGCAGGGCATACAATAAATTAAGACAACTCCTATGGCTCCTGCCGGTTGTCATACTCATCGACATGCAAGTCGTGATTCCTATTGCAAGAACATGATTAATCTCATACATCACATATCATTCATCACATTCTTTTGGCCATATCACATCACATAGCATACCCTGCAAAAACAAGTTAGACGTCCTCTAATTGTTGTTGCATGTTTTGCATGGCTGCTATGGGTTTCTAGCAAGAACGTTTCTTACCTACGCAAAATCCACAACGGTGATATGCCAATTTCTATTTACCCTTCATAAGAACCCTTTTCATCGAATCTGATCCGACTAAAGTGGGAGAGACTGGCACCCGCTAGCCACCTTTATGCAACAAGTGCATGTCAGTCGGTGGAACCTGTCTCACATAAGTGTACGTGTAAGTTCGGTCTGGGCCGCTTCATCCCACAATACCGCCGAAACAAGATAGGACTAGTAACGGTAAGAAAATTAAACAAACCAACGCCCACAACTACTTGTGTTCTACTCATGCATAGAATCTACGCAATAGACCTAGCTCTGATATCACTGTTGGGGAACGTAACAATAATTCAAAAAAATTTACGCATCACCAAGATCAATCTATGGAGATTCTAGAAACAAGAGAGGGAGAGGATGAGCATCTTCATACCTTTCAAGATTGCTAAGCAGAAGCGTCACTAGAACGCGGATGATGGAGTCGTACTCGCTGCGATTCAAATCGCGGAAGATCCGATCTAACGTCGAACGGACGATGCCTCCGCGTTCAACACACATACAGCCCGGGGACGTCTCCTCCTTCTTGATCCATCAAGGGGAGAGGAGAAGCTGAGGGAGAGCTCCGGCAGCACGACGGCGTGGTGGAGGAGCTTGTAGTTCTCCGGCAGCTTCGCCAAGCACTACAGAGGAGGAGATGGAGTTGGAGAGGGGGAGGGCTGCGCCAGGGGAAGGGTATGGCAGCCTCCCACCCCCCCCCCCCCACTACTTATAGGGGAAGGGGAGAAGGGGCCGGCCCCTTAGATCTCATCTAAGGGGGGGGGCAAGGGGGGAGCTTGCCCCCCAAGTTGGTGGGAGGCGCCCCCACCCCCTAGGGTTTTCAACCCTAGGCGCCTTGGGCCCTTGGGGGCGCAGCAGCCCACTAGGGGGCTGGTTCCCACCCTTGTTCAGCCGATTTAGTCCCCCGTGGCAGGTGGACCCACCCGGTGGACCCCCGGACACGTTTCGGTGGTCCTGGTATAATACCGGTAACCCTCGAAATTATTCCGTGACTGAAACTGGACTTCCCATATATAAATCTTTACCTCCGGACCATTCCAGAACTCCTCGTGACGTTTGGGATCTCATTCGGGACTCCTAACAACATTCGGTAACCGCACACTAACTCTCATAACAACTCTAGCATCACCGAACCTTAAGTGTGTAGACCCTACGGGTTCGGGAATCATGCAGACATGACCGAGACAGCTCTCCGGCCAATAACCAACAGCGGGATCTGGATACCCATGTTGGCTCCCACATGTTCCACGATGATTGAGGGAGTCCTAGACTAGGGGGTGTCCAAACAGCCGGACTATCATCGTCCGCCGGACTCCAAGACTACGAAGATACAAGATTGAAGACTCCGTCCCGTGTCCGGATGGGACTTTCCTTGGCGTGGAAGGCAAGCTTGGCGATACGGATATGTAGATCTCCTACCTTTGTAACCGACTCTGTGTAACCATAGCTTCCTCCGGTGTCTATATAAACCGGAGGGCTTTAGTCCATAGGACAACATACATTACAACAATCATACCATAGGCTAGCTTTAGGGTTTAGCCTCCTTGATCTCGTGGTAGATCCACTCTTGTACTACCCATATCATCAATATTAATCAAGCAGGACGTAGGGTTTTACCTCCATCGAGAGGGCCCGAACCTGGGTAAAACATCGTGTCCCTTGTCTCCTGTTACCATCCGCCTAGACGCACAGTTCGGGACCCCCTACCCGAGATCCGCCGGTTTTGACACCGACATTGGTGCTTTCATTGAGAGTTCCTCTGTGTCGTCGCCGATAGGCTCGATGGCATCTTCAACCAACAATGCTGTCCAGGGTGAGACTTTTCTCCCCGGACAGATCTTCGTATTCGGCGGCTTCGCACTGCGGGCTAATTCGCTTGGCCATCTGGAGCAGATCGAAAGCTACGCCCCTGGCCGTCAGGTCAGATTCGGAAGTATAAACTTCACGTCCGACGTCCGCGGAGACTTGATCTTCGACGGGCTCGAGCCACAGCCAAGCGCGCCGCACTGTTACGATGGGCATGAACTAGCTCGCCGCGAGCAAAGTGCCTTGGTGGTCTTTTCGAATCCGCTTCGGCCTTTAGTCCGGAGCCGATCGCCCAGATCGAGGACCGGTGGATGGACGCCACCTCGGGGGCTTCAACTTCCACGGCGATGGAGCTGAACACTAACCTTGTCCCTCACGAAACTCGTGATTCCGAGGTGCCGGACTCCTTGCCGGACTCCGGACCTCCCCCGCCCCTACCAATCGAATCTGATTGGGCGCCGGTTATGGAGTTCACCGCCACGGACATCTTCCAATACTCGCCCTTTGGTGACATCCTAAATTCGCTAAAGCACCTCTCTCTATTCGGAGAGTCCTGGCCGGATTATGGCCAGGATGGTTGGGATACGGACGACGAAGAAATTCAGAACCCACCCACCACCCACTTTGTAGCCACTGTCGACGATCTAACCGACATGCTAGACTACGAATCCGAAGACATCGACGCTATGGACGACGACGCCGGAGATGAAGCAGAACCAGCGCCCACAGGCACCTGGAAGACCACCTCGTCATCGACATATACATGGTGGACACCCCAAAAGACGGGACGGCGAAGAAGCGCGGAGGCGATTCTTTAAAGAAGCAGCCCAAGCGCCCGGCGTCGTGGCGCCGCTCTAAATCCCGCCACAGAAGAATGGAGATTCCGCACGAGGAGATAATAATACCCCAGAGAGTGCCGAAGATAATCCCTCCAAAGCAAGACTCAGTAGCGGGAGGATGCGAAGCAAGCCCTCACGAGAGGCGGGCATTTAAGAGGTCGAGGATTATAACTATATGCCTCCTTCAAGACGAGGCAAGCCTCAACGACGCGAATTAATTGCGTGCCCGAGGATCCCGTCGAGCAAGAGCGTTTCAAACGCAGGCTTATCGCCACGGCAAATAGCCTAAAGAAAAGCAGCAGCAGCTTCAAGCTGATCAGGAACTGCTGGCCGATTGATGGACCGAGGTCCTCGCGGCCGAAGAGTTTAAACTTGAACGCCCCTCCAAAAGCTACCCCAGACGCAAGTTGCTCCCCCGATTAGAGGAGGAAGCATACATACCTTCATGACCAGCGCACGATACGGCTGACCGACCACCCCGTGGTCGTGACAGAGAGGCATCCAGGCCCTCAACCAAGACCGTACCCCGGCATCACTCCAAAAGTACGAAGCCAAAAGGGAACGCGCCGGACTTGCGAGACGTATTGGAGGACAAAGCAAGGCAATCCAGATCCATCTACGGATCACGAGGGCGCCCCATGACCCGCGACGAATACCATCGCTCCGGATACGATAACCCCGGCCGGGCCGAACACAGCAGACAACGCTCTCTCGAGCTGCGTCGTGATATTGCTCAATATAGAGGCGCCGCACACCTGCTATGCTTCACTGACAAAGTAATGGATCATCAAATCCCTGAAGGGTTTAAACCCGTAAACATCGAATCCTACGATGGCACAACAGACCCCGCGGTTTGGATCGAAGATTATCTTCTCCACATCCATATGGCCCGCGGTGATGATCTCCATGCCATCAAGTATCTCCCACTCAAGCTTAAAGGACCAGCTCGGCATTGGCTCAACAGCTTGCCCGCAGAGTCAATTGGGTGTTGGGAAGACCTGGAAGCCGCATTCCTCGACAACTTCTGTGGCACGTATGCGGCCACCAGACGCCGATGACCTAAGCCACATCATTCAGCAGCCAGACGAATCGGCGGACAATTACGACACGGTTCTTGACAAAGAAAAACCAAATCGTCGACTGTCCGGATGCAGAGGCCCTTGCAGCCTTCAAACATAACATCCGCGACGAGTGGCTAGCCCGGCACCTGGGACAGGAAAAGCCGAAATCCATGGCAGCCCTCACATCATTAATGACCCGCTTTTGCGCGGGAGAGGATAGCTGGCTAGCTCGCAGCAACAATCTCCGTAAAAATTCTGGCAGTCCGGATACTAAGGACAACAATGGCAGGTCACGCCGAAACAAAAATAAGCGCCGCATTAACGGCAACGACAAGGAGGATACGACAGTCAACGCCGGATTCCAAGGCTCTAAACCCGGTCAGCGGAAGAAGCCATTCAAAAGAACAACTCCGGGTCCATCCAATTTGGACCGAATACTCGACCGCTTATGCCAGATACATGGCACCCCTGAAAAGCCAGCTAATCACACCAACAGAGATTGCTGGGTGTTCAAGCAGGCAGGCAAGTTAATTGCCGAAAACAATGACAAGGGGCTAAACAATGACGACGAGGAAGAGACCCGACCGCCGAACAATAGAGGATGAAGGTTTCCCCCACAAGTGCGAACGGTGAACATGATTTACGCAACCCATATACCCAAGAGGGAGCGGGCGTGCACTAAGGGCGTCTATGCGATGGAGCGATCGCCCAAGTTCAACCCATGGTCCTCTTATCGATCACTTTCGATCGAAGAGACCACCCGACAAGCATATGCCATGGCGGATTCGCCGCATTGGTCTTAGACCCAATCGTCAATGGATTTCACCTCACGAGAGTCCCGATGGGCGGCGGCGGCAACTGAACTCGCTTTATCGGGATACGGTCGCGCAAGATGGGCATAGACCCTTCAAGGATTAAACCTACAAAGACAACCTTTAAAGGTGTCATACCAGGTGTGGAAGCCAATTGTACAGGCTCAGTCACACTAGAAGTGGTCTTCGGATCCCCAGATAATTTCCGGAGCGAGTTAATCTTCGACATAGTCCCATTTCGCAGCGGCTATCACGCTCTGCTCGGATGAACCGCGTTTGCAAAGTTCAACGCGGTGACGATTATGCATACCTCAAGCTCAAGATGCGAGGCCCTCGTGGAGTCATCACGGTCAACGGAAATACGAACGCCCTCCGAACGGAGGAACATACAGCAAGCCCTCGCGCGAAGTATAGAGCAGCCTTCTAAGGCAATTTTCGAGTCCGCCGTTAAACGGCGGATACAAAGAAAACGCTACCAAGCAATACCAACGAAGACCACAGCACGATCGAGCACAGCGAGCAATGCGGCCCTAACCCCGCCCTCGCATGATTGTAAGAACAACCCTCGCGTACATCATTACGCTTTGGAGATACCATGGGCAGGGAAGGGGCACGATCACAATGGACCCAGAGTGCGGCTCGACCACACCAGGGGCTCGCAAGTGTGCCCCCTTTTTTTATTATTATTTTCCTTCTTTGTGTACACAGGACTCCATTAACCAGAGGCCCTGTCCGGCGGTGAACCTGCCGAACTCATGATGCAACAGCCAGGGAAGAAAGAAGGCTGCGATGAACACTCAGGTGGTCTCAATTACGAGCATTAAATTCAATTATATACACCAAGTCCGCAGCTCACCCCTGGAGGGGGACATGTTTAATTAGTCCAAATCCCTTGCTTACCGCACTATTTGTATCAGTCCGCACTCATAGCAGACTTCCTTTAATAAATAATGCAGCACTTTTCGACGGCAATTGCATTACCTTATATATATATGTTCATTACATGACATCTTGCACCCGTACATTTTGGTACGGCCCAATACACCAGGGGCTTATGTCCCCACATTATGGTGTGATAAGTCCGAACACTTTCATAAGTACGGCACCCCGAACTTATAGCATTATATGAATCGGCTCTGAATCATGTCTTGGGTCAATAGTTGGGTTTGCCCGGCTCCCACGTTTTGGTGCCTTACGTTCCATTCTGTCGGCTAAGGTGGCACTGGGAGAACCACTGCGATTGTGCCCCGGTTGAGCCGGGCGAGCGCCTCAGTGGAGAAAGCTAAAATTGACCGGCATGATAAGGCGAGAGACTGGTCGCTGTTCAAGAGGTCTTTTCGGGTCCTTAAAGACTCATGCCACTTCGAGCGAAGTTCCGGATAATGTCCGACGAAGGCGTGGATAGCGCCCCGGATTCGGTCTTCCGAATACCAGGGGCTTCGCCGAAATTTAAAATTATAGAATTCTATGGCTAAGTGAGAGTGTTCAAGCATTATAAGTCCGGTTGCCTTGTTCGTTGTGTTGAGCGCCTCCCTAGATGGACCCAAAAATGGGAACAAGAGTGCTCAAGTTTATCCCGAACACCCCAACACACGCGGCTCGGGGGCTGAAGCCAACGACTTGCCATCTCTCAGATTTTATAAAATGGCCGCATAGAAGGTAATATTTTAAATTAAACAAGCGTTGCTCATGGCGCATATGAACGAAGTTTTCAGCGCACAGGATAATACATAGCGAGTTTACTCAAAATTACATCTCGGGGCACTCATCCGCAATATCGCGGGCTCCCTTGAGATAGTTTTATAATACATCTCGGCGTGACGATACTCCTTGCCGGTGGCGGCGGGTCGCTGAGAAGCTTCTCGCATCCAGCCTGCCCAGTGCACCTTTGTGCGGCAAGGGCCCGATGAGCACCTTCAATACAAAGTGAGCGCTTGATGACCTCCACCGAGGCACGATCCACCAGCCGCCCGACGAGGTCAAGTAGCTCCCGGCATGGCTCTGTCGAGCCATACCGGACTATAAGGCCCTTCATGGCCTCCTCGGCTACCTTAGGAGTTTGACCACCGCTTCATTTGGTCGCTTGGGGCACCGGATGGCCGGCCTCGGCAGATCGAGACCGAAGACCTTCTCCGTCGAGCTCCCTCCTCGCCACGATAGAATGCGGCGGCATCGGACATACTACGCGGCAGATCTGCAAACGCCCCTGGAGAGCTCCGAATGCGGCTAAGTGTAAGGTAGTTTACATTAACATGCTTGCTTTGCATGAAAAATGCCTTACCCGCCGCTATCTTCTTTACATCTTCAACCTCCTGAAGGGCCTTATGGGCCTCGGCCTTGGTGGACTTGGCACTTTCGAGAGCCGAGGCAAGCTCGGACTCTCGAGTCTTGGAGTCACGCTCCAAGCTCTCATGCTTCTCCATGAGAGCCCGGAGCTCTTGCCGTACTTCCGCCACCCGTGCCTCCTGCTTTTCTCGCTCGTCCCGTTCTGCGGCCGCACTACGCTCGGCCGCGGACACAGCCTCCTTCAGGGCTGCCACCTCGTTTGTGGCCCCTGCAATACCCACATTATCCTTGTTAATTTGTTGCAACCTAAATCCTTTTCTGTAAGGTCAATCTTCAAAGTGGTGTTACTCACCTTCTTTGTCCTCGAGCTGCTTCTTGGCATGGCGAGCTCTCGCCGACCGCCGAGATCCTGCTTCAATGCACCGACCTCCCATGATCGGTCGGCAGAGGTCAGCAGACAGACCTGCGAACCCATATTGACATAATTTATTAGCAACTGCGAATATCTTTTATATCCTTAGTCCGGCTTTTCTTTCCGAACACCGAACCGAGCATCGAGGCTCTTGTCTATGCGGTATTACATTATACAATTTTAACTTCTTACCTCAAAGCTGTTAAAGGCTACTGCGAAGCTTGGTCGGCCCGCTCTTGGCGAAGTGGACCTTCAATCACCGCACTCATAATAAAGGCGGTGTTCTTCCTCGATGGAAGCGCCTTTAAGCACTTCCAGCAAGTTGTACGGCGCCTCCGGTTGGACGGAGGCCGCCGGCATCACGGTCTTGCCCTCCTTTCGAAGGGGCCGCTTGCCGGACTCTGGAACCACTACGGGTTCCGATGTAGAGTCCGACGCAAAGTCCGGGAGGCTGCCTTGCGGCGCCTCCGGAGCCTCCTCCTGATGGGTCCCTTTCCGGGACCCCACCTCGGCGTCCTCATCGGCGCGGGGAGTAGAGGTCGTCGGAAGTGAATCCACATCCGACGGGCTAACGACCCTTCCAAGAAGGGAGATCATCATCGCCGGACTATGGGCAGATGCGGCATTAGCAGACACTATGTGACACGAAGGAAATCGCATATCGTGGATCCGGATATTTACGATCTTGCCGGACGCTCGCCCTTGAAGGCCATTCCTCCTCGCCAACGTTGGTGTTGGCGGAGATGTCCGGGAATAGTTCTCCCCTCTTGACCCTTGGCCTCCCTGTTGGGGAAGCCTTCCTCTTCTCTCTCCTCCTCGGGAGAGAGTCTTCTTCCTCCTCCTCGTCTTTGGGGGAGGAGTCCGCCTCGTCGTCAGACACCTGATTACGGGAACTCTTTCGAGTCCCCGTGGCCGCCTTCTTGGCCTTCTTCTCCGGCACCACGTGCGGTGCCGGAACCAGCAGCCCTGCTAGACGGGCGTTCACTGGGTCTTCTGGCATGGGAGCCGGACAGTTGAGCTGCTTGGCCTTCTCCATCCATTCCTGCCAAAGGAAAGGAAAGATTGAGACCCTCCTAGAGTCAATCTATTTACCACAAGTGTCCCGTAAAGGGGTCGAATCACTTACCTCGTCGGTGGATGTTGCGAGCGAAACCGCGATCTTCCGTCGCGGATGCGGGGAACCGGCGCCTTAAACAGCACCTCTCAGCGCCTTCATACGTCGTATCGAAGAGCCCGCTTAGCGCCTGGTGCTGTTCCGGATTGAACTCCCACAGATTGAATGCCTGTTCTTGGCATGGGAGAATTCGGCGGATGAGCATGACTTGGACCACGTCGACAAGCCTGAGCTTATTGCTCACCAGCTTCTGGATTGCCCCACAACAAGCCCTTCTCTTTCCAGGAGGTGTGTTGCATGGGGATACCAGATCTAAACTCGGGGGCCGCCGCCCACATGGGTTCGCGCGGCTCGGTGATGTAGAACCACCCCGATTGCCATCCCTTGACGGAGTCTACGAAGGCCCCTTCGAGCCAAAGGACGTTGGGCAACTTGCCCAACATGGCGCCTCTGCATTCCGCTTGCGTGCCCTTCACAACCTTCGGCTTGACGTTGAAGGTCTTGAGCCACAGGCCGAAGTGGGACCGGATGCAGAGGAAGGCCTCGCACATGACGATGAACGCCGAGATGTTGAGGATGAAGTTCGGCGCCAGATCGTGGAAATCCAGGCCGTAGTAAAACATGAGCCCTCAGACAAAAGGGTGAAGAGGAAAACCTAGTCCGCGGAGGAAGTGGGGGAGGAAAACAACCCTCTCATGGGGCCCGGGAGTGGGGATGAGCTGCCCCTCGTCGGGCAGCCGATGCGCGATGTCGCTGGAAAGGTATCCGACGCTGCGCAGCTTGGTGATGTGCTCCTCCTTAACGGTGGAGGCCAACCATTTGCCTCCTGCTCCGGACATAGTCGAAGAGGGTCGAGGCGAGATGCGCGAGCTTGAGCGTTGGAGCTTGAGTGCGCGGAGATGGATAAGCAAAGGAGGAAGAAGGCGTAGGTGAGAAGGTAAATCCTTATCCCTTATATATAGGCGACGGAGACTATCGCCCCCATCGGCTGGTAAAACTCGCTTATCTCCCAAGCGCCACCATCAATGGCGCGGTTGGGTTACCCACGTCCGTATTGATGAGAATCCCGAATTAGGGAACACGATCCGCTTGACGGGACGTTAAAGAAACCGCTTCGCTAAACGTGCTGAGGTGGTATAATAAACGATTCAAATAAAGGCTTGGTAGCGGTGTGATGTCATGCCGCATAATACGTCAGCAGATTGGACTTGTGTACATTATATTCTCTCTATGGTGGAATGTGGAATTTATTTTGCAGAGCCGGACACTATCCTGGTGTTCATGATCTTCTCTGGATTATTCAAGGAAGGAACCCGCCTTGCAATGCCGAACATTATGCGCGCCGGACTTATCGTCATTGAAGCCTGGTTCAGGCTACCGAGGAGTCTGGACTAGGGGTGTCCGGACAGCGGACTATCATCGTCCACGGACTCCAAGACTACGAAGATACAAGATTGAAGACTCGTCCCGTGTCCGGATGGGACTTTCCTTGGCGTGGAAGGCAAGCTTGGCGATACGGATATGTAGATCTCCTACCTTTGTAACCGACTGTAACCCTAGCTTCCTCGGTGTCTATATAAACCGGAGGGCTTTAGTCCGTAGGACAACATACATTACAACAATCATACCATAGGCTAGCTTTAGGTTTAGCCTCCTTGATCTCGTGGTAGATCCACTCTTGTACTACCCATATCATCAATATTAATCAAGCGGGACGTATGGTTTTACCTCCATCGAGAGGGCCGAACACAGGTAAAACATCGTGTCCCTTGTCTCCTGTTACCATCCGCCTAGACGCACAGTTCGGGACCCCCTACCCGAGATCCGCCGGTTTTGACACCGACAATGATCTCATCGGATGAACCACAATGTCGGGGATTCAATTAATCCCGTATACAATTCCCTTTGTCAATCGGTACGTTACTTGCCCGAGATTCGATCGTCGGTATCCCAATACCTCGTTCAATCTCGTTACCGGCAAGTCACTTTACTCGTTCCGTAATGCATGATCCCGTGACTAACTACTTAGTCAGATTGAGCTCATTATGATGATGCATCACTGAATGGGCCCAGAGATACCTCCCCGTCGTACGGAGTGACAAATCCCAGTCTCGATTCGTGCTGAAAGATCGAGGATGTCGCCTAGAGGGGGGTGAATAGGCGCTTTAAAATAATTACGGTTTAGGCTTGAACAAATGCGGAATAAACCTAACGGTTAATTTGTCAAGCACAAAACCTAAAACAACTAGGCTCACCTATGTGCACCAACAACTTATGCTAAGCAAGATAAGCAACTATGTGATAGCAAGATATATGATAAATAACAATATAGCTATCACAAAGTAAAGTGCATAAGTAAAGGGCTCGGGTAAGAGATAACCGAGGCACGCGGAGACGACGATGTATCCCGAAGTTCACACCCTTGTGGATGCTAATCTCTGTTTGGAGCGGTGTGGAGGCACAATGCTCCCCAAGAAGCCACTAGGGCCACCGTAATCTCCTCATGCCCTCGCACAATGCAAGATGTCGTGATTCCACTAAGGGACCCTTGAGGGCGGTCACCGAACCCATACAAATGGCAACCCTTGGGGGCGGTCACCAAACCCGTACACTTTGGCAACCCTTGGGGCGGTCACGGAACCGTCAAATTGCTCAGGCGATCTCCACAACCTAATTGAGACCCGATGCTTGCCCGAGCTTTACACCACAATGATTGAGCTCCGAACACCACTAACCGCCTAGGGCGCCAAGGCACCTAAGAGGAACAAGCTCTAGGGTGCCCAAACACCCAAGAGTAATAAGCTTTCAAACTTCACCTCCACGTATCACCGTGGAGAACTCAAACCGATGCACCAAATGCAATGGCAAGGGCACACAGAGTGCCCAAGTCCTTCTCTCCCAAATCCCACCAAAGCAACTAATGCTAGGGAGGAAAATGAGAGGAAGAACGAAAGAAGAACACGAAGAACTCCAAGATCTAGATCCAAGGGGTTCCCCTCACTTAGAGGAGAAAGTGATTGGTGGAAACGTGGATCTAGATCTCCTCTCTCTTTTCCCTCAAGAACTAGCAAGAATCATTGAGGGATTGAGAGTTAGCAAGCTCAAGAAGGTCAAGAATGGGGAAGAACACGAGCTCAAAGGATAAGGTTCAATGGGGAAGAAGACACCTATATATAGTGGGGGAACCAATCCAACCGTTACCCCACTGAACACCTACGCACAGAGCGGTACTACTGCTTGGGCAGGGCGGTACTACCGCTCCCACCCAGCGGTACTGTCGTGCTGACGAGGTGGTCAGGTTCCTGGCCCCAGAGCGGTACTACCGCAGGAGTAGGAGTGGTACTACTGCCACTACTGCCGCACTTAGTACCATAAAACCCGACACGAAAAACATCGGTCTCGAGTCGAGGCGGTAGTAGCCCGGAACCACTGCGGTACTACGGCCGAAGCCCACAAGCGGTACTACCGCTCGGGGAGCGGTACTACCGCTTGAGTGCTTCAAGCGGTACTATCACGAGGACCATGCAGTACTCACTGGGCAGGTCGAGGCGAGGCACAAGGGAAGGAAAGGCTGCACCAGAGCGGAGAGAAAAACAGAAATGCCATAACTTCTTCATATGAGCTCCGAATTGAGCAAACTCAAGCTTGTTGGATACAAGACAAGGAGTAGCATCAAAACAAAGGAGTGAAACCTCCAACAGAGAAGAACCGGCATACCCTCCAACATCGAAAACATCATAGAAGATGCAAGTGAACTCCGTTTTCGATGAACTCGAGCTTGTCATAAAAAAGACCAAGAGCTCCAAATCTCACAAGGAGAAGAACCAAACAAGAACCAATAAAGATGATGCAAGGATGCAATGGTTTGAGATCTCTACGAACGATACGATCAAGCAACTCATCGAGATCCCCCCTTGATAGTACGGCAATCGATCCTATAACCCGGTCTCCCACAACTACCATGAGACCGGTAAAATAGAAAACCTATCAAGGGCAAACCTTTGCCTTGCACATGGTCCACTTGAGCTAGATGATGACGATCTTGACTCCCTCAAGTTGGACCACCTTTCTTGATTGCGTTGACTCGATGAAGACTAGTTGATTGCTCCCCCATACTCCACTATGGGTGAGCCTCTCTTCCGCACATCTTCACAAGTCCATTGTCACCATAATGGACGACAAGCTTCAAGCATTTGATCTCTTCGTGATGCTTCACTTGAACTTGCACACCACAACCTAACCCCACAAAGAACTCTCACGAAGATCATGGGTTAGTACACAAAGCGTAATTGACAATGCTTACCATACCATGGGATCGCTTGATCCTCTCGGACATCTTCTATGCTTTGTGTGTTGATCAACTTGATTCACTCTTTGACTTAGTCTTGATCAACCTTGAATCTTTCCAACTCTCTTCATTTGGATGATGTCTTGAAGGTAAACATGAATGATCACACACTCTTCTTCTTCAAGACATGCTTGCTATAAGCACAACACTCATATGACCAATCTTTGGATAAGTCCTTAATAGCACCTTGGTCATCACAAACTCTCCTTGAAACCAACAAATGGACTCCAAGAAAAGCCTATGGACAAACCCTTCAAATATAACTCAAGGCGACCATTAGTCCATAGAGATTGTCATCAATTACCAAAACCAAACATGGGGGCACCGCATGTTCTTTCACGTGCCAACCCAACACACACTTTCAAAGATACCTGTAGTGTACCTTTATAGCCACACAGTTACGTTGTGACGTTTGGTACACCCAAAGCATCCCTACGGTATCCGGGAGTTGCACATCTCATGGTCTAAGGACATGATATTTGACATTAGAAAAGCTTTTAGCAAACGAACTACACGATCTTGTGCTATGCTTAGGATTGGGTCTTGTCCATCACATCATTCTCCTAATGATGTGATCCCGTTATCAATGACATCCAATGTCCATGGTCAGGAAACCATGACCATCTATTAATCAACGAGCTAGTCAACTAGAGGCTTACTAGGGACATGTTGTGGTCTATGTATTCACACATGTATTACAGTTTCCGGTTAATACAATTATAGCATGAACGATAGACAATTATCATGAACAAGAAAATATAATAATAACCATTTTATTATTGCCTCTAGGGCATATTTCCAACACTTGGTTCAACTCCACATCATGTCGGAGCCTCCTAAGCGACACCTAACTAATCTAGGAGACACTGCTCTCCAAAAGGTAATAGATGGTATGTTGATGATGAACTCCTTGCTCTTATGCTTCAAATGATAGTCTCCCCAACACTCAACTCTCTCACACAGATTTGGCTATGGTGGAAGAAGGATTTGAGTGGAAAGCAACTTGGGGAAGGCTAGAAATCAAGATTCAAATGGTAGGAATGGAATCTATTAATCTCAACACATGAGTAGGTGGTTCTCTCTCAGAAAATGAATGGTGGAAGTGTAGGCACGTTCTGATGGCTCTCTTACTAAGTAAGAGGGGGTGTAGGGGTATATATAGCCTCCACACAAAATCCACCCATTACACACTTTTGACTCAACTCGGTGGCACCGATCAGAAATCTCGGTGGCACCAACCTGTGTAAAAGATATGAATGTTAGGAATCTCAGTGGGACCGACTGGAACAACTCGGAGGGACCGATGTGCAATGGTTAGGGCAAACCTTGTCTCGGTGGCACCGATTGCGTCAACTCGGTAGGACCGAAGTGAATCGATAAGGCAACAGAGAGTTGCAAGCCATCTCGGTGGTACCGATTGCAAAACTTGGTGGGCCGAAATAATTGCAACTAGTAATAGAGAGTTGGCAAGGTCATCTCGGTGGGACCGAGATCCATATCGATGGATCCGATTTGTTAAGGTTTGGCTGTGGTTAAGTCCAGATGAACTCGGTGGCTCCGGATAGAAAAGTTTGATGGGGCCGAGTTGGAATGTAGGGTTTGAACGTATTTGGATGGAGAAAGTGCTTGAGGGTTTTGGAGCAATATCACTGAGCACCTGAGCAAATAGATCATTAAGCAACACCTCATCCCCTTTTAATAGTATTGGCTTTCCTATGGACTCAATGTGATCTTGGATCACTCAACCAAAAATGTAGAGTCTTGAGCTTTTGCCAATCCATGTCCTTAACATTTTGAGGGTTTCACAATCACTAGTCCTTGCCATGCCAATCATTGAACTTCCTGAAAACTTTAACTTGAATGGATATTAATTCAATGAGATATATGTTGTTATGAATTACCAAAACCACCCGGGGATTTGTTGCACTCTCACCATGTGTCACCCCTCCCATACAACGGCAAATCTCCACTGTTGATTTTGTGTTTCCTCTTGCAGCTCCACTATGTTGCACATTCATCCTAATTTGCTCACTCTGCTCCCTCGTTGTTGTCTTCCATTGTCGCGGATGGTGGTCCTTGGAGCTCATTGTATCGCAATGGACACAACCACGATGTAGCACAGATTCGAGATTCTTCATCGTGCTAGGCCTGGGGGAGGCGGTGGACCGAGGATGTTAGATTCAATGGGGCTTTGGCGAGCTGGATTTGTTGTCGAGGAGCTCAAACCGGCGAAGTCAGATACTAAAAATAAGGTTAGTGATTTGCAATTTTTTCAAAGTTTCGAATGTTTTCTCGACATGCTGCAAACTCGGGTGCGAGACATGTTGCAATGACTCCATGGTATCTACTTCAAACATTGTGTTTTTGTTATGCAAGTGTTTTTCCTAAAAGTTTGCTTCCATCCTACATACGCATGACAATTTACTACGACCAATGGGCATTTGTTGCATATATATAACATTTTGTTGCAGTTTCAACCGAGTGACACCTTAGTGGTTTTGCCAATCACGCTTTTTGGGGTAATATGTAGTTCATATTTGAAACACGTGAATTTCAAATGAATTATACAAAGGAAAAAAACAGAATGCATTCAAAACAGGGGCATCCCATTCGCACGCTACAGTTTAATGGATTTGGACATGGGCCAAAGCATCGGTAACCAGGAAAGCTTCTATTGGACATGCTAGAAAC
This sequence comes from Aegilops speltoides, assembly GCA_021437245.1. Taxonomy (NCBI): domain Eukaryota; kingdom Viridiplantae; phylum Streptophyta; class Magnoliopsida; order Poales; family Poaceae; genus Aegilops; species Aegilops speltoides. The sequence continues at coordinate 90,113,879 of CM038141.1, read as the reverse complement.
CAGGCACTATTTAATTTCTTGAAAAACAGGACAGTAAACATGTTGCGCAATTCAGGAAACATATGTCGCAACTCCGTTTTACTCGCGCTACTAACTTACTGCATATCATATTACAAATTCCGCACAAAAAACCTGGGGTTTCAATGGCGAGCAGGGTCCAAATAATGTGTTATCAGAAATAGCAGTGTTCAATAGTTCAACACTACAGCTGGATGACAGACTACAAGCAACAAGAACATACTTTAAAGTCAATTAATCAACTCCGTGTTACAACATTAGATAGTGTACAGTGGGCTCTCTGAACATCCCTCGGGGCCACCAGCTTGGAGAAACAAATTGAGGAACACCATCAGTCATGTCAGTAACAGTCCTTTGTCGCGAATGCCGCTCAAAGTTTCCAGTTTTTTGGTTATACTTGTTGAACAGTTGAACTGGATCTACCCAATTGCAGGTAACCAGACCAGAGTTGAGCTTAACAGGAGACTAGCCTGCCGCAACAACTTCACATACAGTTTTATCGTCTCCAGGAGATGTAAGCGTGACAGATAATATAACTCTGTACAGAATGGCATGTTCGAAGGTGTGTCCTTGGAATGTGTAAACCTTCCTGATCCAGTGACAAGGATTTTCTGGCATTCCCACTGCAGTCTACCAGTGCCCGTTGCGGCCATCCACGGTTGCAGGTAGTTTATTTCCTGTATATGGCTTTGGTGGCACAGCTTGGCTCATGTCGATCCTTTCAGCTTCACCTGTTTCGCTCTTGCAGGTGTTATTTCTTCTAGGGTATGAGCTGCCCGACGGAACGCCGTTTGGAACAATTCCTTGGCTTGTGATGACCCTTCGCTGTTCATATTGCTCAGTACCAGATGTTGAACAGTTACCATAACGAAGTGCCGAACCAACCACTTTACCAGGCCTTGCAACAGCAGCACCTGTATGATGAAGTGGTATATCAAGTTAGTCTCGAGTTACGAGGCCCGATAGATACAGTTAAGGATACAGTCATGCAGGCTTGTTTGCAGATTCAAAAGTATTGGACGACCCAGGTGCTTACCTTGAGGAACTCTGTTTGCGCCAACTGAAGCAGGATCTCTGCGTGGCTTTTGTGCATTATCTCTGATTATACACCTGGAAAGATCATCCGTAATGTTGGCAGCACCCTGTGGTCGGCTATCTGAACCCTGTGGCCGGTTATCCGAATAGATAACACTCGGCCTGTTAACAGAAAAATATATAGTCAAGAACCACACTTCCAATTTGTGTCTAGAAGTGACATCACTCCATCATACAATGTTAAAGCAAAGTCAATATCATACCTTGGTAATGAATTATGTTGCCTCTCAGGCGGTGCTGCTGTTGATCCCTTTGCATAATGCTCTTCAAGGAATGTGAATTGCTTTTTGAAATGATCTACTGCACTGAAATCCGAATAGAGCAAACGATGTTAGATCGATGAATCGGTCAGTATCTTATGCAGTGCGCGACAACAAATAAGAACACAGAGAATAGGTATGCACTACCTAATCAACAATAAACAAAAACAATTTGCGCATGCTTTATTTATCAATATCACCAAAAGAGCATAAAAAAACCATATTAGTGTGTGTATAACACTTGATATTTATTCATGAACCTGCACAGACATTAATGATACAAAATTTTTTGTAGAACTAGACTGACCCACAAGAATAATGTCACTAGATTGTCTCTGGAATTAAACAAGGCACTCCACTCCAGTTAAGGATATTAAAGTATTGGAAGAGAACTTCGCACCTTGGATACATGAAATTAGTTGGCTCTGCCCCCTCAAGGAATTCCCTCAGCATGTTTGGATGATATTCCAGAATTTCTCTGTATATGAGTTCCCTTATGTCGTCCTTCGTAATTCTTCGTCTCTCAAACTCGAATTCGAGCTTAGTAATGGGCTGTGCAGAAGGCTCCCTATCCACACTAGCTATGTTCTTGAAATAAAGATCAGCAAGAGCCTGTCAACATGCCTAATACATTAGCTAATGGTACTCAAGGTTATAAGGAAAGAAGAAACACAGGAAAGTTTGCTGGGAGGCATGGTACTAGAACAAACTACCTCTTCAGCACTTGGCCGGTCTTTTGGATCAAATGCTAGCATTCTCTCTAACAAATTTAATGCAAGTGGATCTGCATTCGGAAACTTCTGCGTAAACGGTACTGGCTTTTTCCGCCTCATACTGCTCAAGTAGCGCCTGGCCTTCTCATTTCGAATCTGTAGGATAGCTACAAACATCAGAGGATTGTATTGGAAACAACACGCTGTTTTATGCCAACCATACTGACCCTAGCAATTGTTTCTGGAGCAGGCGTTCCCAGGAGATCTGTGATTATATCAAGTTGATGCACCACATTTTTCCCAGGAAAAAGAGGTTTGCCAGTTAGAAGTTCCGCGAATATACATCCAATACTCCATATATCTATTGCTGGTGTGTACTGCAAGATATTGAAGAGCATAATGTTATACAGCACTCAAGATATTCCAGAATATGTTTAACTGGATTAATCAAATCTAGACATAGAGTACTTGAGTTACAACTAGAGGTGCCCTTATTCCTTTGACAGCTTAATCATTCGGTTTGCGAAAAGAAATACAGAAAACAAGGTCGTTCCTGAATGACATTGAAGCAATATGATTACCCTGAACATAAAAACAATATGCACATTAAAAAATATTTGATCCGTTGACGGTGGAAGACAAAAAAAAACATGAACGGTGCCAGATGTTGGAATGTGTTCTTAACCATTTGTTTTTTAACTATGCTGGCTGATTGACATTGTTTCCCATAGCTAATATATATTAGAACATAACCTGTTATGAAATAGGAAAATAACTACTAAGGAAATGCCAGGGGGAGGTTACTTTGCTTTGCTGTCACAAAGTTGCAGCACCCTTAAAGCCTTAAACAGTAAACGAAGTAAATCAGATTCATAGGGGAAAATAATGAAACTGTCGATACCATGATTTATATGAAATTTAACATATACAGACCTTGGAGAAAAAAGATCCACATAGTTCAGGTGCTCGGTACCACCTTGTTGCGATATAATCCTAAAAACAGGATAGAAATTAGCTGCTGTTATTGATATTGATTAGCCAAAAGAAATGGTCAGCATGGTAGGGGGAAATTGCAATACCGTCCAAAATATGGCGGTTGGAGTATCACTTATAGCTACCCTTGCAAGACCGAAGTCACATATTTTGAGCTTACAATCAGCATTAGCCAAGATATTCTTTGGTTTGAGATCTCGATGAAATACATTTGCTGCAAGAAGCTATTGGAAGATGCATCAGCCAGAATGATTTTTCATGAGTCTTGTTTTATATTATTGCCAATCAACTCATAATGCCACATTTGCATCTATAGCAAAAATATTAAAACTCATTTGTTTAAATAATCTGAACAATAGGGATTTCTACAGTACTGCTCTTTGAATGGAGAGACGACACATGCGTTTTTCATTGTTATTATACCAGCAAAATATTATTTCTTAGCATGAAAAAAGAGAACTGAAAATACCTAATTGATCACAAATAAGTTACTTATATTTATATAAATGTTTAAACAGAAGTTCTCTAGCCTCAAACAGTGCTTCACAAGAATAGTATGCCTATCTAGTTGCTGACTTTTGGCACAAAGAGCAGCACAAATAGCATCCTCACTAGGGCCACAGTTCTGTTGTAGCATCACAAGAAGCTTGGGAACATGTCCAGATTGTAGCTACATAAATGATTAACAGAAACTTTTCATCACAGCATTGATCAGTTACTAGGTGATTAGACTAGAACAAACAACTCAGGCTGTGACAAGCTAGCACAAATTCAACAAATCACAAATAAGATCTTGATTTCCAGAGTTCTTTGAGCACTATAGCGAACTGTGTGACTTGTATCAAAGTACTACACAGGCCCATATTGCTCCCTTGACTACAAAGTTTGTGGAACATACCATGGGTTTTAAAGGGTTTTCACAAATACCAACACTACCAATGCATCGTCGCCAGATACTAGAAATATAGTTGTGAATTTGACATGGCATTGTTATCTACTGACATGTGTATCACTTTTAAACACATTGACCATTTATGGCTGCTACAATTATCAGTAAATTGAGATGCCTGACTCCAGCTGTTGGAATATGCAAAAGAGCCATCTTTGATGCGAAAATAAATCGGTTACCTGTATGTATGTATTTCAATCCTCGGAGCAACTGATACAAGAAAAACTGATAATGTTCTGGAGTCAAGTCATCATTCGCCTTTATAACTTGGTGCAAATCAGACTCCATGAGTTCGAAAACAACGTATATATCCTTGAACTCTCTCCTCGACGGAGGAAGTAGAATATGTTTAATTTCCACGATATCTGGATGTCTTAGGAGCCTAAGCAACTTGATCTCGCGGAGTATCCGTGTCGCATCAGACACATGTTCAAAGATGTCGTTGATCTTCTTGATAGCAACTTTCTCACCCGTGTGAGTATCCAAAGCAGAGCAGACGACGCCATAACTCCCTTTTCCTATAACCTCTTCAATCTTGTATCTGTTTCCCTCGCCATACTCAGTAAAAAAGTCCATTTGAGATGTCTGTGTCACAAGAAACAGAATACGAGTCAGCTTGAGCACTGATGAATTGCGTTCTTTAGTATGACATGGTGAGATGGTGACACTCAAAATAGATATTAGAGTCGTAATTTTGGCAAGCGACGAGGACTATGTACAAAAGGACACTAGCCAAATAATATGCGAAAATGACCACATGGGAAATTAAGTTCCATGGAGAATTTATACAAGGCGAACTAGCATGATCTAAACATCAAGTAATAAATTTTATCTGAAAGGTTGCTTGGAAGCAAAAGAACAGCACTAGAACCACATGGTGCATTCATTACTTTCGTTCTTCTCCAAAACAAGATGAAACTTTTGCCGAATTGGGATTGACATGAAGCATGCATATTGCCGCACAGAGAGGCAGGTAAAAAAATAAATGTAAACACAACAGCAACGACTCAAGTAACCAAGTTGGGTTCATTTCATGGCTCGAATTGAGGCAACTCAAAAGAAACCCTGTAGCAGGGCATCATCAGTGAATGAACAGTAGCGCCATTACTACCGAGCGTCATCGATTTACAAAAGAGGAGCCGTCAAGGCCTACAAGAGCAAAACAGCCGGCGCCAATTCTTTGCACCAAAACGTACTGCTGGCATCTTATTACGCTCGCGAATCTGTAAAGCAAAGCTACTCCGGATCGAGTGGATCCGTTTGGCCGCCAAGTTTCACAGCGGGGAATAATAAAACAGACCTAACACCAGAACACCGCAGCTTCGCGGTTCGGCAAACAGAAACTCGCCAAGATCTCGAGCCAAGAACACACTACCAATCTACTCCAAGAAAAGAAAGAACGCCGCCGCTAAGTCCCAGCACGGGGGGCGGCGGAAAGTCTCCGCGGAACAGAGAGAGGGGCGCGGCCTTGTTCGCCCGCCCCTGCCGCATCCTCGCGGCAGATCTCTCCCAGGAGGAGAGAAGAGGAGAGGGGATCTTTGCGCGAGAAAGGCGAGATCTTTGAGCACCCCCGATCCAGCAAGAGAGAAGGGGGACGGGGGAGAAGCAGGGCGGGGAGGGTAGGGGAGGGAAGGGAAGGGAGCTCACTCGCTCACGCGCGCACACGACGACGAGGGGGAGGAGGAGTCCAGCTGCGCTGCGCTGCGCTGCGATCCAAGGCGAAGCTCGGGGACAGAGGGGAGGGGGGCGGTGGTAGCTGGGAGGTCAGGAGAGAGAAGGCCACCGGTGGCCTCCGCTTTCGGAATTTATACCGGAGATTTATTTCTCTCTTTGCTTAACTAGATTTCCGGGCCTGCTTCTGTTTATCCGTTTGTTTATATAAAAACAGAAAAGAAAATCGCTTGGCCCCGTTCGGTTTGGAGGCGCACCCACTCCGATAGGGAGAGGGGCGGCGTGGAGCCAGCCGTCGTGCCGCATCGTTTCCTTTCCCGTTTTACGTGCTGTGGCAGTTTGGCGACGATGGGGCTGGGTTTGTTGAGGACAGCTCGTTTGCACGGCTTTGTTACTTTGTTAGGTTGGGGGGTGATGCGTCTTTGGCTTTCCGGTGAAGATGTGTGGCGAGGTATGGTTAAGGGGCTGTGTGGATGGCAATTGGGGAAGTGGAATGCGTCTGTGGTCATTCAACTTCTTGTCTTGCTCGCTTTGGTCGCCACATTAAGTAAAGTGGAGCATGTAGGTTGTTAAGGCACGATTCAATGATTGACTCGTTTTGGGTTTGTTTAATGTAATTTGTTGTGGTTCATACGTTTTCGTAAAGCCAAGGTGTCAAACCAAAGTGAAAAGAAATACATTTGCCGGTGAGTCGGACAAGGTTCCGAAGTAAGAGTTCTACCAGGGCTCAAAAAAAGATAAAACGAACTTTATTGGGGGGAAATGCAGAAAGCGGCTTAGTGGGAGAAGACCAACGGGAAAATTAGCATGTGTTGTTTACGTCTTTATGATTTCATAGGATTAACTTTTGGGTTATTTTCTGTTTTTATTTTGCGGTAACTATTATGTTCTTTTATTTGTATACATATGATTCTTTTCTGAATGATAAGTCTCACACGTGTGGCACGAAGCTCTCCCGCTCTGACTTTTTTGCAACTAAAGTTGTCATCCGGAAAGAAAAGCAAACCCCCCAAAAAACTAAAACTTGCCATCTGAAAAGAAAGTTGTCGTGCTTGACAACTAAAGTTGTCATCCTCGCGTCCTAAATTTGCCTCAAAAACGTTAGGAGCTGCCATGTGTTCGTGCCACACTTGCGACACTTATCAGGATCCATAATTTTTTGTATGCTTGATTGTAACACTACTTCTTGGTGTTTTGTTGAGGACACATCGTTTGCCCAGTTCGTTAAGTCCAAGCATCATGTATCTTGGCTTTCTAGTGAACAAGTTTGTCAAAGTATGATGAAAAACTTCTCTCGATAGTAATTGGAAGTAAAATGTGTTCATGCTTATTAGGCTTCTCGTCTTACTTCACTTTGGTCACTATACAAAGAAAAATGCAAAAATGGCCTGTTAATGCACGATACAATCATGGCCTCATTTTTCTCTATGTATTTTTGTTATTGCAGTCGATATATTCCCATAAAGCCCTACTCAAACCAAAGAGAGAATAAAATAGTTGTGTCCAATCACTCCGCCATGGCTCCAAGGGTAATAGTGTTGGCAGGGTGTCACAAAAGAGCTAAGGGCAACTTGAATATAGTCAAGGCACTGGTGCAGAGACGTGTTATACAAACGGTTTTTACCCCATTTCTGCATCGAAGTTTTAAACCGCCGCCTAGTGAGTGTGTGCGATAGGGGGGCCCTACCCACATGACCCAGAAACTGTCGGGATAGGCCCTCCGGCCACACAGGCGGGGGCAAAATGAGCTCGTGTGCGATCGGGCGAGGCATCGAAGCCTAGTCGTTTCCGTTCGTGTGTACATCCCACACAGTGAATCCCAGAAAAACGTTTTTGTTCGTATGTATATCACACACAGCTTTTGTGTGTGTGGAAACGTTTGTGCAAGGTGGCCTAACGCAAACAGTTCTCTGCCGGAAGTTGTATGTGGTTGTTAGTTGATCCAACGCACCTACTTTCTAGAAACCGTGTGGGTTGTTTGAGTTCATCGCCCACGGTGTTGTCTGAGTAACTGTTTGCCATAGAAAACCCCAATAAGCATGGTAATTAGCCTATTATTGATAATCCACGTAGTAATCAAATTGACATTTCTTATAAAACGTACTAGATGTTTCATATCTGTATAATGACAACCAGGATTTCATAATCGAATTATATCAGATAGCTTCAGCACTCAGATACACCAAAGAAGGATATAGCTAGCTACGCCATTACACAACATCACCAAGTTTCACATGCAACATCGAAAACCTTTGGAAATGTAGCATCATACACGGTAAATAGATAGATGAATCTCATCTGAAAAACTGCAGAAGCGGAAGGTGAACATTGAGCCTTCAGTGACGTTGAATGTCCGTGCAACTTTAGGTCAGTGTGTATGGATAATTGCCGGCCCAACCTTTCGTCCTCTTCAGGAAGACTTCAATATTGTACCGTAGCTGTTGAATGAATACCTTCCTCGCCTCTTGACCATGCAGGTGGTTTGAGAGGTAATCATCGGTGAACTGCTTTGAAAAGTACTGAAAACAAAGATATGCATAAATCACTGTTATAAATTTTGAAATGACGCAAGGGGTAAAAACAAGATAAAAGAGTTAGTTGAAGGAAATATGCCCTAGAGGCAATAATAAAGTTATTATTTATTTCCTTATTTCATGATAAATGTTTATTATTCATGCTAGAATTGTATTAACCAGAAACATGATACATGTGTGAATACATAGACAAACTTAATGTCACTAGTATGCCTCTACTTAACTAGCTTGTTAATCAAAGATGGTTATGTTTCCTAACCATGGACGAAGAGTTGTTATTTGATTAACGGGATCACATCATTAGTTGAATGATCTGATTGACATGACCCATTCCGTTAGCTTAGCACTCGATCGTTTAGTACGTTGCTATTGCTTTCTTCATGACTTATACATGTTCCTATGACTTTGAGATTATGCAACTCCCGTTTACCGGAGGAACACTTTGTGTGCTACCAAATGTCACAACGTAACTGGGTGATTATAAAGGTGATCTACAGGTGTCTCCAAAGGTACTTGTTGGGTTGGCGTATTTTGAGATTAGGATTTGTCACTCCGAATGTCGGAGAGGTATCTCTGGGCCCTCCCGGTAATGCACATCACTTAAGCCTTGCAAGCATTGCAACTAATGAGTTAGTTGCGACATGATGTATTACGGAAAGAGTAAAGAGACTTACCGGTAACGAGATTGAACTAGGTATTGGATACCGACGATCGAATCTCGGGCAAGTAACATACCGATGACAAAGGGAACAACGTATGTTGTTATGCGGTCTGACCGATAAAGATCTTCGTAGAATATGTAGGAACCAATATGGGCATCCAGGTCCCGCTATTGGTTATTGACCGGAGACGTGTCTCGGTCATGTCTACATTGTTCTCGAACCGTAGGGTCCGCACGCTTAAGGTTTCGATGACAGTTATATTATGAGTTTATGAGTTTTGATGTACCGAAGGAGTTCGGAGTCCCGGATGAGATCGGGGACATGACGAGGAGTCTCGAAATGGTCGAGACGTAAAGATCGATATATTGGACGACTATATTCGGACATCGGAAAAGTTCCGAGTGGTTCGGGTATTTTTCGGAGTACCGGGGAGTTACGGGAATATGGGGGAGAAGTATTGGGCCTTATTGGGCCATACGAGAAAGAGAGAGGGGCTGCCTAGGGCAGGCCGCCCCCCCCAAGGCCTAGTCCGAATTGGACTAGGGGGAGGGGCTGCGCCCCCTCCGTCCTTCCCTTCTCCCTCCTCTTGCTTGTTTCCTATTCCTAATACTTGGAAGGATTCCTGGTTGGACTAGGAAAGAGGGAATCCTACTCCCGGTGGGAGTAGGACTCCCCTAGGGCGCGCCATAGAGAGGGCCGGCCCTCCCCTCCTCCACTCCTTAATATACGGGGGCAGGGGGCACCCCATAGATACAAGTTGATCTTCGTGATCGTTCCTTAGCCGTGTGCGGTGCCCCCCTCCACGATATTACACCTCGGTCATATTGTAGTGGTGCTTAGGCGAAGCCTTGCGACGGTTGAACATCAAGATCGTCACCACGCCGTCGTCTTGTGGAACTCCTCCCAAGCTTTCTTTGGATCGGAGCCCGGTGCGTCATCGAGCTGTACGTGTGTCAAGAACTCGGAGGTGCCGGAGTAACGGTGCTTGGATCGGTTGGACTGGAAAGACGTACGACTACTTCCTCTATGTTGCGTTAACGCTTCCGCTTTGGTCTACGAGGGTACGTAGACAACACTCTCCCCTCTTGTTGCTATGCATCACCATGATTTTGCGTGTGCGTAGGAAATTTTTTGAAATTACTATGTTCCCCAACAGTGGCATCCGAGCCAGGTTTTATGGTTTGATGTTATATGCACGAGTAGAACACAAGTGAGTTGTGGGCGATATAAGTCATACTCCTTACCAGCATGTCATACTTTGGTTCGGCGGTATTGTTGGATGAAGCGGCCCGGACCGACATTACGCGTACGCTTACGCGAGATCGGTTCTACCGCCGTGCTTTTGCACACAGTGGCTAGCGGTGTCGGTTTCTCCAACTTTAGTTGAACCGAGTGTGGCTACGCCCGGTCCTTGCGAAGGTTAAAACAACACCAACTTGACAAACTATCGTTGTGGTTTTGATGCGTAGGTGAGACTGGTTCTTGCGTAAGCCCGTAGTAGCCACGTAAAACTTGCAACAACAAAGTAGAGGACGTCTAACTTGTTTTTGCAGGGCATGTTGTGATGTGATATGGTCAAGACATGATGCTAAATTTAATTGTATGAGATGATCATGTTTTGTAACCGAGTTATCGGCAACTGGCAGGAGCCATATGGTTGTCGCTTTATTGTATGCAATGCAATCGCCCTGTAATGCTTTACTTTATCACTAAGCGGTAGCGATAGTCATAGAAGCATAAGATTGGCGAGACGACAAACGATGCTACGAGGAGATCAAGGTGTCGCGCCGGTGATGATGGTGATCATGACGGTGCTTCGGAGATGGAGATCACAAGCACAAGATGATGATGGCCATATCATATCACTTATATTGATTGCATGTGATGTTTATCTTTTATGCATCTTATCTTGCTTTGATTGACGGTAGCATTTTAAGATGATCTCTCACTAATTATCAAGAAGTGTTCTCCCTGAGTATGCACCGTTGCCAAAGTTCGTCGTGCCCAGACACCACGTGATGATCGGGTGTGATAAGCTCTACGTCCATCTACAACGGTGCAAGCCAGTTTTGCACACGCGGAATACTCAGGTTAAACTTGACGAGCCTAGCATATGCAGATATGGCCTCGGAGCACGGAGACCGAAAGGTCGAGCGTGAATCATATAGTAGATATGATCAACATAGTGATGTTCACCATTGAAAACTACTCCATCTCACGTGATGATCGGTTATGGTGTAGTTGATATGGATCACGTAATCACTTAGAGGACTAGAGGGATGTCTATCTAAGTGGGAGTTCTTAAGTAATATGATTAATTGAACTTAAATTTATCATGAACTTAGTCCTGGTAGTATTTTGCAAATTATGTTGTAGATCAATAGCTTGCGTTGTTGCTTTCATATGTTTATTTTGATATGTTCCTAGAGAAAATTGTGTTGAAAGATGTTAGTAGCAATGATGCGGATTGGATCCGTGATCCGAGGTTTATCCTCATTACTACGTAAGAATTATGTCCTGGATGCACCGCTAGGTGAGCGAGACCCATTGCGAGGAGCGGATGCACGTTATGAACGTTTGGCTAGCTCAATATGATGACTACTTGATAGTTTAGTGCACCATGCTTAACAGCTTAGAATCGGGACTTCAAAGACGTTTTGAATGTCATGGACCATATGAGATGTTCCAGGAGTTGAAGTTAATATTTCAAGCAAATACCGAGTTGAGAGATATGAAGTCTCCAACAAGTTCTATAGCTAAAAGATGGAGGAGAATCGCTCAACTAGTGAGCATGTGCTCGATTGTGCAGGTACTACAATCGCTTGAATCAAGTGGGAGTTAATCTTCCAGATAAGATAGTGATTGATGTGAATTCTCTAGTCACCATCACCAAGTTAGTAGAATTTCGTCATGAACTATAGTATGCAAGGGATGATGAAAATGATTCCTGAGTTTTTCATGATGATGAAATCGATGAAGGTAGAAATCAAGAAAGAACATCAAGTGTTGATGGTTAACAAGACCACTAGTTTCAAGAAAAGGGCAAAGGGATAAAAGGGAACTTCAAGAAGAACGGCAAGCAAGTTGCTGCTCCCGCGAAGAATCCCAAAGCTGGACCAAAGCCTGAAACTGAGTGATTATACTGCAAAGGAAATGGTCACTAGAATCGGAGAAGCCCTGAATATTTGGTGGATAAGAAGGATGGCAAATTGAACAAGGGTATATTTGATATACAGGTTATTGATATGTTCCTTGCTAGTGTTTATAGTAGCCCCTGAGTATTTGATACTTGTTCGGTTGCTAAGATTAGTAACTCGAAACAGGAGTTACAGAATAAACAGAGACTAGTTGAAGGGAAAGTGACGATGAGTGTTGGAAGTAGTTCCAAGATTGATATGATCATCATCGCACACTCCCTATACTTTCGGGATTAGTGTTAAACCTAAATAAATGTTATTTGGCGTTTCCGTTGAGCATGAATATGATTTGATCGTGTTTATTGCAATACGGTTATTCATTTAAAATCGGAGAATAATTGTTGTTCTGTTTACATGAATAAAACCTTCAATGGTCAAACACCCAATGAAAATAGTTTGTTGGATCTCGATCGTAGTGATACACATATTCATAATATTGAGGCCAAAAGATGCAAAGTTAATAATGATAGTGCAACTTATTTGTGGCCTCGCCGTTTGGGTCATATCGATTGTAAAGCGCATGAAGAAACTCCATAAAGATGGATTTTCGAATCACTTGGTTATGAATCATTTGATGCTTGCGAACCGTGCCTTTTGTGCAAGATGACGAAAACTCCGTTCTCGGAACAATGGAACAAGCTACCGACTTATTGGAAATAATACATACCGATGTATGCGATCCAATGAGTGTTGATGCTCGTGGCAAGTATCGTTATTTTCTGACCTTCACAAGATGATTTGAGCAGATATGGGTATATCTACTTGATGAAACATAAGTCTGAAATAGTTGAAAGGTTCAAAGAATTTCAGAGTGAAGTGGAAAAATCATCGTAACAAGAAAATAAAGTTTCTGCGATCTGATCGCGGAGACGAATATTTGAGTTACGAGTTTGGTCTTCAATTAAAACAATGTGGAATAATTTCATAGCTCATGCCACTTGGAACACCACAACGTTATGGTGTGTCCGAACATCGTAACCGCACTTTATTGGATATAGTGCGATGTATGATGTCTCTTACTGATTTACCACTATTGTTTTTGGGTTATGCATTAGAGACAGCTGCATTCACGTTAAAAGGGCACCATCTAACTCCGTTGAGATGACACCATATGAACTGTGGTTTAGCAAGAAACCCAAGTTGTCATTTCTTAAAGTTTGGGGCTGCGATGCTTATGTGAAAAAGTTTCATCCTAATAAGCTCGAACCCAAATCGGAGAAGTGCGTCTTCATAGAATACCCAAAGGAAATTGTTGGGTACACCTTCTATCACAGATCTGAAGGCAAGATATTCGTTGCTAAAAATGGATCCTTTCTAGAGAAGGAGTTTCTCTCGAAAGAAGTGAGTGGGAGGAAAGTAGAACTTGATGAGGTAATTGTACCTTCTCCCGAATTGGAAAATTGTTCATCATCAAATCAGTTCCAAATGATTTCTACACCAATTAGTGAAGAAGCTAATGATGATGATCATGAAACTTCAGATCAAGTTACTACTGAACCTCGTAGGTCTTCCAGAGAACGGTCCGCACTGAGTGGTACGGTAATCCTGCTCGGAAGTCATGTTACTAGACCATGATGAACCTACGAACTATGAGGAAGCGATGATGAGCCCATATTCCACAAAATGGCTTAAGGCCATGAAATCGAGATGGGATCCATGTATGAGAACAAAGTGTGGACTTTGGTGGAGTTGCTCGATGATCGGCAAGCCATATTGTATAAATGGATCTTCAAGAGGAAGCATGACGTTGATAGTAGTGTTACTATCTACAAAGCTCGACTTGTCGCAAAAGGTTTTGACAAGTTCAAGGTGTTGACTACAATGAGATTTTCTCAACTGTAGCGATGCTTAAGTCTGTCCGAATCATGTTAGCAATTGCCACAATTTATGAAATCGGCAAATGGATGTCAAAACCGCATTCCTTAATGGTTTTCTCAAAGAAGAGTTGTATATGATGCAACTCAAGGTTTTGTCAATCCGAAGGTACTAACAAAATGTGCATGCTCCAACGATCCATCTATGGACTGGTGCAAGCATCTCGGAGTTGGAATATACGCTTTGATGAGTTGATCAAAGCATATGGTTTTGTCTGGACTTACGGTGAAGCCTTGTATTTACAAGAAAGTGAGTGGGAGCACTACAAAGATTTCGATAAGTATATGTGAATGACATATTGTTGATCGAAAATAATGTAAAATTATTCTGCAAAGCATAAAGGAGTGTTTGAAAGGAGTTCTTTAAAATAAAGACCTCAGTAAAGCTACTTACATATTGAGCATCAAGATCTATTGAGATAGATCAAGACGCTTGATAAGATTTTCAATGAGTACATACCTTGACAAGATTTTGAAGTAGTTCAAAATGGAGCAGTCAAAGAAAGAGTTTCTTACCGTGTTACAAGGTGTGAAATTGAGTAAGACCCAAATCGACCACACACGAGAAAATAGAAAGAGAATGAAAGTCATTCCCTATGCTTCACCATAGGTTCTATAAAAGTATGCCATGCTATGGGCCGGACCTATTGTATACTCGCCTGGTTTGGCAAGGAGTACAATAGTGATCTAGGAGTAGATCATTGGACATTGGTCAAAATTATCCTTAGTGGAATATGGATATGTTTCTCGATTATGGAGGTGACAAAAGGTTTGTCGTAAAGGGTTACGTCGATACAAGTTTTGGCACTGATCCAGATGACTCTAAGTCTTAATCTGGATACATATTGAAAGTGGGAGCAATTAGCTAGAGTAGCTCCGTGCGAGCATTGTAGACATAGAATATTTCCAAAATACATACGGCTCAATGTGATAGACCCGTTGACTAAACTTCTCTCACAAGCAAAACATGATCATACCTTAGTACTCTTTGGGTGTTAATCACATAGCGATGTGAACTAGATTATTGACTCTAGTAAACCCTTTGGGTGTTGATCACATGACGATGTGAACTATGGGTGTTAATCACATGGTGATGTGAACTATGGGTGTTAATCACATGGTGATGTGAACTAGATTATTGACTCTAGTGCAAGTGGGAGACTGAAGGAAATATGCCCTAAAGGCAATAATAAAGTTATTATTTATTTTCTTATTTCATGATAAATGTTTATTATTCATGCTAGAATTGTATTAACCGGAAACATGATACATGTGTGAATACATAGACAAACTTAATGTCACTTGTATGCCTCTACTTGACTAGCTTGTTAATCAAAGATGGTTATGTTTCCTAACCATGGACAAAGAGTTGTTATTTGATTAACGGGATCACATCATTAGTTGAATGATCTGATTGACATGACCCATTCCGTTAGCTTAGCACTCGATCGTTTAGTATGTTGCTATTGCTTTCTTCATGACTTATACATGTTCCTATGACTATGAGATTATGCAACTCCCATTTACCGGAGGAACACTTTGTGTGCTACCAAACGTCACAACGAATCGGGTGATTATAAAGGTGCTCTCTGGTGTCTCCAAAGGTACTTGTTGGGTTGGCGTATTTCGAGATTAGGATTTGTCACTCCGAATGTCGGAGAGGTATCTCTGGGCCCTCTCGGTAATGCACATCACTTAAGCCTTGCAAGCATTGCAACTAATGAGTTAGTTGCGAGATGATGGATTACGGAACGAGTAAAGAGACTTGCGGTAACGAGATTGAACTAGGTATTGGATACCGACGATCGAATCTCGGGCAAGTAACATACCGATGACAAAGGAACAACGATGTTGTTATGCGGTCTCGACCGATAAAGATCTTCGTAGAATATGTAGGAACCAATATGGGCATCCAGGTCCCGCTATTGGTTATTGACCGGAGACGTGTCTCGGTCATGTCTACATTGTTCTCGAATCGTAGGGTCCGCACGCTTAAGGTTTCGATGACAGTTATATTATGAGTTTATGAGTTTTGATGTACCGAAGGAGTTCGGAGTCCCGGATGAGATCAGGGACATGACGAGGAGTCTCGAAATGGTCGAGACATAAAGATCGATATATTGGACAACTATATTCGGACATCGGAAAGGTTCCGAGTGGTTCGGGTATTTTTCGGAGTACCAGGGAGTTACGGGAATACGGGGGAGAAGTATTGGGCCTTATTGGGCCATACGAGAAAGAGAGAGGGGCTGCCTAGGGTAGGCCGCACGCCCCCCCAAGGCCTAGTCCGAATTGGACTAGGGGGAGGGGCTGCGCCCCCTCCTTCCTTCCCTTCTCCCTCCCCTTCCTTGTTTCCTACTCCTAATACTTGGAAGGATTCCTAGTTGGACTAGGAAAGGGGGAATCCTACTCCCGGTGGGAGTAGGACTCCCCTAGGGCGCGCCATAGAGAGGGCCGGCCCTCCCCTCCTCCACTCCTTTATATACGGGGGCAGGGGCACCCCATAGACACAAGTTGATCTTCGTGATCGTTCCTTAGCCATGTGCGGTGCCCCCCTCCACGATATTACACCTCGGTCATATTGTAGCGGTGCTTAGGCGAAGCCCTGCGACGGTTGAACATCAAGATCATCACCACGCCGTCGTGCTGATGGAACTCCTCCCCGAAGCTTTGCTGGATCGGAGCCCGGGGTGCATCATCAAGCTGTACGTGTGTCAAGAACTCGGAGGTGCCGGAGTAACGGTGCTTGGATCGGTTGGACCGGGAAGACGTACGACTACTTCCTCTACGTTGCGTCAACGCTTTCGCTTCGGTCTACGAGGGTACGTAGACAACACTCTCCCCTCTCGTTGCTATGCATCACCATGATCTTGCATGTGCGTAGGATTTTTTTTTGAAATTACTATGTTCCCCAACATTAGTATCATCCTATAGTTTAGTGATGTCTTCTTCATTGTGCAAACAAAGATATTGTTGTTATTCGTCGCAAGTTTCTTTATCCTAACAATTTTTCTGAGTTTCTTGACTTGACTGATATTCATGGACATCTCATTTCCCCATATGCAAAATGGGTCGAACAGTGGGTCTAAGCCTCTGGCAGCAGGACCTACATGTGCAAGACCAAATTGTAAGAAACCTAAATATTAGAATGATTCCTGCAACTGCACAATAATGTGCTATTAGCAAAAGGACCATGCATGAGCAAATCTTGATGGTAAACCGCGGTGTCTCCCGACCATTGTTTCCCTGCAACACATATAAGGAAGATCTTGATCAGGTTAACGGAGAGTTGCCATACTATCAGTAGTATTTGTATTGAGTACAACCAAATTTGGTTTATTTCTCACGTGCATAACAATACAAAATTGTACCCGCAGTAAATGAAAATCAAATTGCAGAATTGAACCAAACAGTTAAATGGACAGCAGACCAAATGAACCAAAACAGTTAACTGAGCGCGACATTGCAGAATAGAACATATACTAGAAGATAAGACAGTTAAGAAACTAAGAATGCTTGTGAACAGTACTACAAAATGTATTAATTGTTAGACCAAACTGTTAACTGAACATTACATTTTAGAATATCAGATTGCATATTAACATTATAGAGGACAATCACTAGAAGGCACTGGCGGTGGCCTTGAGAAAACAACATGAACTGTATTTTAAAGTAGACAACCACGTGGCAGTGTCGACGGTGGCCTCAAAGATGAGGTGCTCCTCCAAGATCTGGCGGTTAGCATGCATGGCAGCCATAGAGACCTCATCCGCACGTGCAGCCATGATTTGCTTCTCCGCTGCCAGATGCTACTAAGCTCCATGTTATACTGCGTGCAAAATGGCTATGGGCGACGCTTAATTGGAGGACAGGGCCAGTGATTTTGGCGAAAGATGTCGCGCCATCGGTCGGGGCATGTGGGACGGGGAAGGAGGGGGATGGTGTGGGTGAGGTGTGGATTACCTGACCATATCAACGAGGCCGCGCAACAAGAAGAAGGGTCGCCGGCGAGGAGGCCGCGCAACACGAAGAAGGGTCGCCGGCGAGGAGGCGGCGCTGCAAGAAGAAGGGTCACCGGTGAGGAGGCGGTGCTGCTAGTAGGCAGCAGTGAAAGTTTGAACTTGGAAAGCAAGAGGAACAATGGAAATGTGGCTTTTGGTGGGGGGAAGATAGATATTTCTGCGGTGGCAAAAAAAATTCGCTCGGTGCCGCGAGAAACTGGCGCGCAAGTGTGGTTCAAGCGCGGGCGGTGGACTGTGGACGACGAAGCTTCCTGCGTAAGCCAGACAAGACAGTGCGCCAAGATATTTTATATCGCATCCCACATGATTCTTGCTAGTAAACTGTTTGTGGTTTACTGATACGTCTCCAACGTATTATGTTTACAATAATTTTATATGATTTTGATATGATTTGATTAAAACTAACCCAAACCAGTGTTGTTTTCAGCAGAACTACCGTGGTGTCGTTTTTCATGCAGAAATATAAGTTCTCGGAATGAGCTGAAAATTTACGGAGAATGTTCTCGAAAAATATAAAAAATACTGGAACAAAAAGATATCGGAGAGGAGTCTCGAGGCAACCACAAGGTAGGGGGGCACGCCCCCCTACCTTGTCATCACCTCATGGGCCCCCTTGACTTGTCCCCGATGCGAACACCTCCTAGAAATCCCAAAACCTCCAGAAAGAAACCTAGATCGGGAGTTCCGCCGCCGCAAGTCTGTGTAGCACAAAGAACCTCTTGGGACCCTATTCCGACACCCTGCCAGAGGGGGAATCCATCACCGGTGGCCATCTTCATCATCCCGGCGCTCTCCATGACGAGGAGGGATTAGTTCACCCTCAGGGCTGAGGGTATGTACCAGTAGCTATGTGTTTGATCTCTCTCTCTCTCTCTCTCTCTCTCTCTCTCTCTCTCTCTCTCTCTCTCTCTCTCTCTCGTGTTCTTGATTTGGCACGATCTTGATGTACCGCGAGCCTTGTTACTATGGTTGGATCTTATGGTGTTCTTGATTTGGCATGATCTTGATGTACTGCGAGCCTTGTTACTATGGTTGGATCTTATGGTGTTCTTCCCCCTCTACCTTCTTATGAGGAATTGAGTTTTACCTTTGAGGTTTCACAATTATCGGATTGAATACTATTATTGATTTGAGAACACTTGATGTATGTCTTGCATGGGATACCCGTGGTGACAATGGGGTGTTCTATTGATTCACTTGATGTATGTTTTGGCACTCAACTCGTGGGTTCCCGAGGTGACATTGGGGTAATATATGCATAGGGGTTGATGCACGTTTTCGTCCTTGTTTCCCAGGTAGGATTCTTGGGGCACTCTTTGAGGTTCTTTATGTTGGATTGAATAGTATGAATCTGAAGTTGTTTGATGCATATCGTATAATTGACCCACGAATACTTGTGGTGACATTGGAGTATCTAGGTGACATTAGGGTTGATTGATGTGTGTCACATGGTGTTATTTTACTACGAATTCTAGGGTTGTTTGTGACACCTATAGGAATAGCTCAATGGATTGATCGAAAAGAATAACTTTGAGGTGGTTTCATACCCTACAGCAATTTCATTTTATGTTCTCCGTGATAGGAATTTTGGAGTGATTCTTCGTGCACGTTGAGGGATTGCCATATGATCTAATTATGTTATCATTGTTGATAGAACTTGCACTAGTGAAAGTATGAACCCTAGGCCTTATTTCCAATCATTGCAATACCGTTTTCACCCACTTTTGTTACTTTCTACCTTGCTGTTTTCATATTTTTCATATTACAAAAACCTATATCTACCATCCATACTACACTTGTATCACCATCTCTTCACCGAACTAGTGCACCTATACAATTTACCATTGTATTGGGTGTGTTAGGGACACAAGAGACTCTCTGTTATTTGGTTTCAGGGTTGTTTGAGAGAGAAATTTGCTACTGTCCTACAGAACTCTGTGCTTGGAGGCCGAACACGAGTCTACAAGAAGAAGGTTGCTTAGTAGACATCAAGCTCTTTTCTGGCGCCATTGCCAGGGAGGCTAGTGCTTGAAGATATATCTTTAGATCTTGCAATCAAATCTTTTAGTTTCTTTTTTTATCACTAGTTTAATTTATAAAAGAAAACTGCAAAAAAAGGAATTGAGGTTGCCTCATATTATTCATCTCTATAATGTCTTTCTTGAAAATTATGGATCGAAATATTGTGCCAAAGTGTTAGAAGAAGAATGCATTAAAATGTTTTGCACTAAATCCTTGAATGATGAGCATGATTGCAATTTTGTTATTGTGAATTCTTTGAATATCCATGATGCTAATGATATGCAAAGCTACAAGCTTGGGGATGCTATGTTTGATGAAGATGATATTTTTAGCCTCCCACGTTTTGATGAGCAAATTTATTATGATGAAAGCATGCCTCCTATTTATGATGACTATATTGATGAAAGTGGGTTTGGAAGAGTGTCAACTTTAGGAACTACTGATCCCACTATTTTGGATGGTGTTGAATCTTATAATATTTATGAAAGTGGATTTGGAGAGGTCATGACTTTATTTAGTAATGAATCCACTATTTCGGAAGAGGTTCCAATTGATTATGAGAACAAAGTTGCTATCTATGATGATTATTGTGATGACATGTAAGCTATAAAGAATAATGATAACCATGAAACTTGTCATCATGATTTAAATTTTCAATTGGATTATGCCTCACATGATAGTTATTTTATTGAGTTTGCTCCCACTACTATTCATGAGAATAAATTTGCTTATGTGGAGAGTAGTAAATTTTCTATGCTTGTGCATCATGAAAAGAGTGCTTTATGTGATAGTTATATTATTGAATTCATTCATGATGCTACTGAAAATTATTATGAGGGAGGAATATATGCTTGTAGGAATTGCAATAATATCAAGTTTCCTCTCTATGTGTTGAAAATCTTGAAGTTATGCTTGTTTTGCCTCCCTATGCTAGTTGATTCTTGCTCCCATAAATTGTTTGCTCACAAAATCCCTATGCATAGGAAGTGGGTTAGACTTAAATGTGTTAGTCATATGTTTCATGATGCTCTATTTGTGGTTCAATTCTTATCTTTCATGTAAGCATCGTTGAAATCATCATGCCTAGCTAAAAAGGCATTAATGAAAAGCGCTTGTTGGGAGACAACCCAATATTTACCCCTACTATTTGTGTGTGTTCACATGATTAGGATATTGTATTAATCATGTTTTATAGCTTTTGTTTCAATGAAGAGCCAAGTAAAGCCTTTGGGATAGTGTGGATGATAGTTGACTTGATTCTGTGCAAAAACAGAAACTTTTGCTCCCAGTCCAGGAATTTTGAGAATTCACTGGAACATGCTTTTTATCTGAATTTTTTACACAAGATTGATATACAAATTGTCTAGATTGTCCTAATGTTTCGGAATTTTTGGAGTTACAGAAGTATGGAAAGTTTCCAGATTACTACAGACTGTTCTGTTTTTGACAGATTCTGTTTTCTATGTGTTGTTTGCTTATTTTAATAAATCTATGAGTAGTAGCGGAGGGTATGAACCATGGAGAAGTTTTAATACAGTAGATACAACACCAATATAAATTTAGAATGAGTTCACAATAATACCTAAGTGGTGATTTTCTTTATTATACTAATGGAGCTTACGAGTTTTCTGTTGAGTTTTGTGTTGCGAAGCTTTCAAGTTTTGGGTAAAGATTCGATGGACTATGGAATAAGGAGTGGCAAAAGCTGAAGCTTGGGGATTCCCAAGGCACCCCAAGGTAATATTCAAGGACAATCAAGAGCCTAAGCTTGGGGATGCCTCGGATGGCATCCCCTCTTTTGTCTTTGTTCATCGGTAACTTTACTTGGAGCTGTATTTTTATTAACCACATGATATGTGTTTTGCTTGGAGCATCACTTTATTTTATTAGGATTTGCTTGTTGTTCGAATAAAATATTAAGATTTGAAATACTTAAATAAGAGAGAGTCCTCACATAGCTAAATAATTATTTGACTACTCATTGATCTTCACTTATATCTTTTTGGAGTAGTTTGTCCTTTACTCTTCTGCTTCACTTATATCCCATGAGTAAATGGTTGAATGAATTAAATATCATAAATCTGAATTTATATATGTTTCATATGCTTATACCATGGGGAGTAATGACTTCACATATAAGAAGTAGAGGTGGTTGATACGTCTCCAACGTATCTATAATTTTTTATTGTTCCATGATATTATATTACCTGTTTTGGATGTTTATGGGCTTTACTATACACTTTTATATCATTTTTTGGACTAACCTATTAACTGGAGGCCCAACCCAAATTGCTGTTTTTTTGCCTATTTTAGTGTTTTGCAGAAAAGGAATATCAAATGGAGCCCGAACAGAAAGAAACCTTCGGGAGAGTTATTTTTGGAACGAAAGCAATCCAGGAGACTTGGAGTAGATGTCAGGGAAGCAACGAGGTGGCCACGAGGGTCCAGGGCGCGCCCTACCCCCTAGGCACGCTCCCCACCCTCGTGGCCCCCTCGTGGCTCCCCTGACCGACTTCTTTCACCTATATATATATATATATCCATATACCGCAAAAACATCCGGGAGCACCATAGATCGGGAGTTTCGCCGCTGCAAGCCTCTGTAGCCACCTAAAACCTCTCGGGAGCCCGTTCTGGCACCCTGCTGGAGGGGGAATCCATCACCGGTGTCCATCTTCATCATCTCGGCACTCTCCATGACTAGGAGGGAGTAGTTCACCCTCGGGGCTGAGGGTATGTACCAGTAGCTATGTGTTTGATCTCTCTCTCTCTCTCTCTCTCTCTCTCGTGTTCTTGATTTGGCACGATCTTGATGTATCGCGAGCTTTGCTATTATAGTTGGATCTTATGATGTTTCTCCCCCTCTACTCTCTTGTAATGGATTGACTTTTCCCTTTGAAGTTCTCTTATCGAATTGAGTCTTTAAGGATTTGAGAACACTTGATGTATGTCTTGCATGTGCTTATCTGTGGTGACAATGGGATATTCACGTGATCTACTTGATGTATGTTTTGGTGATCAACTTGTGGGTTCAGTGACCTTGTGAACTTATGCATAGGGGTTGGCACACGTTTTCGTCTTGACTCTCCGGTAGAAACTTTGGGGCACTCTTTGAAGTTCTTTGTGTTGGTTGAATAAATGAATCTGAGATTGTGTGATGCATATCGTATAATCATACCCACGGATACTTGAGGTGACATTGGAGTATCTAGGGGACATTAGGGTTTTGGTTGATTTGTGTCTTAAGGTTTTATTCTAGTACGAAATCTAGGATAGATCGAATGGAAAGAATAGCTTCGTGTTATTTTACTACGGACTCTTGAATAGATCGATCAGAAAGGATAACTTTGAGGTGGTTTCGTACCCTACAACAATCTCTTCATTTGTTCTCCGCTATTAGTGACTTTGGATTGACTCTTTGTTGCAAGTTGAGGCATAGTTATATGATCCAATTATGTTATTATTGTTGATAGAACTTGCACTAGTGAAAGTATGAACCCTAGGCCTTGTTTCCTAGCATTGCAATACCGTTTACGCTCACTTTTACTACTTGCTACCTTGCTGTTTTTATATTTTCAGATTACAAAAACCTATATCTACCAACCATATTGCACTTGTATCACCATCTCTTCGCCGAACTAGTGCACCTATACAATTTACCATTGTATTGGGTGTGTTGGGGACACAAGAGACTCTTTGTTATTTGGTTGCAGGGTTGTTTGAGAGAGACCATCTTCATCCTACGCCTCCCACGGATTGATAAACCTTAGGTCATCCACTTGAGGTAAATTTGCTAATGTCCTACATACCTCTCCACTTGGAGGCCCAGCAATGTCTACAAGGAGAAGGTTGTGTAGTAGACATCAGTGGTAAATTTATTGAAAGTTAGCAAACATAGTATTGGTCACTTGGACAATTCATGAAAGAATATTGAAGGAAGAGAGATTTCACATATAAATATACTATCTTGGACATCTTTTATGATTGTGAGCCCCATTAATTATTTTCAAACTTGATCAAATTAATTGAAGTTGGACAAGGAAGACAACTTAATGAGTTATGTTTGGGTATATTTGTATACAAGTTATATTATTATGGATCCTCCAACATGTGGTGCTTGCTTTCTAGAATCTTTTGCTAGCCAAAATTTTTGTACTAAGTAGAGATACTACTTGTGCATCCTAAAACCCTTGAACCAAGTTTCTTCCATGAGTGTCCACCATATCTATCTATATGTGATATTTACCTACCGTTCCAAGTAAATTTGCGTGTGCCAAACTCTAAACCTTCAAATGATAATCTGTTTTGTATGCCCGAATCGCTCATGTAGCGACTAGGGGCTGTCAGTATCTTCCATGCTAGGTGGTTATTCTCACGATGAGTGGACTTTGCTTATCATTTACGAGAAAATGGCTGGTAACCGGGATGCCTAGTTCCATGCTCAAATCAAATCAAATATAATTGCAAACAAAACTCCCCCGGGATTGTTGATAGTTGGACAATACTCGTTGTTTCGGACCAGCCGTGGAATGTGCTTGTTGGTGGTGGGGCAGTAAAAACTTTACCATTCTGTTTGGAACCGCCTATAATGTGTCTAGCATGGAAGATAGTGAAAACTCTTGGTTGTTATGTTGACAATGAAAGCATGTCTCTCAAAATTATTTTCATCTCTGTTTTAAAAGCTTCAAGCTCTGGCACCTCTGCAAATCCCTGCTACCCTCTGCGAAGGGCCTATCTTTTACTTTTATGCAAGAGTCAGTAGTATTCCTTCTCATTCCAACCTACTCTTTAGTTGGCAAGCATCATGTATGGGGAAAGATCTAAGCATATATGGCCATTCAAATATATTTGATCATGAATTATTATTGTTGACAACTATCTATATGATAAATAAGTTGGGAGGCGAAACATTAAGCCCCTATCTTTGTTTGTGTTCAATGGATGCTATTTGTTCTAAAAATATGCTTTGAGTGGTAGCAATCATGGAAGACTATATGATAGTTGAATATGTGGGATTTGTTGAATCAAAGCTCTTACATAGACCCTTCTCGAAAATAAGTTGAATTGCAATTTTTTTGATGATTGAGAACCTAGTTCGTTAGTTTTCAAGAAAGTTTATGATCTATGCTTTAACATGTGAATAGCTTGCTACTTGATCATGAGAAGTTTTATGATATGAGCTACTATTTATGATATATAATGATGCTAGAAAAAGTGATTGAAATTATCATTGATCAAACCTGTGCACTTGCTAGCATTCACACTTCATAAATTATTTCTTTTATAATTTACCTACTCGAGGACGAGTAGGAATTAAGCTTGGGGATGCTGATACGTCTCCAACGTATCTATAATTTATGAAGTATTCATGCCATGTTTACAATAATTTTATATGATTTTGGTATGATTCGATTAGAACTAACCCGGACTGACGCTGTTTTTAGCAGAACTACCGTGGTGTCGTTTTTTGTGCAGAAATAAAAGTTCTGGGAACAAGCTGAAAATTTACAGAGTATATTTTCAAAAAATATAAAAAATATTGGAACGGAAAGATATCAGAGAGGAGTCCCGAGGCAACCACAAGGGTCTGCCCCCCGTACGGCGCGCCCCCTGCCTTGTCATCACCTCGTGGGCCCCCTTGACTTGTCCCCGACGCCAACACCTCCTATAAATCCCAAAACCTCCAGAAAGAAACCTAGATCGGGAGTTCCGCCGCTGCAAACCTCCGTAGCCACGAAAAACCTATCGGGACCTTGTTCCGGCACCCTGTCGGAGGGGGAATCCATCACCGGTGGCCATCTTCATCTTCCCGTCGCTCTCCTTGAAGAGGAGGGAGTAGTTCACCCTCGGGGCTGAGGGTATGTACCAGTAGCTATGTGTTTGATCTCTCTCTCTCTCTCTCTCTCTCTCTCTCTCTCTCGTGTTCTTGATTTGGCACGATCTGGATGTATCACGAGCCTTGTTACTATAGTTGGATCTTCTGGCGTTCTTCCCCCTCTACCCTCTTGTTATGAATTGAGTTTTACCTTTGAGGTTACACTATTATCAGATTGAATACTATTATGGATTTGAGAACACTTGATGTATGTCTTGCTTGGGATACCCGTGGTGACAATGGGGTGTTCTATTGATTCACTTGTTGTATGTTTTGGCACTCAACTCGCGGATTCCCGAGGTGACATTAGGGTAATCTATGCATAGGGGTTGATGCATGTTTTCATCCTTGTTTCTCCGGTAGGAATCTCAGGGCACTTTTTGAGGTTCTTTATGTTGGATTGAATATTATGAATCTGAAGTTGTTTGATGCATATCGTATAATTGACCCACGGATACTTGTGGTGACATTGGAATATCTAGGTGACACTAGGGTTGATTGATGTGTGTCATATGGTGTTATTTTACTACGAACTCTAGGGCTATTTGTGACACCTATAGGAATAGATCAATGGATTGATCGGAAAGAATAACTTTGAGGTGGTTTCGTACCATACAAGCAATTTCATCTTATGTTCTCCGCGATAGGAACTTTGGAGTGATTCTTCATGCACGTTGAGGGATTGCCATATGATCTAATTATGTTATCATTGTTTAAAGAACTTGTACTAGTGAAAGTATGAACCCTAGGCCTTGTTTCCAAGCATTGCAATACCGTTTTCGCTCACTCTTGTTACTTGCTACCTTGCTGTTTTTATATTTTCAGATTACAAAAAACTATATCTACCATCCATACTACACTTGTATCACCATCTCTTCGCCGAACTAGTGCTCCTATACAATTTACCATTATATCAGATGTGTTGGGGACACAAGAGACTCTCTATTATTTGGTTGAAGGGTTGTTTCAGAGAGTCCATCTTCATCCTATGCCTCCCACGGATTGATAAACCTTAGGTCATCCACTTGAGGGAAATTTGCTACTGTCCTGCAAAACTCTGCGCTTGGAGGCCCAACATGAGTCTACAAGAAGAAGATTGCGTAGTAGACATCATTTACCTAATTTTTGCATTCTGTTTTGGAAGGCAAAATGGTGTTACAGAGGGGAAGGATGGTATTTGAATTGCTAGAACATTTATCTACAGTGAACATGCAACTATATGAGTGTCATGTTAAAATTTGGAATTATTCCGGGTTCGTTTGGCATTTTTATGCATTAATTGAGTTTCTAGGCATTTAATGTGCATAATTCAAATTTGAACTACAAGCACATGCTCCAGTGCACTAAAGTTTGTTGGAAAATCACATGTGAGTCTTTGAGTGAATTTATAGGTCCCATGCAAAAATGGGAATGAAATTCAAACATCTGGGCGTCGTGGCTTGGCCGAAAACATTGAGAAACTTGCTTTTTAAATTCTTGTAAATCCCAAACTCGCCTGAAAATAATGAAACTTGGCATGGTATCATTTCATGGCACCAACATGTTGTGGTAAAAAAATTGGCCGAATTGGGACAAGTTTTGGTATTAGCTTTTTGCAAATTGGAGCTTCTCTCAAGAAGGCGTGTGGTTTCGAGAGGGAACGTGTCACCTTTGTATGTGAAATGACATACGCTGCCCCCTTCTTGATTTTTTTACAAAGCAAACATAGAACTATATGTGTGTCATGTTAAAATTTGGAATTATTCCGGGTTTGTTTGGCCCTTTTTATCCATTAATTGAGTTTCTGAGCATTTAATGTGAATAATTCAAATTTGAACTACAAGCACATGCTCCAGTGCACCAAGGTTGGTTAAAAATCACATGTGTGTCCTTGGGTGAATTTCTAGGTCCCATGCAAGAAATGGGAATGGAATTCAAACATCTGGGCGTCGTGGCTCGGCCGGTAACATTGAGAACTTGGTTTTTAAAATTCCTGTAAATTTAAAACTCGCCCAAAAATTATGAAACTTGGCATGGTGTCATTTCATGGCAACAACATGTTGTGGTAAAAAAATTGGCCGAATTGGAACAAGTTTTGGTATAAGCTTCTTGCAAACCGGAGCTTCTCTCAAGAAGACTCGTGGTTCCCGAGAGGGAACATGTCACCTTTGTGTGCGAAATGATATACGCTGCCGCCCCCGTTCATTTTTTACAGAGGCAAGATAGAACTATATGAGTGTCGTGTTAAAATTTGGAATTATTCCAGGTTCCTTTGGCCTTTTTTATACATTAATTGAGTTTTCTAGGCATTTAATGTGCATAATTCAAATTTGAACTACAAGCACATGCTCAGTGCATCAAAGTTGGTTGAAAAATCACATGTGTGTCCTTGGGTGGATTTCTAGGTCCCATGCAAGAAATGGGAATGAAATTCAAACATCTGGGCGTCGTGGCTCGGCCAGAAATATAGAGAAACTTGGTCTTTTAAATCCTTTAAATCGAAAACACGCACGAAAATCATGAAACTTGGCATGGTGTTATGACATGGCACCAACATGCTGGGGTAAATTTTGTAGCCGAATTGAGACAAGCTTTGGTATAAGCTTCTTGCAAACCGGAGCTTCTCTCAAGAAGGCTCATGGTTCTGAGAGGGAACGTGTCACCTTCGTGTGCGAAACGACATACACTGCCTTCTCCCGCCTTGATTTTTTTACATAGGCAGCTTAGACCAATAGGAGTTTCGAGCTAAATTTTGGAATTGGTTCATTTGGCCTTTTTTATACATTAATTGAATTTCCAGGCATTTGATACACATAATTCAAATTTGAACTACAAGCACATGCTCCAGAGCGCCAAAGTTAGTTGAAAAATCATTGTGTACTTGGGCGAATTTCTAGGTCCCATGCAAGAAATGGGAATCACATTCAAACATCTGGGCGTCTGGGCTCGGCCGGAAGCATCGAGAAACTTGGTTTTAAAATTCTCGTAAATTCAAAACTCGCCTGAAAATCATGAAACTTGCCATGGTGTCATGACATGGCACCAACATGCCGTGGTAAATTTTTTGTCCAATTTGCGAAGGCGCACACATTAACAATCAACAAAGTCATTTTGGAACAAGTGTTGTCATGTTACAAATCGGAAACACAAGTATTATTGTAACCATGGGCGTGCTACTTACCATTTACGTGCCGCCACGCGACCTCTTTTTGTATTGGCCAGGAGGTGTAGTGCGGGGTAGCTATTTGAGCACCGAAGGCGTGCAATCAGACCCCTGCGCGTGCTATCTGGAGGAGAGCCCTTTGACCTCTATCCGCCACCCACCTCTCTCCCAACATCTCCATTAATGGCGCCTGAGGCCCTGATTAATGGCGTGGCTATGTCTCACTCGACTGAGATTTAAGAGGAAAATAAAGAAAATCTGAAAACAAAGTTTTGCATGGATCTTGATATAAGATCTGACGAACCTATATAGCATCGACTGCAACTTATAGCAAGATTGATGAATATAAGGACGATGACAGTGGATAATAATTGTCTTACATATTTAGGAAGATAATTAAAAAAGCCACATGTGGCAAAAATACACAAGTATAAAAGAAGAAGGAAGACGCAGATAACAATCTGGCTTGCGGATCTCTACTTTCTTGATGCGTTGCTGCAGGCCGCGGAGACTAGTTCTCGCGGTGAGCAGCGATGAGCTCTTTCGTGTCCTCAAGACGCTGCTTGAGAGCTTCCACGAATTCCTCCACCAACCTTTGGCGCTCGATGCGGAGCATGGCATTATCGTCCATAAGTTTCTTGACGATGACGTCGGTCCTCTTCAACAAAGCAGTGGTCTCCTCGTGATGCTTTGTCGTTTCGGCAATCTTCGCCCTCAGCAAGTCATGCTCGGTGTGGAGATTCCCCTTGTCCTCCACTAGTCCCTGGAAGACGCTGGTAGCATTTTCAAATGAGGCATTCATCTCGTCCTGCAGCTTCATCCAGTCGGAGATCCGACCCATCAGGTCATCGAGCATAGCGCACATGTGCCTGTGAGGGTCCTCGCCTGCCCCTGAGACATTTTCCCAGGCCACCGCAGCGTGGGAGGACATCTTTGCTTCATTCACGGCACTATGAGACATCTCTGTTGCTTTTGCGGCGTGTCCAGACCAGTCTGCTACATCGACGGTGCAACGGGACCTCTGTGCTGCTTCGGCACCGCGGTGGGACCTCTATGCTGCTACGACCATGCGGCAGGACATGTCGGCTGCTTTTGCAGCGAGGCGGGACGTCTCTCGTGCTTCCGCTTCCATGCTCGCCTCTCCCTGGTAGTAATCTCTCGACCCAGAACTCATGTGGGCCATGGCAGACGCAAGGGAATGACGATGAATGACTTGTTTCTTTTTGTGGATGAGGAGTTGAGGAGGAATGTGCAGTCATCTTGGAGTAGGTAGTATTTATAACCGAGTACTAATACACTACTAAGTGGGAAACCGTTTAGGTTTTGATTGGTGTGAACATGTTTGCAATCAAATATAGCGTGGTAGTAATTTGGAATGTGACGGGATGCAGGCTCAAAATTTATTGACGGTTCTATAATTTCTAAGTGCGGCACTATTCCCAGACGACATAATGTGGGCACGTGTTGTCGTCCGCGTACGTGGCGTTTGCACCATAGGGTGCACCGCAATAGGCAATGTCAGCACACGTCTTGTTCCATCAATGTGCGCACTCGTTATTACCATCACGCACGTTTCTTTTAATTAGAAATGTGTGCCTGTCTAGCGCACACATGTTGATCTGTCTAACTATTTCTGTTTGTTGTGGCTAATCGCAAATAGTTCATTCGTGTGAAGTGTATGCCGTCAATCGCAGACACCTTGATCTGGCTGACCGTTTCTGTTGTGTTGCCTAATCGCAAACGATTCATCCGTCTGAAGTGTATGCCCTCAATCGCACACACCTTCATCTGGCTGCCTGTTTCTGTTGTTCCGCCTCATCAGAAACAGTTAATCCGATCGAACTATATGTCGTATATCGCACACGCCTTCATTTGGCTGCCCCGTTCTATTCTTCTGCCTCAGCGCAAACAGTTCATTGAACTGAACCATATGCCCCGCATCGCACACCCAACTAAAATCTGAACCGTGTTTGATGTATCCTCCATCGCAAACGTTTTGCATCTTTTTTGATAGTTTTTTACATCATCGTTTGCGATTAATGCATCGCACACAGTTTCGTCGAAGGGTCTCTGATTGTAGTGTCGCGTTAGCAGCATCCTGCAGTAGTGAGGGGAGGGTACTAAAGCTTCAAGTCTCCATAGTGCACTTGCCCATGGGGGCTTATATACTATATGCTAGGAGTCCTTAAAAAATGACAAAGACTACCCTCAAGATGGTAGGTGAGAAGGGTAGTGGAGGTAACCTTTGGTCAATAGATCCATGGAAGACTAGGAAAGGAGATTTTTTTAGGCTACTAGGAAAGGAGATGAGTACATAGCTCATGGTGCACCTATCCATCTCGTACCTCCTCCATGATGGGCCTATCTTCATGGGCCTCTTTCTTGACTTAAGTCGCTTTGCCTTTTGGGTTCTTTTGACCTGATCTTCATTTTTTTCTCCCCATTGACTTGTTGACCCTGATATTTTTTCTGGACTTTGGTTGGTTGCCTTAGACTACTGTTGACTTACCAAGCTTGACTAGGTGCGACACCCATGTAAAATTAAGTATTTCCACAACAGGCCTTTATACAAATTAATTTTGTTTGTTCTTATTGTTGGGTAACCGTGCTCCTGAAATAATTGATTGCATTGATCCATTATACCTACTTTTTTATTTGTATACATATGTTTATAATTTATACCTATGTCTTAATTTTATTGCAATGATCAGTTATGTCTTAATTTAATTTGTATACTTATGTTTAATACTTTATGGAAACACTACTTTTTTCTTTCATAGATCATTTTTTGTGTATGTGTGATTTTGTCCCTTCTCTATTTTTGTTTGAAGTTATAGACTCATTATTTCTTTGATTTTCTTATTCTTTGGGGATTAACACTACCCGCTGGTTATTTTATGCTTGTAGTTTGTATGCATGTTACAATGCATTTAATGACACTGAATGTTTTTAAGCCTGCTTCATTTAATCCTTTTGTTTAGGTACAAAGGGAGATAAAATCGAATGAAGCATAGAGATTTTATTCAGCAAATACCCCTCACTATATGTTAATCCATGGCAAGAGAAAATTGATTGACAGTTTCTCTTTGGTATAACTTGAAAATTGACGCTCTCTTGCTTTTTTCACAACAGTAACAATAAGAATTGCAACTACATGTTTGATCACGATCGATTGGAATGACTAAATACAGTGTAGGCGTGCATGCACACTCATGTACTCATGCAACACCTACTAAATACTAGAGTTGCATAGCTTCAAGACTAGTA
The DNA here is from genome assembly GCA_021437245.1 of Aegilops speltoides. NCBI lineage: Eukaryota > Viridiplantae > Streptophyta > Magnoliopsida > Poales > Poaceae > Aegilops > Aegilops speltoides. Next base: position 90,081,585 of record CM038141.1, on the reverse strand, counting down.
AATAAAGAATAATCCACATAACACCAAAGCATTAAACATGTGGTTTCATCTCTAGTGGGATAGGGTAATACCATCCTAACCATCCAACCAATGATTGGTTATCTCGATGCTTGTTTTTTTAGAAAGTTCAGAGTTACACATGCTCAACTCAAACACCATGTAACATATATCCCCAAGAGTTTTTTAGTTGTATAGCAGGGCAAAGCCCCATTGCAAATTCTCTTTATCTATGCAAACTAAAATAAATTTGCAAAATAAACTATACAATAGCTTTCTACATGAAATAAACAAAAGAATAGTTACAAACATCCTAACCAATCCTTTAAGGAGGCAACATACTGTTTTTTTACTATGTGATATACCATAACCATTTGTGCTTGTAGACTTGCTTCCACTTCTAAAACAAGGGTTCTTTTCTACCAACAATTTTGTTATCACTAGGCATCCAAATTCTACATGAAGCTAGAAGGATAATCTTCGCGATGAAAGGTTCTCTTGACTTGTCTTTGATATCACAAAAAGCTTCATTGAACTAATAGCTTAAGATTTTTTGTTTGGTAGACAAAATGCCAACTAGTAGCGACATATTACCAATAGTACAAATAAAATCATGGGCCTATCTATGTAGGTTAATAAAAAAACTAAAATATGTTTCAAGGTCATTTCAGAACGGTTGACGGTTCCTAAGGACCTTTCTAGATATTTGCACGACTAACGAGAGAGAGATAGAGAGAGAGAGAGGGAGAGGGAGAGAGAGGGAGGGAAGGAGGGAGAGAGAGCACTAACTATTAACTGTATGGGCCTTGTGAGTCAACTAATTTACAATTTTAGTTTTCATATCTTGGGGCCTTTGTGTCTTTTTTAGAGAAAAGGCATCAGCCCAATTTTATAAATAAAGCCACCAGGTAGCGTTCACCATAAGACAGACAACCAGACAACGACATAAGAGTAGAGACACCACAAAGAGTACTGAAAGGCAAGAAGTACATGGCGCCCAGGCGAACATACGACACGCGGGCCAAGAGATTAAGACAAAAGAACGACAAAAGGACCACCAAGTTCCTCTAGCCGCCAGTCTGATGCTGTGAAAGGGAAGTAGGTGTAGCCTAAATCTTGGAAGTCATCAAGTCAAAAGCCTCGCGATCGGCCTCCTTGGTCAATAATCTCCACTGCTGCAGGAATATGCAAGTTTTAAATAAGCACTCAATAGGTTTAGCAGGAAAAGTATGTTCAATAGTGAAATTGTTCCTAGTATTCCACAACGCCCAGTAAATAGCCGTGAATCCCACCCAGAGCAGCCGTTTAGAGGCCCCAACCAGACCAGAGGCAAGGTTCCTGAGATCCGAGAACGTGGAGGATCTCCAAGTCACATGGAGACAGGACCTGATACAACACCAAACGAGCTTTGCTAGGACACATTTGAAAAAAGATGTGATTCGTGTCCTCCAACTCACCACACAACGCACACCTATCGGACACAGGTCCATTTAGTTTACGAATTTGATCAGCCACAGGCAGCCGTCCTCTATTGGCTTGTCATGAAAAGATCTTGACCTTAGGAGGAATACGGACCGCCAAATCAGCTCAAACTTAGTAGTAGGGGTGTCAGGGTAGTATTTGGCTTTAAGTATATTGAGCCAGAGCGGGTTCTCCTAGATAGTGATGATCTTCCACCACCATTTGAGGATAAGGCACTTGTTCATAGTCACGGTATCAACAATGCCCAGCCCCCCAAGGTTCTTGGGTCTACAAATCTATTTCCATTTAACCAACCTATATTTGCGTTTGTTATTCGATGCATGCCAATAGAACGCACCCCAATGCTTATCAAACCCCACGTGCGTACCACAAGAGAGAAGATAGAAGCCCATCAAGAACATGGGGATGGATGAGAGGCAGACATTAATAAGGGCAACCTGGCCAGCTTGTGCATTATATCTGCCCCTCCAAGGCATAACTCAATTGCCCACTTTCGTTACCACATGAGCAAAGTCTCTAGCAAGAAGCTTCTCAGAAGAAATAGGGAGGCCAAGATATTTGAAAGGAAAGGAGCCCAAGGAACAATTAAGAAGTTGAGAGACCCGGAGGGCCTCGAATTTTGACACCCCTGTGACAGTTACTTCGCTCTTTGCAAAGTTGATCTTAAGCCTCGAAAGGGCTTCAAAGCATAGCAACAAAACTTGAGGTGAGCAAGACATTCATCATTAAGTTTAACCATGATAATCGTAACGTCTGGGTATTGGAGATGAGTGATCCCATCAGGAACGAGATGTGAGCTAACGGGGGAAATGTGTCCGGCCGCAGCCGCCGTCGACAGGATATGGGATAAAGCATTTGTGATGAAATTAAACAAAAGAGGGGAAACCAGGTCCCCTTGCCTCAGGCCCCTGCCGTTGGTGAAGAAATTGCTGACCCTGCCATTAATCAAAACTGCAGTGTGACCGCCCGTCACTAACTACATAATCCTGTGCGCGAATGCCCCATCAAAACCCTTTGCCAGCAGGACCTGACGCAAGAACTTTTTGCTAACCGAATCGTAAGCCTTCTCAAAATCGAGCTTAAGAATCACCGCCTTGGTGCCTCGCACACGAATATCATGAACTATTTTGTGAAGACAAAGGATACCGTCCAGAATGAATCTCCCTTTGACAAAAGCTGATTGGAAAGGGGTAAGTACCCGATGAGTGACGGGGGAAAGGCGCGTGGCGAAACCTTTGGTAGGGAATTTCGCGAAGTTGTTAATGAGAGCGATAGGTATAAATTGAGAGATAAAATCTGCACCCTTGACTTTAGGTATGAGGGTGGTGACGGCGTAGTTCAACCGAGATATGTCAAACATCCCCAAACAGAGACCTTGGATAACAACGCAGACGTGGTTACGCACTTGGCGCCAGAACTTCCTGAAGAAAGGAATGGAGAAGCCATCAGGGCCCGACGCCGAGTTAGGGTTGGCCGAGCGAATGATTTCAAAATCTCTTCGTCAGAGACGGGGGTGAGCAAAGCTACATTCCCCTAAGTAGTAATCTTCTCGTGAGCACCCAGAAGGAAGGGGTGATCGCAAAACCGGACTCGGGCTTGGCCGAAAGGAGAGAGGAGAAAAAATCCACCACATCGGACATGATAAGGTTCGGGTCCGAGACCCTAGCATTGTTGATCATCATGCTATCGATCGAGCAACATCTGCATCTACTGTTAGCGATGGCGAAGAAATAAGCCATGGGAGAGTCGCCTTTCAACATCCAATTGATAGTGCCCCTTTGGCGCTAGTAGATCTCAGCATGGAAATGCAACTGCATCAAGGCCTCTTTGAGGGAATATCTCAACTCCCACTCCTGATCAGAGAGACCAGCCCATCAACCACCGCGTCAAGGGAACTAACTTGCCCAATCAGATGCATCTTGTCGCTGCACGTGTCAGCCGCCCGGTTGCGGGCTCAGCTGATACGTCCATTTTGCATCATGTTTTCCTACTTTCATTTATGATGTTTTTATGCATAATAATGCCTTTTGGAGTAATTCTAATTCCTCTTCTCTCATAATATGCAAGGTTCGCACAAAGAGGGAGAATACCGGCAGCTGGAATTCTGGACCTGAAAAAGCTACGTCAGGCTGTTGGGGAACGTAGCAGAAATTCAAAAATTTTCCTACGTGTCACCAAGATCTATCTATGGAGAGACCAGCAACGAGTAGAAAGAGAGTGCATCTACGTACCCTTGTAGATCGTTAAGCGGAAGCGTTCAAGTGAACGGGGTTGATGGAGTCGCATCGCCGTGATTCAAATCACCGATGATCAAGTGCGAACAGACGGCACCTCGCGTTCAACACACGTACAGCCGGTGGACGTCTCCCCGCCTTGATCCAGCAAGGAGAGAGGGAGAGGTTGAGGAAGACTCCTCCAGCAGCAGCACAACGGCGTGGTGGTGATGGAGGAGTGTGGCAATCCAGCAGGCTTCGCTAAGCACCACGGGAGAGGAGGAGTACTTGGGAGAGAGGAGAGGGCTGCAACCAAAGGCGGAGACCGAATCACGTGTATTCTGTGTGTTCTCCGGGCAGCCCTATGCCTCACTATTTATAGGGGAGAGGGGCTGCGCCCCTTTAGGGTTTCCCACCCCCAGGGGTGCGGCCAGCCTCCAGATCCAACTGGGGTGGCGGCCAGGAGGGAGGAGAGGAGGCGCAGGAGCATGGGCCTTAGGGCCCATCTCGCCTAGGGTTTGCCCCTCCACCTCCCCCCGCCTTGGGCCCCTTGTGGGGCGCACCAGCCCACCTGGGCTGGTTCCCTCCACACATGGCCCACGCAGCCCTCTGGGGTAGGTGGCCCCACTTGGTGGACCCGGGACCCTCCCGGTGGTCCCGTTTTACCGATAAAACCCAAACTTTTCCGGTGACCAAAACAGGACTTCCCATATATAAATCTTTACCTCCGGACCATTCCGAACTCCTCGTGACGTCCGGGATCTCATCCGGACTCGAACAACATTCGGTAACCACATACAAGCTTCCTTTATAACCCTAGCGTCATCGAACCTTAAGTGTGTAGACCCTACGGGTTCGGAGACATGTAGACATGACCGAGACGTTCTCCGGTCAATAACCAACAGCGGATCTGGATACCCATGTTGGCTCCCACATGTTCCACGATGATCTCATCGGATGAACCACGATGTCAAGGACTCGGTCGATCCCGTATACAATTCCCTTTGTCTAGCGGTATTTTACTTGCGAGATTCGATCGTCGGTATACCGATACCTTGTTCAATCTCGCATCGCAAGTCTCTTTACTCGTTCCGCAACACATCATCCCGTGATCAACCCCTTAATCACATTGTGCACATTATGATGATGTCCTACCGAGTGGGCCCAGAGATACCTCTCCGCTTGCACGGAGTGACAAATCCCGATCTCGATCCGTGTCAACCCAATGACACTTTCGGAGATACCAGTAGTGCACCTTTATAGTCACCCGATTACGTTGTGACGTTTGATACACCCAAAGCACTCCTACGGTATCCGGGAGTTACACGATCTCATGGTCTAAGGAAGAGATACTTGACATTGGAAAAGCTCTAGCAAACGAACTACACGATCTTTGTGCTATGCTTAGGATTGGGTCTTGTCCATCACATCATTCTCCTAATGATGTGATCCGTTATCAACGACATCCAATGTCCATAGCAGAAACCATGACTATCTGTTGGTCACAACGAGCTAGTCAACTAGAGGCTCACTAGGGACATATTGTGGTCTATGTATTCACGTGTATTACGATTTCCGGATAATACTGCTTATAGCATGAATAAAAGACAATTATCATGAACAAGGAAATATAATAATAATACTTTTATTATTGCCTCTAGGGCATATTTCCAACAGTCTCCCACTTGCACTAGAGTCAATAATCTAGTTCACATCACCATGTGATTAACACTCACAGGTCACATCGCCATGTGACTAACACCCAAGAGTTTACTAGAGTCAGTAGTCTAGTTCACATCACTATGTGATTAACACTCAATGAGTTTTAGGTTTGATCATGTTGCTTGTGAGAGAGGTTTTAGTCAACGGTGCGAACCTTTCAGATCCGTGTGTGTTTTACAAATCTCTATGTCATCTCCTAGATGTAGCTACCACGCTCTATTTGGAGCTATTCCAAATGATCGTTCTACTTGGAGCTATTCTAAAATTGCTCCATTATACGTATCAGTATCTCTACTCGAGCTATCCGGATAGGTGTAAAGCTTGCATCGACGTAACCCTTTACGACGAACTCTTTACCACCTCCATAATCGAGAAAATTCCTTAGTACACTAGTTACTAAGGATAACTTTGATCACTGTCCTGTGATCCATTCTTGGATCACTCTTGTACCCTTGATCGACTCATGGCAAGGCACACTTCAAGTGCGGTACACAAGATAGCATCTTTGTAGAGCCTACGTCTTAATCATAGGGGACGACCTTCGTCCTTTCTCTCTATTCTGCCGTGGTCGAGCTTTTAAGTCTTAACTTCATACCTTACATCTCGTGCAAGAACTCCTTCTTTGGTGATCCATCTTGAACACCTTCAAGATCATGTTAATACGTGCTCATTTGAAAAATACTATTAAGCATTTTGATCTATCTTATAGATCTTGATGCTTATTGCTCAAGTAGCCTAATCCAGGTTTTCTATTGAAAACACTTTTCAAATAACCCTATATGCTTTAGAAAAATTCTACATCATTTCGATCAACAATATGTCAACAAACATATACTCATCGAAATTCTATAGTGCTCCCACTCACTTCTTTGGAAATACAAGTTTCTCATAAATTTGTATAAACCCAAAATCTTTGATCATCTTATCAAAGTACATATTCCAACTCGAGATGCTTACTCCGGTCCTTAGAAGGATCATTTGGAGCTAGCATACCTTTTAGCATCCTTAGGATCGACAAAACTTTTTCGATTGTATCACATACAACCTTTCCTTTACGAAGACTAGTAAGGAAACTTGTTTTGACATCCATCTGCCAGATTTCATAAATGCAGTTAATGCTAACATGATTCCGACGAACTTAAGCATCGCTACGGATGAGAAAATCACATCGTAGTCAACTCTTTGAACTTGTGAAAAACTCTTCGCCACAAGTCGAGCTTCATTGACGGTGACATTACCGTCCATGTCCGTCTTCTTCTTAAAGATCCATTTATGTCAATGGCTTGCCGATCATCGGGCAAGTCCACCAAAGTCCAAGCTTTGTTCTGATACATGGATCCTATCTCGGATTTCATGGCTTCTAACCATTTGTCGGAATTTGGGCCCACCATCGCTTCTCCATAGCTCGTAGGTTCATTGTTGTCTAGCAACATGACCTTCAAGATAGGATTACTGTACCACTCTGAAGCAGTATGCATCCTTGTCACCCTACGAGATACGGTAGTGACTTGATCTGAAGTTTCATGATCACTATCATAAGCTTCTACTTCAATTGGTGTAGGTGCCACAGGAACAACTTCCTGCGCCCTGCTACACACTAGTTGTAGTGATGGTTCAATAACCATATCAAGTCTCCACCATCCTCCCACTCAACTTTTCGAGACAAACTTTTCCTCGAGAAAGGACCCGATTCAAGAAACAATCCCTATTGTTTTCGGATCTGAATTAGGAGGTATACCCAACTGTTTTGGGTGTCCTATGAAGATGTATTTTATCCGCTTTGGGTTCGAGCTTATCAACCTGAAACTTTTTCACATAAGTGTCGCAGCCCCAAACCTTTAAGAAATGACAGCTTAGGTTTCTCTAAACCATAGTTCATACGGTGTCATCTCAACGGAATTACGTGGTGCCGTATTTAAAGTGAATGTGGTTGTCTCTAATGCCTAACCCATAAACGATAGTGGTAATTCGATAAGAGACATCATGGTACGCACCATATCCAATAGGGTGCAACTATGATGTTCGGACACACCATCACACTATGGTGTTCCAGGCGGTATTAATTGTGAAACAATTTCCACAATGTCTTAATTGTGTGCCAAACTCGTAACTCAGATACTCATCTTTATGATCATATCATAGACATTTCATCCTCTTGTCACGATGATCTTCAACTTCACTCTGAAATTACTTGAACCATTCAATAATTCAGACTTGTGTTTCATCAAGTAAATATACTCTACATCTACTCGAATCATCGTGAAGTAAGAACATAACGATATTCATTTGCATGCCTCGGCACTCATTGGACTGCACACATCAAAATGTGTTACTTCCAACAAGTTGCTATCTTGTTCCATTTCTTCAAAAACGAGGCCTTTTAGTCATCTTGCCCATGTGGTATGATTTGCATATCTCAAGTGATTCAAAATCAAGTGAGTCCAAACGATCCATCTGCATGGAGTTTCTTCATGCGTATACACCAATAGACATGGTTTGCATGTCTCAAACTATTCAAAACGAGTGAGTCCAAAGATCCATCAACATGGAGCTTCTTCATGCGTTTTACACCAATATGACTTACATGGCAGTGCCACAAGTAAGTGGTACTATCATTATTATCTTATATCTTTTGGCATGAAAATGTGTATCACTACGATCGAGATTCAATAAACCATTCATTTCAGGTGAAAGACCATTGAAGGTATTATTCAAATAAATAGAGTAACCATTATTCTCCTTAAATGAATAACCGTATTGCGATAGACATAATCCAATCATGTCTTATGCAAAACGCAAACACCAAATCTCGATGGTAGAGGGGCGTGCGATGCTTGATCATATCAACCTTGGAAACACTTCCAACACATATCGTCGACTCACCTTTAGCTAGTCTCCGTTTATTCCATAGCTCTTTTATTTGAGTTACTAACACTTAGTAACCGAACCGGTATCTAATACCCTGGTGCTACTAGGAGTACTAGTAAAGTACACATTAACATAATGTATATCCAATATACTTCTATCGACGTTTCCAGCCTTCTCATCTACCAAGTATCTAGGGTAATTCCGCTCCGTTGGTTGTTCCCTTATTACAGAAGCACTTAGTCTCGGGTTTGGGTTCAACCTTGGGTTTCTTCATTAGAGCAGCAGCTGATTTGCCGTTTAATGAAGTATCCCTTCTTGCCCTTGCCCTTCTTGAAACTAGTGGTTTCACCAACCATCAACAATTGATGCTCCTTCTTGATTTCTACTTTCGCGGCGTCAAACATCGCGAATACCTCAAGGATCATCATATCTATCCCTGATATGTTATAGTTCATCACGAAGCTCTAGCAGCTTGGTGGCAATGACTTTGGAGAAACATCACTATCTCATCTGGAAGATCAACTCCCACTCAATTCAAGTGATTGTTGTACTCAGACAATCTGAGCACAAGCTCAACGATTGAGCATTTCTACCTTAGTTTGTAGGCTAAGAAAATCGTCGGAGGTCTCATACCTCTTGACGTGGGCACGAGCCTGAAATCTCAATTTCAGCCCTCGAAACATCTCATATGTTCATGACGTTTGAAAAACATCTTTGGTGCCTTAATTCTAAACCATTTAACCGAACTATCACGTAGTTATCAAAGCGTGTATGTCGATGTTCAACATCCACAAACAACGTTTGGGGTTCAAGACTCGTGGCGGTGCATTAAGGACATAAGCTTTCTCTCGTCCGCATAATCGCCATCTTGTCAACTTTCAACTATATTTTCTCTAGGAACATATCTAAGCAGTGGAACTAAAACGCGAGCCACGACATAATTTGCAAAGATCTTTTGACTATGTTCAGGATAATTAAGTTCATCTTATGAACTCCCACTTAGATAGACATCCCTCGGTCATCTAAGTGATTACATGATCCAAGTCAACTAGGCCGTGTCCGATCATCACGTGAGACGGACTAGTCATCATCGGTGAACATCTTCATGTTGATCGTATCTACTATCGACTCATGCTCGACCTTTCGGTCTCCGTGTTCGAGGCCATGTGCGCACATGCTAGGCTCGTCAAGTTAACCCCAAGTGTTTTTTCTGTGTAAATCTGTCTTACACCCGTTGTATGTGAGCGTAAGAATCCATCACACCCGATCATCACGTGGTGCTTAGAAGTTTATTTAACCGTAGCAACGGTGCGATCGAGGAGAACACTTCTTGAAATTTTGTAAGGATCATCTTATTTACTACCGTCGTCCTAAGTAAACAAGATGCATAAACATGATAAACATCACATGCAATCAAATAGTGACATGATATGGCCAATATCATTTTGCTCCTTTGATCTCCATCTTCGGGCTCCATGATCATCATCGTCACCGCATGACACCATGATCTCCATCATCATGATCTCCATCATCGTGTCTTCATGAAGTTGTCTCGCCAACTATTACTTCTACTACTATGGCTACCGGTTAGCAATAAAGTAAAGTAATTACATGGCATTGTTCAATGACACGCAGGTCATACAATAAATCAAGACAACTCCTATGGCTCCTGCCGGTTGTCATACTCATCGACATGCAAGTCGTGATTCCTATTACAAGAACATGATCAATCTCATACATCACATATCATTCATCACATTCTTCTTGGCCATATCACATCACATAGCATACCCTGCAAAAACAAGTTAGACGTCCTCTAATTGTTGTTTGCATGTTTTACGTGGCTGCTATGGGTTTCTAGCAAAACGTTTCTTACCTCATAAAACCACAACGTGATATGCCAATTGCTATTTACCCTTCATAAGGACCCTTTTCATCGAATCCGTTCCGACTAAAGTGGAGAGGCGGCACCGCTAGCCACCTTATGCACCAAGTGCATGTCAATCGGTGGAACCTGTCTCACGAAATGCGTGTAAGGTCGGTCCGGCCGCTTCATCCCACAATACCGTCGAAACAAGATTGGACTAGTAACGGTAAGCATATTGAACAAAATCAACGCCCACAACTACTTTGTGTTCTACTCGTGCAAAGAATCTACGCAATAGACCTAGCTCATGATGCCTTTGTTGGGGAGCGTGGCGAAATTCAAAAATTTTCCCACGTGTCACCAAGATCTATCTATGGAGAGACCAGCAACGAGTAGAAAGAGAGTGCATCTACGTACCCTTGTAGATCGCTGGCGGAAGCGTTCAAGTGAGCGGGGTTGATGGAGTCGTACTCGCCGTGATTCAAATCACCGATGATCAAGTGCGAGCAGACGGCACCCGCGCTCAACACACGTACAGCCGGTGGCGTCTCCCCGCCTTGATCCGGCAAGGAGAGAGGGAGAGGTTGAGAAGACTCCCTCCAGCAGCAGCACAACGGCGTGGTGGTGATGGAGGAGTGTGGCAATCCAGCAGGCTTCGCTAAGCACCACGGGAGAGGAGGAGTACTTGGGAGAGAGGAGAGGGCTGCAACCAAAGGCGGAGACCGAATCACGTGTATACGTGTGTTCTCTGGGCAGCCCTATGCCTCACTATTTATAGGGGAGAGGGGGCTGCGCCCCCTTTAGGGTTTCCCACCCCCAAGGGGTGCGGCCAGCCTCCAGATCCAATCTGGGGTGGCGGCGGGGAGGGAGGAGAGGGAGGCGCAGGGAGCATGGGCCTTAGGGCCCATCTGCCCTAGGGTTTGCCCTCCCACCTCCCTCGCGCTTGGGCCCCTGTGGGGGCACCAGCCCACCAGGGCTGGTTCCTCCCACACATGGCCCACGCAGCCCTCTGGGGTAGGTGGCCCCACTTGGTGGACCCCCGGGACCCTCCCGGTGGTCCCGGTACTTACCGATAAAACCCGAAACTTTTCCGGTGACCAAAACAGGACTTCCCATATATAAATCTTTACCTCCGGACCATTCCGGAACTCCTCGTGACGTCCGGGATCTCATCCGGGACTCCGAACAACATTCGGTAACCACATACAAGCTTCCTTTATAACCCTTAGCGTCATCAGAACCTTAAGTGTGTAGACCCTACGGGTTCGGGAGACATGTAGACATGACCGAGACGTTCTCCGGTCAATAACCAACAGCGGGATCTGGATACCCATGTTGGCTCCCACATGTTCCACGATGATCTCATCGGATGAACCACGATGTCAAGGACTCAGTCGATCCCGTATACAATTCCCTTTGTCTAGCGGTATTTTACTTGCCCGAGATTCGATCGTCGGTATACCGATACCTTGTTCAATCTCGTTACCGGCAAGTCTCTTTACTCGTTCCGCAACACATCATCCCGTGATCAACCCCTTAATCACATTGTGCACATTATGATGATGTCCTACCGAGTGGGCCCAGAGATACCTCTCCGTTTGCACGGAGTGACAAATCCGATCTCGATCCGTGTCAACCCGCAGACACTTTCGGAGATACCAGTAGTGCACCTTTATAGTCACCCGATTACGTTGTGACGTTTGATACACCCAAAGCACTCCTACGGTATCCGGGAGTTACACGATCTCATGGTCTAAGGAAGAGATACTTGACATTGGAAAAGCTCTAGCAAACGAACTACGATCTTTGTGCTATGCTTAGGATTGGGTCTTGTCCATCACATCATTCTCCTAATGATGTGATCCCGTTATCAACGACATCCAATGTCCATAGCCAGGAAACCATGACTATCTGTTGGTCACAACGAGCTAGTCAACTAGAGGCTCACTAGGGACATATTGTGGTCTATGTATTCACACGTGTATTACGATTTCCGGATAATACAGTTATAGCATGAATAAAAGACAATTATCATGAACAAGGAAATATAATAATAATACTTTTATTATTGCCTCTAGGGCATATTTCCAACACAGGCTACCTATTCTGCATAACTCCAAATGAGCTGAAACTTCACGAGGAATTTTTATGGAATAAATAAGAATTATTGGAGCAAATAACTACCAGTGGGGCCCCACCAGGTGGGCACAACTCACCTGGGCACGCCAGGGTGCCCAGGCGCATCCTGGTGGGTTGTGCCCTCCTCGGCCCACCTCTGGTGCCCCTCTTCTGGTATATAAGTCATTTTGACCTAGAAAAAATAAGGAGAGGACTTTCGGGACGAAGCGCTGCCGTCTCGAGGCGGAACTTGGGCAGGAGCACTTTTGCCCTCTTGCGGAGCAATTCCGCCAGGGGAACTTCCCACCCGGAAGGGGGAAATCATCGTCATCATCATCACCAACAACTCTCCCATCTTGGGGAGGGCAATCTCCATCAACATCTTCAACAACACCATCTCCTCTCAAACCCTAGTTCATCTCTTGAGTTCAATCTTTGTACCAGAACTATAGATTGGTGCTTGTGGGCAACTAGTAGTGTTGATTACATCTTGTAGTTGATTACTATATGGTTTATTTGGTGGAAGATTATATGTTCAGATCCAATATGCTATTTAATACCCCTCTGATCTTGAGCATGATTATCATTTGTAAGTAGTTACTTTTGTTCTTGAGGTCACAAGAGAAATCTTGTTGCAAGTAATCATGTGAACATGATATGTGTTCGATATTTTGATGGTATGTATGTTGTTATTCCCTTAGTGGTGTCATGTGAACGTCTACTACATGAAACTTCAGCATATTTGGGCCTAAGGAAATGCATTGGGGAGTAGATACTAGATGATGGGTTGCAAGAGTGACAGAAACTTAAACCCTAGTTTATGTGCTATTTCATAAGGGGCTGATTTGGATCCAAAAGTTTAATGCTATGGTTAGATTTATTCTTAATACTTTTCTCGTAGTTGCGGATGCTTGCGAGGGGGTTAATCATAAGTAGGAGGTTTGTTCAAGTAAGAACAACACCTAAGCACCGGTCCACCCACATATCAAATTATCAAAGTAGCGAACACAAATCAAACCAACATGATGAAAGTGACTAGATGAAATTCCCGTGCACCCTCTAGAATGCTTTGCTTATCATAAGAGACTATCTAGGCCTGTCCTTTGCTTCAAAAGGATTGGGCTACCTTGCTGCACTTTTGTTACCATTACCTTTACTTGCTCGTTACAAATTATCTTGCTATCAAACTATTCGTTACTTATAACTTCAGTGCTTGCAGAGAATACCTTGCTGAAAACTACTTGTCATTTCCTTATGCTCCTCGTTTGGTTCGACACTCTTGCTTATCGAAAGGACTACGATTGATCCCCTATACTTGTGGGTCATCAAGGCTCTTTTTTGGCGCCGTTGCCTGGGAGTGAAGTGCTCTTGGTAAGTGTAAATCGGTAAGGAAAAATTATTACTACGTGCTGAAATTTATTGTTACTTGTTACTATGGAAAAACAATCCTTTGAGGTTTGTTCGGGGTATCTTCATCTCGACCGGAACCACAATTAGTTACCACTCATCCTACTACACCTACTGAAATTATTGGTTATGAAATTCCTTTGGGTATGATAGAAGAACTACTAGCTAATCCTTATGCAGGAGATGGAACCGAACATCCTGATATGCACTTGATATATGTGGATGAAATTTGTGGATTATTTAAGCTTGCAGGTTTACCCGGAGATGAAGCTAAGAAGAAGGTTTTCCCTTTATCTTTGAAGGTAAAAGCACTAGCATGGTATAGGCTATGCGATGATATTGGATCTTGGAATTGGAATCGATTGAAATTGGAATTTCACCAAAAAAATTATCCTATGCATCCAGTTCATCATGATCGGAATTATATATAATTGTTGGCGTCATGAAGGAGAAAGTATCGCTCTAGCTAGGGGGAGGCTTAAGTCAATGTTATATTCATGCCCCAATCATGAGCTCTCAACAGAAATTATTATTCATGATTTTTATGCTCGACTTTCTCATGATGATCGATCCATGCTCGATACTTCTTGTACTGGTTCATTTATGAAGAAGACTATTGACTTCTGGTGGGATCTTTTAGAAAGAATTAATAGCAACTCTGAAGATTGGGAACTCGACGAAGGTAAAGAGTCAGGTATTAAGCTCAAGTGTGATTGTGTTAAATCTTTTATGAATACCGATGCTTTTCAAAAGTTTAGCACTAAATATGGACTTGACTCTGAGATAGTAGCCTTCTTTTGTGAATCATTTGCTACTCATGTTGATCTCCCTAAGGAGAAGGTATCACCCACCTATCAAAGAGGAAATTAAAGAACCGGTAATAGCTAAAGATGAAACTATTTATTTATAATTTTGATCTAGTTGATCCTACTGCTTATATTGAAAAACCACCTTTCCCTGTTAGGATAAAGGAACATGCTAAAGTTTCAACTGTGGTCAACAAAAGTTATATTAGAACTTCCAAACCTGCTGAACAAATCAAAGTAGAACCTAGTGTTGCTATGGTTAAGGATCTCTTGGTTGAAAGTATAGATGGGCATGTTATTTACTTCTGTGATGAAGCTGCTAGAATTGCCAAACCTGATGAAAAATATAAACATAGACCTGTTGTTAGCATGCCTGTTGTCTCAGTTAAAATAGGAGATCACCGTTATCATGGTTTATGCGACATAGGTGCTAGCGTGAGTGCTATTCCTTTTACCTTATATCAAGAAATTATGAATGATATAGCACCATCTGAAATAGAAGACATAGATGTTACTATTAAACTTGCTAATAGAGACACCACCACACCACTTGGGATTGCTAGAGATGTTGTCTTGTGTGGGAAAATAAAATACCCTACTGATATTTCTTGTTCTTTGTTCCCCACACGATGATTTTTGTCCCATTATATTTGGTAGACCTTTCTTGAACACCATTAATGCTAAAATAGATTGCGAGACTGTAGGTGTTATTTTGGTGATGAGTCTCATGAGTTTAATTTTTCCAAGTTTAGTAGAAAACATCATAAGAAAGAATTTCCTAGTAAGGATGAAATAATTGGTCTTGCTTCTATTGCCGTGCCTCCTACTGATCCTCTAGAAAAAATATTTGCTAGACCATGAAAATGATATGCATCTGCATGAAAGAAGTGAAATAGATAAAAAATTCTTTGAACAACGTCCTCTGCTTAAACACAATGTGCCTATTAAAACTCTAGGAGGTCCTCCTCCACCTGAAGGTGATCCTGTGTTTGAATTAAAACAATTATCAGACACTTTGAAATATGCTTATCTTGATGAGAAAAAGATATATCATGTTATTATTAGTGCTAACCTTTCAGAACATGAAGAAGAAAGATTATTGAAGGTTCCGAAGAAGCACCAAGCTGTTATTGGATATACTCTTGATGATTTAAAGGGCATTAGTCCCACTTTCTGTCAACACAAAATTAATATGGAGCCTGATGCTAAACCCGTTGTTGATCACCAACGACGTTTAAATCCTAAAATGAAAGAAGTGGTAAGAATAGAAATACTGAAGCTTCAGGAAGCAGGTATAATCTAACCGATAGCTGATAGTAGATGTGTAAGTCCCATTCATTGTGTCCCTAAAAAAGGAGGTATTACCGCTGTTCCTAATGACGAGAATGAACTTATTCCACAAAGAATTGTTACTGGCTATAGAATGGTAATCGATTATAGAAAATTAAATAAAGCTACTAGAAAAGATCATTACACTCTGCCTTTTATTGATCAAATGTTAGAAAGATTGTCAAAGCACACACACTTTTGTTTCCTTGATGGATATTCTGGTTTTTCTCAAATACCTGTCTCACAACCTGATCAAGAGAAAACCACATTTACTTGTCCTGTCAGAAATTATGCTTATAGACGTATGCCTTTTGGTTTACGCAATGCACCTGCTACCTTTCAAAGATGTATGACCGCTATATTCTCTGACTTTTGGTTTTCATGGATGCTTTTTCCATTTATGGAACTTCTTTTGATGATTGCTTAAGAAACCTTGATCGAGTTTTGTAGAGATGTGAGCAAACCAATCTTGTCTTGAATAGGGAGAAGTGACATTTTATGGTTAATGAAGGTATTGTCTTGGGGCATAAAATTTCTGAACGAGGTATTAAGGTGGATAAAGCTAAAGTTGATGCAATTGAGAAAATGCCATGTCCTAAAGATATCAAAGGTATTCGTAGTTTCCTCGATCATGCTAGTTTCTATAAGAGGTTTATTAAAGACTTCTCTAAAATTTCTAGGCCTCTTACAAATCTTTTACAAAAGGATGTTCCATTTGTTTTTGATGATGACTGTGTAGAAGCCTTTGAAACACTTAAGAAAGCCTTAATTTTTGCACCTATTGTGCAACCACCTGATTGGGACTGGCCTTTTGAAATTATGTGTGATGCTAGTGATTATGTTGTTGGTGTTTTTCTAGGACAAAGAGTTGATAAGAAATTAAATGCTTTTCATTATGCTAGTAAAACTCTAGACAGTGCCGAACGCAATTATGCTACTACTGAAAAAATTCTTAGCAGTGGTGTTTGCTTGTGATAAATTTATATCTTACACTGTTGATTCTAAAGTGATTGTTCACACTGGTCATGCTGCTATAAAATATCTTATGGAAAAGAAAGATGCTAAACCTAGACTTATTAGGTGGGTTCTTTTGCTACAAGAATTTGACTTACATATCATTGATAGAAAAGGAGCTGAGAACCCCGTGGCTGATAACTTGTCTAGGTTAAATATTCTTGATGACCCACAACCTATTAAGGATAGTTTTCCTGATGAACAATTAGCTGCGATAATTTTTTCTCAGAACACTCCTTGGTTTACTGACTATGCAAATTACATTGTTTCTAAATACATACCACCTAGCTTCACATATCAACAAAAGAAAAAATCTTCTATGATTTAAGACATTACTTTTGGGATGACCCACATCTTTATAAAGAATGGGTAGATGGTAATATTAGATGTTGTGTACCTGAGCATGAAGAGGAACAAATCCTATGGAAATGTCACTCCAAAGCTTATGGAGGGCATCATGCGGGAGATAGAACTGCTCACAAGGTATTGCAATCTGGGTTTTATTGGCCTACTATCTTCAAGGATGACTGTAAGTTTGTTTTATCTTGTGATGAATGTCAAAGAATTAGTAATATTGGTAAGTGTCAGGAAATGCCTATGAATTATTCTCTTGCTGTTGAACCATTTGATGTATGGGGATTTGATTACATGGGACCTTTTCCTTCCTCTAATGGGTATACACATATTTTGGTTGTTGTTGATTATGTTACTAAGTGGGTAGAATCTATTCCAACCAGCAGTGCTGATCACAACACCTCTATTAAAATGCTAAGGAAGTCATTTTCCCAAGGTTTGGAGTCCCTAGATATTTAATGACTGATGGTGGTTCACACTTTATTCATGGTGCTTTCCGTAAATGCTTGTTAAATATGATGTTAACCATAGAATTGCATCACCCTATCATCCTCAGTCTAGTGGTCAAGTTGAACTTAGCATTAGAGAAATAAATTTAATATTACAAAAAATTGTCAATAGGCCCCGAAAGAATTGGTCTAAGAAATTAGATGATGCACTTTGGGCTTATAGAACAAAATATAAAAATCCTATGGGTATGTCTTCTTATAAAATGGTTTGTGGAAAAGCTTGTCATTTGCCTCTTGAGTTAGAACATAAAGCATATTGGGAAATTAAAGAACTCAACTATGATCTCAAACTTGCTGGTGAAAAGAGGTTATTTGATATTAGCTCTTTAGATGAATGGAGAACCCAAGCTTATGAAAATGCCAAGTTATTTAAAGAAAAAGTTAAAAGATGGCATGATAAAAGAATCCAAAAGCGTGAGTTCAAGGTTGGAGAATATGTTCTTTTCTACAACTCTCATTTCAGATTCTTTGCAGGAAAACTCCTCTCCAAATGGGAAGGGCCCTATGTTATCGAGGAGGTTTATCGATCTGGAGCCATCAAAATAAAAAAGCTGAAGGTACTAACCCGAAGGTTGTTAATGGGCAACGAATAAAACATTATATTTCAGGTACGCCCATTAATGTTGAAAGCAATATTATTCAAACTATGACACCGGAAGAACACATAAAATAAACCTTCCGGAGAACGCCAGAATCGTGAAAAAGAGGAGGTGCGTGATACGGTAAGTAAACGGACTCCGAAAAATCCACAAAAATATTTTTTCAGTGTTGGAATAAAATAAAAATTTGGAAAATAAGAAACAACTAGGAGGGTAACCCTGGTGGGCACAAGTCATGAGGGTGCGCCTGGCATGGCGCCCCCAGGGGGGTTATGCCCACCTCAGGTACCTTCCGGACTCCGTTTTTCTCCCATTTGCTTGTTTCCCAAGATAAAAAATATATTTATATACCCCAAACCTATTGACCACCGTATTGTGGAGAAACCTTCTATTTTATTTTCTCGCTGCTTTCCTGACAGGTCTGAACATATGTCATCCCAAGACTCGGAGGGTGAGAGCTATGCTGCTGATTATATCGCAAACCCCAAGGTTTATGGGGATGTGGAACACTATAGCTGGACTTCGGAGGAAGATGAACACAAACCAGTCCCTCCTTGTTTAAAAAACGAAAGCATGGAAGCATTATGCAAGAGGATAATAAAGCTCGAGATGGAGAACGATGAGTTGAGGATAGACAATTTTACTCTCCGTCGTAAGCTGGAAGAGGAGAAGAAGGATAAGCCCACTACTTCATCACTACCACCACCTTCTTCATCACCAAAAGAAAATTGAGTATTGGGTATGGGCACTCCCCTTGGCTTGTGCCAAGCTTGGGGGAGGTGCTCCGGTATCGTATCACTCCACTATATTTTACCTTTACTTATCTTAGTTCGATCTATAGTTATCTTTTGCTTTAGATGAATACAAGTTTAGTTCGATCCTTTCTTTTCGAGAGTTTGCTTAGTGATCTATCTTTGTAATCGTGTGCGAGATATATAATAAAGTTTAGTTTGAGTTTTGTTTCTTTACTTTCATGTTCAATAAAAAGAAAGGAAATAAATGAAAAAGATCATATGCTAATCTTATGGTAAGTAATGACATCACATAGGGAAGAGTATAAGTAGAATTTTATTGGAGATTTGCAAACATAGCATTGGTCAATGATGCAATTCATGAAAGAATTAATAAGGGAAGAGAAGATTCATATGCAAATATACTATCTTGGACATCTTTTGTGATTGGGAGCCCCCATCAAAATGCTATATGCCAAAATTGTTGACATTGGACAAGGAAGACAACGTAATGATTTGTGTTTGTTCATATTCACATAGAAGTTATATTGTCATAGATCCTTCAACATGTGGTGTTTGCCCCATCTTTGCTAGCAAAAATTTCCGCACTAAGTAGAGATACTACTTGTGCATCCAAAACCCCTTAAAACCATATCTTGTTTTGAGAGTCCACCATACCTACCTAAGGATTGAGTAAGATCCTTCAAGTAAGTTGTCATCGGTGCAATAGGGAAATAAAAATTGCTTCTAAAAGTGTTAGATCATTTACCGCAAGAGAAAATTGAGCGTTGTACAAACTTGTGATGGCAAAGAATAAAAGTGAAAGACTACATAATAAAGGTTGCTATCATAAGGGGCAATATAATGTGATGTTCTTTTCACTAAGGGATTGAGCATACAAACAAAAAGCGCATGGCAACCTCTGCTTCCCTCTACGAAGGGCCTATCTTTTACTTTTATGTATTTACTTTTATGCAAGAGTCAAAGTTCTTCTCTCTATTCCTTTTTATTTTCTCTTTAGGCAAGCACCATGTGGTGAGGAAAGATCTAGGCACATATATCCAGTTGGATATGGGTAGCATGAGTTATTATTGTTGACATCACCCTTGAGGTGAGTATGTTGGGAGGCGAAACTATATCTTTCTATGTGTCCAGTTGAAACTTTTTGCTCATGTGTATGAGGTGAGTGTTAGCAATCATAGAAGACTATATGATGGTTGAGTATGTGGACTTGCCAAAAGGCTCCAATACGCGACCCTTCCTGAAAAGATGATGAATTGTAGTTGCAAAGTTCACTGAGAACATAATTTGTTTGTTTTCAGTTTAGTTTATGTTTTATACTTCGATGTTGTGATGAATTGTTACTTGTTCATGAGAATTCTATGATAAAGTTTTATATTAAAGTTCGTTGCTGTTATAATAATATACATGATTCTTCTATGTCCGTATTTTGTTTTATCGACACCTCTCTCTCTAAGCATGTGGACATGTTTTTTGATTTTGGTTTTTGCTTGAGGACAAGCAAGGTCTAAGCTTGGGGGAGTTGATACGTCCATTTTGTTTTCCTACTGTAATTTATGATGTTTTTATGCATGATAGTGCTTTTTGGAGTAATTCTAATGCCTTTTCTCTCATATATGCAAGGTTCACACAAAGAGGGAGAATACCGGCAGCTAGAATTCTGGACCTGAAAAAGCTACGTCAGGCTACCTATTCTGCACAACTCCAAATGAGCTGAAACTTCACAAGGATTTTTCATGGAATAAATAAGAATTATTGGAGCAAATAACTACTAGAGGGGGCCCACCAGGTGGGCACAACCCACCTGGGCGCGCCAGGGAGCCCAGGCGCGCCCTGGTGGGTTGTGCCCTCCTTGGCCCACCTCTAGTGCCCCTCTTCTGGTATATAAGTCATTTTGACCTAGAAAAAATAAGGAGAGGACTTTCGGGACAAAGCGCCGCCATCTCAAGGTGGAACTTGGGCAGGAGCGCTTTTGCCCTCCAGCGGAGCGATTTCACCGGGGGAACTTCCCTCTCAGAGGGGGAAATCATCGTCATCATCATCACCAACAACTCTTCCATCTTGGGTAGGGCAATCTCCATCAACATCTTCAACATCACCATCTCCTCTCAAACCCTAGTTCATCTCTTGAGTTCAATCTTTGTACCGGAACTATAAATTGGTGCTTGTGGGTGACTAGTAGTGCTGGTCACATCTTGTAGTTTATTACTATATGGTTTATTTGGTGGAAGATTATATGTTCAGATCCAATATGGTATTACCCCTTTGATCTTGAGCATGATTATCATTTGTGAGTAGTTACTTTTGTTCTTGAGGTCATGGCAGAAATCCTGTTGCAAGCAATCATGTGAACTTGATATGTGTTCGATATTTTGATGGTATGTACGTTGTTATTCCCTCAGTGGTGTCATGTGAACGTCGACTATATGACACTGCACCATATTTGGGCCTAAGGGAATGCATTGGGGAGTAGTTACTAGATGATGGGTTGCGAGAGTGAGAGAATCTTAAACCCTAGTTTATGCGCTATTCCGTAAGGGACTGATTTGGATCCCAAAGTTTAATGCTATGGTTAGATTTATTGTTAATACTTTTCTTGTAGTTGCAGATGCTTGCGAGGGGATTAATCATAAGTAGGAGGTTTGTGCAAGTAAGAACAATACCTAAGCACCGGTCCACCCACATATCAAATTATCAAAGTAGCGAACACAAATCAAACCAACATGATGAAAATGACTAGATGACATACCCGTGTACCCTCAAGAAAGCTTTGCTTATCATAAGAGACTATTTAGGCATGTCCTTTGCCTCAAAAGGATTGGGCTACCTTGCTACACTTTTGTTACCATTACCGTTACTTGCTCGTTACAAATTATCCTTCTATCAAACTACTCGTTACTTATAATTTCAGTACTTGCGGAGAATACCTTGCTGAAAACTACTTGCCATTTCCTTTTTGCTCCTTGTTGGGTTCGACACTCTTAGTTATCAAAAGGACTATGATTGATCCCCTATACTTGTGGGTCATCACCAGCCACACAGAAATTTACGAAGAGAATATGAGCAATGGTGCCAATCATCCATTGGCCCAAAGGAGTGTCTATCCGCAGAGAGGAAATAAGTGAGTTTAGCAGAGATCAGGTCACATAAGCCGTTGATCAGTAGCTAGGAAGCGTCAAACTAGAAGCGAGAGGGAACAATTTGAGATTGAAGCCCAACATCAAGGATAAGGGGAGCGTGATCGGAACCAGCAATGGATTTAGCTTTCGGCAATGCACAAGGAAACAGAGCATCCCAGCTAGAACACACAAATACATGGTCCAGAACCGAACACATAGGAGAATACTAATGATTCGTCCATGTAAAGCGAGCTCCCACCATAGGAATCTCGCGAAGAGCATATGACAGAGGAAACCATTGAAAGCATCAGCAAGGATCCAAGAGAAGTTGCTGTTATTTTTGTTCGTCGGAGTTTGTAGCAGGTTAAAGTCACAACCCACCAGGATGTGAATGGTACACGATTCAATTTTAGTCGTGATTTCATCAAGAAACAACGGAGAAAGGGAGTGATCGGCAGGCCCGTACACAACCATGACCTCCCAAACAACATTCGGTTGGCGATGAAACACTATAGTGCTTGCCCAAAAAACACCGTGATCAAATGCCACGAAATCAAAAACATCATGCTTAGTCCCAATAAGGATCCCACCGGAGTGACCAGAGGAGGGAAGGAAGTTCCAATCAAACCTATCGACACCCGCAATCGCGGAGAGCTCATTAGGACAGAACGAAGCTTTAAATGTTTCTACTAACCCTACTATATCAATGTGGTCGCCTCTAACCACATCTCTCAGTTGGTCTCTGCGCCCCCTAGCGCCGAAACCCCTAATGTTCCAGAATAAGGCCCTCATCTGGCAGATAAGTTTTTAATGTGAAGACTCGACCTACACAGGGCAACATAGGATTTGGCACGCTGGGCAGTTCCCCGTTTGATAGGATTCGGTAGATCCTGGCCCCTATCAGCATCTCCCACGGTCCCTCCGGCCACTACCAGGGGGTTACCGCATGAAATAGCCGTCTCTTTGAGTTTAGCAATGGCAGCCTGGGCAACTTCATTGACCTGCACAAGAGCGAGAATTGTAGAAGGGGATCTGAAACCAGAATAAAATGTGATACCCACATCTGAGCGCACATGAATCAAGTGGTCGTCGGAACACGAAGGAAGAACCAGCCAAACAGGGGAAAATACCGAAGAGCAAGGGGAGGGGGTGGTGGGGGTACCTGTAGGAGGGAGATCCTTTGCTGCCACACGACATGCCGTCCGATCAGCCACCCACTCACCACTGCTCTGGACCCTGTCGCTCTTGCGGGCAATGGAGGCCGGGGATAGAATGGGCGTGGTGCGAGCCACCGGGGAAGGCGACGTCGCAGCAGAAGCCGAGCCAGACGCAACACCCAGATAATCATCCAATTGACAACACAAGCCGGCCGCCGACTGCTTAGAGCCCGCTGAGGCCCTTCTCCTCGCGGAGAACTTCTTGACAAACGATTTCTTATTGCTAGCACGAGCAGCCGGTGAAGGAAATATGCCCTAGAGGCAATAATAAAGTTGTTATTTTATATTTCCTCATATCATGATAAATGTTCATTATTCATGATAGAATTGTATTAACCAGAAACTTGATACATGTGTGGATACATAGACAAAACACCGTGTCCCTAGTAAGCCTCTACTAGACTAGCTCGTTAATCAAAGATGGTTAAGTTTCCTAACCATAGACATGTGTTGTCATTTGATGAACGTGATCACATCATTAGGAGAATGATGTGATGGACAAGACCCATTTGTTAGCTTAGCATTATGATCATTCAGTTTTATTGCTATTGCTTTCTTCATGTCATATACATATTCCTTCGACTATGAGATTATGCAACTCCCGAATACAGGAAGAATACCTTGTGTGCTATCAAATGTCACAACGTAACTGGGTGATTATAAAGATGCTCTACAGGTATCTTCGAAGGTGTTTGTTGGATTGGCATAGATCAAGATTAGGATTTGTCATTCCGAGTATCAGAGAGGTATCTCTGGGCCCTCTCGGTAATGCACATCATAAGAAGCCTTGCAAGCAAAGTGACTAATGAGTTAGTTGTAGGATGATGCATTAAAGAATGAGTAAAGAGACTTTCCGATAAAGAGATTGAACTAGGTATGAAGATACCGACGATTGAATCTCGAGCAAGTAACATACCGATGACAAAGGGAAGTCATAACGGTTCGACCGATAGAGATCTTCATAGAATATGTGGGAGCTAATATGAGCATCCAGGTTTCGCTATTGGTTATTGACCAGAAAGGTGTCTCGTTCATGTCTACATAGTTCTCGAACCCGTAGGGTCTGCACGCTTAACATTCGATGACAATTTTGTATTATATGAGTTATGTGATTTGATGACTGAATGTTGTTCGGAGTCCTAGATGAGATCACGGACATGATGAGGAGTCCCAAAACGGTTGAGGGGTAAATATTGATATATAGGACGATAGTATTCAGACACCAGAAGTGTTCCGGGGGTACCGGGTACGTATCGGGTCACCGGAAAGGGGTTCCGGGCACCCCCGATAAAGATATGGGCCTTATTGGGCCAAGAGAGGGACAAACCAGCCCACAAGGGGCTGGTGTGCCCCCATATAGGCCGAAATAGGAGGAGAAGGAAAGGAGGGAAGGGAGAAGGAAGGGGAGAATTCGGCCTCCCCCTCCAGGCCCCAAGACTTAGCATTCAGCCGCCCCCTTCGACGCACCATCCAAAGGGGCATTGTCCTTAAATAGACCGCGCCCCTCCGAGGCCAAGTCCTTCCATTCAGATCGAGTGAATTGAGGGTTGGAGCCCCGACTAGGATTTGCCACACCATTATCGTCACCTCCATGCTTGTCAAAGGGGGGAGGCCTAGGAAGTGGAGGAGGAGGCCGAGCATGAAGGTTCTCCGCCCCCTGGACACAAACCTGGAGACGGAAGCCAGCAGAGGAAGGAAAGACATCAATGGCACCACGGAGACAAAGAGGATCAACACACCACACCTTGATACGAGCCGAGCCTAGGATCTGCGAGGATCCAGGGTCAACTTTGATAGACTTGCCAATCAACACTCCAAAGGCCATAAGAAAGGAAGTGGAGTGCAGGGCAGGAGGAACATCATCAACAAGGACCCAGATATCTGAGAGCGGGGGAATAGACTTGGAACCGTTGGACGCAACCTTGACATAAACAACTAGCTGATTAAGCGGGAGAGTGAAACTAGTACATGAGGAAATCATCTTGAGACTCTCTTTAAAAGGGAAAACAACAAAAAACTCGAACTCCTACAGCTGACGGATCTGCCAATCGCAGCCATCAACATCCCACAACTTTAGCTCACCAAGGAGAGTTCGGGGGGAGATCCTCTGATCCCTGACAATGATGACAGTAGCATTGGACAGGGCAGGAGCAATAACCACTTGCGGAATATCATTATCGAGGGCAAAGAAGGAACAACCACGAAGCTCAAGGCTGTAATGAATGAATAAAGCAGGTTGCGCCAGTTTTGACACTCCACGAAGAGGTGGCCCTCCTCCCTACAGATGAGGCAGAGGGGGGGGGGTTGAAGCAGCGGAATTGGAAGTGACCAGGTTGGTGGCAGGCAAAACAGGTGAGCGTGGAGTTGGAGATTTAGTTGGATGGAGGTGGACGAGACGGAGGAGGAGGGGGAGGTGGAAGAATGCCATCTTCGAGGCCAGGAGAAGATGATCCAGGGCCACTGGAGGGGAAGAATACCATCTCCAACGTATCTATAATTTTTGATTGTTCCATGCTATTATATTACCCGTTTTGGATGTTTATGGGCTTTACTTTACACTTTTATATCATTTTTGGGACTAACCTACTAACCGGAGGCCCAGCCTGAATTGCTGTTTTTTTGCCTATTTCAGTGTTTCGAAGAAAATGAATATCAAACGGAGTCCAAACGGAATGAAACCTTCGGGAGCAATTTTTTTGGAACAAACACAATCCAGGAGACTTGGAGTGAACGTCAAGGAGCAGCAGAGGCGGCCACGAGGCAGGAGGGCGCGCCCTAGGGGGGTGGGCGCGCCCCCCACCCTCGTCGGCCCCTCGTGGCTCCCCTGACCTTCCTCCTTCGCCTATATATATCCACGTACCCTGAAAACATCCAGGAGCACCACGAAAAACTATTTCCACCGCCGCAACCTTCTGTATCCACGAGATCCCATCTTGGAGCCTTCGCCGGTGCTCTGCTGGAGGGGGAATCGACCATGGAGGGCCTATACATCATCTCCAAGGCCTCTCCGATGAGTTGTGAGTAGTTTATGTTGGAAATATGCCCTAGAGGCAATAATAAATTAGTTATTATTATATTTCCTTGTTCATGATAATCGTTTATTATCCATGCTATAATTGTATTGATAGAAAACTCAGATACATGTATGGATACATAGACAACACCATGTCCCTAGTAAGCCTCTAGTTGACTAGCTCGTTGATCAATAGATGGTTACGGTTTCCTGACCATGGACATTGGATGTCGTTGATAATGGGATCACATCATTAGGAGAATGATGTGATGGACAAGACCCAATCCTAAGCCTAGCACAAAGATCGTGTAGTTCGTATGCCTAAAGCTTTTCTAATGTCAAGTATCATTTCCTTAGACCATGATATTGTGCAACTCCGGATACCATAGGAATGCTTTGGGTGTACCAAACGTCCAGCGATGGCGGGTGGCTATAAAGGTGCACTACGGTATCTCCGAAAGTGTCATTGGGTTGGCACGAATCGAGGCTGGGATTTGTCACTCCGTGTGACGGAGAGGTATCTCTGGGCCCACTCAGTAGGACATCATCATAATGTGCACAATGTGACCAAGGGGTTGATCACGGGATGATGTGTTATGGAATGAGTAAAGAGACTTGCCGGTAACGAGATTGAATAAGGTATCGGGATACCGACGATCGAATCTCGGGAAAGTACTATACCACTAGACAAAGGGAATTGAATACGGGATTGATTGAATCCTCGACATCGTGGTTCATCTGATGAGATCATAGTGGAACATGTGGGAGCCAACATGGGTATCCAGATCCCGCTGTTGGTTATTGACCGGAGAACGTCTCGGTCATGTCTGCATGGTTCCCGAACCCGTAGGGTCTACACACTTAAGGTTCGATGATGCAAGGGTTATATGGAATAGATATACGTGGTTACCGAATGTTGTTCGGAGTCTCGGATGAGATCCCGGACGTCATGAGGAGTTCCTAAATGGTCCGGAGGTAAAGATTTATATATGGGAAGTCCTGTTTTGGTCACCGGAAAAGTTTCGGGTGCTATCGGTAACGTCTGGGACCACGGGAGGTCGGGGTCCTAAGTGGGGCCACTGCCCAGAGGGTCATGGGCCAAGTGTGGGAGGGGACCAGCCCTAGGTGGGCTGGTGCGCCCACCAGGCCCAAGGCGCCTAGGGTTTGGGGAGGGGGCGCCTCCACCTTGCTTGGGGGGGCAAGTTTCCCTCTCTCCCCCCTTGGCCGCCACCCTAGATGGGTTTTGGGGCTACCGCACCCCTTGGGGTGGGAACCCTAGAGGGGGCGCAACCCCCTCCCTCTCCCTATATATAGTTGAGGTCTTTGGGGCTGCAAACACAAGAGTTTCAACCTCTCCCTGGCGCAGCCCTACCCCTCTCCCTCCTCGTCTCTTGCGGTGCTTGGCGAAGCCCTGCTGGAGTGCCACGCTCCTCCACCACCACCACACCATCGTGCTGCTGCTGTACAGAGTCTTCCCCAACCTCTCCCTCTCTCCTTGCTGGATCAAGGCATGGGAGACGTCACCGGGCTGCATGTGTGTTGAACGCGGAGGTGCCGTCCATTTGGCACTAGGATCATCGGTGATTTGGATCACGATGAGTACGACTCCATCAACCCCGTTCACTTGAACGCTTCTGCTTAGAGATCTACAAGGGTATGTAGATGCACTCTCCTTCCCTTTGTTGCTAGATTACTCCATAGATTGATCTTGGTGATGCGTAGAAAATTTTGAATTTCTGCTACGTTCCCCTACAGTGGTATCAGAGCCAGGTTTATGCGTAGTTTCTATGCACGAGTAGAACACAAGTTGTTGTGGGCGTTGATTTCTGTTCAATATGCTTGTCGTTACTAGTCCAATCTTGTTTCGACGGTATTGTGGGATGAAGCGGCATGGACCGACCTTACACGTACACTTACGTGAGACAGGTTCCACCGACTGACATGCACTTGTTGCATAAGGTGGCTAGCGGGTGCCAGTCTCTCCCACTTTAGTCGGATCGGATTCGATGAAAAGGGTCCTTATGAAGGGTAAATAGCAATTGACATATCACGTTGTGGTTTTTGCATAGGTAAGAAACGTTCTTGCTAGAAACCCATAGCAGCCACGTAAAACATGCAAACAACAATTAGAGGACGTCTAACTTGTTTTTGTAGGGTATGCTATGTGATGTGATATGGCCAAAAGATTGTGATGAATAATATATGTGATGTATGAGATTGATCATGTTCTTGTAATAGGAATCACGACTTACATGTCGATGAGTGAGGGAGTCCTGGATTAGGGGGTGTCCGGATGGCCGGACTATAGCCTTTGGCCGGACTCTTGGACTATGAAGATACAAGAGTGAAGACTTCGTCCCGTGTCCGGATGGGACTTTCCTTGGCGTGGAAGGCAACCCGCATGGCAAATGTAACACAAGTCCTCTCTTATTCTTTATCAATTTTAATGCATGAAAATATGCTACAATTATAAAAAAGAACTACAGAATTAAGGGGGCTGCTACAAATAAGCCGGATGATTTTCTAGAAAATCATCCGCCTAGGTAGCCGCCTGATCTGGCGCATGTGACCGTTCGATCTCACCAACCAGCTCATGTCTTCTCTCAACCTGCTCGTGTATTCTCTCCTCTGAACCCGTTCAGTTCTACAACTTGCTTCTCTCTGAAGTCCTCCGCTGTGGCAGCTGCCATGGTAGCACCGATGGCGCTCGGCGGCACTCCATTGCAACACTGGAAAAGCATCAACGCCCCTGAGACGCTTCAATGAATCTCCTACGCCCTCCGTTGCAACTCCCGCGATGCTGCGTTGCAGCTCCGGCGGCGATTCATTGCAACCACGCACACTTCACTTCAACTCCGACGGCCCCGCTGATGCTTCATCGCAACTCCAGCGAGCCTTCTCTACTTCATCGGCTGCTGCAGCCCGCCGGCCAGCCTTCAACACCGCACCCTTGCTGCACCAGCTGAGCATCGACGTCCCGATGCGCATCGACGAAGCTCCGGTGGCCCGATGCAGTACCGACAGAGCTCAACGCCCCTGACGGCGATGATGCGACAGGTGGTCAGTTGCAAACCGATGGCAAGCCTCGGATGCTGTTGCTGCACCATGGCGCCAAAAGAAATCTGATGTAGCACTGTCGACGACCCCCGACGAAGCTCCATTGCAGCTGCGATTGAGCTCCAACAACTCCAGCGACGCTCCATTGCAACATCAAGCGCTACATCACAGCTCTGGGGCCGCCCGCGAGTGCTACATCATAGCACCCGAAGCCGTCAACGAAGCTCCTTTGCAGCACCGAGGTTTCGTGGCAACTCCGGGCCACCGGCGAGTGCTTCATCGCAGCACTGGGAGCCGCCGCCAAGGCTCCATCGCAACTCCGGGCCGCCGGCGAGCGCTACATCGCAGCACCAGGAGCCGCCAGCGAGCGCTCCATTGCAGCGCCACCGCGCGACCCTCCGCCCATTGCAGCCCCTCCGCGCGACCGTCGGTGTCAAAACCGGCGGATCTCGGGTAGGGGGTCCTGAACTGTGCGTCTAAGGCTAATGCTAATAGGAGGCGGGGGACATGATGTTTACCCAGGTTCGGGCCCTCTCTATGGAGGTAATACCCTACTTCCTGCTTGATTGATCTTGATGATATGAGTATTACAAGAGTTGATCTACCACGAGATCGTAGAGGCTAAACCCTAGAAGCTAGCCTATGATTATGAGTGTTCTTGTCCTACGGACTAAACCCTCCGGTTTATATAGACACCGGAGGGCCCTAGGGTTACACAGAGTCGGTTACAGAGAAGGGAATCTACATATCCAAATCGCCAAGCTTGCCTTCCACGCAAAGGAGAGTCCCACCCGGACATGGGACGAAGTCTTCAATCTTGTATCTTCATAGTCCATAAGTCCAGATAAGCATATAGTCCAGCTATCCGAGGACCCCCCAATACAGGATTCCCTCAGTAGCCCCGAACCAGGCTTCAATGACGATGAGTCCGGCGCGCAGATTGTCTTCGACATTGCAAGGCGGGTTCCTTCTTCAAATTCTCCAGAGTACCTATTGTAACGAGCAGTATCTGGCTTCCCATTTAATGTTGCACTCATCGGCTTCTATACCTTAATAGTGTCAGCCTCCACGTGTCGAGCGAATGCGAGAAGCCGGAGCATTTTTACACTTGCCACCCTGACCATCTAAATAAATCATATATTAAAGAGACGGGGATCCACAAATCCAAATCACACCATCTTCCCCAGGCGAGGATTCACCAGAGCGCGCCCGAAAAAACCATCCCATCATGGCCGGCCACCGCAGCTCTTCCTCTCGCCCCTATAGCGCCAAGCCAGGTGATTGGGAGAAGTGTACCATATCCCATGGCCAATTGGTGAAGTTGCAGACCCATGGGTTTCTTCCACCTGCATATCTTGTCCCCGTTTGGGCCGGATTAGCCACCTTTGATGGCGGGGAGCAAGCGGAGAGTTTTCCCAACCCATCCAGGGGGAGCGAGTGTGCCTTGTCCCTTACTTGCTGAGGGGCATCGGATTTCCAATCCGTCCGTTCCTTTGAGGGCTCTTGGAGTACTATGGCCTCTAGCTGCACAACTTCACCCCTGCCTCCATCCTGCACATCGCAGGTTATGTCGCCCTTTGCGAGTTATTTCTGGGTTGCGAAGCTCATTTCGAGCTATGGAAGAGGATGTTCTGCCTCATCCCTCGCAATCAAGAGGGATCAATATTCCAAGTGGGCGCGGAGCCGAAATATGGCGCATCGCCGGGACCAAATACCTGTCCGGTACTCCGAAGAAGACATCCAAAGATTGGCCTTCCGAGTGGTTTTATATAGAAGATGTCTCCCTTCCTAACCCTATCCGAATGGGTCTTCCTGAGTTTACCAATGCCCCGTTGAAGAGACGCCTAGCTGGCGCCCTCGGAGCCCCAAGGAGGACGATAGCAGAGAGGCTCTTCAACTGGTGGGCAGGATAAAAACGCTTGCCCAATCCGGATTGACAATAATCGAGGTTATGTCAATATGCATAATGCGGGGGGTGCAACCACTCCAGTATCTAGGGCGTCCCATGTGGCACTTAAACAGAGAAGACAATGCCACCCACTGGGATCGTAAAGGTCCGGACTCCCGCCACCGCTCTGGCGAAAATACTGTCCGATTTATACAAAGGAGGAGAAGAGGAGTTCATCCACATTAAGCCACGGGATGGATTTTCCATGTACAATCCCCCTAGCTGGGTGAGTTGCTATCTCTTACTCAACTCTATTCATTCCCACAGTCTTTCATCACAAATATTTACCTCACTAGTCCATAACAGGAAATGCCGAAAGCTATGAAGGAGATCCACAACTCGCCTCCACAGCCAGAGGACCACAACCGGGCCCTTGACCCCGGACTCGAAGAGGATCCGGACATATTTGTGGAGCTTGGCGACAAGGTGTTTTACCAGGCGAGCTGTGACGGCACCTTGGTGGCCATCATTGCCGACTATCCCGGCCTCCTCCCAGCATCACGTGTAAGTAAATAGGAGACTTATCTTCCGAAAAGGATTCACTCTTTCCACCTTACCCACCGTACATATATTATGCTATGAAGGGAAGGCCATCGGTGCGCCATGCCGAACCCGCGGCGACTCACCAACAAGGGGCGCTCAAGCTAGGTAGGCTTCCAAAAAGGAAAGCGAGCAGAGACATGGCTGAGCCACTATCGAAGAGGTATGGTTTAAAACATGATCCGTGATTGTCATCTTAGAATATGACAATGTCCGTTGTGTCTTGGCAGAAAGAACATCCGCCGGACTGTATCCGGGGATCTTGCCTGTCACGGCTCTACCAGCCGGATTCCGGCACCGGTCTTGAGGGTAGAGGCTAATCTGGGGACGACACCGGGCGGTCCTCCTGCAGAAGATTTGGATAGAATATCCGCTACAAATTCCGAGGTGGAGAGCACTATGAATCAACGGCATCGGTGGGCCGCGCTCTGCGACCCTAGTTTTTCCAAAGAGGCTTTCAATGCTTTCAACTCGGGAGACGCGTACATCCAAGCTGCTCAAGATGGGCTAGCTAGAGCCACAAACCAGTATTTAAAAGATATAGGGGTAAGCAAAATCTGATAATTATGTATATCAGTAGCCCCTGAGACTTGAAACAGTTGGTACAACTAATTTAAGGATCTTTGTATGAACAAGTTCTTACAAAGAAGAATACCCTTTTGTCTCAAGAGCTGGAGAAGTGTCAAGTGAAGGAAATATGCCCTAGAGGCAATAATAAAGTTATTATTTATTTCCTTATTTCATGATAAATGTCTATTATTCATGCTAGAATTGTATTAACCGGAAACATAATACATGTGTGAATATATAGACAAACAGAGTGTCACTAGTATGCCTCTACTTGACTAGCTTGTTAATCAAAGATGGTTATGTTTCCTAACCATGAACAAAGAGTTGTTATTTGATTAACGGGATCACATCATTAGTTGAATGATCTGATTGACATGACCCATTCCGTTAGCTTAGCACCCGATCGTTTAGTATGTTGATATTGCTTTCTTCATGACTTATACATGTTCCTATGACTATGAGATTATGCAAATCCGTTTACGGAGGAACACTTTGGGTACTACCAAGCGTCTGGCGTAAGCGGGTGATTATAAAGGAGTACTACAGGTGTCTCCAAAGGTAGATGTTGGGTTGGCGTATTTGAGATTAGGATTTGTCACTCCGATTGTCGGAGAGGTATCTCTGGGCCCTCTCGGTAATGCACATCAATTAAGCCTTGCAAGCATTACAACTAATGAGTTAGTTGCGAGATGATGTATTACGGAACGAGTAAAGAGACTTGCGTAGCGAGATTGAACTAGGTATTGGATACCGACGATCGAATCTCGGGCAAGTAACATACCAATGACAAAGGAACAACGTATGTTGTTATGCGGTCTGACCGATAAAGATCTTAAGTAGAATATGTAGGAGCCAATATGGGCATCCAGGTCCCGCTGTTGGTTATTGACCGGAGGCGTGTCTCGGTCATGTCTACATTGTTCTCGAACCGTAGGGTCCGCACGCTTAAGGTTTGATGATGTTATATTATGAGTTTATGTATTTTGATGTACGAAGAAGTTGAGTCCGGATGTGATCACGGACATGACGAGGAGTCTCGAAATGGTCGAGACATAAAGATTGATATATTGGAAGCCTATATTTGGAGTTGAATGGTTCGGGTGAAATCGGGATTTTTAGGAACACCGTGGGGTTACGGAACCCTCCGGGGCTATTGGGCCTTAGTGGGCCACAAGGAGAAGAGGAAGGGCCGGCCAGGGCAGGCGCGCGCCTCCCCTAGTCCGAATAGGACAAGGAGAGGCGGCCCCCCTTCCCTCTTCCCTCCCCAATCCTACTCCAACTAGGAAAGGGGGAGTCCTACTCGGTGGGAGTAGGACTCCTCCGGCGCCTCCTCCTAGGCCGGCCGCACCCCCTTGCTCCTTTATATCTGAGGCAGGGGGCACCCTAGAACACACAAGTTTGATCTACGGATCGTTCCTTAGCCGTGTCGGTGCCCCCTCCACCATATTCCACCTCGGTCATATCGTCATGAAGCTTAGGCGAAGCCCTGCGCGATAGAACATCAAGATCGCCACCACGCCGTCGTCTTGTGGAACTCTCCTCGACACTCGGCTGGATCGAGTCGAGGGGCGTCATCGAGCTGTACGTGTGTCAAGAACTGGGGCGCCGAATAATGGCGCCGGGATCGGTTGGATCGCGAGGAGAGCGTCGACTACTTCCTCTACGTTGTGATCGCTTCGCCGGTCTCACGTGCGTACGAGACAACACTCTCCCCTCTCGTTGCTATACATCACCATGATCTTGCGTGTGCGTAGGAAATTTTTGAAATTACTACGTTCCCCAACAGTGGTATCGAGCCTAGGTTTTATGGTTTGATGTTTTGCACGAGTAGAACACAAGTGAGTTGTGGGCGATACAAGTCATACTACCTACCAAAGCATGTCATACTTTGGTTCAGCGGTATTGTGAGATGAAGCGGCCGGACCGACATTACGCGTGCGCTTACGCGAGACTGGTTTCACCGCTATGAGCACTCGTTGCTTAAAGGTGGTGGCGGGTGTCTGTCTCTCTCACTTTAGTTGAACCGAGTGTGGCTCGCCGGTCCTTGAGAAGGTTAAAGCGGAGTCTATTTGACGAAATATCGTTGTGGTTTTGATGCGAGGTGAGACTGGTTCTTGCTTAAGCCCGTAGCAGCCACGTAAAATTTGCAACAACAAAGTAGAGGACGTCTAACTTGTTTTTGCAGGGCATGTTGTGATGTGATATGGTCAAGGCGTGATGCTATATTTTATTGTATGAGATGATCATGTTTTGTAACGAAGTTATCGCAATGGCAGGAGCCATATGGTTGTCGCTTTATTGTATGAAATGCAATCGCATACGTAATGCTTTACTTTATCACTAAGCGGTAGCGATAGTCGAGAAGCATAAGATTGGCGAGGCGACAACGATGCTACGATGGAGATCAAGGTGTCGCACCGGTGGCGATGGTGATCATGATGGTGCTGCAGAGATGGAGATCATGAAGCACAAGATGATGATGACCATATCATATCACTTATATTGATTTGCATGTGATGTTTATCTTTTATGCATCTTATCTTGCTTTGATTGGCGGTAGCATTATAAGATGATCTCTCACTAAATTATCAAGAAGTGTTCTCCCGAGTATGCACCGTTGCCAAAGTTCGTCGTGCCCGGACACCACGTGATGATCGGGTGTGATAAGCTCTCGTCCATCTACAGCGGGTGCAAGCCAGTTTTGCACACGCAGAATACTCGGGTTATACTTGACGAGCCTAGCATATGCAGATATGGCCTCGGAACACGGAGACCGAAAGGTCGGCGTGAATCATATAGTAGATATGATCAACATAAGATGTTCACCATTGAAAACTACTCCATTTCACGTGATGATCGGTTATGGTTTAGTTGATTTGGATCACGTGATCACTTAGATGACTAGAGAGATGTCTGTCTAAGTGGGAGTTCTTAAGTAATATGATTAATTGAACTTAAATTTATCATGAACTTAGTCTGGTAGTATTTTGCAAATTATGTTGTAAGATCAATAGCTCATGAAGTTGCTTTCATATGTTTGTTTTGATATGTACCTAGAGAAGCTGTGTTGAAAGATGTTAGTAGCAATGATGCGGATAGGATCCGTGATCCGAGGTTTATCCTCATTCTGCGCAGAAAAATTATGTCCTTGATGCACCGCTAGGTGACAAACCTATTGCAGGAGCGGATCGAGGCGTTATGAGCGTTTGGCTAGCTCAATATGATGACTACTTGATAGTTTTGTGCACCATGCTTTATGGCTTAGAATCGGGACTTCAAAGATGTTTTGAACATCATGGACCATATGAGATGTTCCAGAATTGAAGTTAATATTTCAAGCAAATACCGAGTTGAGAGATATGAAGTCTCCAACAAGTTCTATAGCTAAAAGATGGAGGAGAATCGCTCAACTAGTGAGCATGTACTCAGATTATGCAGGTACTACAATCGCTTGAATCAAGTGGGAGTTAATCTTCGGATAAGATAGTGATTGACAGAATTCTCTAGTCACCATCACCAAGTTAGTAGAACTTCGTGATGAACTATAGTATGCAAGGGATGATGAAAATGATTCGAGTTTTTCATGATGATGAAATCGATGAAGGTAGAAATCAAGAAAGAGCATCAAGTGTTGATGGTTGACAAGATCACTAGTTTCAAGAAAAGGGCAAAGGGAAAGAAAGGGAACTTCAAGTAGATTGACAAGCAAGTTGTCACTCCCACGAAGAAACCCAAAGCTGAACCAAAGCACTAAACCGAGTGCTTACACCGCAAAGGAAGTGGTCCTTTGAAGCGGAACTGCCCAAAATATTTGGTGGATAAGAAGGATGGCAAAGTGAAAAAGGGTATATTTGATATCTGGTGTTTTATGTGTGCTTTACTAGTGTTTATAGCAACCCCTCGGTATTTGGTACTGGTTCAGGTTGCTAAGAGTAGTAACTCAAAGCGGAGTTGCGAATAAACAAAAACTAGTTAAGGGTGAAGTGACGATGTGTATTGAAAGTAGTTCCAAGATTGATATGATCATCATCGCACTCTCCCTATACTTTCGGGATTAGTGTTGAAACTAAATAAGTGTTATTTGGTGTCTGCGTTGAGCATAAATATGATTTGATCATGTTTATTGCAATCTGATTATTCATTTAAGTTAGAGAACGATTCTTTGTTACATTTACATGAATAAAACCTTCTATGGTCATACACACCAACAAAAATGGTTTGTTGGATCTCGATCGTAGTGATACACATATTCATAATATTGAAACCAAAAGATGCAAAGTTAATAATGATAGTGCAACTTATTTGTGGCACTTCGCTGTTTAAGTCATATTGGTGTAAAGCGCAAGAAGAAACTCCATCTTGATGGGATTTTGGAATCACTTGATTATGAATCACTTGATGCTTGCGAATCATGCCTCTTGGGCAAGATGACTAAAACGCCGTTCTCGGAACATTGGGCGAGCAACAGATTTGTTGGAAATCATACATCTTGATGTATGTGGTCCGATGAATATTAAGGCTCCGACAAGTATCATTATTTTCGACCTTCACAGATGATTTGAGCAGATATGGGTATATCTACTTGATGAAACATAAGTCTGAAACGTTTGAAAAGTTCAAAGAATTTCAGAGTGAAGTAGAGAATCATCGTAACAAGAAAATAAAATTTTCTACGATATGATCGCAGAGGTAAAATATTTGAGTTACTGAGTTTGGCCTTGATTAAAACAATGTGAAATAGTTTCACTACTCACGCCACAGAACACCACGGTGTAATGGTGTGTCCGAACATCATAACCGTACTTTATTGGATATAGTACAATCTATGATGTTTCTTACCGATTTACCATTATAGTTTTGGGGATATGCATTAGAGACAACTGCATTCACGTTAAAAAGGGGCACCATCTAAAGTCCGTTGAGACGACACAATATGAAATGTGGTTTGGCAAGAAACCAAAGTTGTCGTTTCTTAAAGTTTGGGATTATGATGCTTATATGAAAAAGGTTTCATCCTAATAAGCTCAAACCCAAATCGGAGAAATATGTCTTCATAGGATACCCAAAGGAGACTGTTGGGTACACCTTCTATCACAGATCCGAAGGCAAGATATTCGTTGCTTAAGATGGATCCTTTCTAGAGAAAGAGTTTCTCTCGAAAGAAGTGAGTGGGAGGAAAGTAGAACTTGATGAGGTAATTGTACCTTCTCCCTTACTTGAAAGTAATTTGTCGCAGAAACCGGTTTCTGAGACATCTACACCAAGTAGTGAGGAAGTTGATGATGTTGATCATGAAACTTCAGATCAAGGTGCTCTGAGAACCTCGTAGATCAACGAGTAAGATCCGCACTGAGTGGTGCGGTAATCCTGTTCGGAAATCATGCTACTAGATCATGATGAACCTACGAACTATGAAGAAGCGATGGTGAGCCCAGATTCCATAAAATGGCTTGAGGCCATGAAATCGAGATGGGATCCATGTATGAAAACAAAGTATGGACTTTGGTTGACTTGCCCGAGAATCGACAAGCAATAGAAAACAAGTGGATCTTCAAGAAGAAGAGCGCCGATGGTAATGTTATCGTGTCTACAAAGCTCGACTTGTCGCAAAGGGTTTCGACAAGTTCAAGGGATTGACTACGATGAGACCTTCTCACCCGTAGCGATGCTTAAGTCTGTCCGAATCATGTTAGCAATTGCGCATTTTATGATTATGAAATTTGGCAAATGGATGTAAAGACTGCATTCTGAATGGATTTACGGAAGAAGAGTTGTATATGATGCAACGAGAAGGTTTTATCGATCCAAAGGAGCTAACAAAGTATGCAAGCTCCAATGATCCATTTATGGACTGGTGCAAGCATCTCGGAGTTGGAATAAACGCTTTGATAGTGTAATCAAAGCATTTGGGTTCATCTGAGACTTTTGGAGAAGCTTTGTATTTACAAGAAAGTGAGTGGGAGCTCTATAGCATTTACGATATTATATGTAGATGACATATTGCTGATCGGAAATGATATAGAATTCTGGATAGCATAAAGGATACTTGAATAAGAGTTTTTCAAAGAAAGACCTCGGTGAAGCTGCTTGCATATTGAGCATTAAAATCTATAGAGATAGATCAAGGCGCTTGATAAGTTTTTCAATGAGTACATACCTTGACAAGATTTTGAAGTAGTTCAAAATGGAGCAGATCAAAGAAAGAGTTCTTGCTGTGTTACAAGGTGTGAAATTGAGTAAGACTCAAAACCCGACCACGGCGAGAAGATAGAAAGAGAATGAAAGTCATTCCCTATGCCTTGGCCATAGGTTCTATAAAGTATGCCATCTTGTGTACCAGATCTATTGTATACCCTACCATTGAGTTTGGCAAGGAGTACAA
The DNA here is from genome assembly GCA_021437245.1 of Aegilops speltoides. NCBI lineage: Eukaryota > Viridiplantae > Streptophyta > Magnoliopsida > Poales > Poaceae > Aegilops > Aegilops speltoides. The sequence continues at coordinate 90,042,702 of CM038141.1, read as the reverse complement.
TAGTGATCTAGGAGTAGATCACTAGACAGCGGTCAAAATTATCCTTAGTGGAATAAGGATATGTTTCTCGATTATGGAAGTGAAAAAGGTTCGTAAGTAAAGGGTTACATCGATGCAAGTTTTGACACCGATCTGGATGACTCTAAGTCTCGATCTAGATACATATTGAAAGTGGGAGCAATTAGCTAGAGTAGCTCCGTGCAGAGCATTGTAGACATAGAATATTTGCAAAATACATACGGCTCTGAATGTGACAGATCCGTTGACTAAACTTCTCTCACGAGCAAAACATGATCATACCTTTGTACTCTTTGGGTGTTAATCACATAGCGATGTGAACTACATTATTGACTCTAGTAAACCCTTTGGGTGTTGGTCACATGACGATGTGAACTATGGGTGTTAATCATATCTGAGATATGATTATTGGTGTTCAATCACATGGCGATGTGAACTAGATTATTGACTCTAGTGCAATTGGAGATGAAGGAAATATGCCCTAGAGGCAATAATAAAGTTATTATTTATTTCCTTATTTCATGATAAATGTCTATTATTCATGCTAGAATTGTATTAACCGGAAACATAATACATGTGTGAATATATAGACAAGCAGAGTGTCACTAGTATGCCTCTACTTGACTAGCTTGTTAATCAAAGATGGTTATGTTTCCTAACCATGAGCAGAGAGTTGTTATTTGATTAACGGGATCACATCATTAGTTGAATGATCGATTGACATGACCCATTCCGTTAGCTTAGCACCCGATCGTTTAGTATGTTGCTATTGCTTTCTTCATGACTTATACATGTTCCTATGACTATGAGATTATGCAACTCCGTTTACGGAGGAACACTTTGGTACTACCAAGCGTCTGGCGTAATCGGGTGATTATAAAGGAGTACTACAGGTGTCTCCAAAGGTAGATGTTGGGTTGGCGTATTTGAGATTAGGATTTGTCACTCCGATTGTCGGAGAGGTATCTCTGGGCCCTCTCGGTAATGCACATCAATTAAGCCTTGCAAGCATTACAACTAATGAGTTAGTTGCGAGATGATGTATTACGGAACGAGTAAAGAGACTTGCGTGCGAGATTGAACTAGGTATTGGATACCGACGATCGAATCTCGGGCAAGTAACATACCAATGACAAAGGAACAACGTATGTTGTTATGCGGTCGACCGATAAAGATCTTCGTAGAATATGTAGGAGCCAATATGGGCATCCAGGTCCGCTGTTGGTTATTGACCGAGGCGTGTCTCGGTCATGTCTACATTGTTCTCGAACCGTAGGGTCCATGCGCTTAAGGTTTGATGGTGTTATATTATGAGTTTATGTATTTTGATGTACGAAGAAGTTCGAGTCCGGATGTGATCACGGACATGACGAGGAGTCTCGAAATGGTCGAGACATAAAGATTGATATATTGGAAGCCTATATTTGGAGTTGGAATGGTTAGGGTGAAATCGGGATTTCTGGAACGTGGGTTACGGAACCCTCCCGGGGCTATTGGGCCTTAGTGGGCCACAAGGAGAAGAGGAAGGGCCGGCCAGGGCAGGCCGCGCCCCCTCCCCTAGTCCCGAATAGGACAAGGAGAGAGGCGGCGCCCCTTCCCTCTTCCCTCCCCAATCCTACTCCAACTAGGGGGGAGTCCTACTCGGTGGGAGTAGGACTCCTCCGTCGCGCCTCCTCCTAGGCGGCCGCACCCCTTGCTCCTTTATATACGGGGCAGGGGGCACCCTAGAACACACAAGTTTGATCTACGGATCGTTCCTTAGCCGTGTCGGTGCCCCCTCCACCATATTCCACCTCGGTCATATCGTCGCGAAGCTTAGGCGAAGCCTGCGCCGATAGAACATCAAGATCGTCACCACGCCGTCGTCTTGTGGAACTCTCCCTCGACACTCGGCTGGATCGGAGTCTGAGGGGCGTCATCGAGCTGTACGTGTGTCAAGAACTTCAGGCCGAGTAACGGCGCCGGGATTGGTCGGATCGCGAGGAGAAGCGTCGACTACTTCCTCTACGTTGTGATCGCTTCGCCCGGTCTCACGAGGGTACATAGACAACACTCTCCCCTCTCGTTGCTATACATCACCATGATCTTGCGTGTGCGTAGGAATTTTTTTGAAATTACTACGTTCCCCAACATCAAGCCCAGGTAAGGGCCGCAGCTGCCGAAATGGAGGAATCCAAGAAGGCCTCATCTGGTAATATTTCTCTCAATCGAGAAAAAACATAATTACATGTGCCATTTTGTGTTCGGCACGTTGCAGATCTAACAATACATTCCACAGATAATCCCGGAGTGAATCTGGAGATCCTACAAGAGGATGAACAAAGAGCTCAACGACAACTAGACACTGGCAAGCGTATACTTACACGAGTTAGGCGGGAGAAAAATGATCTCCAGGATGCCAATACCCGGCTGAGCGAAGAATTGAAAGATGTTCAGGCCCAGCTAGCTGACTCCGTGAAGGAGAATAGAAGGCTTCAACGCAACATTTTTAGTATGTGCTCAAACAAACTTTTATATAGTTCGGCGAAGAAACGGGCTAACAGAGTTATGTCTGTAGGTATCTTGTTCGGTCGTCGAAGAGGATGCCGGATCCTCAGGCGATCTTCTGCAAGAGCTTTCGCAACTGCACGAACAAGTTCGGCAGGTGATGCAGGGTGTCGCCAAGGCCTTGTGGCCATCCGCCTCCCTGCCAGGAAGCGTGGGAGAGCTTGTACAGCTGCTCAAGGGAGCGCGACAGTGTTTCCGACTATGGAAGATATCTGCCTGTCGACAAGGTGCGAGGGAAGCTTGGGCCATGGTGAAAACACAGTATACCAAGCTCGATCCGAATCACATGGCCCGGGTCGGACCTATAGGCTCATATGGGAATGAGATTCCCGTTAGTCTGGTATATGACCAGGTAGGATTAGCCGCCAAGTATTCCCAACAGGATTGTAGGCTAGAAAGCATGTTGGATGGCATAGAAGAAGAAGTATGTGAGTCTAAGTGACTATGTCTTCAATTGACATATTTGTCCCTAGCCGGATTGTGAATCATTTGACATGGTGGACCTTTTCGCTTCGGCCTCCGGACCTGACAGTCCAGAGTGTTTCTAAATACCCACTCAGTTATATAAACCGGGGTACGCGTGGAAACCAGGCGTAGAGGTCATAATTGCTTGAACAAACAAGTACCCAACTAGCTATGTTATATTACATGGATAGTAAGAAACATCTTCCAGAGAGAATAGTTCCGTTAAGGGTTCCTTTCCCTGGGTACGCATGCATTAATGTGCATGTTCGAACTGCAAGCAAGAACATAGTATATGCAACATCTGGGGGTTTTGTATTGTAATAGGTAAAGAACATCATTAGTTCACCGACCGAATATTCTCTTAAAAACGCTAGCTTTCAGCTTCACCCAGTCTGAGGTACACTCCGGAGTACCCGGCAGTAACAATCGCAGAGGTGCTCCCATTATGCCCTAGCCGAACTAACGGGAACGTAGGGCATAAACACAGGATCCAGGCAACCCAGCTTGGCCAAAACTTAAGTCATATCGATGCATATAATGGTGAAGAAAAGGTACATATGGGAAAGGGACACATATGCAGTGGGCGTGATGCCCAGAAGATAATTATATTAAGCTTCTGTATAAGAAGCCCCCAGGTATAATGAGCGCGCATACTTGAGGATTAGCGCGTCAAGAGTGTGTAGTCGAGTCACACTTAAAGCCTTAGAGCCATAAAAAGAAAGAGAGAGGATATAACTAAAAAGTAAAAAAAAGGCGGAGGGAAGAAGAGTTCGGTGCTAGGCGTAGAATCTTCGAAGTCTGTCCGTGTTCCATGGGTTCGGCTCGAGTCGATTATCTGATGCATCATGCAGGCGGTACACTCCTCCGGTGAGAACTTTATCAATGATGAAGGGACCCTCCCACTTGGGCTTGAGCTTGTCCTTTTTCTTCTCCGGTAGGCGTAGAACGAGTTCGCCAATGTTATAAGTTTTGGCCCGTACTTCTCTGCTTTGATACCTACGAGCCTGTTGCTGATAAAATGCGGAAGGGGCTTTTGCGACATCGCGCTCCTCCTTCAGGGCATCTAAACTATCCTGCCGATCAAGCTCGGCTTCTCTCTCTTCATACATGCACACTCGGGGTGAGTCATGAATAATATCGCAGGGCAATACCGCCTCTGTGTCGTACACCATGAAGAAGGGTGTGTATCCAGTAGTGTGATTTGGCGTGGTGCGCAACCCCCATAGTATGGAGTCAAGCTCCTCGACCCAGTGCGTGTCTGATTCCTTCAGAGATTGCACTAGTCTGGGTTTGATGCCGCTCATAATAAGACCGTTTGCTCGTTCGACTTGCCCGTTTGTTTGAGGGTGATAGATAGAGGCGTAATCGAGCTTAATGCCCATATTGCCACACCAAGTTTTCACCTCGTCGGCTGTGAAATTTGTTGAGGATATAACTACTGAGTGTAAACCGCCCAGGAGGGGCCGGTTCACGCTCAACCATACTGAAGCCCAGGAGGACAAGAAGATGGCGCTTTACTGATAAGGCTTAGAGGCCCGAAGCCCAGAGGCGGCTTAGGGCCCATAGTGGTAAACCATCATAGTTGTATTCTTGTACTGTAAGTTAGGGAAAGGGAGAGATCGAGCCGAACACTTGTATGAGTCGGCCTCGGGACTCTGTAAACCGTCTGGGTGTCAACCTGTGTATATAAAGGGACGACCTGACGGCGATTCAGGGACAACAGTCAACAACTCGAGACTCAGGCAAAGCGTATTTGCTCCCTGGTCATCGAAACCCCAATAATTCCATCACAACTAGACGTAGGCTTTTACCTTCATCGAAGGGGCCGAACTAGTATAAACTCTCGTGTCCCTTGTCCTTGATCAATGTTGGGGCCGGTTTGTTGTATGAAACCGCACAGATAACCCGTTGGGCACCGGTATACAGTTGTTCTATCAAAGTATATGTTGCCTTTAGCTTCATCCGCATGTCAGAGCCCAGATGAGCAATATGGCCACCTACAACGGTTTAAGATTTTGATGTTAAACCGGCAAATTTCAAAGATGGTCATTCAAGAAAACTTGGCAAGAGTACTTACCAAATATTGCAGAGGTCATGGCATTCACTTGGCACTTCAACCCAGTTAGCTCTTCCGCCACCGGTTTAAGGGCTGACTCGGCGTCTTCAACCCATTTCAGCAATGCATTCTTTTCAGTCTCCCAGTTGGCACGCTCAGTCTTGAAACTGTCCTTCAGTTGTTCCATGGCTGTTAAAGCGCCTTTCAGCTCCTCTTTGGCTTTGGAAGTCTCTGATTGCTGGGACTTGATATTCTTTTGAAGATCGACAATTTGGGAGTCTTTGTTGTTTATATTGGCCTGCAAAATGTTAGATGGTGAGGATATTCTTTTTCAAAGTCCCAAGCATATAGCTAGTTATACACTTGGCACTTGGGGGCTAATGCGGATTGCTTCTTTACTGCTGATTGATTGAAGTCCCAAGGATCAATACAAGAATTAATGTTGGCACTTGGGGGCTAATGTGTATTTGATCACAAAATACATAGGCAAGGGAATTAACATAATGCAGTCTGGAACATCAAAGTCCCGGTTTGTCTTCAGGAGACAAACCGGCCCTTGGGGGCTGCAATGGAGATATACAGAATAAGCAAGATTGAAGTGTTTGGAAAGTTACCTCATAGCGCTCCTTCATCATGTTCACCAAACCGGCTTCATAATCTCGGCTTGTGTACAGGCGGTTCAGGAATCCGGAATGAAGCTCCTCGGCAGAAAGGTTGACATAACTGGACAAATCGGTTTTCCCTTTCCCCTTTGCCCATAGCAGCAAATTCCTCCTTGGCAGTATGTTTCGATAAAGCAACTGGATTTCCTGGGGCGGTATAAGTAGTGCTAGTGATAATAACATCATCGCCACCTTTTGACGGACTTGGCGGATTGATGGTATCCCTGGCTGGGCTCGGCGGGTTAGCAGTTGGGCTCGGCGGATTAGCAGCTGGGCTCAGCGGATCAGCAGATGGGTTCGGAGGCATAGCATGCAGACTTGATGGATCAACATGCATAGCCGGGTCAGCTTCTGGAGGATTAGCATCAGTGGCTGGATCCTGTGGGGCAGAGTCATCCATGACAACATTAGTGTCTCGACCGACATCTTCTGGAGTCTTTTCCGGTTCAACTTCATCAGTGGGGCCACTGGTCTTGGCTTTTTTTACTCAGACGGGCCTTGGCGCTACAACATCAAGGCAAGGATTAGTATGATAAACCGACGCAGGAAGAAAAAAGCTGAAAGGCGGTATACTTACCCAACGATGGTCTTGAGGGGAGGCAATTGTGTGGTTGATGAGTCACCAGATGAAGAATTAGAATTTACCTGATAATTTGAACCAAACGGATTAAGTGGGTATCGGAAGCAACCCGCCAAGGGACAAGGCTTATTAAGAGAGGAAGAGACCTCTGGACGACGTTTCCGGGGTGGAGTGTCCGGTAAGCCGGAGGAAGTGACCTGTTGGCTGCTATGCCGGTTTGTGCGACGGCCCTCAACTTGCTGAGTCTTCAAAGAAAATTTTGGATCCAAATAAGCAAGAGGGTGAGAGTGTTTTACTTTCCGAACTACACAACGAAATTTTTGAACCGGCACATGATCTGAACCGGAGGAAAGGGAGATTACCTCAACATGATCAGCGTGACTGGCTTCTGCATCATCCTGACAACAATCATTGTTAATAAGATGTACAAAAAATAAGCCAAGGGAGTCAAGTTCTACCTCTTGATTTGATTCTTCAATATCTTCGGGCAGATCAGCAGATTCGCCGGTCTTCTTCTTGGTCGTTTTCTTTATAACTTTGCTCTTGGCACGAGGAGCCCTTGCCGGTTTGTCTGAAGCTTTCCTTTTCCAGAAGGAGCCATTGGCCTATAAATTAAAACAAAGGTTTATTAGAACAATGTTAAAGCGGAGGCGGATCAAGAAAATACAAGGTTAAAATCTTTACCGCTGGCGGTTTGTTGGAGGTGTAAAAAGGTGCCAGCCCAGTTTGGATGCATGCAGCAATCGATTCATCTAGCATCTTCTTCACAGATTCAGTGACTTCATCATCAGTCATTTCTATCTCATTAAACTCTTGAGGATCCTTGGCATTGCCGGTACACTCGTGCATCAATCCGGAGCGGCAGCTTAAAGGAAGGACATGCCAAGCAACCCAGCAGCGAACAAGGTGAACACCAGTCAAACCGTTGGCTAGGAGAGCCCGGAGCTTGGCGAGTTGAGGTGCATAAGCCTGTCGTTCCTTGGCGGTGAGCCGTTGAGGCAGTGGATGGCCATTGCTAAGCCGGTGAGCTCGGTAACACGGCAAAGGATTTTCTCCAGCAGCGGCAGTGTTTTGGCAATAGAACCAGGTTAGATTCCAGTCTTTCGGATGGCTGTGGTGTTTGGCGTGAGGAAAATCAACTTCTTTCCTCTTCTGTATTGACACACCACCAAGTTCAGTATTAGGGCTGTTAGAGAATTCAGTTCGGCGGTTTAAGTGGAAGAAATCCCGGAAGAGCTCAACAGTTGGTTCCTCTTGAAGGTAAACTTCGCAGAACACTTGGAAGTTGCATATGTTGGACACAGAATTTGGTCCAATGTCCTAAGGATGGATTTGAAAACTAGCAAGGACATCTCGGAAGAACTTTGATTCGGGAGGGCTGAATCCCCGGTCTAAGTGCTGCATAAATACAATCACTTATCCGTCTTGAGGTTCAGGAGGGCACTCAGAGCCAGGGACTCGCCAATGAAGGACATTCTTTGAGGCTAAAGCGCCAGTTACAATGTATCCATTGATTTGAGTCTCTATGATCCAGGAAGGAGCCCAGTTGCAGGCTGAGAATTGCTTAGTCATTTTGGAGGATAAACTGTAAAAGAAATGTGAAGGCCGGTTTAAGATTTAAGGTCGGGGTGCTCTAAATCAGTGTTAAACAGGGAAATTTAAAAAGGACAAATTTGAAAGTTGAACCGGATATTGCTGTCCTTGTCAGAATGGCGGTTTAAGTAAGGGCTAATGGTATCTGGCAGATTACTAACTACTAAAGGTTAAACCGCCCTTAAACAGAAGAGGCAGAGCTGAAATTTACTAAGTGTTTACAGAAACAGATTTCACAGTGTGGCAGTATAATTTTGGATCTACCGTGGTTCAGTAAGGAAAATTTATCTGAAGCCCTACATGGCACTGAGAGGAACAGAGAAGGTCCAGATGCAGTTTTTTTAGGAATAGCAAGGCGTTATGGTGTGACATATTAAAGTTACGGATCTAGCCGCAAAAGAAACAATTAGGCATAGCTAGGTTCAGTAAAGAGGCTAAGGGAAAGATGGAGAAGAACTGATGAACATCGATGAACATAGATGAACTCTAAGCCCTAATGGAGATCTAGGGTTACGGGAAGGAAGGCTTACCAGGGCCACGCAGCGGCGGAGTATCACAGGAGCTCTGGTCCGAACAGGGTGATGTAGCGGCCTAGTCGACGCAGGTTCGAGGGTCGACGGCGGCGGCGGCACTCGAGTTCTTCGGGTCGCGAGGAGGAAGATGAGAGGCAAGGGGGGAAATTGAAAGAACCCCCGGCCCTATTTATAAAGGCAAGAGGATAAAACGGCAAGCGCAAAAATCGAGGGGCCTGAAGCGGCAAAAGAGGACGCAGCTTTCGCCTCGATCTTCGGGAGCAATTAATGAAAGGAATCTTTTTATACAGAGATGACATCATGACGGTTTACTGCAGTGACAGAAGATGACGTCACGGCGGTTTACCAAAATTTACAGGGAAACAGTAACATGGCCGTTTACAAGAATCATCAGAAGATGCCCATGGAATTTTTCTAAGTGTTGAAGATTGACATGAACAGGTTCAAATCAATCTGGGGCCTAATGTTGAGGATATAACTACTGAGTCTAAACCGCCCAGGAGGGACCGGTTCACGCTCAACCATACTGAAGCCCAGGAGGACAAGAAGATGGCGCTTTACTGATAAGGCTTAGAGGCCCGAAGCCCAGAGGCGGTTTAGGGCCCATAGTGGTAAAACCGTCATAGTTGTATTCTTGTACTGTAAGTTAGGGAAAGGGAAATATCGAGCCGAACACTTGTATGAGTCGGCCTCGGGACTCTGTAAACCGGCCGGGCGTCAACCTGTGTATATAAAGGGATGACCCGGCGGCAGTTCAGGGACAACAGTCAACAACTCGAGACTCAGGCAAAGCGTATTTGCTCCCTGGTCAACGAAACCCCAATAGTTCTATCACAACTAGACGTAGGCTTTTACCTTCATCGAAGGGGCCGAACTAGTATAAACTCTCGTGTCCCTTGTCCGGTTTAACCCCTTCAGGCTAGCCCTGTTGTGATGGCTCCACGACTAAGTCCTCTTTCTAGGACAACTAACGTGATATTTCCATGACAAAATTAGAGCCATTATCGGTGATGATGCTGTGGGGGACACCATAGCGGTGCACGACCACTGATATGAAGTCTATCACAAGTCCGGATTCGGTTGTTTTAACTGGTTTGGCCTCTATCCATTTGGTGAAATTTATCCACCATGACCAACAGGTATTTTTTCTTACGGCTTCCTCCTTTAAGGGGTCCGACCATATCGAGCCCCTAGACCGCAAAGGGCCAAGTTATGGGGATTTTTTGGAGAGCGGTGGGCGGCATGTGGGTTTGGTTGGCGAAGAGCTGGCAACCGACGCAATGTTGGACGAGGTCCTGTGTGTCAAAATCGGCGGATCTCGGGTAGGGGGTCCCGAACTGTGCATCTAAGGCTAATGGTAACAGGAGGCGGGGGACACGATGTTTACCCAGGTTCGGGCCCTCTCTATGGAGGTAATACCCTACTTCCTGCTTGATTGATCTTGATCATATGAGTATTACAAGAGTTGATCTACCACGAGATCGTAGAGGCTAAACCCTAGAAGCTAGCCCATGATTATGAGTGTTCTTGTCCTACGGACTAAACCCTCCGGTTTATATAGACACCGGAGGGGGGCTAGGGTTACACAGAGTTGGTTACAGAGAAGGGAATCTACATATCCGAATCGCCAAGCTTGCCTTCCACGCAAAGGAGAGTCCCACCCAGACACGGGACGAAGTCTTCAATCTTGTATCTTCATAGTCCATCAGTCCGGCATAAGCATATAGTCCAGCTGTTCGAGGACCCCCCAATCCAGGACTCCCTCAGCGACCCCCATTGCAACGCCGGTGATCCCCTTGCACCAGCGTCAACGGGCGGGCTTGAAGCGGGCATCATCTCCTAGCTTCCCACTGTAGCACATGAGCAGCGTCCCTCCCCCCAGGCTGTCGGTGCTGCAACATCGGCGACAAGCCCTTCTGGCAGCATCACGTCTGCAGCGTCTCCAGCTGGCCATCCAGCGTCGATGAGTGTGCCTCATCTCCACAACGGCAGCATCGCGTCTGAAACATCTCCTTCAAAAAAGAGAGGCCAAAAACAACGCCTCCCACACACGACTCCACGCTTTGCTGTTGCTTCATTTCACCGGTGAAAACTATGGGGCGGGCGACGGAGGAGAGCATTGGACGGAGGGAGGAAAATGAGCTAGCTACATCTCACAAGAGCGAGGGAAGCTGGGGTCAATGAACCGGCTGGATTTTCTTTGTGTGGTTGAGCTCACGTGGGGATAACACTGAGGATGGAGAAGCGGTGCATGGGCCCTACAGGGACGTGTGGCAGACATTGAAGGAGGTTTATGCCGCGCTATTATCAGCTGGTTGATCTTAAATGTTTTCCTAAAATTAATGTGTAGTTTTGCATTCCTTATGATCTCTTTTGAGATAGCTTGCGTTTTTTTCGGGAATACGCTTGAGAGTGTATATTTTCATTGATAGGGGGGAAGAACATACAGGTTCACGCCACGTTCACGTACACCAGCAAGCGTGTCCGTGGTGATCCAGTGAGCAGAGTGAGAAGAGGATGCTCAGCCTTGCATACAAAGTCAGGTTACAGGGATAAAATCTTTCAGTCCTTTGGCTCCGACACTTGCCCAGGAGCGAGCTTCTTCCTTTATAGCATCAACGACCATTGATGTGGCGGGAGAGATCTTGTCAAAGATGACAGATTTGTGACGGCGCCAAATTTTCTATGCCATGAGGCCTGCCACGGTGGTGAAGCCACGGTGATCGGCAACCGGTATGGTATGGAGGGCGGTGGACAACCAGGCGAAGAAGGAGGAAGAGCCATTGATACGTCTCCAACGTATCTATAATTTATGAAGCATTCATGCTATTTTATTATCTATTTTGAATGATTACGGGCTTTATTATACATTTTTATATTACTTATGGGACTAACCTATTAACCGGAGGCCCATCCCATATTGCTGTTTTCTTGCCTATTTCAGTGTTTCGAAGAAAAGGAATATCAAACGGAGTCCAAACGGAATGAAACCTTTGGGATACTTATTTTTGGAACGGAAGCAATCTTGGGAACTTGGAGTGCAAGCCAGAGAAGCTTCAAGGAGGCCATGAGATAGGGGGCGCACCCTCCACTCTCGTGGGCCCCTCGTGGCTCCCCTGGCCGACTTCTTTCGCCTATATATTCCCATATACTCTAAAACCATCGAAGAACAAGATAGATCGGGAGTTCCGCCGCCGCAAGCCTCTGTAGCCACCAAAAACCTCTCGGGAGCCCGTTCCGGCACCCTGCCAGAGGGGGGATCCCTCACTGGTGGCCATCTTCATCATCCCGACGCTCTCCATGACGAGGAGGGAGTAGTTCACCCTCGAGGCTGAGGGTATGTACCAGTAGCTATGTGTTTGATCTCTCTCTCGTGTTCTCTCTATGGCACGATCTTGATGTATCGCGAGCTTTGCTATTATAGTTGGATCTTATGATGTTTCTCCCCCTCTACTCTCTTGTGATGAACTGAGTTTTCCCTTTGAAGTTATCTTATCGGATTGAGTCTTTAAGGATTTGAGAACACTTGATGTATGTCTTGCCGTGCTTATCTGTGGTGACAATAGGATATCACGTGACCCACTTGATGTATGTTTTGGTGATCAACTTGCGGGTTCCGCCCATGAACCTATGCATAGGGGTTGGCACACGTCTTCATCTTGACTCTCCGGTAGAAACTTTGGGGCACTCTTTGAAGTACTTTGTGTTGGTTGAATAGATGAATTTGAGATTGTGTGATGCATATCGTATAATCATGCCCACAGATACTTGAGGTGACAATGGAGTATCTAGGTGACATTAGGGTTTTGGTTGATTTGTGTCTTAAGGTGTTATTCTAGTATGAACTCTATGATAGATTGAACGGAAAGAATAGCTTCATGTTATTTTACTACGGACTCTTGAATAGATCGAGAAGAAAGGATAACTTTGAGGTGGTTTTGTACCCTACCATAATCTCTTCATTTGTTCTCCGCTATTAGTGACTTTGGAGTGACTCTTTGTTGCATGTTGAGGGATAGTTATATGATCCAATTATGTTATTATTGTTCAGAGAACTTGCACTAGTGAAAGTATGAACCTTAGGCCTTGTTTCCTACCATTTCAATACTGTTTGTGCTCACTTTTATCATTAGTTACCTTGCTGTTTTTATATTTTCAGATTACAAAAACCTATATCTACCATCCATATTGCACTTATATCACCATCTCTTCGCCGAACTAGTGCACCTATACAATTTACCATTGTATTGGGTGTGTTGGGGACACAAGAGACTCTTTGTTATTTGGTTGCGGGGTTTGCTTGAGAGAGACCATCTTCATCCTACGCCTCCTACAGATTGATAAACCTTAGGTCATCCACTTGAGGGAAGTTTGCTACTGTCCTACAAACCTTTGCACTTGGAGGCCCAACAATGTCTACAAGAAGAAGGTTGTGTAGTAGACATCAGCCATCTAGTGGTTGTGCCGTCGTTCGACACCAAGGGAGCACCTCGTGCCAAGTAACTCTCATGAAGATGCAGCCCACAAGGATGTGATGAAGAGTCTTGGGCTCTTGCATGCAGAGAGTGCATGTCAGCACGTGCGGCAAGCCCCGGCGGGCAAGCCTGTCGGTAGACCAGCAGCGATTTAAGGAGGCCAGGTATAGGAAGAACTTCACCGACAGGGTTGCACCAGATTTCCACACAAGCCGCCAATGCTCGGAGGCCGTGGAACCCTCAAACAAGGCCGAGTAGCGGGATGAGGCCGAGTAAATGCCATTCGCAGTCCAGTGCTAATGGATGGTGTCTGGCTGCGACGAGAGCGCGACGTGCTGCAGTCCACGCCAGATGTCCACATACTCAAGGACGACAGCCAGCCCTAGCGATCCTTGGATGTCCGCGATCCAAGTGAGGTTTAGGAGAGCTGCGGCCACCGTGCGAGTGCGCCGCCTCTGGGCCGGGACAAGGGTCGTCAGCGCAAGGGCATGGGGAGAGATGGAGCTGCCCTCCAGCCACGGGTCGACCCAAAATCTGCAAGAGGTGCCATTGCCCACGGTCCACAACGTGGAGGCCCGGAAAAATTGAAGCACTTGCGGATCAGGAGGTAGCGTCAGGTGCGACCAAGGGCGCGTTTGATCAGTGGCCTGCAGCCACATCCATTGGACTCGGAGAGATATCCCAGCATGGTGCAGGTCCCGTATGCCTAGGCCACCGAGCTCCAGCGGGCGACAAACATGCGCCCAACTCACAAGGCAGGATCCGGCGCAGGCATCCTTGCGGCCGTGCCAAAGAAAGTCTCGGATGATTCCATTGGCCTTCTTAAGGATCGGGGGAGAAAGTGCCATGGTGAGAAGGATATGCACAGTCATGGCAGTAAGCACCTGCCGGACCAGGGCTAGGCGCTTGCCGCGAGAGAGAAGAGCAGCCTTCCAAGTGGCTAGCTTGCGGAGGAGGTTCTCAATGAGAGGCATGAGATGGGAGTGGGCACCTTTCGGAGGGAGAGAAAAAGTCCCAAGTAATGCACCTGGAAGGAGGCAGTCGGGCATGCCAGCGCCGTGCCAATGGTGTCCACCACGGGGGCAGAACACTGGATAGGAATGCCAAGCACTTACCAAAGTTTGTGCGAAGGCCAGAGACATCCCCAAAGAGGTCCAGGAGCTTGCTGACAGCGTTGAGCTCGGTGCTATCGGGGTGGCAAAAGATAACCACGTCGTCTGCGAAGAGGGAGATGGACACAACGTGTCGATGAGTGAGCCGTTTGAGGACGCTGGATGCCACAGCATGCTGAAGGAGGGAGTTGAGGGCATCAATCACCAAGACGAAAAGCATCAGGGAAACAGGATCTCCTTGCCGGAGGCCTTTGCAATGTGCAATAGGTGGGCCTGGGGTGCCGTTGATCAAGACTCGCGTAGAACCAATAGATATGAGGATGGTAATCCACTCGCGCCAACGTGGCCCAAAGCCTAGATGTTGGAGACCTGGAGAAGAAAGGGTCAGGAGACCGAGTCGAAAGCACGAGCGATGTTGAGATTGAGGAGAACGCGAGGCTGTTTGAGTTGGTGAAGACGCCTCGCCATTTGCTGAACGATAAGGAAATTGTCGTGGATGCTTCTCCCAGCGATGAAGGCACTCTGATTGGCGGAAACGAGCTCCCCAAGACGTGGGGCAAGGCAAAGGGAAAGGACCTTGGCGAAGAGCTTAGCCACAAGGTGGATGAGACTAATGGGGCGGTAGTCGAAGAGCGTAGCCGCGTCGGGCTTCTTCGGCAGCAGAGTGATAAGTGCCTCATTGAGTCGCTGAAAAGCATGGCCGTTGAGAGAATACAGCTTGTCGAACACGTCGCAGAGATCTTGCTTAATGATGTCCCAACAAGCACGGAGGAATTCGGCCGTGAACCCGTCCGGGCCCGGCGACTTGCCGGAGATACTCCAAAAGCACATGAAAAAAAACTACATATCAACCTATAACTTAAATGAGTTTCAAGAATTTTCATCAGTCATTTTTAGTGACTAATATTATATCTATTAAATACACTATGCTCCCTTATTTTTAACGCCTCACAATCAACCGATGTCTTCAATAATATTTCTTCTTCTCAAGGAGCTATTCTTTTTTCAAAAAAAAATGATTCACTATGATCCGTAGTCTTGGAGATCTCCCATTCGATTGAGGTATTCAATTTTGGATTTGGTTCACGGTCTTGACCGGATCAACAACTTTCAAATCAATCGACAACAACTGGCGTATAAAAATATATCAATCCCGCGCACCCCCTCACCATCTAAAAGAAGAAACATCAAAATTTGATATCATAGCACCAATATAATACATACAGACCGACGCAGAAAAATGCCCCATATAAATATAGGTTGGTTAGCAGATAACACAAAATCACACCGTGAAATGCCCACCAAATCATCAAATTATAAATAAAAAATAAAACATAACTCCATCATCGCCCGCCTCGCCAAACCAAATACCCCCTCGGTTTTAGAATATACAACAACAACAACAAAGCCTAACAATACCAAAAACTCTTCCGGTTTTAAAATATAAGGTGCATTTTTTTTGAAAAGTCAAATTTATCTATAAATTTAAAGAGGTTTGACTTCTTCAAAAATTAATACACCTCTGTATTTTGAAACAGATGGAGTAGAAAAATTATGAAAATCTAACAATACCAATGGCGCAGCAAAGTACGCTCGACCCTTCTAGAAACCAGATTAAAGGATCTCTACATTTTCATCATTTACATATGTAGGGGCCATGGTTGGTGGAATCATAACAAATATGTAGTCTGATGGCTCCTTTCCTCATAGGTACAACTGCTGCACTCTTTGGTGAACAAACCGAGGCTGCATTTGTCAACACTTTAGATGTTTTTTTGTCATAGCATGTTAACTGCATAATGAAATGCTAGAGTTCTAAAATTAGATACTCCCGGCAGAGAATAGCCAGTGGACTGTGTAGCATTCTGCCTTTCTGGCTCTGGTAGAGATTACCTCGCAATCATTCAGTCGGCATATAACAAAATATAATAGTTCAGCTAAAGATATTATTTTTGTATCTAGCAAATGTATGCATTCTTAAAACTGGTGTCACTATCTTTAGCATTGGATACTGCTCTAAGATTTCTCTTTGTTTTGCTATAACATGCCGCCTTAATTACTTGGTTAAAGGGTGTTCTCTAGGTCTGCTCTTGATAAATTCAGGCTTAACCCATTTGTGCTGGAGTATAATGTTTTTTTCTAGAAGCAACGAAAAAGAACGTAATCATGTTTACTTGAGTTGAGTTTTCTCCAATTCTTGGGTGACGTTCACTGTGCCCAAACACTAGAGATGCAAAGGCAGAGGTATGATTTTGGGCTTCTTGCTTTTTTTTTTTTTTAACACGATACAGACACGGTCTTATCTCTATGAACGCACGCCCGCACATTCTACCTCAATGAGTACCTCCAAGAGACTGAGCCGTCACATCATCTTGAGATTGATGAAGTCATCATAGACGCCTTTATAGTCGACGGGAAATGACTTGAACCCTGCTGGGCTGGAGTTACCACTGTCCTCCTAAACATCTTGTTCTTGGCTTGCTCTTGATGCACACAATTCCATTCCGGGTTTCTCTTTTTAATTGGAGACCGCAAATGGTAAGTGATCGCTCTCGCGCTTAGATTGTTGGTACGCAAATTTACCCTTTTAGAGCATCTACAACCGGATGTACCAAAATCTGCCCCACAAACGTCCACGCACACGCCTGGGTGCGTCTGCTAAAAGTGACCGAACAATGCACAAAAATTGTCAGATTGCATGCATGTACCTAAACAATGAAACCTCAAATTCATACTAATCATGCAGATAAATATCCTACGTATTACGTACATATCTAAACTACTCATTATCGGAGATGTCCACAATCTCCGTGCCCAGCTCTGGGTAGATGGGAGTGTGCGGCAGCTTCGCTGCATGTGGAAGTTTTCCTGCTCATAGTCATCCAAACTAGAGGCGAAGTGCTCGTCGAACTCCGCCCTCTGCTGCCGATTGAAGTGCCGGTTGGACTCCACATAGACCTCATCTTGGATGGATTTAAGGATGGCGGTTTACTCCGCCTAGGTGACCTCAAACTCCGCCATCGCGTCCTGCATGGCGAAGCCCGCAACCGGCTCCTCCTCCGGCTCCGCTGCATCGTACACTTCCGATTCCTGCTCCTCCTCCATGGGCTAGGGGTCCTGCTCCGCTTTCGGTTGCTGTTGCGCCTTTTCTTCATCCTCCTGCAGCTCCGACAAATCCGGAGGCAGGCTGACAGCGACACGAGCGGCACCCTGGATTGGATCTCCTTCTCGAGTTGCAACTGACGTTTCGGTGTCAACATGGCATAGGTGGTGATCCTCTGTCTGGCCATGGCTAGCAGCTACGGGCCGGATGTAAGCCGGTGACCACTACGAGGAGAAAGCTTATAGATAGAACCTTAGCAGTAGCGTTGGTAAGTAAAGCGGCGCTACTGCTAATTAGTTGTAGCATGTGGTAAACTCCAGCGCTATAGGTATTAAGTTAGCAGTAGTGCGGGCCTGCGGACAAGCGCTACTGCTAAGTGGTCCCACAACATGGTGTCGGCGTGCCCCACGGGCTTGCCATAGCAGTAGCGTGGGTCAGGGACCCACGCTACTGCTAAACACGTTAGCAGTAGCGTGGGCCCTTGGCTTGCGCTGCTACTATGGCCAGCCCGGGCCCAGCTGCCCGTCCCCACTTAGTAGTAGCGCTAGGCCAGGACCAGCGCTACAACTAATGTTCTTAGCAGTAGCCTGGGTCCGTGACCTGCACTACTGCTAGGTTAAACATTATTCGCTCGTGCCCGTTTCTCACTCTCCCTATGCCACTCTCACTGTCGTCGCGACCATCCTCCTCCTCCGACTGTCGCCGCATTGCCCCGTCCTCGGTAAGCCTCCTCCTCCTCCCTCCTCCCTCCTCTAGCCGCCCCTCCTCCCTCCCCTGTCCTTCCTCCTCTAGCCGCCCCCTCCTCCCTCCTCCTTCCCCCATGCTTCTCCTTCTCTAGCCTCCCCTCCTCCCTCCCCCTGCTCCTTCCTCCTCAAGCCGCCCTTCCTCCTCCTTCCTCCCTGCTCCTCCTCCTCTAACTGCCCCTCCTCCCTCCCCCCTCCTTCTTCCTCCTCTAGCCTCCCCTCCTCCTCTAGCCGTCCCTCCTCCTCCGTCCGCTTCCTCTCTCCTCCCTCCCGCCTTCATTCTCCAGCCATCGCCGACCCTCCTGCCTCCTCTTCCAGCCGTCACCGGCCCTCCTCCATCCGTTGTCGGCCCTCCTCCCTCCTCTCCTCCCTCCTAGCTAGCTCCCTCATTTAACTAAATTAGTTTCTAGTTTGTAGTTTACCGAAGTAGTTTATAGTTCTATATTATAGTTTGTAGCTTACTATATTTAGTTGGTAGATTTTTTAAAAATGTTCTGTACTTATTATATTCTGAAAAAAAGTTATGTACTCATTATAAATTAATTATCAAGTGCAGAAAAAACATATGAATATTTTAGGGGAATTATTCGGAGAAGTAAAATCCAACAATGTTGAATTGAAAATGTGAGGCTTTGTATTTATTTACGAAATGAAAATGTGAGGCTTGTATTTTTTGAAATGAAAATGTGAAGTTGGGAATTTTTTTGAAAAGAAAATGTAAGGAACTTGACTCTGTTTGAACATGTGAAGAAATGAAAATGAAAATGTGGAAGAATGAAGCTAGTATGTTTGAAATGAAATTGCATAGTGTTTACATGCTCATGTGTGACTTCTCATGGTGCAGGGTAGATCACACCGATGAACCGCTCGACGACACCATAAGATCCTTGACAGCCGTCTAGTGAGTAAAGATGATTTATTTGGACATGTGATATGTCGAGTAGTGTTGTTTAGTACTAGCATGTGTATGTGCTTGCCAAGTGCTATCTTGGCTTTTATTGTTGGCAGGGAACACCTCCGAGTGGCCTATGTTTGCCGGAATGTTGATTCATTTCCATTTCGGCAAATTTCAGGCGCTTGATTTGTCCTATTTTAGCAATGGTCATGCCAAAAAAATTCATGAATTTTGGCATGACTTGTGCTAGAAAGTAGGAAATATCGAGTGCCTGTGATTTGCCGGAACGAGAATTAACCATTTTTATGTCATTGCTCACTATATGTAACAAGTTGACTTTCAGTCTGTCGATGCTACTTGAGTGACTTTCAGTCTATTCCTGAAGGAAGGATGCCGACAGTTGTCGATGGGGGTCGCTTCTCTTCCTTCTTCTCGTGATATACCTTGGTAATGCATGAGAGGAGGGGAAGTGACCATCACCGACGACTGAAACAACTGTGAAGGAGTGTCCACCATATATTGTCGAAATATAAGAGAGGAAGATGAAGGAAATATGCTCTAGAGGCAATAATAAAGTTATTATTTATTTCCTCATATCATGATAAATGTTTATTATTCATGCTAGAATTGTATTAACCAGAAACATGATACAAGTGTGAATACATAGACAAACATAACGTCACTAGTATGCCTCTACTTGACTAGCTCATTAATCAAAGATAGTTATGTTTCCTAACCATAGACATGTGTTGTCATTTGATTAATGGGATCACATCATTAGGAGAATGATGTGATTGACATGACCCATTCCGTTAGCCTAGCACTTGATCGTTTAGTATGTTGCTATTGCTTTCTTCATGACTTATACATGTTCTGTAACTATGAGATTATGCAACTCCGTTTACGGAGGAACACTTTGTGTGCTACCAAAGCGTCAACGTAATCGGGTGACTATAAAGGAGCTCTACAGGTGTCTCCAAAGGTACATGTTGGGTTGGCGTATTTTGAGATTAGGCTTTGTCACTCCGATTGTCGGAGAGGTATCTCTGGGCCCTCTCGGTAATGCACATCACTATAAGCCTTGCAAGCAATGTAGCTAATGAGTTAGTTACGGAATGATGCATTATGTAACAAGTAAAGAGACTTGCCGGTAACGAGATTGAACTAGGTATTGGATACCGATGATCAAATCTCAGGCAAGTAACATACCGATGACAAAGGGAACAACGTATATTGTTATGCGGTTTGACCGATAAAGATCTTCGTAGAATATGTAGGAGCCAATATGAGCATCCAGGTTCCGCTATTGGTTATTGACTGAGAATAGTTCTAGGTCATGTCTACATAGTTCTCGAACCCGTAGGGTCCACACGCTTAACGTTACGATGACAGTTTTATTATGAGTTTATAAGTTTTGATGTACCGAAGATTGTTCGGAGTCCCGGATGTGATCACGGACATGACGAGGAGTCTCTAAATGGTCGAGACATAAATATTGATATATTGGAAGCCTATATTTGGATATCGGAATGGTTCCGGGTGAAATCGGGATTTTACGGGAGCACCGGGGGGTTACCAGAACCCTCCCGGGGGTTATTGGGCCTTCATGGGCCCTAAAGGAGAGGGGGCGGCGCCCCCCTTTCCTTCCCCTCTTCCTCCTCCTTCCCCCTTCTCCTTCTCCAACTAGGAAAGAAGGGAGTCCTACTCCCGGAGGGAGTAGGACTCCCCCTTGGCGCGCCCTCCTTGGCCGGCCGCCCCCTCCCCCTTGGCTCCTTTATATACGAGGGCAGGGGGGCACCTCTAGACACAAGTTGATCTTCGTGCTCGTTCCTTAGCCATGTGCGGTGCCCCCCTCCACCATATTCCACCTCGGTCATATCGTGGCGGTGCTTAGGCAAAGCCCTGCATCGGTAGAACATCATCATCGTCACCACGCCGTCGTGCTGATGGAACTCATCCCCGAAACCTTGCTGGATCGAGTCCGGGATCGTCATCGAGCTGAGCGTGTCTTGAACTCGGAGGTACCGTACGTTCGGTGCTTGGATCGGTCGGATCATGAAGACGTACGACTACATCAACCGCGTTGTCATAACGCTTCCGCTTACGGTCTACGAGGGTACGTGGACAACACTCTCCCCTCTCGTTGCTTTGCATCACCATGATCTTGCGTGTGCGTAGGAATTTTTTTGAAATTTCTACATTCCCCAACAGTGGCATCCGAGCCTAGGTTTTATGCATTGATGTTATATGCATGAGTAGAACACAAGTGAGTTGTGGGCGATACAACTCATACTGCTTACCAGCATGTCATACTTTGGTTCAGCGGTATTGTTGGATGAAGCGGCCCGGACCGGCATTACGTGCACGCTTACGCGAGACTAGTTTTACCGCCGTGCTTTGCACACAGGTGACTAGCGGGTGTCTGTTTCTCCAACTTTAGTTTAACCAAGTGTGGCTACGCCCGGTCCTTGCGAAGGTTAAAACAACACTAACTTGACGAACTACCGTTGTGTGGTTTTGATGCATAGGTAAGAACGGTTCTTGCTCAGCCCATAGCAGCCACGTAAAATTTGCAACAACAAAGTAGAGGACGTCTAACTTGTTTTTGCAGGGCATGTTGTGATGTGATATGGTCAAGACGTGATGCTATATTTTATTGTATGAGATGATCATGTATTGTAACGAAGTTATCGGCAATTGGCGAGAGCCATATGGTTGTCGCTTTATTGTATGAAATGCAAGCATACTGTAATTGCTTTACTTTATCACTAAGCGGTAGCGATAGTCATAGAAGCAATAGATGGCGTAACGACAACGATGCTACGATGGAGATCAAGGTGTCGCGCCGGTGGCGATGGTGATCACGGCGATTGCCGGAGATGGAAGCACAAGCACAAGATGATGATGGCCATATCATATCACTTATATTGATTGCATGTGATGTTTATCCTATATGCATCTTATCTTGCTTTGATTGACGGTAGCATTTTAAGATGATCTCTCACTAAAAATTATCAAGAATTGTTCTCCCTGAGTATGCACCGTTGCGAAAGTTCTTCGTGCTGAGACAACACGTGATGATCGGGTGTGATAGGCTCTACGTTCAAATACAACGGGTGCAAAACAGTTGCGCACACGGAATACTTAGGTTAAACTTGACGAGCCTAGCATATAACAGATATGGCCTCGGAACACGGAGACCGAAAGGTCGAACATGAATAATATAGTAGATATGATCAACATAGTGATGTTCACCATTGAAACTACTCCATCTCACGTGATGATCGGACATGGTCTAGTTGATTTGGATCACGTGATCACTTAGATAACTAGAGAGATGTCTATCTAAGTGGGAGTTCTTAAGTAATATGATTAATTGAACTTAAATTTATCATGAACTTAGTACCTGATAGTATTTTGCTTGTCTATGTTTGTTGTAGATAGATGGCTCGTGTTGTTGTTCCGTTGAATTTTAATGCGTTCCTTGAGAAAGCTAAGTTGAAAGATGATGGTAGCAATTACACGGACTGGGACCATAACTTTGAGGATTATCCTCATTCTGCCGGAAGAATTAATCCTGGAAACACCGCTGGGTGCGGGCCTCTGCTGATGCAACTAACGGCGTTAAGAACGTCTGGCGAGCAAAGCGATGACTACTCAATAGTTCGATGTGCCATGCTTTACGGCTTAGAACCGGGTCTTCAACGGCGTTTTGAGCGTCATGGAGCATATGAGATGTTCCAGAGTTGAAGTTAATATTTCAAGCAAATGCCCGGATTGAGAGATATGAAGTCTCCAATAAGTTCTATAGCTGCAAGATGGAGGAGAATAGTTACATCGGTGAACACATACTCAAAATGTGCAGGTAAAATAATCACTTGATTCAACTGGGAGTTAATCTTCACGATGATAGTGTCATTGATGAATTCTTCAATCACGCCACCAAGCTACAAGAGCTTCATGATGAACTATAATATGCAAGGGATGGACAAGACTATTCGAGCTCTTTGCAATGCTAAAAGCAGCGGAGGTAGAAATCAAGAAGGAGCATCAAGTGTTGATGGTCAACAAGACCACCAGTTTCAAGAAAAAGGGCAAAGGGAAGAAAAAGTGGAACTTCAAGAAGAATAGCAAACAAGTTGCTGCTCAAGAGAAGAAACCCAAGTCGGACGTAAGCCTAAGATCGATCGCTTTCTCGCAAGCGATGGACCTCGGAAGCGGAACTGCCCCAAGTATTTGGTGGATAAGAAGGATGGCAAAGTGAACAAAGGTATATGTGATATACATGTTATTGATGTGTACCTTACTAATGCTCACAGTAGTACGGGTATTTGATACTAGTTACATTGCTAATATTTGCAACTCGAAGCAGGACTACGGATTAGCGAAGATTGGCTAAGGGCGAGGTGACGATGCGGCGTGGGAAATGGTTCCAAAGTCGATGTGATCATGATCGGCACGCTACCTCTACATCTACCATCGGGATTAGTTTTAGACCTAAATAATTGTTATTTGGTGCCAGCGTTGAGCATGAACATTATATCTGGATCTTGTTTGATGCGAGACGGTTATTCATTTAAATCAGAGAATAATGGTTGTTCTATTTATATGAGTAATATCTTTTATGGTCCTGCACCCTTGAA
Organism: Aegilops speltoides; assembly: GCA_021437245.1. NCBI lineage: Eukaryota > Viridiplantae > Streptophyta > Magnoliopsida > Poales > Poaceae > Aegilops > Aegilops speltoides. The sequence continues at coordinate 90,019,277 of CM038141.1, read as the reverse complement.
GAGTGGTCTATTTTATTGAATCTTGATAGAAGTGATACACATATTCATAGTGTTGAAGCCAAAAGATGCAGAGTTGATAATGATAGTGCAACTTATTTGTGGCATTGCCGTTTAGGTCATATCGGTGTAAAGCGCATGAAGAAACTCCATACTGATGGACTTTTGGAATCACTTGATTATGGATCACTTGGTACTTGCAAACCGTGCCTCATGGGCAAGATGACTAAAACGCTGTTCTCCGGAACTATGGAGCGAGCAACTGATTTGTTGGAAATCATACATACTGATGTTTGTCGTCCAATGAATATTGAGGCTCGCAGCGGGTATCGTTATTTTCTCACCTTCACAGATGATTTGAGCAGATATGGGTATATCTACTTAATGAAACACAAGTCTGAAACATTTGAAAAGTTCAAAGAATTTGAGTGAAGTGGAAAATCATCGTAACAAGAAAATAAAATTTCTACGATCGATCGTGGAGGAGAATATTTGAGTTCTGAGTTTGGTTTACATTTGAAACAATGCAGAATAGTTTAGCAACTCACGCCACCGGAACACCACAGCGAAATGGTGTGTCGAGCGTCATAATCGTACTTTACTAGATATGGTGCGATCTATGATGTCTCTCACCGATTTACGCTATCGTTTTGGGGTTATGCTTTAGAGACGGCGCATTCACGTTAAATAGGGCACCATCAAAATCCGTTGAGGCGGCGCCTTATGAACTGTGGTTTGGCAAGAAACCAAAGTTGTCGTTTCTTAAAGTTTGGGGTTGCGATGCTTATGTGAAGCAACTTCAACCAGATAAGCTCGAACCCAAATCGGAGAAATGTGTCTTCATAGGATACCCAAAAGAGAATGTTGGGTACGCCTTCTATCACAGATCTGAGGGCAAGATTTTCGTTGCTAAATTCAGATCCTTTCTAGAGAAGGAGTTTCTCTCGAAAGAAGTGTGTGGGAGGAAAGTAGAACTTGATGAGGTAACTGTACCTGCGCCCTTATTGGAAAGTAGTCCATCACAAGAACCGGTTCCTGTGACAACTACACCAATTAGTGAGGAAGCTAATGATATTGATCACGAAACTTCAGATCAAGTTTCTACTGAAACTCGTAGGTCTACCAGAGTAAGATCCTCACCAGAGTGGTACAGTAATCCTATTCTGGAAGTCATGTTACTTGACCATGGCAAACCTACGAACTATGAGGAAGCGATGATGAGCCCAGATTCCGCAAAATGGCTAGAAGCCATGAAATCTGAGATGGGATCCATGTATGAGAACAAAGTATGGACTTTGGTTGACTTGCCCGATGATCGGCAAGCCATTGAGAATAAATGGATCTTTAAGAAGAAGACCGACGACGATGGTAATGTAGCTGTCTATAAAGCTCGACTTGTTGCGAAAGGTTTTCGACAAGTTCAAGGGGTTGACTACGATGAGACTTTCTCACCCGTAGCGATGCTTAAGTCTGTCCGAATCATGTTAGCAATTGCTGCATTTTATGATTATGAAATTTGGCAAATGGATGTCAAAACTGCATTCTTGAATGGATTTACGGAAGAAGAGTTGTATATGATGCAACGGAAGGTTTTGTTGATCCAAAAGGTGCTAACAAAGTGTGCAAGCTCCAGCGATCCATTTATGGTGGTGCAAGCATCTCGGAGTTGGAATAAGCGCTTTGATAGTGTGATCAAAGCATATGGTTTTATCTGAGACTTTTGGAGAAGCTTTGTATTTACAAGAAAGTGAGTGGGAGCTCAGTAGCATTTACGATATTATATGTAGATGACATATTATTAATTGGAAATGATATAGAATTTCTGGATAACATAAAGGGATACTTGAATAAAAGTTTTTCAATGAAAGACCTCGGTGAAGCTGCTTACATATTGGGCATCAAGATTTATAGAGATAGATCAAGATGCTTAATAGGACTTTCACAAAGCACATACCTTGATAAAATTTTGAAAAAGTTCAAAATGGATCAGGCAAAGAAAGGGTTCTTGCCTGTATTACAAGGTGTGAAGTTGAGTCAGACTCAATGCCCGACCACAGCAGAAGATAGAGAGAAAATGAAAGATATTACCTATGCTTCAGCCATAGGCTCTATCATGTATGCAATGATGTGTACCAGACCTGACGTATGCTTAGCAATAAGCTTAGCAGGAAGGTACCAAAATAATCCAGGAGTGGATCACTGGACAGCGGTCAAGAACATCCTGAAATACCTGAAAAGGACTAAGGATATGTTTCTCGTATATGGAGGTGACAAAGAGCTAGTCGTAAATGGTTACGTCGATGCAAGCTTTGACACCGATCCGGATGATTCTAAATCGCAAACCGGATACGTGTTTTTATTAAACGGTGGAGCTGTAAGTTGGTGCAGTTCTAAACAAAGCATCATGGCGGGATCTACATGTGAAGCGGAGTACATAGCTGCTTCGGAAGCAGCTAATGAAGGAGTCTGGATGAAGGAGTTCATTTACGATCTAGGTGTCATACCTAGTGCATCGGGACCAATGAAGATCTTCTGTGACAATACTGGTGCAATTGCCTTGGCAAAGGAATCTAGATTTCACAAGAGGACCAAGCACATCAAGAGATGCTTCAATTCCATTCGGGACCAAGTCCAAGTGGGAGACATAGAGATTTGCAAGATACATACGGATCTGAATGTTGCAGACCCGTTGACTAAGCCTCTCTCACGAGCAAAACATGATCAGCACCAAGACTCCATGGGTGTTAGAATCATTACTATGTAATCTAGATTATTGACTCTAGTGCAAGTGGGAGACTGAAGGAAATATGCCCTAGAGGCAATAATAAAGTTATTATTTATTTCCTCATATCATGATAAATGTTTATTATTCATGCTAGAATTGTATTAACCAGAAACATGATACATGTGTGAATACATAGATAAACATAACGTCACTAGTATGCCTCTACTTGACTAGCTCATTAATCAAAGATAGTTATGTTTCCTAACCATAGACATTTGTTGTCATTTGATTAACGAGATCACATCATTAGGAGAATGATGTGATTGACATGACCCATTCCGTTAGCCTAGCACTTGATCGTTTAGTATGTTGCTATTGCTTTCTTCATGACTTATACATGTTCACGTAACTATGAGATTATGCAACTCCGTTTCGGAGGAACACTTTGTGTGCTACCAAAGCGTCACAACGAATCGGGTGATTATAAAGGAGCTCTACAGGTGTCTCCAAAGGTACATGTTGGGTTGGTGTATTTCGAGATTAGGTTTTGTCACTCCGATTGTCGGAGAGGTATCTCTGGGCCCTCTCGGTAATGCACATCACTATAAGCCTTGCAAGCAATGTAGCTAATGAGTTAGTTACGGAATGATGCATTACGTAACGAGTAAAGAGACTTGCCGGTAACGAGATTGAACTAGGTATTGGATACCGACGATCAAATCTCGGGCAAGTAATGTTGGGGAACGTAGTAATTTCAAAAATTTTCCTACGCACACGCAAGATCATGGTGATGTATAGCAACGAGAGGGGAGAGTGTTGTCTACGTACCCTCGAGACCCAAGCGAAGCGATCTGGCGTAGAGGAAGTAGTCGACGTTCTCCTCGCGATCCGACCGATCCCGGCGCCGTTACTCCGACGCCCCGAGTTCTTGACACACGACAGCTCGATGGCGTCCCTCGTACTCGATCCAGCCGAGTGTCGAGGAGAGTTCCGTCAAGACGACGGCGTGGTGACGATCTTGATGTTTCACGGCGCAGAGGCTTCGCCTAAGCTTCATGACAGTATAACCGAGGTGGAATATGGTGGAGGGGGCACGCGACACGGCTAAGGAGCGATCTAAAGATCAACTTGTGTGTTCAAGGTGCCCCCTGCCCCGTATATAAAGGAGCAAGGGGAAGGGGGCGGCGGCCAAGGGAGGCGCGCCAGGAGTCCTACTCCCTCGGGAGTAGGATTCCCCCAATCCTAGTTGGACTAGGATTCCGGGGGGAAAGAGAGAGGGGGCGGCCCTTCTCCTAGTCCTAGTAGGACTAGGGAAGGGGGGGAGGCGCGCGCCCTCCTAGGGCTGCCCCTTCTCCTTTCCACTAAGGCCCATCGAGGCCCATTTACCTCCGGGGGTTCCGGTAACCTCCCGGTACTCGATAAATTCCGCCGCCGGAACCATTCGAACTCCAAACATAGGCTTCCAATATATCAATCTTTATGTCTCGACCATTTCGAGACTCCTCGTCATGTCCGTGATCACATCCGGGACTCGAACTCCTTGGTACATCAAAATACATAAACTCATAATAAGCATCATCGAAACCTTAAGCGTGCGGACCCTACGGTTCGAGAACAATGTAGACATGACCTAGAACTATTCACGGTCAATAACCAACAGCGGGACCTGGATGCCCATATTGGTTCCTACATATTCTCGAAGATCTTTATCGGTCGACCGCATAACAACATCGTTGTTCCCTTTGTCATCGGTATGTTACTTGCCGAGATTCGATCGTCGGTATCCAATACCTAGTTCAATCTCGTTATCGGCAAGTCTCTTTACTCGTTCCGTAATACATCATCTCACAACTAACTCATTAGTTGTAGTGCTTGCAAGGCTTGATGATGTGCATTACCGAGAGGGCCCAGAGATACCTCTCCCACAATCGGAGTGACAAAACCTAATCTCAAATCGCCAACCCAACATCGCCTTTGGAGACACTGTAGTACTCCTTTATAATCACCCGAGCCACGTTGTGACGTTTGGTAGCACCAAAGTGTTCCTCCGTAAGCAGGAGTTGCATAATCTCATAGTTACAGGAACATGTATAAGTCATGGATAAAAGCGGTAGCAACATACTAAGCGATCGTGTGCTAAGCTAATGGAATGGGTCATGTCAATCAGATCATTCTACTAATGATGTGACCCCATTAATCAAATAACAACTCCTTGTTCATGGTTAGGAAACATAACCATCTTTGATTAACAAGCTAGTCTAGTAGAGGCATACTAGTGACATGTTGTTTTGTCTATGCATTCACACATGTATCATGTTTCGAGTTAATACAATTCTAGCATGAATGATAAACATTTATCATGAAATAAGGAAATAAATAATAACTTTATTATTGCCTCTAGGGCATATTTCCTTGATCTCCCACTTGCACTAGAGTCAATAATCTAGATTACATAGTAATGATTCTAACACCCATGGAGTCTTGGTGCTGATCATGTTTTGCTCGTGGAAGAGGCTTAGTCAATGGGTGCGCAACATTCAGATCCGTATGTATCTTGCAAATCTCTATGTCTCCGTCTGGACTAAGTCCGGATGGAATTGAAGCGTCTCTTGATGTGCTTGGTCCTCTTGTGAAATTTGGATTCCTTCGCTAAGGCAATAGCTCCGAGATTGTCACGAAGATTTTCATTGGACCCGATGCACTAGGTATGACACCTAGATCGGATATGAACTCCTTCATCCGACTCCTTCATTAGCTGCTTCCGAAGCTGCTATGTATTCCGCTTCACATGTAGATCCCTTCGACGCTTTGTTTAGAACTGCACCAACCGACAGCTCCTCCGTTTAGTGTAAATACGTATCCGGTCTGCGATTTAGAATCGTCGGATCGGTGTCAAAGCTTGCATCAACGTAACCGTTTACGATGAGCTCTTTGTCACCTCCATATCGAGAAACATATCCTTAGTCCTTTTCGGTATTTCGGGATGTTCTTGACCGCTGTCCGATGATCCACTCTGGATTGCTTTGGTACCTTCCTGCTAGGCTTATAGCAAGGCACACATCAGTGCAGTACACAACATTGCATACATGATAGAGCCTATGGCTGAAGCATAGGAACATCTTTCATTTCTCTCTATCTTCTGCAGTGGTCGGGCATTGAGTCGACTCAACTTCACACCTTGTAACACGTGCAAGAACCCTTTCTTTGCTTGATCCATTTTGAACTTCTTCAAAACTTTGTCAAGGTATGTGCTTTGTGAAAGTCCAATTAAGCGTCTTGATCTATCTCTATAGATCTTAATGCCCAATATGTAAGCAGCTTCACCGAGGTCTTTCATTGAAAACTCTTATTCAAGTATCCCTTTATGCTATCCAGAATTCTATATCATTTCCGATCAGCAATATGTCATCTACATATAATATCGAAATGCTCTGAGCTCCCACTCACTTTCTTGTAAATCTGAGCTTCTCCAAAAGTTTGTACAAACCCAAATGCTTTGATCACACTATCAAAGCGTTTATTCCAACTCGAGATGCTTGCACCAGTCCATATATGGATCATTTGGAGCTTGCACACTTTGTTAGCTCCTTTGGATCGATAAAACCTTCGGTTGCATCATATACAACTCTTCTTCCGTAAATCCATTCAGAATGCGTCTTTACATCCATTTGCCAAATTTCATAATCATAAAATCGCGCAATTGCTAACATGATTCGGACGGACTTAAGCATCGCTACTGGTGAGAAGGTCTCATCGTAGTCAATCCCTTGAACTTGTCGAAACCTTTTGCGACAAGTCGAGCTTTATAGACGATAACATTACCGTCGCCGTCGGTCTTCTTCTTGAAGATCCACTTGTTTTCTATTGCTTGCCTACCCTCGGGCAAGTCAACCAAAGTCCACACTTTGTTTTCATACATGGATCCCATCTCGATTTCATGGCCTCAAGCCATTTTATGGAATCTGGGCTCACCATCGCTTCTTCATAGTTCGTAGGTTCATCATGATCTAGTAGCATGACTTCCGAACAGGATTACCGCACCACTCGGTGCGGATCTTACTCTGGTTGATCTACGAGGTTCAGTAGTAACTTGATCTGAAGTTTCATGATCAACATCATCAACTTCCTCGCTACTTGGTGTAGATGTCTCAGAAACCGTTTTCTGCGACGAACTACTTTCAAGTAAGGGAGAAGGTATTATTACCTCATCAAGTTCTACTTTCCTCCCACTCACTTCTTTCGAGAGAAACTCCTTCTCTAGAAAGGATCCATTCTTAGCAACGAATGTTTTGCCTTCGGATCTGTGATAGAAGGTGTACCCAACTGTTTCCTTTGGGTATCCTATGAAGACACATTTCTCGATTTGGGTTCGAGCTTATCGGGTTGAAGTTTTTCACATAAGCATCGCATCCCCAAACTTTAAGAAACGACAACTTTGGTTTCTTGCCAAACCACAGTTCATAAGGTGTCGTCTCAACGGATTTCGACGGTGTTCTATTCAGGTGAATGCGGCCGTCTCTAGAGTATAACCCCAAAACGATAGCGGTAAATCTGTAAGAGACATCATAGATCATACCATATCTAGTAAAGCACGATTCTGACGTTCGGACACACCATTACGTTGTGGTGTTCGGGTGGCGTGAGTTCTTAAACTATTCCGCATTGTTTCAAATGTAGACCAAACTCGTAACTCAAATATTCACCTCCACGATCGGATCGTAGAAATTTAATTTTCTTGTTACGATGATTTTCAACTTCACTCTGAAATTCTTTGAACTTTTCAAACGTTTCAGACTTATGTTTCATTAAGTAGATATACCCATATCCGCTTAAGTCATCTGTGAAGGTGAGAAAATAACGATATCCGCCACGGCCTCAACATTCATTGGACCACATACATCTGTATGTATGATTTCCAACAAATCTGTTGCTCTCTCCATAGTCTGGGAGAACGGTGTTCTAGTCATCTTGCCCATGAGGCACGGTTCGCAAGTGCCAAGTGATTCATAATCAAGTGACTCCAAAAGTCCATTAGTATGGAGTTTCTTCATGCGCTTTACACCGATATGACCTAAACGGCAGTGCCACAAATAAGTTGCACTTTCGTTATCAACTCTGCATCTTTTGGTTTCAACATTATGAATATGTGTATCACTACTATCGAGATTCATCAAAATAGACCATTCCTTAAGGGTGCATGACCATAAAAGATATTACTCATATAAATAGAACAACCATTATTCTCGATTTAAATGAATAACCGCCTCGCATCAAACAAGATCCAGATATAATGTTCATGCTCAACGCAGCACCAAATAACAATTATTTAGGTCTAAAACTAATCCGAAGGTAGATGTAGAGGTAGCGTGCCGACCGCGATCACATCGACTTTGGAACCATTTCCCACGCAAGATCGTCACCTCGTCCTTTGCGAGTTCGCTAATCCGTAGTCCTGTTTGAGTTGAAAATATTAGCAATGTAACCCGTATCAAATACCCAGTGCTACTACGAGCTCTAGTAAGGTACACATCAATAACATGTATATCACATATACCTTTGTTCACCTTGCCATCCTTCTTATCCGCCAAATACTTGGGGCAGTTCCGCTTCAAAGGACGATCGCTTGGCAAGAGAAGCACTCGAGTTTCAGATTTAGGGCGGACTTGGGTTTCTTCTCTGAGCAAACAACTTGCTTGCTGTTCTTCTTGAGATTCCTTTCTTCTTCCCTTTGCCTTTCTTCTTGAAACTAGTGGTCTTATTGACCATCAACACTTGATGCTCCTTCTTGATTTCTACCTCCGCAGCTTTTAGCATTGCGAAGAGCTCAGGTATAGTTTTCACTAACCCTTGCATATTATAGTTCATCACGAAGCTTTTGTAGCTTGGAGAATTCTGTCAATGACACAATCATCCGGAAGATTAACTCCCAATTGTGTCAAGTGATTGTAGTACCCAGACATTACGAGTATATGCTCACTAATGTAACTGTTCTCCTCCATCTTGCAGCTATAGAACTTATTGGAGACTTCATATCTCTCAATCCGGGCATTCTGTTGGAATATCAACTTCAACTCTGGAACATCTCATATGCTCCATGACGCTCAAAACGTCGTTGAAGCCCCGGTTCTAAGCCGTAAAGCATGGCACATCGAACTATAGAGTAGTCATCGCTTTGCTCGCCAGACGTTCTTAACGTCGTCGGCCAGCATCTCAGATCGTTCTGTCACCTAGCGGTGCATCCAGACGTAACTCTTACGTGCAGCAATGAGGATGATCCTCGTTACGGACCCGATCCGTGTAATTGCTACCATCATCTTTCAACTTTGCTTTCTCAAGGAACGCATTAAAATTCAACGGAACAACAAAGACGAGCCATCTATCTACAATCAAACATAAACAAGCAAGATACTATCGGTACTAAGTTCATGATAAATTTAAGTTCAATTAATCATATTACTAAAGAACTCCCACTTAGAAAGACATCCTCTAGTCATCTAAGTGATCACGTGATCCAAATCAACTAAACCATAACCGATCATCACGTGAAATGGAGTAGTTTTCAATGGTGAACATCTTATGTTGATCATATCTACTATATGATTCACGCCGACCTTTCGGTCTCCGTGTTCCGAGGCCATATCTCGCATATGCTAGGCTCGTCAAGTATAACCCGAGTATTCTGCGTGTGCAAAACTGTCTTGCACCCGTTGTAGATGGACGAGAGCTTATCACACCCGATCATCACGTGGTGTCCGGGCACGACGAACTTTGGCAACGGTGCATACCGGGAGAACACTTCTTGATAATTTAGTGAGAGATCATCTTATAATGCTACCGTCAATCAAAGCAAGATAAGATGCATAAAAGGATAAACATCACATGCAAATCAATATAAGTGATATGATATGGTCATCATCATCTTGTGCTTCATGATCTCCATCTTGCAACACCACCATGATCACCATCGTCACCGGCGCGACACCTTGATCTCCATCGTAGCATCGTTGTCGTCTCGCCAAACTTATGCTTCTCGACTATCGCTACCGCTTAGTGATAAAGTAAAGCATTACAGGCATTGCATTGCATACAATAAAGCGACAACCATATGGCTCCAGCCGATTGCCGATAACCGGTTACAAAACATGATCATCTCATACAATAAAATATAGCATCACGTCTTGACCATATCACATCACAACATGCCCCTACTAAAACAAGTTAGACGTCCTCTACTTTGTTGTTGCAAGTTTTACGTGGCTGCTACGGGCTTAAGCAAGAACCAATCTCACCTACGCATCAAAACCACAACGATACTTCGTCAAATAGACTCCGTTTAACCTTCTCAAGGACCGGGCGAGCCACACTCAGTTCAACTAAAGTGAGAGAGACAGCACCCACGGTCACCTTTAAGCAACGAGTGCTCGTGGCGGTGAAACCAGTCTCGCGAAGCGTCACGCGTAATGTCGGTCAGGCCGCTTCATCTCACAATACCGCTGAACCAAAGTATGACATGCTGGTAGGTAGTATGACTTGTATCGCCCACAACTCACTTGTGTTCTACTCGTGCAAAACATCAAACCATAGAAAAACCTAGGCTCGGATGCCCTTTGTTGGGGAACGTAGTAATTTCAAAAATTTTCCTATGCACACGCAAGATCATGGTGATGTATAGCAACGAGAGGGGAGAGTGTTGTCTACGTACACTCGAGACCCAAGCGAAGCGATCACAACGTAGAGGAAGTAGTCGACGTTCTCCTCGCGATCCGACCGATCCGGCGCCGTTACTCGACGCCCGAGTTCTTGACACACGTACAGCTCGATGACGTCCCTCGTACTCCGATCCAGCCGAGTGTCGAGGAGAGTTCCGTCAAGACGACGGCGTGGTGACGATCTTGATGTTTCACGGCGCAGGCTTCGCCTAAGCTTCATGACGGTATAACGAGGTGGAATATGGTGGAGGGGGCACCGACACGGCTAAGGAACGATCTAAAGATCAACTTGTGTGTTCCAAGGTGCCCCCTGCCCCGTATATAAAGGAGCAAGGGGAAGGGGCGGCGGCCAAGGGAGGCGCGCCAGGAGTCCTACTCCTCTCGGGAGTAGGATTCCCCAATCCTAGTTGGACTAGGATTCCTGAGGGAAAGAGAGAGAGGGGCGGCCCTTCTCCTAGTCCTAGTAGGACTAGGGAAGGGGGGGCGCCGCCTCCTAGGGCTGGCCCTTCTCCTTTCCACTAAGGCCCATCGAGGCCCATTTACCTCCGGGGTTCGGTAACCTCCGGTACTCGATAAATTCCGTGCCGCCGGAACCATTCGAACTCCAAACATAGGCTTCCAATATATCAATCTTTATGTCTCGACCATTTCGAGACTCCTCGTCATGTCCGTGATCACATCCGGACTCGAACTCCTTGGTACATCAAAATACATAAACTCATAATAAGCATCATCGAAACCTTAAGCGTGCGGACCCTACGGTTCGAGAACAATGTAGACATGACCTAGAACTATTCACGGTCAATAACCAACAGCGGGACCTGGATGCCCATATTGGTTCCTACATATTCTACGAAGATCTTTATCGGTCGACCGCATAACAACATACGTTGTTCCTTTGTCATCGGTATGTTACTTGCGAGATTCGACCGTTGGTATCCAATACCTAGTTCAATCTCGTTATCGGCAAGTCTCTTTACTCGTTCCGTAATACATCATCTCACAACTAACTCATTAGTTGTAGTGCTTGCAAGGCTTGATGATGTGCATTACCGAGAGGGCCAGAGATACCTCTCCGACAATCGGAGTGACAAAACCTAATCTCGAAATACGCCAACCCAACATCGCCTTTGGAGACACCTGTAGTACTCCTTTATAATCACCCGATTACGTTGTGACGTTTGGTTGCACCAAAGTGTTCCTCCGTAAACGGAGTTGCATAATCTCATAGTTACAGGAACATGTATAAGTCATGGATAAAAGCAGTAGCAACATACTAAACGATCGTGTGCTAAGCTAATGGAATGGGTCATGTCAATCAGATCATTCTACTAATGATGTGACCCCATTAATCAAATAACAACTCCTTGTTCATGGTTAGGAAACATAACCATCTTTGATTAACAAGCTAGTCTAGTAGAGGCATACTAGTGACATGTTGTTTTGTCTATGCATTCACACATGTATCATGTTTCAGGTTAATACAATTCTAGCATGAATGATAAACATTTATCATGAAATAAGGAAATAAATAATAACTTTATTATTGCCTCTAGGGCATATTTCCTTCAAGTAACATACCGATGACAAAGGGAACAACGTATGTTGTTATGCGGTTTGATCGATAAAGATCTTCGTAGAATATGTAGGAGCCAATATGGGTATCCAGGTTCCGCTATTGGTTATTGACCGAGAATAGTTCTAGGTCATGTCTACATAGTTCTCGAACCCGTAGGGTCCGCACGCTTAACGTTATGATGACAGTTTTATTATGAGTTTATAAGTTTTGATGTACCAAAGATTGTTTGGAGTCTCGGATGTGATCACGGACATGACGAGGAGTCTCGAAATGGTCGAGACATAAAGATTGATATATTGGACGCCTATATTTGGATATCGGAATGGTTCCGGGTGAAATCGGGATTTTACCGGAGCACCGGGTTACTGGAACCTCCCGGGGTTATTGGGCCTTCATGGGCCCTAAGGGAGAAGAGGAGAAGAGGCAAGAGGTGGGTTGCGCCTCCCTCCCTAGTCCGAATAGGACAGGAGAGGCGGCGCCCTTCCTTCCCTCTTCCTCCTCCTTCCCCTTCTCCTTCTCCAACTAGGAAAGAAGGAGTCCTACTCTGGAGGGAGTAGGACTCCCCCTTGGCGCCCTCCTTGGCGGGCCGCCCCTCCCCTTGGCTCCTTTATATACGGGGCAGGGGCACCTCTAGACACAAGTTGATCTTCGTGATCGTTCCAGCTGCAGCCGTCTGTGCCCCCTCCACCATATTCCACCTCGGTCATATCGTTGCGGTGCTTAGGCGAAGCCCTGCGTCGGTAGAACATCATCATCGTCACCACGCCGTCGTGCTGACAGAACTCATCCCCGAAACCCTACTGGATCGGAGTTCGGGGATCGTCATCGAGCTGAACGTGTGCTGAACTCGGAGGTACCGTACGTTCGGTGCTTGGATCGGTCGGATCGTGAAGACGTACGACTATATCAACCGTGTTGTCATAACGCTTCCGCTTACGGTCTACGAGGGTACGTGGACAACACTCTCCCCTCTCGTTGCTATGCATCACCATGATCTTGCGTGTGCGTAGGAATTTTTTTGAAATTTCTACGTTCCCCAACAGAAGAATCCCGACTATTGACGTAGGGGTCGCTTCCTTTTCCTTCTGCTCGTGATATACCTTGGTAATGCACGAGAGAAGGAGGGGAAGCGACCATCACCGACGGTCTAAATAACTGTGAGGGAGTGTCCACCGTATACTGTCGAGTATAAGAGAGGAAGAATTCCGATTGTTGCCGTGGGGTCGCTTCTCCTTCATTCCCGTGTGCTAGACATTTTTGTGTAATGCACTCGAACGAAGGGAGGCACGTCCATCATCGACGGACGACATAACTGTGAGGGAGTGTCCACCATATACACCACATGGGATGAGAGTTTTCAAGAAAAGATTCAACAGACCGACAGTCAACCCGTGATGAATAATAATGATCTAACTTAGTTTTTGTAGTACATATATTGAATTTCAAAAGTTTAATCTTTGAATTATGAACATAATGGAGAGTCACGGGCTATCTTGTTTTATGCTAATTTACCTTATAGAGGGTAGCAGGTATTAGCTAGCTAGTACTCATGATCATGTGAGGAGGAGTTGTTATTATGATTATGCTAATGAGTGAAGTGCTATAATGATGAGTTGTTAGATGACTATGATGATGATGAGTATGACTTGTTATTATGATAACGATGATGAGTTATTATTATGATGATGATGCTGAGTTGTTATATCATTATGAGCATGTTAGTTATTATATCAGTGAGTGAAATAAACATGGATTAGATTCAAGAGGAGGCAACATGGTGCAATCCAAAGTACTACTAATCCAAACTTGACCGAGTTATTATATCAATGGGTGAAATAAACGTGGATTAGATTCAGTACTTTGGATCTGCACCATGTTGCCTCCACTTGAATCTAATCCACGCCTCTTTCACCCACTGATATAATAACTCAGCATGATCAGAAAATCATATGATGAGACTAATGTATAAACCTATACAAATATGACGCCAATACGCAAAAGAAAATAGAAATACAGAAAATTAGCTGGTTTGACCAGACGCTACTGCTAGGTAGGTGTAGCAGTAGCGCTGGATGGGCCAGCGCTATTGCTATGTAGGATAGTAGTAGCGCGTGTCCAACCCACGCTAGTGCTAAACATTAGCTGTAGCGTTGTAGCAATAACGTGGGTGCCCGCACTACTGTTAGGCTTTTCCCTAATAGTGGGCATGGGTGGGAGGGGAGTTAATCACACGATAGTACCACAATTGGGGCGGTGGTGACGAATTGATACCACTTTTGGTAATTTTTACGTGTCAGTACCATCTTTGAGGTTGTCTGTTACAAAATAGTCTAAACCACGTATTGACGGTGTATCTAACCGTTAGGGCCCGCCTATCAGGTGCTGATGTAGCATGTTCTTTTTTAAAAAAAAGACCCTTACCTCACGCATCCATCTCTTGTTTGCTAAAAAGGGCCCTGCCAGGATTTTTTTTTTAGAAACATCTAAACGCGCGCCCAGCGAGATGCCAGGATTCGAACTAGCGACGGCGGGTTCGGAGCGCACAGTCGCACGCGTACACCCTTTTATAGTTTCGTCCATTTCGTTTTTTCCTGTACTTGCTTTTATTTGTGTTTTTTTGCGTGTCACATCATATATATATAGAACGATGTGACAAACATTTTATTTAAATATGATACAATTTTGTAATATATGATGCAATGAACATATTTTTAATTATATGATGTGATGATCGTTTTTTAATATCGTATAACATTTAATAAGAAAATGTTAATAAACACATCTTTTTAATATACGATGAACTTTTTGTAAATAGGGAGACACAAACAAACATATATGTTCACACATTTTTATTAATATACGGTGTACATTTTCGTATATATGTTGAACAATTTTCTTAAATGATGAACATTTTTGTAATTTATGTTGAACATTTTCTTAATTTATGATGAGTTTTTATTTCATTTCTAAATTTATTATGATAAAAAATTAATATATGTTATCAACTTTTTAATAATAGTGTGTTTACAATAATATAATCAATATCGAGTAAGTAAAAAAACTGTGTGTTGGGCATATAATTTTTGTAATAGTTGCGTATTTGAATAATATAATGAGGTTACACAATAATTGTTTATGGTTCTGGTGCTAGCGAAGACACATAAATTTTTGGCCGTGCATGTAAATCTTCTATAAAAAACACACTTAATAATAGTAATATGTAATCGGAGAAAAATGTATTAATTTTAAAAAAGACAAAAGAGTAATTAACGGCACGCAGCCGCGATAGGCCCAACAGCCGGCCCAGCATGTCCACGCTTGTATAAAAGAAGGCTCGCATGATATTTACAAGGTGCGTTCTTGTGGCCTGGTGGCTAGCGCGCGTCCAATGTGCATGCGGGTCGCAGGTTCAAATCCTTCTGTGCTGTTTTATGTTTATTTTATATATTTGTCCCGTTCGATGGAAACTTTCAATCAAGTCCGAAAGAAAAAAAAGTCTCCCACAGGAACTTTTTTGCGCAAAAATAATGGGCCTTTACATGATTACATATAAAGTAAGGGTTTTTCTTTGCAAAAGAACATGCCACGTCAGCACCTGACAAGCGGGTCCCAACGGTCAGATACACCGTCAATACACTATTAGATATGGTTTACACTGTTTTATGTTTATTTTATATATTTGTCCCGTTCGATGGAAACTTTCAATCAAGTCCGAAAGAAAAAAAAAGTCTCCCACAGGAACTTTTTTGCGCAAAAATAATGGGCCTTTACATGATTACATATAAAGTAAGGGTTTTTCTTTGCAAAAGAACATGCCACGTCAGCACCTGACAAGCGGGTCCCAACGGTCAGATACACCGTCAATACACTATTAGATATGGTTTAGACTATTTTATAACAGACAGCCTCAAACATGGTACTGACTTGTAGAAATTACGAATGTTTATTTTATATATTTGTCCCGTTCGATGGAAACTTTCAATGAAGTCCGAAAGAAAAAAAAAGTCTCCCACTAGAACTTTTTTGCGCAAAAATAACGGGCCTTTACGTGATTACATATAAAGTAAGGCTTTTTTTTTTGCAAAAGAACATGCCACGTCAGCACCTGACAAGCGGGTCCCAATGGTCAGATATACCGTCAATACACTATTAGATATGGTTTAGACTATTTTATAACAGACAGCCTCAAACATGGTACTACCATGTAGAAATTACGAAAAGTGGTACCAATTCGCCACCACCGCCCTAATTATGGTACTATCGTGTAATTAACTCGTGGGAGGGAGAGGGAAGGAAAGGGGACGTGCTAGGGTTCTACTGCCGCCGTCCGGCTTAAATAGACGGGCTTGCTTCCTCGGGCGGCACGCCGGAGCGGCACCACGCGGTGCCATGAATGTGTCCGCATCGAGAACCGAAGGAGGCGCTCGTGGGACCGCCGGTCTTAGGGTGCGACCGCGTGGGCCCTTACGGTTAGTCCAACGTGACAGGCACGTCCAGGCGTCCACATATCCGTCCCAGATATGGACTGGGTAGGGAGAGTGCCGTGTCCAGTTGTTTGGGTTAAACGTGTTGTGTGACAGTGATCGGGCAGTACGCCCGGACGTTGGAGGTGGGTACGGGGATCCGGTTGAAGATGCTCTTATTTAGTCGTCGATGGATCTCAAAACCATTCGTGCTACCTCAGCAAAAGAATTTCCCACTCTCACACCGAGTAATGCAATTCGGCCGATAATTTTCGTCTTCTCCCGCGCATGCATTTGCAAGACGGTTTGCATGCAATCAAATGTACCAGCGGAAAGGTTCCACGTGTCAGCCGCGCCCTTTGTCTTCGTCCTCGCCTCCGCGCGCGGCGCGCGCTACACCCCGCTCTCGACCAGCAACCACGGAGAGAGAAGGAGGAGCGGAAGGAAGGTGAACAAAAAGGGAGAGCAGATCGACTGGCCTCGATAGTTTCCACTTCCTGACCGCAAAATTCAGTTCCCGTCGACCGGTTGCTCGTTCTGTGACTCGTCGATCGTCTTCGTCGTCGATACCTGTAGCAACCGCAGCCGGCATGTTTTCTCAGCCTCAGGCATGCACCGTTTGGTGATCGGTGTGTACCGATGATGATGATCATGCAGCAGCATGCAGTCGCCTCCGCCCTAGGTCCCGGGGAGGGAGACCATGTTCTCCAGCTGCGGCGGGCATAGGTCTCCTTTCTTTCATCGACGACGACGACGGCCGCAAGCACAAGCCCGTCAGGTTGGAGGAGACGGTAATCCCCTGGATCGCCGCCATGGACATCCCTGGCAGCGGGCACCAGATGGACAGCTACTTCTCCCGCCCCAAGATCCGGTCCCGGTCAATCCGCATGGCGGCCGCCGGCGTGATCAACCGGTCGGAGCGGCTCAAGAACTTCGGCCGCGTCTTCCAGGAGGACCTCCAGAACATCTCGCTCAAGATCTACGACCCGCAGGATCCGTTCCTGATGCGCATGAACCGCCTCTTCGTCTTCTCCTGCATCATCTCCGTCGCCGTGGACCCGATGTTCTTCTACCTCCCTTCCGTCACCGAGACGGAGTACAACACCTGCATCGGATTCAACCGCATCCTAGCAGCAGGCGCCACCGCCGTGCGCTCCGCCATCGACTTCTTCTACCTGGCGCGGATGGTGCTGCAGTTCCACACCGCCTTCATCGCGCCGTCGTCGCGGGTGTTCGGCCGCGGGGAGCTCGTCATCAACAACAGGGACATCGCGCAGCGCTACCTCCATCGCTTCTTCATCGTGGACCTCCTCTCCGTGCTCCCACTGCCGCAGATCCAGATGATCAAGTTCTTCCTGCGGCCCAAGGGCGCGGACCTGCTCCCCATCAAGACGGCGCTCTTCTTCATCGTGCTCACCCAGTACCTGCCCCGTCTCGTCCGCTTCTACCCCATCATATCCGAGCTGAAGCGCACCACCGGGGTGTTCGCCGAGACCGCCTTCGCCGGCGCCGCCTTCTACCTCCTCCTCTACATGCTCGCCTCCCACATGGTGGGCGCCTTCTGGTACCTCCTTGCCGTGGAGCGCGTGGACGACTGTTGGCGCGAGAAGTGCGCGGGGCTCAAGTTCGACCGCTGCGTAAAATTCATGTACTGCGGGGGCGCCGGTGTGACCAAGGACGGGGAAAACCAGTTCACCGAGTTCATGGAGTGGCGGACCATGATCAGGCAGGTGCTGAAGCAGGAGTGCGCGCCCATGGACAACAACGGCACGGGCTTCGACTACGGCATCTACAGCAATGCCATCACCTCGGGGGTCACCCACACCCAGGACCTCATCCCCAAGATCCTCTTCTGCCTCTGGTGGGGCCTTCAGAACCTCAGCACCGGCGCCCAGGGGCTAGAGACCACACACTACAAGGGGGAGGCCCTCTTCGCCATCCTCCTCGCCCTCTTCGGCCTCATCCTCATGGCGCTTCTCATCGGCAACATGCAGACGTACCTCCAGTCCATGACGCTGCGGATGGAAGAGATGCGGCTCAAGCGACGGGACTCGGAGCAGTGGATGCGCCACCGCCACCTCCCCGAGGACCTCATGGAGCGCGTGTGGCGACACAATCAGTACAAGTGGATGGAGACGCGGGGCGTGGACGAGGACGGGCTTGTGAGCTGCCTCCCCAAGGACATCCGGCGAGATGTCAAGCGCCACCTCTGCCTCCGCCTCGTCCGCCGCGTGCCGCTCTTCGCCAACATGGACGAGCGCCTGCTAGACGCCATATGCGAGCGGCTCAAGCCCAGCCTCTGCACGGAGTTAACCTACGTGGTGCGGGAAGGGGACCCCGTCGACGAGATGTTCTTCATCATCCGAGGCCGCCTCGAGAGCTCCACCACCGACGGGGGCCGCGTAGGGTTCTTCAACAAGGAGCTCCTCAAGGAAGGTGACTTTTGCGGCGAGGAGTTGCTCACCTGGGCGCTGGACCCCAAGGCGGCGGCGAACCTGCCCTTGTCCACGCGCAGCGTCAAGGCGATCTCAGAGGTGGAGGGCTTTGCGCTGCACGCCGACGAGCTCAAGTTCGTCGCCGGGCAGTTCCGGCGGTTGCACAGCAAGCAGCTGCAGCAGACATTCAGGTTCTACTCACAGCAGTGGCGCACCTGGGCGTCGAGCTTCATCCAGGCCGCCTGGAGGAGATACCGGAAGCGGAAGAGGCTGGAGCAGCGGAGGAGGGAGGTGGAACAGATGTATGGCAGCATGGCGGCCACGTCGTCGTCGTCGAGCCATTTCAAGACGACGTTCCTTGTGTCAAGGTTCGCCAAGAACGCCATGCGCAACGTGCTACGTAAGCGGTTGCTCCAGGAAGAGAGCCTCATCTTGCTGCCTAAGCCGCCAGAGCCGGACTTTGGAAGAATGCACTTCTGATTTGGTTGTGATCCGCAGCTGCCGCTGCTACACTGATAGGATTGGACGTGGAATTCAGGAAATAAAACTTGTTTGGCGAGAGCAGTGAAGACAAGAAAAACATGAACATATAATAAGATTTATTTTGGAGCGTTTTCTTAGAACCGCCTTTCAGGCAATTATATTAAGTTTCATGGAACCAACACTGATTGAACAAGCTCAGCTAGATAATTAGAAATTACATCAAAAGAAGTAAAACTATCAAGTTGGCTAAGTGCCGCCTTAGCCATCAGATGAGATGCGACATTGGCACTTCTTTGGAGTGTAGTACAACACACGACCATATCACAGCAACAACAACCAAGTTGCAATGATGTCACTCTGACATCATACTCACTAAGGCGAGACTCCGTTCGAGCAGTGCATACCTTTTTCTAGAGCTAAAGACAAACGATAAAATACGAGAAAGTTAGACAAACTCCTACCAAAACCCAGTGACAAGTAAGTTCGACTTGAACACAATACAACCACAACGCAAAAAGAGCATGTCCTAACTAACTATCAAAACAATGTCTCGACTAACGCCGGTCACCTCCAGGAGAAACAACTTCATAAAACTCTCCTTGCCGATGCACCAACCATCTTGAGTGCCTAAAAAGAGTTGGAAGGTGGGTGGCGGGACTCAGATAGCCTCGAGAATGCTATCGTCATAGACCCACCCACGATGGAGTACATAATGTCCTTAAAGAACAATCCAGAACAACAACGAGCACCAAATGAGCTCAACGATAAGAAATTCCTTGAACCCACCGGCCTCCCCTTCCACCCCCCCCCCTCGTTGCCGCTGAGGGACTCTGCCGGGTAAGTGGGCCTTGGATCACAACCCTTCCGGTTAAGAAAATTAAGTTATTCTACATGCAAAATGGATATGTTATATTCTTAGAAGACAAAAGGGTACTAAGAGGGAAAATAACCCAAAAGTTCCAATGCAGATGAGCGCTAGGGCCGCAATCTCCTAGTAGGCCATCCGTGTGCCAATAAGAACCGATGGGTTCTCTCCTTCCACACTTTGCCTTGACATGCACACAAGTGGTCACTTTGTTTTGACAGAGCACATTGGTATGTGAGCCAATCACACGATCACGTAGTCTGAGAGAGATCCTGATGTGCGCCGGATCATGAACAAGGCATTAAAGAGTGAGGTTCATGCTAACACAAATGTTAAACCATTAGAGCAACCAAAGGAAGATATGGGCAACACCATTATCTATGTTGGGGAGCTTCCGGTGCCTATTTTGGGAGAAATGCCACATCAGATTTCCTGTTATAACTTTTCAGTTAAACCTAATTAATTATAGAAGGGTCTATTATGTTTTAGGTGTTGGATAAGATTGTGTTTGAAGTCAGCTCCCATGCAAAATAAACGGTGCATCATTTGAGGTCTTAAGTCAAAAGTTATGCAAGTTCCCGTGCAAGCGTCCAGGAATTAATTACATCGTGAGGCTCAACAAATTTGCTCATGCTATAGCTTGGGGCTCATGAATTTACACTTTGTTTTAAGTTATTTTCATATCTAAGTAGTAGGTGCTTCTAGTATAAGTACTCCCTAGCTATTCCATGTGAAGGGGACAAGATTTCTAAGTTTAAGTTTGTAGACAACCCGCTGGTTGTGTGTGCTATGTTGTGAGCACTAGTTTCTATTGAGTGTTAGCTCGTGTGTGTGGATTGGAGGGCCTGTCCTCAATCCATATAGGATCTTTGTGATTCCCTCTTGTTATTCTACCTAGGTTCGCAACTTTCATGTCTTGGGTTGTGTCCTTGTGAACCAAGCTAGTTATCCGCTCCAATATATTTAAGTGTTTCATGCTGTTCTTTGCCACTCGAGAGAGATAGTTGTTGCCGCTTGTGAGTTGTTTGATATCATGAAAGATCGTTCCAGTGGCGTCCCGCGTCAGATTCCTTATTTGCAATGATGTATGTACTTTACAATCTCCTATTTGAGACGAAAAGGGGAGAAATGTAAAGTTGGTGACATCGCTTCACCGGAGAAATATAAACCCTTGTCCCTTGATACCCTAAATCTAAGGGAGTCCAAACCAATCTTGTACCACTCTCCGCCTTCGCACCTTGGCAACAAAGAGAGAAGGGAGGGATATCATCTACATCAACCAGATGTAGCCATCCGTCGAGCCAATTGAAGGACTTGCCGCCAAATCCACCTCCAACAGCTGGTTTCCACCACGGAAGATGGTGAGGAGGAGAGTTAGATGACGGCCAGACACTACCCAAGTGAGAGTGTGAGATCTGACACGAAGCTGGCCACCTATAAAGGCAACCACAACCCTAATAATACTAATATATATACTGTATATAAAGCGGCTAAGCTAGGAGCAACCCCCTGCATTCCCTGTGCTCTAGCGTGAACACTTCCGTGACAACACGTGTCCTGGTTTTTCACTTGCTTCACTTTCGGTTTTCTGTTATTCCAATTTTCTGTCATTTATAAAAATATGTTTAATTTTTGTCACTGGGAAAAACCGCCTGGCTGCTCTCTACTCGATCCACCCACTGCTAGGAAAGGCCTTATAGGTGAACTCAATAGAGTGGTGGGCGGACCAAGGCACCCGCCACAGCTAGTTAGGAGAAGCAACAGTGGCGGGTAACATAACGCGACCGCCAAAGCTAGGGGCACTCCAATGGCGGGTGGTATACGTCACCCCCACAAACAAGCATTGTTGAGCGTGGTTATGTTATGAATGTTTTTCGTGGCGAGCGGCTGGGCTTACCCGCCACTGTTGTTACAGGCAGCATTGGCGCGCAGGACATAGTCCCTGCCACAGCTAAAAGCCTCTAACTGGCTATATGTTCTTTTTAATGCAGATACTAGTTGTGACGGGCATCTCGTCGTGCCCGCCACACGTATGTTAGTGATAGACTGTTCAAATTCAACTGAAGTATTGCCACCCGCCACCCCAAATTAGCAGTGGTGGGTCGTGTGACGCGCCCGTCACAAGTGACGAGCACTATGTGCATGCGCGTGCCCCTCCTCCTCCCCTACCTCCTCACTCCGACTCTCACTTTCTCCCTCATCTCGCTCTCGCCGCCGCCCTCACCCTCGACCGTGGCACTACCTGATTGCTTGTATTTGCGTTCATATTTCCCCAAAGAGGGGAGGATGATGCAACACAACAACGGTAAGTATTTTCCTCAGTTATGAAAACAAGGTTATTAATCTAGTAGGAGAACCAAGCAACACTATGTGAACGGTACCTGCACACAAATAACAAAAACTTACAACCCAACGCGTAAGAGGGGTTGTCAATCCCTCCTCAATATTGGGATAGATTAAATTGTATGAGATTGAATAAATAGATCTAGCAAAAACACAAAGTAAAATAAGTAAAGAAAAAGTGCAACAAGTCATTTTTGGATTTTTGGATTAATAGATCTGAAAATAATATGATAGGAAATAGACCCGGGGGCGATTTCACTATAGGCTTCTCTCGAGAAAATAGCATGCGGTGGGTAAACAAATTACTGTTGGGCAATTGATAGAAGAGTAAATAATTATGACGATATCCAAGGCAATGATCATGTATATAGGCATCGCGTCCAAGATTAGTATACCGACTCCTGCATGCATCTACTACTATTACTCCACACATCGACCACTATCCAGCATACATCTAGTGTATTAAATTCATGGAAAAACGGAGTAATGCATTAAGAACGATGACATGATGTACACAAGATCTATTCATGTAGGGATAGACCCCATCTTATTATCCTTAATGGCAACAATATATGCGTGTCATGTCTCCTTCTGTCACGAGATCGAGCAATGCAAGATCAAACCCATCACAAAGCACCTCTTCCCATTGCAAGAAAAATCAATCTAGTTGGCAAAACCAAACCAAAGTTTCAGAGAAGAAATATGTGGCTATAACAATCATGCATAAAAGAGTTTAGCAAAGACTCGAATAATATTCATGGATAGATCTGATCATAAACTCACAATTCATCGGATCCCAACAAATGAAGGAAATATGCCCTAGAGGCAATAATAAAGTTATTATTTATTTCCTTATATCATGATAAATGTTTATTATTCATGCTAGAATTGTATTAACCGAAAACATGATACATGTGTGAATACATAGACAAACATAATGTCTCTAGTATGCCTCTACTAGACTAGCTCATTAATCAAAGATGGTTATGTTTCCTAACCATAGACATGAGTTGTCATTTGATTAACGGGATCACATCATTATTAGAATGATGTGATTGACATGACCCATTCCGTTTGCTTAGCACTTGATCGTTTAGTATGTTGCTATTGCTTTCTTCATGACTTATACATGTTCCTACAACTATGAGATTATGCAATTCCCGTTTACCGGAGGAATACTTTGTGTGCTATCAAACGTCACACCGTAACTGGGTGATTATAAAGGAGCTCTACAAGTGTCTCCAAAGGTACATGTTGAGTTGGCATATTTCGAGATTAGGTTTTGTCACTCCGATTGTCTGAGAGGTATCTCTGGGCCCTCTCTGTAAGTGCATCTAGTGCCCCTTAGTGATTTTGGTGTATTGAAGACTTATAGGTTAAGGGACTGATGCGTTTGTGACTCTACACAGCTCTATAAGTCTATGAGGAGTTTGATATTTACAGAGAAAGTCAACCCCTAAAAATGAAGTTCTTCAACTGAAGACTTTGGATCTCTGAAGACTTTCTGAAGACTTTGAAAGTGAAGAAATTGGTGTGACCTTGAAGACTAGGCAATCATTCAAGGAACATGAGGCGTGAAGACTTTTGTTTTCATAGTTTCATTTTATCTTTCTTGAGTCATAGGAAACACCGTACTGTTAAAGGGGGTCGAGGAAATACTAAGGAAAAATTTCCATGTGATGCTCAACTAAAATCCTACACCTACCACTCCCTTGAGTGAAGCCATTGGAAATCTCATACAGATTCGGTCATATTCTTGAAGGATGAGACAAAGTTCTTACGGTCTCGAGGAATTTATTCGACTAAGGAGTTAGGAATTCACCTGTGTGAATTGCCTACACAGTGAGGAACATGATAGCCCTGAGGATTTTGATAGTCAAAATTCCGACCGTTGTTGTGTTATGCGCCAGCAGTTCCAAAATATCTACCCACCAAACGGTCATATCAAATAAGGGCATTTATGTCTTATCATGTCGGGCTGCTCCCTAGGCTATAAATAGCCGCCCCCTTCAACCACTAGCTGGTTGGCTTCTCCGAGAGAAACTGACACTTGTCAATTGTGAGCATCCCATCCTCCGAGGACTTTGAGCGAAAATCATCAAGTGAGGAAAACCCAAAACCCCAACACCTACAAACCCAAAGTGATTGAGCATCACTGAAGAGATTGATCCTACGTGGATCAGACACTTATTTCCTTTGAAGACTGTGCTCCTTCCAGACAGTTAGGCGTCAAGGTCTAGAGCATCCAAGAGGAATTGTGGATCGCCGAGTGACCGAGTTTGTGAAGGTTCGGAAGTCACCTGAAGACTTACCACGAGTGATTGGGCGAGGTCTATGTGACCTTAGCTCTCAAGGAGAATACGGTGAGGACTGTGTGTCCGGGACTGGGTGTCCTCGAGTTTAAATACTCAGCCGCTCCAACCATATGTACAACTGAGGCAGCAGTTGGAACTGGTCTACCAAATCATTGTCTTCACCAAGCTTACTGGTTCTATTTCCTCAACTCTTTCATTTCTTCTTGTCTGTTGTTGCGTGCCTGTTTATATCTGTTTGAAGACTTTGACTGAAGACTTTCTCAATTTCCTCAGTTCAATTTCTTCAGTCTGTCCGTCTTCTTTCTTGTGTTATCATGTGTTTACGCTTTCTGTACTCTGTGCTTGTCTTCATCTCGCCATGATGACTATGCTTGTATTCTGTTATGTTTACTTCTGAGTACTTATTCCGCTGCTAGTAGTTCTTCATTTAGGAATTTTCTCACCAGCAAATTCCTCTGTGAAAAATTCATAAAAATCTCCTATTCACCCCCCCTCTAGTCGATATAACACACTTTCAATTGGTATCAGAGAAAGGTACTCCCTTGTTCTGTGTGATTTTTGTTTAACCGCCTGGAGTTTTAGTTATGTCGACCGCAGGTATGATCAAGGTCTCTGCTGGGTGTCCTACCTTCGATGGAACGGACTACCCCTACTGGAAGAGCAAGATGCGAATGCATCTTGAGGCAATTGCCAATGATCTCTGGTATGTTGTGGAAAATGGTGTTCCCTCAGTCACACCTTCTCTGAATGCTACTGATGTGAAGAGATTCAAGCAACTCGATTCTCAAGCGAAGAATATCATATGTGGTCATCTGAGCAAAGGACAGTACGGAAGAGTGAGTGCTTTGGAAACTGCCAAGCTTATCTGGGATAGGCTGTCCAAAGTAAATGATTGAGTCTCAACTCAACGTGACTCTCGTGTTGACGTTCTCCGCAATCTCTTCAACTGCTTCAAAAGACTCAACAATGAAAATGTTCAGAAAACCTTCGATCGCCTCACTGACATCTCAATTGAGCTTCAAGCACTTGGCGCCACTGACATCACCGACCATGAGGTGGTGAAGAAATTTCTGAGATCGCTAGATTCTAAATTTGATACTCTGGCACTGATGATTCAAGAGCGTGCTAACTACAAGTCACTTGATCCTGTTGATATCCTCGAGAGGCTAAATACTCATGAGTTCCAGCTTGCTGAGAAGAGAGATCTCTACGGTTCGAGCTATGGCAGATCATGTGCTTTGAAGGCCAAGGCGGTCTCGAGTGCGAAGATGAAGACTCGCTAGCGTCTTGGTGATCTCAAGAATCGAGCCAGAACTTGCTTTGCTCGTGAAGAAATTTCAGAAGTTCTCTAGACGTGGTCGCTTTGGAAAACCCTCAAGGAGCAGTGATTCCTCATCCAGTGACTACAAGAATAGGCTATGTCACAAATGCAAGAAACCTGGTCACAGCATCCAAGATTGTCCTCAGTGGGATAAGGAATCAAAGAAGAAGAAATACAATGATTACAGTTCTGATGACGCAAAGAAGAAGAAGAAATCCTCAAAGTCTTCATCATCAAAATCCTCAAGGTCTTCATCTCACAAGAAGAGCAGCTCCAAGAAGGCTCAGGCATTCATTGGCAAGGAAATGGACTCTGAGGCTGAATCTGAGGAACATGAGGACGAGGAGGCATCTAAGGAGTCTGAGTCTGGTGTGGCGAGCCTAGCTCTCTCTACTGCATTCGTCAGCAAGTTTATCTTCAACTCTCAAGAAAATGACTCCACCAACAAGGCTGATGAAGGTAATGATGACTACGCTCCCACCTATTGCTTCATGGCAAAAGGTGCCAAGGTAACTAAATATGCCTCCTCTGACTCTAGTGAGGATGAATCTGATGAGAATCTCAAACCCAGCTACTCTGAACTTGCTAAAATTGCTGTGAAACAACAAAAGGCCTTTGAAAAGGTTCAAAACATGTTAGACAAAAGTGATGATATGTTGGGTGAAGAAATGGATCGCACTAAAACCTTGACTGAAAATCTTCAGAGACTTCAGTCCAGGTTTGACAATCTTCAAGGTCATCATAACACTCTCTTATCAGATCACGAGAAGCTTTCTTATGAATTTCTTCAAAGAAAGCAAGATCTTGGAAAGCTAAGAGTGGATTATGAAGATCTTCAGAAGGAGCGTGATTCATTACTTGCTCAACAAATCAGCGCTACCCAGGAAGAATTTGTTCCTCCATGTCTGAAGTGCATTGAACGTGAAACTGCTAATTCTTCACCTGAATGTTCAAATGCTTCTAATGCTACAAATTCTTCATATGTCTCTGCTGTCACTAATTCCTCATCGAGGACAATGCAAGTATCACCGATGATGCAGGGTTGAAGGAATTGTACATGCGAGCATGTACAAAAGCCTCAAAGGGCATCGACTCTTTGTGATGTGCTCAAAAGCAGATCCTCAACGAAACCCTAGGAAAGAGGGTATTGCCTTTGAAAGGAAACTCAATCTTGATGGAACATATTGGAAGCCCGAGCAAGTACCCCAAAACCTCATGGGTTGCTGCAAAGGGACCTCCAGTTGATCCATCCAACTTATCTGGCTTTACATGTGAATCTCCTCATTCTTCTGATGAGTCATTTGCTCTAACTATAAACTGTTCAAAAATCAGAATGGTGAAGTATTTGCTAGATATGTTGGGACTAACTACAGGAACGGTTCTCCTATGAAGAAAATCTGGGTTCCCAAAAGTTGCCTTGAAAGTCTTCAGGTGAATGTCCTCATGACACCACCTACGAAGAAAAGGAACTCCAGATCAAATTCTTCATATGAACCAAATTCTTCATATGGATCCAAGTCCTCACGTGGATCAAATTCCTCAAAAGGATCAAAGTCCTCATATGATCATCATCCTACTAACCCTTCTTTTTTGTAGGGTAGAGCTAAGGGCTATGAATATGTTCATTATTCTTCAAATCATTATGTTCATAAGTCCTTGAAGAATTTCTCCGCTTATTCATATGCTTACCCTAACCCCTCTTATGTGAAACGAAGTGGACTAGCGTCCATGCCACGTTTCTCATATGGTGCTCGCAGAGTGATGAATTCTTTGCCACCCCTCCAGATGTGGGTGGTGAAGAAAAAGAACTAATCTCTTATGCAGGGTCAGGTCTCCAGTCGTGCTCAAAACGATTGAAGAATTTGCTGGAGACCTGAACAGCGCCTGATAGGACGCAGGCTAATCATGATGAAATGAACCTTCCTTTCTCACATCCTCGTACTGATTATCTGTTCAATTGCTTGATGAATTGACCTGATGATACTAATGTCATATTCTTCACTGATGAAGTATATGAGTTTGGAAGCTGTACTAATTCATCTGCAGGATGATCAACCCAAAGCAAATGAGTGGGTCCTCGATAGTGGATGTACAAATCACATGACTGGTGACAAGAATCTATTGATGGGTGCTCCCTTATCACCGTCACATCTGAAGCATATCACCTTCACTGACAAAGGCAAAAGTCAGGTATTGGGTCTAGGTAATGTTGTGATCTCTAAGAACATACACATGGACAAAGTCATGCTTGTCGTGTCCTTAGGATACAACCTCATGTTTGTCTCAATGCTTTGTGATCTTGATATGGTTGTTGTCTTTGGCAAGTATTGTTGTGTTGTGATCTTGGAATCTGACAATTCCAAAGTCTTCGAAGGCTTTAGGAGAGGAGACTTGTACATTGTTGATTTCTCTACAGGACCACAGCCTGCCGTGTGCTTACTTGCAAAAGCTTCAGAAGGCTGGCTATGGCATCGACGACTTGGTCATGCTGGCATGAGGAATCTTCACACGCTCGCGAAGAAGAAGCATGTCATTGGCATTGAGAATGTCAAATTCCTCAAGGATCACTTGTGCGGAGCCTGTGAAGCTGGGAAGATGACAAAGGCCAAGCATCTAGCAAAGACCATCATGACTAACACTCGACCATTTAAATTGCTTCACATGGATCTCTTCGGTCCTAATGATTATTCTGCTGTGACAAATGATGCATCTCTATATGGCTTTGTTATTGTTGATGATTATTCTCATTACACATGGGTACACATTGTCACTTACAAACATGAAGTGCAGGAAGTCTTCAAACGATTTTCCTCGAGGGCTTCAACCAACTTTGGTGTGAAGATCAAGCACATCAGGAGTGACAATGGAACTGAGTTCAAGGATTCCGGTCTTGATGACTATCTTGATGAACTTGGTATTACTCATGAGTTATCTGCTCCTTATACTCCTCAACAGAATGGCGTCGTGGAGCACAAGAACAGAACTCTTATTGAGATGGCTCGCACTTGATGAATACAAGACGCCTCGTCGTTTCTGGAGTGAGGCAATTGATACTGCTTGCCACATCATCAATAGAGTATATCTTCACAAATTCTTCAAGAAGACTGCCTATGAACTCCTCACTGACAAGAAACCCAATGTAAGTTACTTCAAAGTCTTCGGTGTTAAATGTTGGATTAGAGATCCTCATCACAATTCTAAGTTTGCACCGAAAGCACATGAGGGTTTCATGCTTGGTTACGAAAAGGACTCGCACACCTACAAAGTCTTCAACAACGTTCTTCACAAGGTTGTTGAAAGCTGTGGATGTCTTGATTCGATGAAACTAATGGCTCGCAAAGAGAGCACCTACCTTCTATGATAGATGAACCAGCACCGAGGATTCTATCAAGTTCAAAGCCACCGAGGATGTCATTCCTCTTGAAGAATCTGCTGAAGAATTCATTCCGGGACGTGATGAGCGTCGGTGGGCTTACTGAAGAAAATGGTCTTTGAGGAAAATGCTCCTGAAGAAAATGCGGATCAAATTCCTCGAAGACAACCCGCTCATCCTCGTATTGCAAATGAAGTGCAAATCGAGAAGATCATCGATGACATTGAAGCACCGGGTCCTCTCACACAATCAAAAGCTTCACATTTATCTAACTTTTGTGGGCACTTTGCGTTTGTCTCTATCACAGAGCCCACTAAGGTAGATGAAGCATTTCTGGAGCCTGAGTGGATTCAAGCTATGCAACAAGAATTACATCAGTTCGAGCTCAACAACATCTGGGAACTGGTCAAACGTCCAGATCCTCGCAAGCACAACATTATTGGCACAAAGTGGATCTACCGCAACAAGCAAGATGGAAATGGCCTTGTGGTGAGGAATAAGGCACGGCTTGTAGCTCAAGGCTACACACAGGTTGAAGGAATTGACTTCAATGAAACTTTTGCACCTGTTGCTAGACTTGAGGCTATTCGCATATTACTTGCCTATGCTAACCATCATGATATTATCTTACAACAAATGGATGTGAAAAGTGCATTCCTCAATGGTAAGCTTGAGGAAGAAGTATATGTTGCTCAACCCCCAGGTTGAAGATCCAAAGAATCCCGACAAAGTCTTCAAGCTCAACAAGGCCCTGTATGGCCTCAAGCAAGCCCCTCGGGCGTGGTATGATACCTTGAAGGAATTCTTCATGAAGAAAGGCTTCAAACCCGGTTCACTCGACCCAACTCTTTTCACTAAGTCTTATGATGGTGAATTGTTTGTGTGCCAAATATATGTTGATGATATCATTTTCGGTTGTACTGACCAACGATATTGTGATGAATTTGCCTATATGATGAGTGAAGAATATCAAATGTCTATGATGGGAGAGTTGAAATTCTTTCTAGGTCTTCAAATTCGTCAACAGCGCAATGGAATATTCATATCTTAGGAGAAATACCTCAAGGGTGTATTGAGGAAATTCGGCATGCAATATTGCAAAGTGGTCAAAATTCCAATGCCCACAAATGGCCATCTATGCACTGATGAAAATGGTAAAGACTTCGATCAAAATGTATACTGCTCCATGATTTGCTCTTTATTGTACCTATGTGCATCTAGGCCGGATATTATGCTTAGTGTTTGCATGTGTGCCCGATTTCAAGCTACACCGAAGGAATCACACCATAAGGCTGTGAAGCATATTCTTCGATACTTAGCTCACACACCAACACTTGGATTATGGTATCCCAAGGGCTCCACTTTTGATCTCATCGGATATTCAGACTCTGACTATGCTGGCGATCGCATGGACCACAAATCAACATCTGGTACATGTCATTTCCTCGGACGATCTTTGGTCTGTTGGTCCTCGAAGAAAGCAGGCTGCGTATCTCTCTCCGCTGCGCAGGTTGAGTACATTCTCTGCTGGATCGTGCTGTGCTCAATTACTATGGATGAAGCAAACACTCAAGGACTATGGCATTAACGTGAAGAATGTGCCTCTCTACTGTGACAATGAGAGTGCCATCAAGATTGCTCATAACCCAGTTCAGCACTCGAAGACCAAGCACATCCAAATTCGTCATCATTTTCTTCGTGATCATGTGTTGAAGGGCGACATCTCCATCGACCACGTCAGTGAAGGAAATATGCCCTAGAGGCAATAATAAAGTTATTATTTATTTCCTTATTTCATGATAAATGTTTATTATTCATGCTAGAATTGTATTAACCGGAAACATAATACATGTGTGAATACATAGACAAACATAGTGTCACTAGTATGCCTCTACTTGACTAGCTCGTTTATCAGAGATGGTTATGTTTCCTAGCCATGGACAAAAGAGTTGTCATTTGATTAACGGGATCACATCATTAGGAGAATGATGTGATTGACTTGACCCATTCCGTTAGCTTAGCACTTGATCGTTTAGTATGTTGCTATTGCTTTCTTCATGACTTATACATGTTCTGTAACTATGAAATTATGCAACTCCGTTTACGGAGGAACACTTTGGTACTACCAAAGCGTCACAACGTAATCGGGTGATTATAAAGGAGTACTACAGGTGTCTCGAAGGTACATGTTGAGTTGGCGTATTTGAGATTAGGTTTTGTCACTCCGATTGTCGGAGAGGTATCTCTGGGCCCTCTCGGTAATGCACATCATTATAAGCCTTGCAAGCAATGTGACCAATGAGTTGGTTACGGGATGATGCATTCTGAGCGAGTAAAGAGACTTGCGGTGGCGAGATTGAACTAGGTATTGGATACCGACGATCGAATCTCGGGCAAGTAACATACCGATGACAAAGGGAACAACGTATGTTGTTATGCGGTTTGGCCGATAAAGATCTTCGTAGAATATGTAGGAGCCAATATGGGCATCCAGGTCCCGCTATTGGTTATTGACTGATAATAGTTCTAGGTCATGTCTACATAGTTCTCGAACCCGTAGGGTCCGCACGCTTAAGGTTTCGATGATGGTTATATTATGAGTTTATGAGTTTTGATGTACCGAAGGAGTTGAGTCCCGGATGAGATCGGGGACATGACGAGGAGTCTCGAAATGGTCGAGGCGTAAAGATCGATATATTGGACGACTATATTCGGAGTTCGGAAAGGTTCGAGTGATTCGGTATTTTTGAGTCTGGGAGAGTTACGGAATTCGCGGGGAGAAGTATTGGGCCTTATTGGGCCTCGCGGGAAAGAGAGAGGGCTGCCTAGGGCAGGCCGCACGCCCTCCATGGCCTAGTCCGAATTGGACTAGGGGAGGGCCGCACCCCTCCTTCCTTCCTCTCTCTTCCCTTCCTTGTCTCCTACTCCTAATACATGGAAGGACTCCTAGTTGGACTAGGAAGGGAATCCTACTCGGTGGGAGTAGGACTCCCCTAGGGCGCGCCATAGAAGAGGGTCGGCCCTCCCCTCCTCCACTCCTTTATATACGGGGGTAGGGGGCACCCCATGAACACACAAGTTGATCTACGGATCTTTCTTAGCCGTGTGCGGTGCCCCCTTCGGTCATATCGTCGCGGAGTTTAGGCGAAGCCCTGCGCCGGTAGAACATCATCATCGTCACCACGCCGTCGTCTTGTGGAACTCATCTCCGGAGCTCGGCTGGATCGGAGGCCGGAGATCGTCATCGAGCTGAACGTGCGCTGAACTCGGAGGCTCCGTACGTTCGGTGCTTCGATCGGTCGGATCGTGAAGACGTACGACTACATCAACCGCGTTGTGCTAACGCTTCCGCTTATGGTCTACGATGGTACGTGGACAAACACTCTCCCCTCTCGTTGCTATGCCATCACCATGATCTTGCGTGTGCGTAGGAAATTTTTTGAAATTACTACGTTCCCCAACAGTGGCATCCGAGCCTAGGTTTTATGCGTTGACGTTATATGCACGAGTAGAACACAAGTGAGTTGTGGGCGATACAAGTCATACTGCTTACCAGCATGTCATACTTTGGTTCAGCGGTATTGTTGGATGAAGCGGCCCGGACCGACATTACGCCAGACGCTTACGCGAGACTGGTTTTACCGCCGTGCTTTGCACACGGTGACTAGCGGGTGTCAGTTTCTCCAACTTTAGTTGAACCGAGTGTGGCTACGCCCGGTCCTTGCGAAGGTTAAAACAGCACCAACTTGACGAACTATCGTTGTGGTTTTGATGCGTAGGTAAGAACGTATCGGTGTACTAAAGTAGGGGTACCTTAGTACCCCGAACTTGTGCACGGGCAGTCGCAGCACCCCGTGGCAAGGCTTGCCGGGCATCCGACAAGACCCTCCGTCATTTCCTATTACTGCCGTTCAAGAACAAAGTGTCGACCAAGTAGACAAGGCCCCGGCAAGAGGAGCTTGCCGGGAAGGACAATGACCCCGGCAAGAGGAGCTTGCCGGGAAGGCCAACCAAGGCGCCTCCAGAAGACATGCCGCGCGCCCAGCGTCCGGCAAGGCCAGCGACCGGCAAGCTTCTTTGGCGCGACAAGAGAAGGGCATGGCAAGGCGCTTGCCGCGGCAAGGTTGCCACTCTACACCCAAGCTCCAGCGCATCCAGCGGCGTGTCACTCCAGGGCCATCCCAGGGGCACGTGGCGAGGCGCTGTG
Source organism: Aegilops speltoides (assembly GCA_021437245.1). Classification (NCBI taxonomy): domain Eukaryota; kingdom Viridiplantae; phylum Streptophyta; class Magnoliopsida; order Poales; family Poaceae; genus Aegilops; species Aegilops speltoides. The sequence continues at coordinate 89,985,462 of CM038141.1, read as the reverse complement.
CAGCCATGCGGTGCGAGGTGGCAAGCGAGGCTGACAAGGAGGCCATCGTGGCGATCGGTGGCGCCCCTAACGGTCGTTTCCTTGCACTGTTGGGGCGACCGGACGGGCATTAAATGCCCTTGTCCCCTGCCGTCAGAGTTAGGTAGGAGACACTGTTGGACACTATTGTACCAACCTGCGTTTTTACCTTTCTGCCCCTCTTTCTACGCTGCCACCTGTCGGTGACCCCCTTAGGCTATAAAAGGGAGGCCCATGCGCACGTAGAAGGGGTTCGGAACGTTTCCACACTGGGGTTCGGTTCATTCGACACACCCAACACCACTACACGCCCACGCTCTCGGGCAAGAACAAATACAAACACAAAGCAGCAGTAGGAGTTTTATCTCTCCAGAGAGCTCCGAAGCTGGGTAAAAATCGCCCGTTTCCCCCGTGCACTCGACCTCGATCTGCTCTGCGTGCGCCCTCCGCTCCCTTGCCGGACTAGAAGGGGCCCCCTGCCCCATAGGTGCTCGTGCCCCTCAGAACCGCACGACATCTTTGGCGCGCCAGCTAGGGGCGCGTCGAGGTCGTGAGCATCTGATCCGGTCTCCGCGTGCGCTACATCAACGCCTTCATCAACATGCCACCAAAGAAGAAGCCTTCGGAGGTGGCCGCTCTGTCTACATCGATTCTACCACCACCGCAGGAGCAAGCGGGCGGTGGAGTGGACGCCGGCGGAGAAGCGGGCGTCGACGGTGGGACTCACGTCGTCACCAGGTCCGAAAACAAGGCCCCGCAAGCGTCGGGGACCGTGCAAACACCACACCCTTCCCAGGAGGTGCAAGGTCGACAACGCCCCGGTGCTCCTAGCACCGTGCTCGCATTGGAGCAAGGCCAAGCTGGTGGGTCGCAGGACGTTCGAGACCAGCATGCACGCCCGACATCTTCGGGCGCGAGTGAGGTACGATCGCCGGACGGGTGTTGCTCCTTCAATCGGTTGGGAGTCCGAGCACATCCCGATCCTCGCGCGCTTCGTCGCCACCACCACCCAAGATCGCTGAGGAAGCGCGGCGAGCCCGGCTGCTTCTAGATTACCCTCGGCGCCACACAAGATTGACGACTGGAGGATGACCATTTATAGCCTCATCGGCTTCGCCAACGGCGACAAGCCCCGGCAAGGCGCACCGGCGCAAGCCGACGCCGACAAGACCGCTGGGGGTGCCACTACCACGCACTCCCCGCCCCGAAGGCCGAGGTCGCCGGCTCGTCGGGCCAACCTTGACGCCGACTCCACCGCGTCGTCGGACCCGCGAACCCGCCGCGATCAATGCCACGTTCTCCAAGAACGACGGCACGAAGATGCTCGTACTCGCATCGAGCGCGAAGGAAGCGCGCGTCAATCGACCAGCGCGTTGGGCCCTTGTCGATATGCATGCGCCCGGGGAACCAGCGACTTGCCGTATCGCGGCAGTTGCCCTGCGTTCACCCGTGAGCTGCGGCAAGTCGATGGCCCGAGACCAAGAACTTCAAGCCCGGCGTGCGAGAAATGCGATGGCAGGATACATCCGTCGGAGTTCCTCGGCATCTACACCATCGCGGTGCAAGCTGCGGGGCGCGACGAGAAGATCTCGCCAACTACTTCCGGCGGTGCTCAAGCCTAACGTCCGATCTTGGCTCATGCACTTGCCGAAGAACTCCATTTCTTCGTGGCGGACTGTGCCATCGGTTTGTCGGCGCCTTCACGGTGACCACAAACCTCATGGCGAGAGAGCGACCTTCACTTGCTCGTCCCGAAGGAGGAGAACCCTGCGCAAGTACATCTGAGATTCAGCCAAGTGCGTGCAACATCCTCGACGTCCACCCGCCGCGATTATCGCCGCTGCGTTCCATCGAGCGTCGCGAAACCGTAGGATGAGGAGGAGATGGCGATGTGCAAGATTAGAGATGTCGATGAGCTATGCGCTCTGGCCGACAAGTGTGCGCGGGGTGAGGAGGAGGAAAATCCCGAGAGATTGCAGAACGAAGGATCGGCGGTGAGGATGCCCCGGCAAGGAAGAACCGAGGCGGAACAACGAAAAAGAAAGGCTCAGGATGTGCTGGTTGTCGAGCATTCGGCGGACGGAGGCGGCTCGACAAGGCCAAAGCTAGTGAGTCCGGCGAGGCTGTGGTGGCGCCGACAAGCGAGGATAGCTCCGGCAAGCAATATTGCAAGATCCATCGCACCAAGGGCCATGACCTCCAAGCCTGCAAGAAAGTGGAGTAGATGGCGGACTCTGACTAAAGCTGGCACGAGCGCCGCGACAAGGAGAAAGCCCAGAAAGGTGGTGGGGGATCCGGCAAGAAGCTTCCCGCCCGGGGAGGGCGCCGCGGCAAGGCCAAGCCGCGGCAAGGAGATAGGCCTCCCTGTGGTCGCGACAAGGACGAAGATGAAGATGAGGATGATGAGATGGAGGAAGATGAGGATCGATGACCAAGAGTTTCGAAGGCAGCGGAGGTGTTGTGCGTCGACGGCGGTGCCTCTCTGCACACCTCGCACCGCCAACTCAAGCGATGGGTGCGAGAAGTAAACGATGAGAGCCGTCCGTCGAGTCGCGCAAGCCTCTGAAATGGTCCAAGACGCCCATCATCTTCGATGTTGAGGATCACCCCGATCGCATCACTGCGGTCGGTGCTTTGCGTGCTGGTCTCGCCAACAATCCGCAACCTCAAGGTCACGAAGATGTTGGTTGGCGGCAGGGCGGCTGAATCTGATCTCCTCCGCGGTGCTCAAGAAGCTCCAGATCCCGACAATGAGCTCAAGAAAGCTGGTACCTTTCAAGCAATAAACCCGGAAGGAGCAAGCGAAGGGAAGATCACTGCTTGCCGGTGACATTTGGCAGCGAGCTGAATTCCAGGACCGAGAGGGTCACATTTGACGTCGCTGATTTCCCATTGCCCTACAATGGGATACTTGGCCGACCAGCGCTTGCCAAGTCCATGGCAGCCTCTCATTACGCCTACAATGTGCTCAAGATGCCTGGTCCGATAAGTGTCATTTCTGTCCAAGGCGACAAGAAGAACGCACTTATCTGCACCGACAAGATCTACCGGGAAGCAGCAGCCGCAGCAGAGCGCAAGCCACTTGCCGCTGAAGCTCCCCGGGGAAGGAAGAAGACCAAGTCCGACAAGTGCAGCTCTGATACCCACTCCGGCAAGCGCACCTCTTCGGAGTGTTGCGCTACCGTCAAGGACGCACCATCGAGCTCCGCCGGCAAGTGCAAGAAGGCAAAGACGGCTTCACAGGAGACCGTGTCCGGCAAGTGTAGCTCTGATGCTCACTCGGCGAAGCGCCTCCTCGAGTCTTCTTATGGCGTCGAGGACGCTTTCATCGAGCTAAGCGCGATCGTTCTTATATTTCTAGGTTATGTGTAGGATCGAAGAAGGTGAGAGTGTCTAGAGGGGGGGTGATTAGACTACTCGACAAGATAAAAATTATGCCTTTTGACAAAGACAAGTTTTTGGCAGATTTTGCATATTACACAAGTCAAGTAGCATACTACACATGCAATTCTAGAGTATGGTCAGCGGAAAGTAAATTGCACAAGTAGTAAAGAGAAGTGAGAAGATCAAACGCAATTTGGAGACACGGAGATTTTTCTCGTGGTTCCGATAGGTGGTGCTATCGTCAATCCACGTTGATGGAGACTTCAACCCACGGAGGGTAACGGCTGCGAGAGTCCACGGAGGGCTCCACCCACGAAGGGTCCACGAAGAAGCAACCTTGTCTATGCCATCATGGCATACGCCCACGGAGGACTAGCCTTACTCGGGGTAGATCTTCACGAAGTAGGCGATCTCCTTGCCCTTACAAACTTCTTGGTTCAACTCCACATCTTGACGGAGGCTCCCAAGCGACACCTACCAATCTAGGAGGCACCACCCTCCAAAAGGTAATAGATGGTGTTGGTGATGATGAACTCCTTGCTCTTGTGCTTCAAATGATAATCTCCCCAACACTCAACTCTCCTCACTGATTTGGCTGTGGTGGAAGAAAGGATTGAGTGGAAAGCAACTTGGGAAGGCTAGAGATCAAGCTTCATATGGTGGGAGTGGAGCTACTTGATCTCAACACAAGGGTAGGTAGTTTTCTTCTCGAAATGTAAGGTAGGAGTGGTAGTTCTTTTCGATGGCTCTCTCCACGAATGAAGAGGGGTGGAGGGTATTTATAGCCTCCACACAAAATCCAACCGTTACACACATTTGACCAATCTCGGTCGGACCAAAGTTGACAACTTCGGTGAGACCGAAAGTTCAAATCTTGTGAGCGTTGGGATTTTCAGTGGGACCGAAAATACAATCTCGGTGAGTCCGATTCTTCCAAAGGCTAGGGTTTGCCAATCTCGGTGGGACCGACTTCATCATCTCGGTGACACCGATTTGATGATGAAGGTTCTGAAGCTTGGCAACACTAGTTTGGTGAGATCGAGTTCGAATCGGAAAATCCGAAATTTCTAGGGTTTGGCTTTATGGTGAGGTGGTTCATCTCGGTGTGGTGAGTTTAGGAAATCGGTGGGACCGAGATTACTTATGAGTGTATGTTGGAAGTGAGAGTTCTTGATAGTTTAGGAGATATATCACTAAGCACTTTGAGCAACGGATCATTAACATAACCTCATCCCTTTTAATAGTATTGGCTTTCCTATAGACTCAATGTGATCTTGGATCACTAAACCAAAAATGGAGTCTTGAGCTTTTGCCAATGCTTGCCTTAGCATCTTGAGGGTCCACCTCTCCATCCTTTTGCCATGCCAATGTGATTGACCTTCTGAAACATACTTGATAAAAGCATTAGTCCAACCACAAAGTATGTTGTCATTAATTACCAAAACCACCTAGGAGCAAATGTGCTTTCAATCTCCCCTTTTGGTAATTGATGGCAACACACAAAACAAGACATCAAAGCTTCTTGAAAGAAAGACAGAATTATCACTATAGCTTTGACAAACATGTAGTACAGGCTCCCCTACAAGTGTGCAAGATTTTCATAGATTATGGTTTTGGACTACCACAAGCACACAAGAGAGAAAAACAAGATGTGCTACATGCAGCTTGGCTATATGCATCAGAGCAGATGAAAATAAGTGAGTGATAGTGCATATGTGCATGGTGATTTCTTGCAAACAAGTATTCACAAGCAAGTCACCATCATGCACATTCTGCAAAGTGCATATACTTACCTTGAGGTTCCTTGGCATTGTACCTGAAGAAATAGAACTTGGGAAAACAAGGTTAGATAACACAAGAGCATTTCTTCAACCAACTGCAAGAACATCAAGAGTACCAAGCCAGGGATGACATGTATAAAGAGTGTCTCATATTGAGCACAAGCTTGAATCAGCAAACATGTCTCCCAAAACTAAAAGATTTTTCAATGAACTCTGAGAGATTTTGCTTTCCATAAGATATCAATTGTGAAAGCAGAAAGCAAAATCAAAAGAATGATGCCAAAAGTAATATCCACTGTGGAACACGGCAAAGCTTTGATGTGATTCTCTCCCCCTTAAGATAAGATTGCTCTTCTTCCTAAATCTTCTCTTCTCCCCTTAACTCTGTGCCGAAAAGGACAGCCAACTTTGAAGGTCAGGAAGGATGGAAGAAAGAAGTGGGATCCTTAAGAATCACAACTGGGCAAAAAGAAATATGCATAGAGAATCATTGAGTAGAGCTGCAGAAGATGATATCCTGAAAGAAAATCGGTGACACGAAGTGAGATGGATCGGTGGGTCCGAAAGTCGGGACTTAGGGCAGATCCTTTTCGGTCGACCGAAATTATTCGTCGGTGACGCCGAGTTTAATTCCAAGGAAATACAGAAATAATTCAGCTCACTTTGCAAGGAATGTTTCAAAAGATTTGCAATGAATTTGTAAATGATTTGCAAGGAATTGATCGAGCCAAAAGGATATTCACAAAGACGTAAGAATAGAAATGAAAAAGATTGCTAGATGAAGTTTTTTTGATTAAAAGAAAACTCAATGAGAGAACATAAGAGAAAATAGAAAAACTCCAAAACATATGTACTTCATCTAGATAGGGTCGTGACAAAGTCACCTATGTTTGAGTATATTGACTTAGGAGTCAAATGAGAGCATTTGATCATAGGTCATACTCATCTTTTAAGCTCAAAATGGGGTTGCCATTTTTCGATTAAGCATTTGATGTGATCACATCTTATGAAGCTGCTTGTACTCATGACTTTGAGCAAAGCTCCTTCAAGATGTGAAGAACATACCTTGGGCTTGTTGTTGCTTTGCTCATGTAGATGAACTTGATGTAGGTGCTCATTGAATTTGAAGTTGGAGCACCATTTCCAATTGTGTTGTTCATCTTCCTACATGGGTTAGGCAAGCAAGGAAATACTCAAGAATATCCAAGATGACAAGAGTGAAATACTAGATGTATAAGGTGTCAAAAAGGATATGTGGAATTTTGTTCCTTGAACTCAACATCCCAAAGGGCTAGATACTTGGTCAATGACGAGATTACTCAAGATTTGAGTGTGTGGTAATCTTGTGGAATGTAGATCATCCAAGTACCTGCAAGGAGTTAGATGCAATACAAGGAGGCAAATGTGTCCAAGACATATGATCATCATCATAAGAGAAATATCAAGGATTAGTCAAGTAGGCTCATGCCTTGCATGCATCAATGGAGTTTTCACTCCAAGTTTGAAGCATCAATGATGTTCAACTCACTCCTTAGCGACAAAACACTTTCTCATCAAGGGTTTTGTAAAGATATCGACAAGTTGTTTGTCGATTCGAACATGCTTAAGATTGATGTCACCCTTGGCAATGTGATCACGAATAAAATGGTGACGAACTTCAATATGTTTCGATTCGAGAGTGTTGCACAGGATTGTGTCCAATCTTAATCGCACTCTCATTGTCACAAAGTAAGGGAACATGTCTCACATGTATCCCATAATCCTTGAGCGTTTGTGTCATCCATAGCAACTGAGCACAACATGAACCAGCAGCAATATATTCTGCTTCGGCAGTGGATAAAGATACCAAATTTTGTTTCTTGGAGGACCAAGATACAAGGGATCGACCAAGGAATTGACACGTACCCGAAGTTGACTTTCTATCAACCCTGTCTCTGGCATAGTCCGAGTCGAAATAGCCAACAAGGTCGAAAGAGGCCCTCTTAGGATACCAAATGCCAAAGTTTGGTGTGTGTATCAAATATCTCACAATTCTTTTAACAGCTTTAAGATGGCATTCTTTAGGGGCTGCTTGATATCGAGCACACATGCATACACTCAACATTATGTCAGGACGAGAAGCACAGAGATATAGTAGAGAACCAATCATGGATCGGTAAACCTTTTGATCAACGGGTTCTCCATCTTTTGTCAAGTCATTATGTCCACTAGTAGGCATGGGGGTTCTCATACCTTTGCTTTCTTGCATGTTGAACTTCTTGAAGAGATCCTTGGTGTACTTTGTTTGTGACACAAAGGTACCCTCCTTAGATTGCTTGATTTGCAACCCAAGGAAGAATTTGAGTTCACTCATCATGGACATCTCATACTTCTCCGACATGAGCTTTCCAAACTTCTCGCTAAAATGAGGGTTAGTTGAACCAAAGATAATATCATCAACATATATTTGGCACACAAATAGTTCACCATCAACCCTTTTCGTGAATAGCGTTGAGTCTATTTTTCCAATCTCAAATCCTTTTTCAAGAAGAAAGCTAGTCAAGCATTTGTACCAAGCTCTAGGAGCTTGTTTAAGACCATAAAGAGCTTTGTGCAACTTGTAAACATGATTAGGCTTTTAGGATTCACAAATCCGGAGGTTGTTTCACAAATACTTCCTCCTCAATTTCACCATTTAGGAAAGCACTTTTAATGTCCATTTGATAGAGAGTAATATCATGGTGGTTGGCATAAGCAAGAAGAATGCGAATGGACTCAAGTCTAGCAACGGGGGCATAGGTCTCACCATAGTCCATACCTTCGACTTGTGTGTAACCTTGAGCTACGAGACGAGCCTTGTTGCGGATGACTTGTCCATCTTCATCTTGCTTGTTCCGAAACACCCATTTGGTTCCAATGACGTTTTGATCATCCTTGGGCTTTCTACCAAAGTCCATACGTTGTTCCTCTCGAAGTTGTGTAGCTCTTCGTGCATAGCGTTCACCCAATCCGGGTCTTCAAGTGCTTCTTCTACCTTCATAGGTTCAAGACTAGAGATAAATGAGTAATGCTCACAAAAGTTAGCTAAGCGAGTTTTAGAGCGAGTAATTCTCCTGAGTCGATGTCGTTCATCATTTGTTCCACGGATGATTCTTCTTGACTCTTGCTCGGACTCGGGATAGCTTTTGTTGTGGTTGTGGCTGAGCTTCCTCATCATCCTCATCTTCCTCTTCTTCTTCATTGTTGTTGGTGTTGTCTTGAGGTGGTGGAGAAGGAGGTTGTGGTGGATCTTCTTGTTGCACTTCCTCATCTTGGTGAGTTCCACTTGTGGAAGCCTCCATGTTGCCTTGAGGTTCATCTTGCCGTGAGGTAGGGGGCTCCACATATCTAGATGAGGTACTCTCCTTCACTTCCATGGGACGGATCTTTCCAATAGATAAATCTTGAATGGCTTCCGATGGGTCCTTGTCTCCTACATCAATAGGCATTTGCTCTACTTGCGAGCCATTAGATTCATCAAACTTCACATCTACCGTCTCTTCAACCTTTCGGGTGAAATTATTGTAGACACGGTAGGTGTGGGAGTTTGATCCATAACCGAGGAAAAAGCCTTCATGAGTTTTAGGAGCAAATTTAGACTGACGATGTTTATCAAGGATATAGCATTTTGAACCAAAGACACGAAAGTATCCCACTTGGGGTTTGTTACTGGTGAGGAGCTCGTATGAGGTCTTGTCGAGAAGCTTATGAAGATAAAGCCTGTTGATGGCATGACAAGCTGTTTCGACGGATTCACCCCAAAAGTGCTTCGGTGTCTTGTATTCATCAAGCATCGTTCTCGCCATCTCTATGAGCGTTCGGTTCTTCCTCTCAACAACTCCATTTTGTTGAGGTGTGTACGTAGCCGAGAACTCATGTAGAATCCCTTCCTCATCGAGAAAAGAGTCTACATGGGCGTTCTTGAACTCCGTTCCATTGTCACTCCGAACTTTCTTGATCTTCACCTCAAATTGATTTTGGGCCTTTCGGCAAAGGTTTTGAAGATTCTCTGAACCTGTGATTTGTCATCAAGGAAAAATACCCACGTAAATCTGGAATAATCATCAACTATAACTAGACCAAAGGAGTTACCACCAAGGCTTTTGTAAGCATTGGGACCAAGAGATCCATATGAAGAAGCTCAAGCGGTCTCCTTGTGGTCATGATGTTCTTCACGGATGACTTCCACCTACTTGTTTTCTGCCGACAAGCACTACAAAGTCTATCTTTGTCAAAGAGAACATCTTTAACACCAAGAATATGATCACCTTTGATTAGCTTGTCTAGATTACGATACCAACATGTCCAAGCCTTCTATGCCATAGCCAACCTTTAGCGGATTTAGCAATGAAGCAAGCTCTAGGTTGAGCTTTCTTAGTGAAATCAACAATATATAGATCACCTCTACGGATACCGGTAAAAACCATGTTATGATTGTCAAGACGGAAGACTTGGCAATCTACTTGATGAATAGCACATTGAATCCAAAGTCACTAATCTAGACACGGAAAGTAAATTGTATCCAAGTGATTCAACAAGCATGACATTTTGAATAGAGCTATCATGAGATATGGCCACCTTACCAAGGCCAAGTACCTTACCCTTGGAGTTGTCTCCAAAAGTCACATACTTGCGTGGACCATCGTTCTTTGCAAGCTCTCCAAACATGTCTTCGTCTCCGGTCATGTGATCGGTGCATCCACTATCAAGAATCCACTCTTTTCCACCGGATATGTAGTCTCTTAGATTTGCCATAAGATTGAGACTCTTCATGATCTTGTCTAGCTCGGTGTCCGAATCGGAGTAATCGTCATCGTGCTCATGCTCATCATCATATTGACCCATAGATTTTTCATCATCAATACCTAGGTCAATTTGACAATGACTTGCATTAGTTTTGTCAATGTGACAATAATCATCGGAATGCAATACAAGAGCATTTCTAATTAGATCATTGATAAGACAAGGATCACCCTTCTTTTCATAAGATCACGAAGCTCAAAGAAGCATTTATCAAAGTTGGGATCATTAGGAAGCATCATATCAAATTCAATAGTCTTGTATAGAATTTCATCAAGACCTCTCAAAGAGTAGTGGGATAAAGTTCTTCCAAGAACTTCCACATGGCATAGGCACACTCAAAGTTTGTGACAAGCTTAAGCAAGTTATCGGGCAAACCTCTAATGATAAGATTTATAGTTCTAAGGTTACGAAGCAAATCAAGCTCTTCATCCATAGTAGGGTGCAAGGGGTCAAATGGAGGCACATATGGGGTTTCAACATATTTGCGCAAGTTATACATCTTAAAGATAATAAACATTTCAATCCTCCACGAGTTATAGGATACTCCATCAAGAATAGGCACTCTATGGCTAACACTCCCAAACGTAGACACGTCCATCTTCCTCCAATGGTGTGTAAACCAAAGCAATGGAGACCAATGCTCTGATACCAATTGTAGGATCGAAGAAGGTGAGAGTGTCTAGAGGGGGGGTGATTAGACTACTCGACAAGATAAAAATTATGCCTTTTGACAAAGACAAGTTTTTGGCAGATTTTGCATATTACACAAGTCAAGTAGCATACTACACATGCAATTCTAGAGTATGGTCAGCGGAAAGTAAATTGCACAAGTAGTAAAGAGAAGTGGAGAAGATCAAACGCAATTTGGAGACACGGAGATTTTTCTCGTGGTTCCGATAGGTGGTGCTATCGTCAATCCACGTTGATGGAGACTTCAACCCACGGAGGGTAACGGCTGCGAGAGTCCACGGAGGGCTCCACCCACGAAGGGTCCACGAAGAAGCAACCTTGTCTATGCCATCATGGCATACGCCCACGGAGGACTAGCCTTACTCGGGGTAGATCTTCACGAAGTAGGCGATCTCCTTGCCCTTACAAACTTCTTGGTTCAACTCCACATCTTGACGGAGGCTCCCAAGCGACACCTAACCAATCTAGGAGGCACCACCCTCCAAAAGGTAATAGATGGTGTTGGTGATGATGAACTCCTTGCTCTTGTGCTTCAAATGATAATCTCCCCAACACTCAACTCTCCTCACTTGATTTGGCTGTGGTGGAAGAAAGGATTGAGTGGAAAGCAACTTGGGAAGGCTAGAGATCAAGCTTCATATGGTGGGAGTGGAGCTACTTGATCTCAACACAAGGGTAGGTAGTTTTCTTCTCGAAATGTAAGGTAGGAGTGGTAGTTCTTTCGATGGCTCTCTCCACGAATGAAGAGGGGTGGAGGGTATTTATAGCCTCCACACAAAATCCAACCGTTACACACATTTGACCAATCTCGGTCAGACCAAAGTTGACAACTCGGTGAGACCGAAAGTTCAAATCTTGTGAACGTTGGGATTTTCGGTGGGACCGAAAATACAATCTCGGTGAGTCCGATTCTTCCAAAGGCTAGGGTTTGCCAATCTCGGTGGGACCGACTTCATCATCTCGGTGACACCGATTTGATGACGAAGGTTCTGAAGCTTGGCAACACTAGTTTCGTGAGACCGAGTTCGAATCGGAAAATCCGAAATTTCTAGGGTTTGGCTTTATGGTGAGGTGGTTCATCTCGGTGTGGTGAGTTTAGGAAATCGGTGGGACCGAGATTACTTATGAGTGTATGTTGGAAGTGAGAGTTCTTGATAGTTTAGGAGATATATCACTAAGCACTTTGAGCAACGGATCATTAACATAACCTCATCCCTTTAATAGTATTGGCTTTCCTATAGACTCAATGTGATCTTGGATCACTAAACCAAAATGGAGTCTTGAGCTTTTTCCAATGCTTGCCTTAGCATCTTGAGGGGTCCACCTCTCCAGTCCTTTTGCCATGCCAATGTGATTGACCTTCCTGAAACATACTTGATAAAAGCATTAGTCCAACCACAAAGTATGTTGTCATTAATTACCAAAACCACCCAGGGAGCAAATGTGCTTTCATTATGTTCCTTGAATGACCGTGCCTTATATGAAAAACCTCGCGGCTAAGTTGCGCCCTTGGTTTGTTTTCGAGTCCGCTCAACAATACAAGTGAGCTGCAACTAGCCCCGACGAGGTTTCTTGCCGGAGGCAGCACCGCCAGCGGGCTGTTGATGTTCCGCATTCAGCAAGCGTGCTAGCGCCGGCAAGTTCCCTCAAAGCATAGGGTAAAAACATACAAAGGCATGGTGAGGGAGTCCTGGACTAGGGGGTGTCCGGACAGCCGGACTATCAATATCCACCGGACTCCCAGACTACGAAGATAGAAGATTGAAGACTCCGGCTCGTGTCCGAAAGGTACTTTACTTGGCGTGGAAGGCAAGCTTGGCGATACGGATATGTAGATCTCCTACCATTGTAACCGACTCTGTGTAACCCTAGCCTCTCCGGTGTCTATATAAACCGGAGGGCTTTAGTCCGTAGGACACAACATTACATCTCAACAATCATACCATAGGCTAGCTTCTAGGGTTTAGCCTCATTGATCTCGTGGTAGATCTACTCTTGTACTACCCATATCATAAATATTAATCAAGCAGGACGTAGGGTATTACCTCCATCGAGAGGGCCTGAACCTGGGTAAAAACATTGTGTCCCTCGTCTCCTGTTACCATCCGCCTAGATGCACAGTTCGGGACTCCCTACCCGAGATCCGCCGGTTTTGACACCGACATTGGTGCTTTCATTGAGAGTTCCTCTGAGTCGTCACCAATAGGCTCGATGGCATCTTCAACCTTCAACGCTGTCCAGGGTGAGACTTTTCTCCCCGGACAGATCTTCGTATTCGGCGGCTTTGCACTGCGGGCCAACTCTCTTGGCCATCTAGAGCAGATCGAAGCTTCGCCCCGCCGTTAGGGTCGATTCGAAGTTTAAACTTCACGGCCGATGATCGCGGAGACTTGATCTTGACGGACTCGAGCCCACAGCAAGCGCCGCCAGACTGCGGACGATGGGCATGATCTAGCTCTGCCGCCGGACAGTGCTTTGGTGGCCGCACTTGAATCCGCCCCGGCTACTTGCCCGGAGCCGATTGCCCATGACGAGGGTCGGTGGATAAACGCCGCCCCGGGGGCTTCAACATCTACGGCGATGGAGCCGAATACCGATTTTATCCCTTGCGAAACTCATGATTCCGAGGCACCGGACTCCAAGCCTCCCGCGCCCCCGCCAATTAGGCCAGATTGGGCGCCGGTTATGGAACTCACCGCCGCGGACATCTTCCAACACTCGCCTTTTGGTGATATCCTGAATTCCCTGAAGCATCTCTCGCTATCAAGAGAATCCTGGCCGGACTATGACCAGGACGGTTGGAGTTCGGACGACGAAGAAATTCGGAGCCCACCCACCACCCACTTTGTAGCCACTGTCGAGGATCTAACCGACATGCTAGACTACGACTCCGAGGACATCGACGCTATGGACGATGATGCCGGAGACGATCAGGACCCAGCGCCCACGTGACACTGGAAGGCCACCTCGTCATACGACGTCTACATGGTGGATACCCCAAAGGAAGGGGATGGCGAAAATGCAGCGGAGGAAGATTCTTTGAAGAAGCAGCCTAAACACCAGCGTCAGCGGCGGCTCTAAATCCCGCCACAACAAGAATGGAGAATCCGGCACGGGAGACAATAACACTCCGGAGAGTACCGAAGACGATCCCCTCCTGCAAGACTCAGCGCAGGAGGACGCAGAAGCAAGCCCTCACGACAGGGCGACAGACGAAGGGGTTGAGGATGATAACTATATGCCTCCGTCCGAAGAGGAAGCGAGCCTCAACGATGATGAATTCATCAAACTTGAAGAGCCCGTCGAACAAGATCTTTGCAAACGCAGGCTCATCGCTACAGCAAGAAGCCTGAAGAAGGAAAAGCGGAAGCTCAACACAGCGGAAGACGCGCTCCGGATAAGAAGGAGCAAAGTTCTCAAAACCACAGACAAACAAGGCAACAGCCACCAATCGAAGAGCTACCCGAAGCGCAAGCTGCTCCCAGAATTCGACGAAGAGGCCATAAAGCCCCCACCGTCAAATGGCCCAGCCAGGTCCATCTACGGACCCAAAAGGAAAGCCCCAATAAGCAAAGCAACATGTCAAGTGTCCGATGATAGCGGCACGTACAAGTACAGGGGCGCCACACACCCACTATGCTTCACAGACGAGGTGCTGGAACATGAATTCCCAGCAGGGTTTAAACCCATCAACATAGAAGCCTACGATGGAACAACAGACCACAGAGTGCGGATAGAAGACTATATCTGCATATACATATGGCCGAGGAGGCGATCTCCACGCCATAAAATATCTACCCCTCAAGCTCAAAGGGCCAGCCCGTCATTGGCTCAAAAGCCTCCCGAAAAACTTGTTGGAAGTTGGGAAGAGCTCGAGGAAGCGTTTAGAGCAAATTTTCAAGGGACTTATGTCCGCCTCCGGATCTGAGATGACCTAAGTCACATAACTCAACAGCCCGGAGAGTCGGTAGCATGAAATTCTGGAATAGGTTCCTTACCAAAAGAACCAAATAGTCGATTGTCCGGACGCCAAGCCTTAGCAGCTTTTAAGCACAATGTCCAAGACGAATGGCTCGCTGGACACCTCGCCCAGAGAAACCGAGGACAATGACCGCATTAACAAGCCTCATGACCCGCTTATGCGGAGAGGACAACTGGTTGGCAAGAAGCAAGCACCCAATGACCCAAGTACATCCGAGATAAGAGATGGAAGCGGAAAATCACGGCGCAGAAAAGAACAGCGCGGAATAAAGAGAAAAGCCCAAAAAGCACGGCGGTCAGCGCCGGATTTAAAAGCTCACGGCGAATAATAAAGCTCAACCCATCAAGGACGACAATGACGAACCGTCTAACCTACACAAAATTACGGGTCGGATTTGTCAAATCCACAGTACCCGGAAGGCACGCAAATCACGCCCACGAGGATTGTTGGGTTTTCAAACAGTCCGCCGACTAAACGCCCGAACGCAAGGGGCTCGACACGTCAATCGAAGAAGATAAACCCGCCAAGCGAGGCACCGGAAAACAAAAGACTTTCCCACAAGGGGTCAAAGCGATAAACTCACTTCATGTGAGGACACGGAAAAATAGTGCGGCACTTTCTAAAAGAGCTTCGCACGGTCCGGCCCATAAACCATAGAGATTGGATATCAAAACCAATCACTTTCGACCACGGGATTATTCCAAAAGTGTTGAACCGCGGGGCGGACTTCGATATTGAATCCGATAATAGACGGACTACAATTCACAAGCGTCCTAATGGACGGAGGCGTGACTTAAACCTGCTATATTCAAACACAATCCGTCGGATGAGGATAGACCCCACCAAAATTCGACACACAGCCGCACTTCCTTCAAAGGAGTTCGCCAGCCCTTACGCCAAGTGCAGGCTCGATATTACTCAAGTCGTGTTGGATCACGAACAATTTTCGACGGAAAAGTTAATTTTCCATATCGCCCCATTTAAAAGTAAACATCAAGCGCTATTGGGACGAAAGGCTTTTGTCCGCTTCAACGCCATACCGCATTCTGCGTCTGTTACACTTAAGATGCCGGTCCACATGGCACCATTTCAGTCGAGGGTCACTTAAAGACCCCGGATTCGGATAGACGAATCTGGACTCGGCGAGCTAGGGCTCCCTAGCCGCATACCCTTTCATAAGGGGCTGCGCAAGACAACTCACAGCGGTTTCATATAAACCTAGCTTTAATTATTTGCACTTATTATTTTACATTATTTTCGCATCTAACTGTTTCTAAAACTAAAATGTTCCTCTTTTTCTGAGATGAACAAGCGTGCGCACCCGTCGAGATAACGGCTGCAACGGAGGTATGAGCGTGCGGAGGGACCCGCCGCAAGGATTCTTTTGATTAAGACCCTACATAGACCTTTTATTTCTGTCTCTTGTTGCTAAATCGCCTTGGCTTCTTCCTATAGCGGCGAGCTGACGCTTTGGCATTGGCGCGTCAGGAAGACAATGCCCGCACACGGACACAAGGGGCTTAGGGCATAATTCTGCCCGTTATCATAAAGTCCGAACACCTTAGGGAGTGTTGGCGTCTCAAGTTGGGCATTATATGCATCAGCTCGAATCATGTCTTTGGTCAAATGTTGGGTTTGCGGCTCACGTGTTTTGCTGCCTTACGTTCAGTATCACCCGCTAACGCGGCACCGGAGAACTCTGCGATTGTGCCCGGTTCATTTGGCGAGCACCTCGATGAAAGCTGAAAACCGATTGTCATGATATAGCGAGAGTCCAGTCACCACTTGATCGACTACGGAATGTTTAGAATTCCCGCTTTGTGAAGGGCGCTTCGGTCAGCACATACGCACTC
Source organism: Aegilops speltoides (assembly GCA_021437245.1). Taxonomy (NCBI): domain Eukaryota; kingdom Viridiplantae; phylum Streptophyta; class Magnoliopsida; order Poales; family Poaceae; genus Aegilops; species Aegilops speltoides. The sequence continues at coordinate 89,968,933 of CM038141.1, read as the reverse complement.
GAATCCGGAGATGTGGGGTGCCATTAGAAACTATATCGTAGCCCCACCCTCGAGCTCCATTGGCTAAGTGAAAGAGATAAAGCATTATAGTCCGGATTGCCTCGTTTCTCGCTACCACCTCCTTATAACAGGACCGAGGCGTCGGATTAAAGTGTGAAAAGCGCTATTTTGCGAACACCCCAGCACCTTGTGCAAGGGGCTGAAGTCAAGATCGCATCTTCGAGTTATACACAAGTATCATAAGCGGCCGACAGAGAAGTTTTACTACTTGGAAGCACAAGTATAAAAAGCATTCATACTATAATCATTGATATACAAGTTAATGCGTTCAATTGAGCGTTACATTCTTTGAGCATCTGCGACTCTATTATCGAAAGCGCCGCGCATAACTTCCCGAAATAATGCTCGGCAGAAGCTGGTTCCCATCCGAACCTGGCAAGCAACAGCGGTGGCATCCATCTCCGGACATCGCGCCTTTACGGGCGAGCCATCCGCGCCCTCGATGCAAGCCGACCGCTTCATCTCCTTGATATGCGGCACCGCCCCAAGGAATTGCTGCAGAAGGCCGAAATAGCTCGTCGCCTTGGACTTCTCTGGCCACACATGGGCCACGATGTCAGTCATAGCCAGCCCGGACAGTCTATTCAGTTCGGCCCATTCGGCCAACCTGTCCGACAGAGGAAGAGGGCGATCCGGACTGTGGAATTGAGTCCAATATAACTCTTCCACCTCGTGATCCCCCGGCTCGGAAGTGCTTAACGGCGCGGCCGCACTCGCAGCCAAGTCCATATAAGGATCCTCCGAACTCCTTTGTCGCTCAAATTTAGCGTACTTGGCATCCATGAACCGGTGGACGCATAAGAAGCGGCTTGCCGGCCGTGATTTCTCGGCCAGCGCAGCTCCTCCTTCATAGCCGCATTGTAGAACGGGCATCCACGGCTTCGGCGGTGGCCTTCTTGAGTCTTCCCGCTCCGATAGGCGCTCCTTTTCAAGAGCCTCGCTTCTGATCGGTAGCATCCTTTAAATTCTTGGCCAATTCGGCCACCTCCGCCTGCTTAGGCAAAGGCGCAGCCTTTTCGACCTTCAACTCCTCGGCGCCCTCGCGGCCGCATCACTCCTTCGGGCTTGCTCCTTAGCTTGTGCAAGCTCGGCCCGAAATCTCTCGCGGCAGAAAGATATGCGCATAAACAGCATACAACTTATCAGAGGAGGGCTTTAACCCACTCAATAAAACGGCTACGGAGAATTTATTTACCTTGTGACTCGTCAAGTCGCTGATTGACAAGTGCGATGTCAAGATTCGCCATGTCGATTGCCGACTCGATTCCGCAAACCGATCGATTCGGCTGGCCCCGGACTGTCGCCACAATGCGCGAAGCGGCGGTATTCATTACCTGAGACATTTAGATTTTTGATCCTCGGTACGCTGTCTATACAGGCCGCATTTTTCATATGCACAACTGTTAAAAAACAAAGGGGTACGCCATTTTCGCATACCTCAAATCCCGTCAGCAAGCTCATGGCGGCCTTCAATCCGCTTTCAGCGGACGAAATCCTTCCCATCACCATACGCATTAACGCACGGTGATCTTCTGAAATGGATGCCCTCTCAAGCAAACTCTTCAGTTCTCCCGGCCGGACTCTGGTGGGTGTTGAACTCTTTGGCCCCTCCGGACTCAGGGATGCCCTTCGTGACGACACTTCAGGCTCGCCTACTTCATCTGGCGGCGCGGCAGACGGAGGCGTATCGCTCTTCGTCATCTCCGGAAGAAGATCCCCCGAGGACGAACTCATCTGAGACGGCTGCAGATCCGAACTGCGATATGAATATTTCGGTCACCTACAGAAGCATAAACGAAGGTACTTCCTCATTAAAACTTTCTCTTTCATACTCATGGCTCGTTGGAGGGCTGGTCCTTGGCGGCGATTGCGCGTCCGGATTCTCTCCGGACGCGGACCCCGGTAGGGATTTCTTCCCACGCTTAGGGCTGGGACCTCCGGATCTTCTGAGGCGGTCCTCTTCTCCTTCGAAGGAGGATCCTTGGTTCCCTCCTCTTGATCGCCCTTTGACGAACTATTAGCTCCTTTATCTCCCCGTCGCCCCCCTCTCGTGGGCGCAACCTCCAACATTTCGACCAGCACGGGCTCAGTCACGGTCTCTGAGGGGGGCGGACACCTTATCAGCCTTGATTGCGCCACCCATTCTCAGAGAGAATAAAAAGGGTCAGGAGATGATCTTTTGAAAGGCATCTGAGATAGAACGTCCGAGCTTTGAGATACTTACGAGTATCCAGGCGATCGCGGCTTAAGCCTGCGTCCTCGGCGAATCCGGACACGCTTACTGCGGTCCAAGAACAGCTTGTACATCTCCATGGGTGTCGCACCCATAAAATTTGGAGAATCGAGGTCCCTCGGATTGAACTCCCATAGCGGAGAGGACGGCGTTTGCGAGGTAGGAGGTGCGACTAGCATGACTTGCATCACCTTGACCAGGCCGATCTCCTTGTTTGGAGGTCTCGAATCCGGCCCTGCAGAAGGCGGCACGCCTCGGGCGACCCAGTTGAGCCCTTGGTTGACCCACGACATCGATTCTTTGTGGAGGTCCCGGCGGAAGGAGGCGGCGGCTTCGCGGCTGCCCCTTGGAGCGGTGATGTAGAACCACTCTCGCTGCCACAATCCCCGTTCCTCTTGGAAGGAACCTTCGAGCCACGGGGCATCGACCTTCTTGCTTATGGTCGCCCGCCACACTCCGCTTAGCGCCCCGATCATCTTGGCTCCACCTTAAATGTTTTCAGCCACAGGCGAAGTGGGGATGACGCGGAGGAAGGCTTCGCAGACAATGATAAATCTTGGAGATATGGAGGATGGACTCGGAGCCAAGTCGTGGAAGTCCAGCCCGAGAAGAACGAGGCCCCCTCACGAAAGGATCCATCGGGAAGCCCGGTCCCGATGGAGGTGAGATCGAAAACAGCGATTCGCCGGGCTCGGGGGCTGGCACGGCCTGCCCAGGGGCAGGCAACCTGTGCGAAACTTCATAGATCAGGTACTTGGCCTCACGCAACTTCAAATATGTCCTCCTCCGTGACGGAGGAGGGCACCCACCGGCCCTGGAGGTCGGAGCCGGACATTGCTGTGGATCCAAAGCACTCGAGTCTGAAGCTCTTGGTGTTGGAACTGGGAGCAGAGGAAGATTCGATGCGAGGTTGAAAGACAAGGACAGGCCTTGGTCCTCTTATAAAGGGGAAATAATACCAAGGGCCGTCTCGTGACCGCTTGAGATTCCCTTCGATAGAGAGGCGTGGCGACGGAATGGTTAGGTTACCCACGCGCGTATTGATGAGGATCCCGAAATAAGAGGAACACGATCTACGCTCGACGGGGCGTGCCAAGGAAACCGCTTTGCTAAACGTGCTGAGGCGGAATAATAAAAACGATTCAAACAAGGGCTTGGCTGCGGTGTGATATCACGCTGCATAATACGTCAGCAGATTGAACTAAGTGTGTATTTTATTCTCTCTACGCTGGAGTGTGGAAATTATTTTGCAGAGCCGGACACTATCCTAGTGTTCATTAGCTTCTCCGGATTATTCAAGGGAGGAACCCGCCTTGCAATGCCGAACATTATGCACGCCGGACTTATCGCCATTGAAGACTAGTTCAGGGCTACTCGAGGAGTCTGGACTAGGGGTGTCGGACAGCCGGACTATCAATATCCGCCGGACTCCCGGACTACGAAGATAGAAGATTGAAGACTCGGCTCGTGTCCCGGAAGGTACTTTACTTGGCGTGGAAGGCAAGCTTGGCGTCTGGATATGTAGATCTCCTACCATTGTAACCGACTCTGTGTAACCCTAGCCTCTCCGGTGTCTATATAAACCGGAGGGCTTTAGTCCGTGAGGACACAACATTACATCTCAACAATCATACCATAGGCTAGCTTCTAGGGTTTAGCCTCATTGATCTCGTGGTAGATCTACTCTTGTACTACCCATATCATCAATATTAATCAAGCGGGACGAGGGTATTACCTCCATCGAGAGGGCACGAACACAGGTAAAACATTGTGTCCCTCGTCTCCTGTTACCATCCGCCTAGACGCACAGTTCGGGACCCCCTACCCGAGATCCGCCGGTTTTGACACCGACACATGGGGTCAAGTAAAGGGCATGACATTGTAGTTGGCAACGTTCAAAGAAGCGCGGCCTTGCCGGGACACGGACGACAGAAAAGCTAAGTTGCCCAAGTCTAAGCGTAAAGCCCAGCCAGTTTCAAATTCTTATGTTATATTCCTTGAGCTGCCGCGCTTTGTATGGAAAACCTGTGCGCGGAGGAACTGGCTCGTGGCTGAGTTGCACCCTTACTTTGTTTCGAGTCCGCTCAACAAATGAAAGTCTTGCCGCAACCAGCCCGACAAGGTTTCTTGCCGGGCAGCACTGCCAATGGCTCTTGACGTTCAAGACTCAACAAGCGTGCTTGCCCGGCAAGTTCCCTAAAAGCGTAGGGTAGAGACATACAAGGGAGGCGACAGAATACAGGATATAACATAGCAATCATTGCCCTAGAGCGCAATCAGTTTTAAATCTTTAAGGTTATGTTCCTTGAACGACCGTGCCTTGTATGAAAAACCTGTGCGCGGAGGAATCGACTCGCGGCTAAGTTGCGCCCTTGATTTGTTTTCGAGCCCACTCAACAATACAAGTGAGCTGCAACTGGCCCCGACAAGGTTTCTTGCCGGAGAGCAAAGACCGCCAATGGAACTCTTGATGTTCACTCAAGAAGCGTGCTCGCGTCGGCAAGTTCCCTCAAAGCGTAGGGTAGAAACATACAAGGCACCGGGTCAAATAAAGGGCATGACATATCAAGCTTTTCTTAGAATAAAGTTATATATCACGGTAAATAACTTTCCGCGCTCTAAGAGATTGTTCCTATGACACATCTAGCAGCGGCGAGAACAAGGGAAGAGAAGAAAGGTGCGCCAAGACTGGCAACAAGCCAACGTCATTGGGGCTGCAAGTACCAAGGCTCATCCCCGGCAAGCCAGAGTTGCCGGGGGCTGCGATAACAGATAAGTTTTTCATCCCTCATCATGCATATTTTTGTGGACTAAGGAGCGCGAAGTTATATTCCTTGAACTTCCGTGCCTTGCATGGAAGACCCGTGCGCGGAGGAATCGACTCGTGGCTAGTTTGCGCCCTTGATTTGTTTTCGAGTTCGCTCAACAATACAAGTGAGCTGCAACTAGCCCGACAAGGTTTCTTTCGAGGGGCACCGCCACCTGAACTCTTGATGTCCCGTGACTCAAAGAAGCGTGTTAGGCAAGCAAGTTCCCTCAAAGCGTAGGGTAAAAATATACAAGGCACAGAATTAAGTAAAGGATGTAACATAGCAAGCCTCCCCTTTTTCATTAAAAAAACATCCCATTTGGGTACAGTCCATAGAGGATGAAAAACATGAAAGAGAGGATTACAAGTTTTACATCCAACTAAGGCCCGAAGGCTTACAAAGTGAAAAGATAAGTTGCCCGTAATCCTTTTCTTGCCCCCCTTCTCAGGAGGTAGGTCAAGGAGGCGAGAAGGGCAAAAGAAGCACCTAGGTGAGCCACGGGTGCCAGAAGACACCAAGAGAACGCCCCGAGGGCCGGCCGGGATCTTGGCGGAGACGGAAGCGCCGGAGGCAGAGCTCGAAGATGGGGCGGCAGGACGTCAGCACGCTGTCGAGGGCACCACGCCCTCGTACTCCGACTTGACGGCCTTGCCACCAACCCTCTTCCTCTTCTGCAGCCTCCCTACGCCAGCCGCCCAAGGAGACGACCCCGGGGAGTTCAGAAGGCCGGCAACCCGGATGATCGGGTCGCCGGTGGCGCGCGAGGCGACGCCCGACGCCTAGTCGGACCCGCCGTCCTCGTTGTCACTGTCGCTCCTCTCCTCGTCACTCTCGCTCGAGGAGGAGTCTTCGCTATCGGAGGAGCTGTCCACGCAGCATCTCGCCCGGGCGCCGGAGTCCCCGAAGACCTTGACGGAGAGGAGGTCGCCATCCATTAACTTGAAATGGAAGGTAAACCCCGCCGTCAAGCTATGGATGCGGGCGAACGTCTTCCACCCTCGATCAAGGTACATCACGCCGGGGGCTGGGGATACGACGCTGACTCGCGTGTCGCTGATCCCGCAGCCCCTCATGCGCAAACTCAGCGTCTCGGGCGGGCCCGGCTGCATCGCGCTCGCAAACGGATCCGGAAGCCGGAGACGACCGCGGGGTGCCCGGCGCAGCTTGACGAAGAACTCCCAAGGGTCATCCCCCGTGTGGACCGCCGGGAGGAGAGGAACCGCCAGCGGTGGCGAAGCCGACGCGCCACCCCGGCCGCCTCTTCCCCGCGCGCCTCGACCTCGCCCACGACCGCGCCCCCTCCCTCTCCCCCTTGGGGCTGGTTCTGCCACCACGGGTGCGGGATAGGGAGGGATGCGCTGCCTGGCAGCAACCCTCGCTGCCACCGATGAAGGGCCAGGGTTCCCTTCCTCCATGGCGGATGAGAGGAAGGGGAGCAGAAGTTGAAGAAAGGAGAAGATGAGGAAGTGCGGGTTCCTGCGCTCCCCTCTCGCCCCTCTTAAAGGAGCGAGGTGGGGGCTCGGCCGCCCTGCTCGACGAATCAGAGCATGGGAAGGGCAGGAAATCGGGGCCGACCCGCTGCCTCCGCCCGTGATGGCTCGGTTCCCCACCTCCACCGCCCACGACCTCACGCGCACGCCACCCACGCCTCCACGACGCCGCGATTGACGCGTGCCGTTACGGGAGGACGCGGTGGATACGGAGTGGATTCGGTTGGACCCAGGCCACGCGTGCCCGTGCACTGTTTTGGGCCTGGCCCAACAACGCTCGGCACCGTGTATGGCCCAGGCAGGGGCTCTGCCGGTGTACTAAAGTAGGGGTACCTTAGTACCCGAACTTGTGCTGCAGGCGATCGAAGCACCAGCGGCAAGGCTTGCAGGGCATCCGACAAGACCCTCCGTCATTTCCTATTACCGCCATTCAAGAACAAAGTGTCGACCAAGTAGACAAGGCCCGGCAAGAGGAGCTTGCGGGAAGGATAAAGAACCCGGCAAGAGGAGCTTGCGGGAAGGCCAACCAAGGCGCCTCAGAAGACTTGCGCGACGCCCAGCGTCCGGCAAGGCCCGCATGACCGCAAGCTTGTCGGTAGCGATAAGAGAAGGGCCACGGCAAAGGCGCTTGCCATGGCAAGGTTGCCACTCTACACCCAAGCTCCAACAAGCATCCAGTGGCGTGTCACTCGGGGCCATCCGAGGGGCGCGTGGCGTAGGCGTCAGGCAGCCATGCGGTGCGAGGTGGCAAGCGAGGCCGACAAGGAGGCCATCGTGGTGATCGGTGGCGCCCTAACGGTCGTTTCCTTGCCTTTGTTGGGGCGACCAGACGGGCATTAAATGCCCTTGTCCCCGCCGTCGAGTTAGGTAGGGACAACTTTGAACACTATTGTACCAACCTGCGTTTTACCTTTTCGCCCTCTACATGCTGCCACTGTCGGTGACCCCCTTAGGCTATAAAAGGGAGGCCCATGCGCACGTAGAAGGGGTTCGGAACTTTTCCACACTGGGGTTCGGTTCATTCGACACACCCAACACCACTACACGCCCACGCTCTCGGGAAAGAACAAATACAAACACAAAGCAGCAGTAGGAGTTTTATCTCTCCGGAGAGCTCCGAAGCTGGGTAAAAATCGCCCGTTTCCCCCGCGCGCTCGACCTCGATCTGCTCTGCGTGCGCCCTCCGCTCCCTTGCCGGACTAGAAGGGCCCCCCTGCCCCATAGGTGCTCGTGCCCCTCAGAACCACACGACAGAACGGTTCTTGCTCAGCCCATAGCAGCCACGTAAAACTTGCAACAACAAAGTAGAGGACGTCTAACTTGTTTTTGCAGGGCATGTTGTGATGTGATATGGTCAAGACGTGATGAGATATAAGTTGTTGTATGAGATGATCATGTTTTGTTGAAGTTATCGGCAACTGGCAGAAGCTCTATGGTTGTCTCTTTGTTGCATAAGATGCAAGTGCCAAATAATTGCTTTACTTTATCACTATGCGATAGCAAGGCGAGACAACCATGTGACGACACATTGATATAGATCAAGATGATGAAGATCATGGTGTCGTGCCGGTGATGATAGAGATTATGACAGTACTTTGGAGATGGAGATCAAAGGCACAAGATGATCATGGCCATATCATGTCACATATTTTGATTGCATATGATGTTTGTCTATTATACATCTTATTCTGTTTTGTTTGACGGTAACATTTTAAGATGATCTCCCACTAATTATCAAGAAGTGTTCTCCCTGAGTATGCACCGTTAGAAAGTTCTTCGTCTTTGAGACACCACGTGATGATCGGTGTGATAGGCTCTACGTTCAAATACAACGGGTGCAAAACAGTTGCACACGCGAATACTCATGTTAAACTTGGCGAGCCTAGCATATCTGAGATATGGCCTCGGAACACGGAGACCGAAAGGTCGGCGTGAATCATATAGTAGATATGATCAACATAGTGATGTTCACCATTGAAAACTACTCCATCTCACGTGATGATCGGTTATGGTTTAGTTGATTTGGATCACGTGATCACTTAGATGACTAGAGAGATGTCTGTCTAAGTGGGAGTTCTTAAGTAATATGATTAAATGAACTTAAATTTATCATGAACTTAGTCCTGGTAGTATTTTGCAAATTATGTTGTAGATCAATAGCTCACGTTGTTGCTTTCATATGTTTATTTTGATATGTTCCTAGAGAAAACTGTGTTGAAAAATGTTAGTAGCAATGATGCAGATTGGATCCGCGATCTGAGGTTTATCCTCATTGCTGCACAGAAGAATTATGTCCTTAATGCACCGCTAGGTGACAGACCTATTGCAGGAGCAGATGCAGACGTTATGAATGTTTGGCTAGCTCAATATGATAACTACTTGATAGTTTAGTGCACCATGCTTGACAGCTTAGAATCGGGACTTCAAAGACGTTTTGAACGTCATGGACCATATGAGATGTTCCAGGAATTGAAGTTAATATTTCAAGCAAATACCCGAGTTGAGAGATATGAAGAATCCAACAAGTTCTAAAGCTAAAAGATGGAGGACAATCGCTCAACTAGTGAGCATGTGCTCGATTATGCAGGTACTTCAATCGCTTGAATCAAGTGGGAGTTAATCTTCCGGATAAGATAGTGATTGACAGAATTCTCTAGTCACCATCACTAAGTCACTAGAACTTCGTGATGAACTATAGTATGCAAGGGATGACGAAAATGATTCCCGAGCTCTTCGTGATGTTAAAATCGACGAAGGTAGAAATCAAGAAAGAGCATCAAGTGTTGATGATTAACAAGACCACTAGTTTCAAGAAAAGGGCAAAGGGAAAGAAAGGGAAACTTCAAGTAGAATGGCAAACAAGTTGTCACTCCGTGAAGAAGACCAAAGCTGGACCAAAGCCTGAAACTGAATGTTTACACCGCAAAGGAAATGGTCACTGGAAGCGAAATGCCCTGAATATTTGGTGGATAAGAAGGATGGCAAAGTGAACAAGCATATATTTGATATACAGGTTATTGATGTGTGCCTTACTAGTGTTTATAGTAGCCCCTGAGTATTTGATACTTGTTCGGTTGCTAAATATTAGTAACTCGGACCAGGAGATACAGAATAAACAGAAACTAGTTGAGGGTGAAGTGACGATGTATGTTGGAAGCGGTTCCAAGATTGATATGATCATCATCGCACACTCCCTATACTTTCGGGATTAGTGTTAAACCTAAATAAATGTTATTTGGCGTTTGCGTTGAGCATGAATATGATTTGATCATGTTTATTGTGATATGATTATTCATTTAAAATCATAGAATAATTGTTGTTCTGTTTACATGAATAAAACCCTCAATGGTCATACACCCAATGAAAATAGTTTGTTGGATCTCGATCGTGATGATACACACATTCATAATATTGATGCCAAAAGATGCAAAGTTAATAATGATAGTGCAACTTATTTGTGGCATCGCCATTTGGGTCATATCGGTGTAAAGCGATGAAGAAACTCCATAAAGATGGATTTTGGAATCACTTGGTTATGAATCATTTGATGCTTGCGAACCGTGCCTTTTGGGCAAGATGACTAAAACTCCGTTCTCGGAACAATGGAACGAGCTACTAACTTCTTGGAAATAATACATACCGATGTATGCGATCCAATGAGTATTGATGCTCGTGGCAAGTATCGTTATTTTCGACCTTCACAAGATGATTTGAGCAGATATGGGTATATCTACTTGATGAAACATAAGTCCGAAATAGTTGAAAGGTTCAAAGAATTTCAGAGTGAAGTGGAAAAATCATCATAACAAGAAAATAAAGTTTCTGCGATCTGATCATGAGACGAATATTTGAGTTCTGAGTTTGGTCTTCAACTAAAACAATGTGAAATAGTTCCACAGCTCACGCCACCTGGAACACCACAACGTTATGGTGTGTCCGAACGTCGTAACCGCACTTTATTGGATATGGTGCGATCTATGATGTCTCTTATTGATTTACCATTATTGTTTTGGGGTTATGCATTAGAGACAGCTGCATTCACGTTTAATAGGGCACCATCTATATCCGTTGAGACGACACCATATGAACTGTGGTTTAGCAAGAAACCCAAGTTGTCGTTTCTTCAAGTTTGGAGTTGCAATGCTTATATGAAAAAGTTTTTCAACCTGATAAGCTCGAACCCAAATCGGAGAAGTGCGTCTTCATAGAATACCCAAAGGAAACTGTTGGGTAATCCTTCTATCACAGATCCGAAGGCAAAACATTCGTTGCTAAAAATGGATCCTTTCTAGAGAAGGAGTTTCTCTCGAAAGAAGTGAGTGGGAGGAAAGTAGAGCTTGATAAGGTAATTCGTACCTTCTCCCGAATTGGAAAGTAGTTCATCACAGAAATCAGTTCCAGTGATTCCTACACCAATTAGTGAGGAAGCTAATGATGATGATCATGAAACTTCAGATCAAGTTACTACAAAACCTCCTAGGTCTTCCAGAGTACGGTCCGCACCAGAGTGGTACGGTAATCCTATTCTGAAAGTCATGTTACTAGACCATGATAAACCTACGAACTATGAGGAAGCGATGATGAGCCCAGATTCCCCGAAATGGCTTGAGGCCATAAAATCTGAGATATGATCCATGTATGAGAACAAAGTGTGGACTTTGGTGGACTTGCCCGATGATCAGCAAACCATAAGAAATAAATGGATCTTTAAGAGGAAGACGGACGTTGATAGTAGTGTTACTATCTACAAAGCTCGACTTGTCGCAAAAGTTTTTTTTGACAAGTTCAAGGTGTTGACTACAATGAGATTTTCTCAACTGTAGTGATGCTTAAGTCTGTCCGAATCATGTTAGAAATTGCCACATTTTATGAAATCTGGCAAATGGATAAACAAAACTGCATTCCTTAATGGAGTTATTAAAGAAGAGTTGTATGTGATGCAGCCAAGAGGGTTTTTTCGATCCTAAAGGTGTTAACAAAATGTGCATGCTCCAGCGATCCATCTATGGACTGGTGCAAGCATCTCAGAGTTGGAATATACGCTTTGATAAGTTGATCAAAGCATATAGTTTTATACAGACTTGCGGTGAAGCCTGTATTTACAAGAAAGTGAGTGGGAGCACTACAACATTTCTGATAAGTATATGTGAATGACATATTGTTGATCGGAAATAATTATTCTGCAAAGCATAAAGGAGTGTTTGAAAGGAGTTTCTTCAAAGAAAGATCTCGGTAAAGCTACTTACATATTGAGCATCAAGATCTATTGAGATAGATCAAGACGCTTGATAAGATTTTCAATGAGTACATACCTTGACAAAATTTTGAAATAGTTCAAAATAGAACAGTCAAAGAAGGAGTTCTTGCCTGTGTTGCAAGGTGTGAAGTTGAGTAAGACTCAAGACCCGACCATGGCGGAAAATAGAAAGAGAATGAAAAGTCATTCCCTATGCCTCACCATAGGTTCTATAAAGTATGCTATCTTTGTGAACTGCACCTATTGTATACTCTGCCTGGTTTGGCAAGGAGTACAATAGTGATCTAGAGTAGATCTTTGGACATTGGTCAAAATTATCCTTAGTGGAATAAGGATATGTTTCTCGATAATGGAAGTGATAAAAGAGCTCGTCGTAAAAGTTACAACGATACAAGCTTTTACACCGATCCGAGATGACTCTAAGTCTCAACTGGATGCATATTGAAAGTGGGAGCAATTAGCTAGAGTAGCTCCGTGCAGAGCATTGTGGACATAAAATATTTTAAAATACATACGGCTCAATATGATGCATCCGTTGACTAAGCTTCTCTCACGAGCAAAACATGATCACACCTTAGTACTCTTTGGTGTTAATCACATAGCAATGTGAACTAGATTATTGACTCTAGTAAACCCTTTGGATGTTGGTCACATGATGATGTGAACTATGGGTGTTAATCATATACTGATATGAATATTGGTGTTAAATCACATGGCGATGTGAACTAGATTATTGACTCTAGTGCAAGTGGTAGACTGAAGGAAATATGCCCTAGAGGCAATAATAAAGTTATTATTTATTTCCTTATTTCATGATAAATGTTTATTATTCATGCTAGAATTGTATTAACCGGAAACATAATACATGTGTGAATACATAGACAAACATAGTGTCACTAGTATACCTCTACTTGACTAGCTCGTTTATCAGAGATGGTTATGTTTCCTAGCCATGGACAAAAGAGTTGTCATTTGATTAACGGGATCACATCATTAGGAGAATGATGTGATTGACTTGACCCATTCCGTTAGCTTAGCACTTGATCGTTTAGTATGTTGCTATTGCTTTCTTCATGACTTATACATGTTCCTGTACTATGAGATTATGCAACTCCTGTTTACGGAGGAACACTTTGGGTACTACCAAACGTCACAACGAATCGGGTGGTTATAAAGGAGTACTACAGGTGTCTCGAAGGTACATGTTGAGTTGGCGTAATTCGAGATTAGGTTTTGTCACTCCGATTGTCGGAGAGGTATCTCTAGGCCCTCTCGGTAATGCACATCATTATAAGCCTTGCAAGCAATGTGACCAATGAGTTGGTTACCGGATGATGCATTACAGAACGAGTAGAGAGACTTGTCGGTGACGAGATTGAACTAGGTATTGGATACCGACGATCGAATCTCGGGCAAGTAACATACCGATGACAAAGGGAACAACGTATGTTGTTATGCTGTTTGACCGATAAAGATCTTCGTAGAATATGTAGGAGCCAATATGGGCATCCAGGTCCCGCTATTGGTTATTGACCGAGAATAGTTCTAGGTCATGTCTACATAGTTCTCGAACCCGTAGGGTCCGCACGCTAAGGTTTCGATGATGGTTATATTATGAGTTTATGAGTTTTGATGTACTGAAGGAGTTCGAGTCCGGATGAGATCGGGGACATGACGAGGAGTCTCGAAATGGTCGAGACGTAAAGATCGATATATTGGACGACTATATTCGGAGTTCGGAAAGGTTCCAAGTGATTCGGTATTTTTTGAGTGGGAGAGTTACGGAATTCGCCGGGAGAAGTATTGGGCCTTATTGGGCCTCAAGGAAAGAGAGAGGGGCTGACTAGGGCAGGGCGCGCGCTTCATGGCCTAGTCCGAATTGGACTAGGGGAGGGCCGCACCCCTCCTTCCTTCCTTCTCTCTTCCCTTCCTTGTCTCCTACTCCTAATACATGGAAGGACTCCTAGTTGGACTAGGAAGGGGAATCCTACTCCGGTGGGAGTAGGACTCCCTAGGGCGCGCCATAGAAGAGTTTCGCCCTTCCTCCTCCACTCCTTTATATACGGGGTAGGGGCACCCCATGAACACACAAGTTGATCTACGGATCGTTCCTTAGCCGTGTGCGGTGCCCCCTTCCACCATATTCCACCTTGGTCATATCGTTGCGGAGTTTAGGCGAAGCCCTACGCCGGTAGAACATCATCATCGTCACTACGCCGTCGTGCTGACGGAATTCATCTCCGGAGCTCGGCTGGATCGGAGGCCGGAGATCGTCATCGAGCTGAACGTGTGCTGAACTCGGAGGCTCCGTACGTTCAGTGCTTGGATCGGTCGGATCGTGAAGACGTACGACTACATCAACCGCGTTGTGCTAACGCTTCCGCTTACGGTCTAGGGTACGTGGACAAACACTCTCCCCTCTCATTGCTATGCCATCACCATGATCTTGCGTGTGCGTAGGAAATTTTTTGAAATTACTACGTTCCCCAACAGTCAGCACTGAAGATCAATTGGCCGATATCTTCCCAAAGCCCTTGGATGAGAAGAGATTTAGCAAGTTGCGGTGTGAGCTAAATATCCTAGAATCTTCGAATGTTCTCTGAAATGGACACACCTCCTAACACTTATGCTGACTTGATGACTTAGATGTGCAACACACGAAGTAATGTTTTTCTTCAATCAATAAAGACTAACTCTCTAAGTGTGAAGAAATTAATGAAGAAATTGACTCTGAGAGCCCTACGACAATTGTGCGCGGTGTCTAAAATCAACTTTCTTATACGGTGGGTTACGCCACCAACCAAAGTTGAAAATCTTCAATTTGAGTTTTTCTTCGTTTTTGAAATTCCTTAGTTTTTCAAATTCTTCAACTTTGCATTGTCTTCACTCTTTCCGGTGTTGTTCTTCATTCGAATATATATATATGAGTTTTATGTCCTCTACAGCATTCACTTATTATTATTTCTTCAAGTTGATTTCATCTCCTAAGTGAATGTGATCGGACCCTTCCCCCTCTATGCTAAACTCAACCCAGTCTATTCACAAATTCCTCATATGCGTTCTATTTGAAACTCGTTCAAATTCTTCAATGTGTCCTTGACAGCTGAAGAAATTGCGAACGGAACTTTTAACTTATCTTATCAGAATTTTCGGCTTTGCCGCTCAAACCGTTCCGCTTCTCACGACAATACTTATCTATTCACCCACGATCCTACACGATCGCCACCTTTCAGTACGTGGGTGACACATGTCAAGCGAATGAGAAGAGGCCAGGGGTATGTTCGTCCGATTTCCTCGGTTGAACAGTTTTTCACTCCCTCTATAAATACCCCCGTCTCTTCCTCACTTCACTTTCACCTAGCTCGCGCTCTCTCTCCCGCTCGAGCTTCCCAAAACCCTAGCGCCGCTGCTACTTCATCGTCGTCGGTGAGGAAGAGCTTCACTGCCTCGACCTCGTCGCCGTCATACTCGCGCCGGTTGCGGATTTCTTCACTCCGCCGCCGCCGTAGCCGTCTTCCTCTGCCGAGTTAGGGCGTGGAAGATCGACTGAGAACTTCACTTCTGTTCTTCCCAGTTCGTCGTGTTCTTCACTTCGGGTAATTAAAAGTTACTTTTAACTGCTCGCTTTGATTCTCAAGTTTTCCTGAAAATCTTCAAAAGTGTTTATTCTTCAAGTCTTCACACACATAAGCACCTCACATGTCATCTGCTCTTGATTCGTTTCTCTAAGCAATAATTCTCTTCAAGATTCCTCAATTGTGTGGATTTTCAATCTACACAACTCTGTAACCTAAGACAAAGAACGCTTAGTGAAATTCCTCAAGACTCATCTGGTAAAATTCCTCAAAACCTATTCTTTTTGAAAAACCTTCTGAGAACGCATATGACCTCTCCAAATTCCTCGCAACTATACTCTATTCACAGGTACAATTGTCCGCTGCTGAATCACTAGGTTCTCATCAACTTAACTCATTTGCAGCGTTCCTCGAAGAAAAGTTGCATACCTCTTCAGAAACTTCAGTTGTTCATATTCCTCAGCTGAAGAAAATGGGTGACAAAAAGGCCACAGAAGGGAGGAAAGAGGCCTCAGGTCAATACTGCGTTTGAAATCCCTGAGGACATATATAAGGACTACTGCACACCTGATGAAGCCAAATTCGGCAAAGAGGACAAGAATCAGTGCAAGGTGCGCATACAAAGGATAGAGAGGAGATGGGCACGAGAATGGAGGGAGTACAGATATGTCACTCCCAAGTATATGAAGAAATTTGCACTCAACCCTCCATGCTCAAGACCTCCATTGGCACCAAAGGCGGTTGGCATGATCCCACCACCTCAAGCGTGGTGAGGATTATCCCGATGAATGGGCAAGCGCCAAGCCAAGCTGGCTAAGCAAGCAAAGGAAGCGATGAGGAAATTCAACGAGACAGACTGCTGCTGCTTGCCTCTGCTGAGGCCTCTGCTAGTCACCAAAGAAGGCAATGCACAAGAAGCCTGCACATAAATCCAGTGCTTCACCTTCAATGCCCTCACGGCCAAGCTCCTCTGCTATGCCATCAAGGCCAGATTCCTCAACGCCCTCACGGCAAATTCCTTAGACTGCTCCTTCAAAGTCCTCAGCTCCTCCGTCAAATTCTTCAGCTGCTCCTACAAAATCCTCGGCACCTGTGCATCTCGCTATGTGCCAAAGGACTCAAGGCTTCTCTATTGCCTTAGGAGCATCTGCAAGCTCCTCAGCTGCTCGAAATTCCTCAGCTGGTCCCTCTCTCTTGAAGAAAAGGCCCTTCTTTGGACGAGGCACTCGCCCAAGTCCTCACAAGAAGCAGGTTGCCTTCCATGTACTCTGATGATGATGAGGCTGATGATGAAGAACTTGCCGAAATCATCAGAGACAGGCAAGCCAGGGCCGCTAGAGCCAAAGGCAGCACTGTGCCGCTGATGCTGGATCCAAAGTTGATCCTTGACTATATTGACATGTGGCACAAGGATCCTACCACACCTTTGCCGGAGATGAACCTCACTCCTGGTCAAAGTCATGTTCTTACTACCTTCATTGAAGAAGAAAAATGGAAATTTGATCAAGGCAGAAGTTCGAAGAAAGCGCAGTACAAGAAACAGCGCTACCTCAAGGACAATGTCCTCACTCTCACTCCTGATCAGCTCCTTGCCTTGCAAGTTGAAATCAAAAAGCTGAGTGATGAATTTGATCGCTACCATGCTGATTGGAAGGGCGCCAAGGTGCGTTTCGTCAATCTGACAAAAAAATTCACTTCAAGTGCTGCTCCACCTGTGCACGTTGAAGTTACTCAGGCTGAGGCATCTGCTCAGCCATCAAGAACATGCCAAGATCGCTGATGACAATCGGCTCATCAAGACCATGAGAGTGCGGGCGATGACTCCATTCCACCCATTGAAGATATTGCCGTGGCATCCACTAGTGATGCGCATGAGGAAGTGAACAAATCAGACAATCTGATCGTTATGCCCGAGGAAAATGAACCAAATTCCTCTGCACCTCCTGCGCCTACACCAACTCCAATCCTTCCATCTGCATCAGATGCGAAGAAGACCAAGGCTGCAGAACGTGTAGCTGTGAAGAAAAGGAAGGCATCAACTTCTTCAAATTCTTCAGCTCCGAAGAAGATGAAGACTCTGATCAGTTCAATTGACAATCCAATTGATGTCGTTCCAGTCTCATCAATGCCATCAAAGGATCTTGTTCCATTTGGTGAAGATTATGTGATTCCTGATGAATCTGATGAAGAATCTCCTTCTGCTGCTATGTCAGAGTAGTTGGACGAAGAAATTGAAGTGGATAAGATCCCTTCATCCCTAGTCATTTCCTCACCTTTGCCTCAGTTTACTGCTAAAGAGGCAGGTGTTGAAGAAATTGAAGAGGATGATTTGGACATTGGCTGTACCACTCCTATGCTCAATGATGAATTTTGGGACAGTCAACATCCCAACTCTCCAATGTTCACTCCCCTTCAAGCTATTCCTCAGTCCCCTGCCGCCACTGAAGTGCAAATGGGATCTGAAGAACCTCATGCAACCCCAAGTATTCATGAAGAAATTCCAGCCACTAGTGCTGAAGAAATTGTCAATGAAAAATTGACGACCCAGGCTGAAGCTGGAGAAGAGCCTGAAATTTCTCAGCCTGAGGAACCTGAGATTGCGATTCCTAAAGTAGTGCTGCAATTGACTGACACTCCTCATCCCAAGCCAAAGGATCCTTTCTCCAAGAAGCAAAAATTCAAGGCTAATGATTTCTTTGGCGAGCACGTATTCTTCACGGAACTCAACCCCTATGACAATGCTCGTCTTAAAAGGAAGCGTTTCTGGACTGCCAGCCAGGCTAACTTCTATTCCTCAGTGCTCTTCAACAAGGACAAAGTCTTCGATCATGAGCATATTCCTCATGTGGACATGGAATCCATGCCTTGCTTCTCTCAAGTCCTCAGCATGATTCATGACGCTGGCTTGCTCAATTTCTGCTCTGACATAGTTGATTGGAATGAAGAACTTATTCTTCAGTTCTACGCAACTTTGCATATCACAAAGCGATCTTCTTGACGTCAACTCATGGGTGTTGGATTTGGATGGTGAAAACACTCATTACAAGGCACCAGCCTCTGAATTGCCGTGCCCTACCAATCAGTCCTCCACCGATGGTGCTCGTTGTCCGTATGATGAGCTCGAACTCACTGATCACTATATGCAAGTGCTCATGAAGCCGCTGAAGCCGGGACAAGCTCCAAGGACCAAATTCCTTGTGAAGGAATTGCTCTATGTGCCAAGAACAATCTACCGCATTCTGACGAAGACCATGAGTCCCATCAAAGGCCATGACTCATCCGATGAAGAAATTATCGGAATGATGAAGAACATGGTTTTCAACATCATGCATGGCATTCCCATAAATTATCATGATTTCTTCATGAGGACTCTGGCGAATGTTGCACTTTCTCCATTTGAGATGAATCCTTACACGCCGTGGATCATGATATTCCTCAGAACAAGGTCTTCACTCAACTACAAGGCTGATTTTCAGAATCACCTCAGCTACTTGCCCCCTATTGAAGTGCTCAAGCGGACAATTTCCTCATCTGATGAGAAGGGCAAGTCACCAGCCGTTATCGATGAAGGCATTCGTCCATTGGATGGTCAGTTCTGCAAAGCTGCATCTTACTCCACCAATGATGACTCTGCCACTCATGATATTGCTGCCAATGCTACCAAGACAAGTCCTCAAGCTACTGCTCCTCGTGTGCTGACTGATCGTGAACTGCTGATAAGTCTTCACCAGAAGGTGGATCTCAACCACAATTGGGTTAAGCGTCAGTTTGGTTCTATTCTTCACAACATGACTTCCGCACATAATGCAGTGAAGAAAAACCAATACTACCTCCATGAAGTGTTTGATCGCACCTGGGCTATTCTGTCACATCTATATGGTGAAGAAGATCTGAAGCAAATGGGCTTCAAGGAAGACTTTGACTGGTCTGCTCCTCCACCAAAGAGATTCAAGAGGGTCAAGGTTCCTTCCGTGGTGGCCAGCTCATATTCCTCATCATGCGCCACAGATGAGCATGAAGACTTGGACGACACTGCAGCAGGCCCTACATCGACTCAAGACCCTGACAACGCTGGCGCTCCTCCATCTTCATGATATTCTTCAGGGACGTTAGTCCTCAGTTTCAACCCTTTTGGTCATCCGATGACAAAGGGGGAGAAATTTGAGTAAGTCTTCAAGCGGGTCTATCTTATATGGGCGTTTGTTTTTGCTAAGTTACAACTCTCATTCTTCTGATGACTTTGCTGGATCGAGTTGTAATCTTAAACTCTATGGTGACCTGATACTTTTGATGTGTTCTTCTGCATGCTTATTCCTCATTAATGTTAATGCACGCATGCTGAATTACATCAGTCACCATATTTCATCATGCATTTCAAAGTCTTCATATTATATATCAAATGCGTGTATGAATTACAAGATATAGGGGGAGATCTCCTTGATTATACTCTTCAAGTGTGCATTGCTTCAAAAGCAAATTCCTCACTATGCACATCTTCAGGAGGAGTTCTTCTATATCTTGCAGTCAAATTCCTAAAAATCAGTATTTACACTTCACATGTTTATCCCCGTTGAAAACTTAACCTATATTGTCATCAATCACCAAAAAGGGGGAGATTGTAAGTGCATCTAGTGCCCCTTAGTGATTTTGGTGTATTGAAGACTTATAGGTTAAGGGACTGATGCGTTTGTGAGTCTACACAGCTCTATAAGTCTATGAGGAGTTTGATATTTACAGAGAAAGTCGACCCCTAAAAATGAAGTTCTTCAACTGAAGACTTTGGATCTCTGAAGACTTTCAGAAGACTTTGAAAGTGAAGAAATTGGTGTGACCTTGAAGACTAGGCAATCATTCGAGGAACATGAAGCGTGAAGACTTTTGTTTTCGTAGTTTCATTTTCTCTTTCTTGAGTCATAGGAAACACCATACTGTTAAAGGGGGGCGAGGAAAAACTAAGAAAAATTTCCATGTGATGCTCAACTCAAAATCCTACACCTACCAATCCCTTCGAGTGAAGCCATTGGAAATCTCATACAGTTCAGTCATATTCTTCAGTGACAGAGACAAAGTTCTTGTGGTCTCTGAGGAATTTGTTCTGACTGAGGAGTTAGAAATTCACCATTGTGAATTGCCTACACAGTGAGGAACATGATAGCCTTGAGGATTTTGATAGTCAAAATTCCGACCGTTGCTGTGCTATGCGCCAGCAGTTCCAAAATATCTACCCACCTAACAGTCATATCAGATAAGGGCATTTATGTCTTATCATGTCGGGCTGCTCCCTAGGCTATAAATAGCCGCCCCCTTCAACCACTAGCTGGTTGGCTGCTCCGAGAGAAACTGATACTTGTCAATTGTGAGCATCCCATCCTCCCAGGACTTTGAGCGAAAATCGTCAAGTGAGGAAAACCCAAAAACCCAACACCTACAAACCCAAAGTGATTGAGCATCACTGAAGAGATTGATCCTGCATGGATCCAACGCTTGTTTCCTTTGAAGACCGTGCTTCTTCCAGACGGTTAGGCGTCAAGGTGTAGAGCATCCAAGAGGAATTGTGGATCGCCGAGTGACCGAGTTTGTGAAGGTTCGGAAGTCACCTGAAGACTTACCACAAGTGATTGGGCGAGGTTTGTGTGACCTTAGCTCAAGGAGAATACGGTGAGGACTTTGTGTCCGGGACTGGGTGTCCTCGAGTTTAAATACTCAGCCGCTCCAACCAGATGTACAACTGAGACAGCAGTTGGAACTGGTCTACCAAATCATTGTCTTCACCAAGCTTACTGGTTCTATTTCCTCAACTCTTTCATTTATTCTTGTTTTTTGTTGCGTGCCTGTTCATATCTTTTTGAAGACTTTGACTGAAGACTTTCTCAATTTCCTCAGTTCAATTTCTTCAGTCTGTCCGTCTTCTTTCTTGTGTTATCCTGTGTTTACGCTTTTTTGTACTCTGTGCTTGTCTTCATCTCGCCATGATGACTATGCTTGTATTCTGTTATGTTTACTTCTGAGTACTTATTCCGCTGCTAGTAGTTCTTCATTTCGGAATTTCCTCACCAGCAAATTCCTCTGTGAAAAATTCATAAAAATCGCCTATTCACCCCCCCCCCCTCTAGTCGATATAACGCACTTTCACTCTCGGTAATGCACATCACTATAAGCCTTGCAAGCAATGTAACTATTGAGTTAGTTACGGAGTGATGCATCACATAACGAGTAAAGAGACTTGCCGGTAACGAGATTGAACTAGGTATTGAGATACCGATGATCGAATCTCGGGCAAGTAACATACCGATGACAAAGGGAACAACGTATGTTGCTATGCGGTTTGACCGATAAAGATCTTCGTAGAATATGTAGGAGCCAATATGAGCATCCAGGTTCCGCTATTGGTTATTGACCGGAAACGTGTCTCGGTCATGTCTACATAGTTCTCGAACCCGTAGGGTCCGCACGCTTAAAGTTTTGATGACAGTTATATTATAAGTTTATGAGTTTTGATGTACCGAAGGTTGTTCGGAGTCCCGTATGTGATCATGAACATGACGAGGAGTCTCGAAATGGTCGAGAAATGAAGATCGATATATTGGACGACTATATTTGGACACCAAAAATGTTCTGGGTGAGATTGGGACAATACCGGAGCTCCGAGAGGTTATCGGAACCCCCCGGGAGGTATATGGGCCTTATTGGGCCTTAGTAGAAAGGAGGGGAAAGGAGCAAGGGAGGGGGCGCCCCCCCCCCCAAGCCCAATCCGAATTGGGAGGGGGGTCGGCCCCCCTTTCCTTCCTTCCTCCTTCCTCTTCCTTCCCTCTCCCTCTCCTAATAGGAAAGGGGGAGTCCTACTCCCGGTGGGAGTTGGACTCCCCCCTAGGGCGCGCCACCCCCCTTGGCCGGCCCCCTCCTCCACTCCTTTATATACAGGGGAGTGGGGCACCCCATAGACACAACAATTGATCTCTTGATCTCTTAGCCGTGTGTGGTGCCCCCCTCCACCATAGTCCTCCTCGATAATATTGTAGCGGTGCTTAGGCGAAACCCTGCGACGGTAGAACATCAACATCGTCACCACGCCGTCGTGCTGACGGAACTCTCCCTCGACACTCTGCTGGATCAGAGTACGGGGGACGTCATCGAGCTGAACATGTGCAAGAACTCGGAGGTGCCTTAGTTTCGGTGCTTGATCGGTCGAGCCGTGAAGACATACGACTACATCAACTGCGTTGTGCTAACGCTTCCGCTTTCGGTCTACAAGGGTACATGGACACACTCTCCCCTCTCGTTGCTATGCATCACCATGATCTTGCGTGTGCGTAGGAATTTTTTTGAAATTACTACATTCCCCAACAACAAACATACCACAAAAAGTCATTACATCAGATAGATCTCCAAGAACATCGAGGAGAACATTGTATTGCAAATTAAAAAGAGAGAAGAAGCCATCTAGCTACTACATACGGACTTGTAGGTCTGTGAGAAACTACTCACGCATCATCGGAGGGGCAAGGGTGTTGATGAAGAACCCCTCCGTGATCGTTGACCCCTCCGGCAGAGTGTCGGAAAAAGGCCTCTAGATTGGATCTCGTGGTTTGAATTACCAGGCAAGTTCACTTTGACCATGTTATCCATACCTATGTTTTTATTGCATTTAGTGTCACCATTCATAATCACTCCAGTAGTGATATTGAATTCTTGTAGTTGAGTAGAATGCATGAGGTAGGAAACCACACCCCTGTTACCAAGCCCGGGAACGTCAATTATTTTAATGCTACAATTTAGTAGACGGGGTTTGATATGAGTGCTCGGGAGTGGTGTGAACAAGGAGGACTCTACATCAATCACAGCAACTTCATCATGGCATCTGCAAGGGCCGCATCTTCAAGGCCTCAAGACTTCAAGACTCGAGACAAGAATTCAATATACCTCTAGGTGGAGAATGGTTAAGAAGGGTACATATGGTGCGTCCATTACTTAGTGATTCCGGAGAAGCGTCGTGATATCATGCGGAAAGCTCCACCCAGGCTCAAGGAAACACAAGAATACTTCATGCCTGGAAGCTTACTTGTGCAACTGTAAGTCACTATGGGCTCTGGCTTGGTTGACCTTAGCTGTGACTCTGGCTAGGACAGCGCCAGCAGATGTAGAACTATGGTATGTTTGGATGGGCACTGGACGGTGGTCAGAGGAACTCTTTGGAAGACCATGTTTCGTTCGTGGTTCTCAAACATGATGAAGTGCGAGAACGTAAAAAGAGGGATCTAATCTTGCGGGTAAAGTGCACAACACTCTGCAGAGTTAAAACCTAATCGATTAGCCGTGTCCACGGTTACAGATAATTTGAGCCTCTGCACTTGGATCTATCTCGGAACTCTCAACACCGGACTGATAAACTTAATTGTGGGAAACTTATGATGATTTGGGCTATGTGACATCGGTTGGCAAAACCATGTCATAGTAGATAAGTCTGTAGTGAAGACTCCTAATATTCCTTTGTTGTAGGGAAAATAAAACCAGCTATTATGCAAACAAAACTCAGACACAGAGCCATAAAGCCATATTGCATATAGTATAGTTTTATCATCTGCTTTCTTATAGTGATCTTGCCGGTACATTCAATGTACTGACCTACACGGCTGCAACGTATCATGTTGCAGGATTATTGATGTCTACTACGCAACCTTCTCCTTGTAGACGTTGTTGGGCCTCCAAGTGCAGAGGTTTGTAGGACAGTAGCAAATTTCCCTCAAGTGGATGACCTAAGGTTTATCAATCCGTGGTAGGCGTAGGATGAAGATGGTCTCTCTCAAACAACCCTGCAACCAAATAACAAAGTCTCTTGTGTCCCCAACACACCCAATACAATGGCAAATTGTATAGGTGCACTAGTTCGGCGAAGAGATGGTGATACAAGTGCAGTATGGATGGTAGATATGGGTGTTTGTAATCTGAAAATATAAAAACAGCAAGGTAACTAATGATAAAAGTGAGCGTAAACGGTATTGCAATGCTAGGAAACAAGGCCTAAGGTGCAAGTTCTCTCAACAATAATAACATAACTGGATCATATAACTATCCCTCAACATGCAACAAAGAGTCACTCCAAAGTCACTAATAGCGGAGAACAAACGAAGAGATTATTGTAGGGTACGAAACCACCTCAAAGTTATCCTTTCTGATCGATCTATTCAAGAGTCCGTAGTAAAATAACACGAAGCTATTCTTTCTGTTCGATCTATCATAGAGTTCGTACAAGAATAACACCTTAAGACACAAATCAACCAAAACCCTAATGTCACCTAGATACTCCAATGTCACCTCAAGTATCCGTGGGCATGATTATATGATATGCATCACACAATCTCAGATTCATCTATTCAACCAACACAAAGAACTTCAAAGAGCGCCCCAAAGTTTCTACCGGAGAGTCAAGACAAAAACGTGTGCCAACCCCTATGCATAAGTTCACAAGGTCACTGAACCCGCAAGTTGATCACCAAAACATACATCAAGTAGATCACGTGAATATCCCATTGTCACCACAGATAAGCACATGCAAGACATACATTAAGTGTTCTCAAATCCTTAAAGACTCAATTCGATAAGATAACTTTAAAGGGAAAACTCAATCCATTACAAGAGAGTAGAGGGGGAGAAATATCACAATATCCAACTATAATAGCAAAGCTCGCGATACATCAAGATCGTGCCATATCAAGAACATGAGAGAGAGAGAGAGAGATCAAACACATAACTACTGGTACATACCCTCAGCCCCGAGGATGAACTACTCCCTCCTCGTCATGGAGAGCGCCGGGATGATGAAGATGGCCACCAGTGAGGGATCCCCCCTCCGGCAGGATGCCGGAACAGGGTCCTGATTGGTTTTTAGTGGCTACAGAGGCTTGCAGCGGCGGAACTCCCGATCTATTGTGCTCCTAGATGTTTTCGGGGTATATAGATATATATATAGGTGAAAGAAGTCGGTTAGGGGAGCCACGAGGGGCCCATGAGGGTGGGAGGCGCGCCCTGGACCCTCGTGGCTTCTTCAAAGCTTTCCTGACGTCTACTCCAAGTCTCCTGGATTGCTTTCGTTCCAAAAATAACTCTTCCGAAGGTTTCGTTCCGTTTGGACTCCGTTTGATATTTCTTTTCTGCGAAACACTAAAATAGGCAAAAAAGAGCAATTTGGACTGGGCCTCCGGTTAATAGGTTAGTCCCAAAAATAATATAAAAGTGTATAGTAAAGCCCATTAAACATCCAAAACAGAATATAATAGTATGGAACAATCAAAAATTATAGATATGTTGGAGACGTATCAATTGTTTCTACGACGAGTGAGTTTTGCTGTTGGGTTACGGTCTACACTCGACCTGCTGATGACGTTGATGGGACTCCATACCCATTTGATTGTTTTCGCTGAGACTTATGAGGTGTGTGTGTGTGTGTATAGGGAAAATCCATCCTACCACCCGGTGGTAGTTACCCTACATGTCTCATATACTATCATGTGGTACTATATATACTATTTTATTATGTTAAATATGTTCATATATTATATATAAGATATTTCAAAGCAAGTTACATGAAAAAGTTGCATATGAGCCCATAGTTTTTGTTATATTTCTAAAATACGTACATATTTGTACGTAAAAATGAGCATACTCAAAAAAGATACATACTACCTAAAAATTAGTATATATACTACCCAATCATTGCTATATACTACACTACACGTACATACTCTCGGTTCCAACAGATACTACATACAACATATAGAACGCAAGTGGTGGTAACTACCACTGCTTGTAGGAAACATTTGATTGCACTTTGATATATACATTGATGTACTATGTGTGCCGACATACTGATCCAGGAATGACATAGATACACAGAGGCTTGACCGTTTGAAGTCGGGTCGCTACATTGTCTCAGAGGTGATGCTTACATGCACGATCATTGCCTTAAATATCGTCATAACTATGCGCTTTTCTATCAATTGTCCAACAGTAACTCGTTCGCCTACCGTATGCTATGTGTCTGAGAGAGAAACCTCTAGTGAAAACTATGGCCCCTTGGTCTACCTCAACTATGGCCCCTTGGTCTACCGGACGGGGTGCCGTGGAAGCCCTCACAGCGGATGCCGGCGAGGTGGAGTCGCACTCTCCCGTGCCTCTACGGGTGACCGACAACCCATGGTGTCGCAACTGCGTCGTGATGGACGTGCCGGGGCTCCAACCATGACAGATCCATCGTCAACCTCACTTCGACCGACTACGTGCAAGGCATGCTCCGACGAGGAATAGCGGGGAATGGGAGACGTCGGCGCCCCAAGTCCCGTGAGCCGGGGTGTGTCCCATGTCCTACTCTATTGAGTATATTGTGTACGTGTATATGTGTGTGTAGGGTCCACCTCCTGTTTCCTTGTATAGTTGAGGTTGTGGCCCACCTCTGTACTTATATATACGTGCCTGGTGCACCGATCCATACATCGAGATTGCACAACCCATATCTTGTCCTTCTACATGGTATCTATCGCAACACGATCCTAACCCTAGCCGCCGCCGCCGCCGCGCCTCGCGCCACCGCCGCCGCTCTCCACGCCCGCCGTCACCCGCCGCCGCCCCTAGTCACCGCCGCCCGCCCTCTCCCTCGTTCGCCGCCGCTGCCACCTCCTCCCGAGGGCCGCCCGCCAGACCAACCGCTTCCGCCTCCTCCACCGGCGCCTCCCCCTCCCTCACGCCGCGCCGCCCTCCTCCCTTCCCTTCACCCGCGCCGCACCCCTCTCTCCCTTCACCCGCGCCGCACCCGCCCCCGTCCTCCACCACCCGAGCCGAACCACCATGAGCTCCTCCTCCTCCACTGTCTCCAACCCGTTCGCCGGTCCCGATGTCACCCTCGTCCACGACCTCAACATCCATGAGCGCGTTCCGGTCAAGCTCGATCACACCACCGCCTCCTACTCCGCTTGGAAGCGGTATTTTTCGCTTGTGTTCCGTGAGTACCTCCTGCACGGCCATGTGGACGGCACCGTGGACTCGGCGCTCATGATCAACGACGAGGAGTGGATGATCCTCGACGCCACCATCATCCGCTGGTTCTACCTCACCATCTCCAGCGACATCTTCCACACCATGGTGAATGGCGAGGACGACGCCTATGCGGTCTGGACCAAGCTCAACGGCCTCTTCACCGACAATCGGCTGCAGCGCAAGGTCCTCCTCTATGGTGAGTTTTACGAGTGCCAGCAACTTGACTCGTCCATCGATGATTTTTGCATGCGCCTCAAGAAGCTCGCCGATGAGCTCCGTGATCTGGGGGAAAAGATCGGCGATGAGCTACTTATCAGCACCCTCTCCGGCGGCCTCAACGAGGACTTCGGGAACGCTGCCTCCAACCTCACCCTCATCCGGGAGCCCACCTTCGCCAAGGTGGTCGCGTACCTAAAGCTGGAGGAGCGCCGGATGCGGGTGGCACGGACACGCGCGACCCACACCTCGTCGCCCGGCACCGCGGGTTTGGCCTCGCCACCGCCCGCCTTAACGCCGCCTTCGGCCCCGGCGCGCCGCCGCGCCCGGCTTCGCCCGCCCGGCCGCTTCCTTCCCACCGCCCGGTCGGCGGCCAATGGAGGTCATCGCGGCGGCCACCGGGTGGCGCATAGCGGCGGCGACGGTGCTCAGGGAGGAGCACCTCGCCCGCAGCAGCGGGCCCCTTCGCCGGCTCCGTGGTACGCCGGCCAGAACCCATGGACCGGCGTTGTCCACGCCTACTCCATGACGGTTCCTCGGGCCCCTACTCCGGGCCTTCTCGGCACTCGGCCTCCGTCACACCAGCGTACTACGCGCGCCGTAGTTCTATCACGGCGCCCTACGGCAAACCGCCGCCGCCAGTGGGCGCCCTTCTTGCCCACGGCGGCTGCGCCGTCCCTCCCCCGGCACCGTCGGACCCGGCTCTTCTGGCGGCTCTCCACACCGCCCCTTCCCCGTCCAGCTACACCGGCGGTGGCGATTGGTACATGGACAGTGGCGCCACCGCTCATATGGCGGCGTATCCCGGTAACCTCCACACTGCCCATCCTGTCCACACCTCCAACTGCATCACCGTCGGTGATGGTTCTTCTCTTCTCATCACCCATATTGGACATACATATTTTCTGTCTAACTCCACTCCTATATCCATGTCTAATATTCTTGTTTCTTTTGAACTTATTAAAAATCTTGTTTCTGTTCGTTCTCTTACACGTGAAAATCCGGTCACTGTTGAATTTGACGAATGTGGTTTTTTCATAGGACGCCTTCGCCGCGGATGGTGCTCCACCGATGTGACAGCCCCGACAAGCTCTACCCGGTTCACTCCGCCACCTCCACCACTTCCGCCGCCCCTGTTGCTCTCGCCACCGGAGTGGATCTCTGGCACGCTCGCTTGGGTCATCCTAATCCTGCCACACTTCGCCACATACTTCGGAGTTTTTCTTTCACGTGTAATAAGAACGAGGATCACTCGTGTCATGCATGTCGCCTCGGCAAACATGCTCGTCTTCCGTTTAGGCCTTCTTCCTTTGTTGCATCATACCCATTTGAGTTAATTCATAGTGATGTTTGGACATCTCCTGTTGCAAGTAATACGGGCTTTCTTTATTACCTTGTCATTCTTGACGATTTCTCGCATTATGTGTGAACCTTCCCGTTGCGCCGCAAGTCGGATGTTATATCCACCCTTGCCGCTTTCTATTCTTACGTTCTCACGCAGTTTGGTCGACCCATTCTTGCGTTACAGACAGACAACGGGAAGGAGTTTGACAACACCGTTGTTCGTAATTTTTTCACCACGCATGGCACGATTTTTCGTCTCACTTGCCCGTACACCTCGCAAAGAAAGCGGTCGTCTTTGGCGCATCCTTCGCACTCTTAATGATCTGCGTTCGGACTCTTCTCTTTCATGCCAATGTGCCTCGCGCTTTTGGCTCGACGCTCTAGCCACCGCTTCTCCTCATCAACATCCGTCCATGTCATTTTCGCGGGAACTTTACACCTCACCATCTTCTCTTGATGCACCTCCTCTTATGAAGGGCTTCGCATCTTTGGTGCTGTGCTATCCTAGCATCGCCGCCATGCGCCTCATAAGCTCGCACCTCGCTCCGTCTTTGCATCTTTCTCGGCTACCCACCTAACACTAAGGGCTACGCGCCACGATCCGTCTCCCATCGTGTTTTCACCTCCCGACACGTTTACTTTGATGAGATGGTGTTTCCGTTTCAGCGAAGCAGTACCCCTTGTCGTCTCGCCGCCACCGCCACCGGCGGCTCATCGACGACCTCGTCAGTGGGCGATCCGTCGCTCGTGGACCGCCTCCGGCTTTGGCGGTCCCGCGCCTCTGCCGGCGGCCGCTCACTCGGCCTCCTCGGCGGCTCGACCAGCGGCGCGCGCGCCGCCCGTCTCGGCGCCCATGGTCGGCGGCCGCGGCTCGGGCCTCCTCCATGACCTCGGCAGCTGCCGCGCATCGCCAAGAAGCGGACGCCGCCTGGCATTGCCGGCAGCCGCCGCCGCCGGTGGCTCCGTCCGGCCCCGTCACCCGCGCTCGCGCCGGCATTCATCGTCCGAGTCTCCGGTACTCGCGTGACAAGTACGTCCTCGCCGCCTCCGCCGTGGAGCCGTCGCCCATTCCTGCGTCCGCTCGCGCCGCCCTCCGTGATCCTCACTGGCTTGCGGCGATGCAAGAAGAGTTCGATGCTCTTCAACGGAACCGCACCTGGACCCTGGTTCCCCGGCCTCCTCGCGCCAACGTCATCGCCGGTCTACATATTCTACCTCGCTGGTAGACTACTTTTCACGCTGCATGTAATTATATAGATTTGAGGATTTGTAATCGATGCATCCAGTTGTGAAAACAAAAATGTTAAGATGTGACCGAACACTGGACAGTGTCGCGGACACGTTTGGGAGGAGCGTTTGTGGGCGCGTAGGAGGTCGGATTTGTCAAAGTCGGGTTGTGGATGCTCGTGAGAGGTCGTGAGGAGATTCGGGAAAAATGAAAAAAAAAAGTGAGGAAACGCAAAAGATTCAGAAGAGGAGCGGTTCGTAACCACGAAGGGTTTTGAAGGCCAAAACTGTACCACACGAGGAAGATTAGGTTTCGCACAGCGTTGGTTTTCACCGCGAAAAAAAAACTGCCATCCCTGTCTCCTATGGCCCCACCCCAAGGATGACGAGTAACGAGTCCACCATGGGCCGAGAATCCGTGACGATCAGATTCGGCACATCCACCTCGGCGGTCGGCAGGCGCCAAGACGCCCCGTCGGCCGCGCCCGCGAAAATATCGCCGCCCCGTCGACAGTCGACGGTCGACAGCGCGGCTGCCACAGCCCACAAGCCACCCGCGGCCACGCCCACACATTCCCGCGGTCTCCGCCTCCCGTGCCCCGCACGCACGCACTCCCGTCCGCTTCGCGAACCTTCCTCCTCCGCCACAAGGGGAAGGGAGGAGGGGAGAGCGACCGCCTCGGCCTCACCCACCAAACCCAACCACAGCCACGGCCGACCAGCCCCAGCCAACCCCGAGAAAATCCCCTCGATTTCCCCTCCCCTCCCCTCCCGACGCCGCGCCGGGCGAAAATCGCCGGTCATTTTCCCGGGGCCTCCGCGCCTCCACGCCGCCCGCTCCGTCGGTAACTCCGCCGATTTATCCCCCGCCCTCCCCTCCCCACACCACCTCCCTTCTCGTCGAGAGCTTCTCCCAGCTCTCTCTCTATCCGCTCCTCGCGAGCGATGGTGGGCGACCTCTCCCTCCTCGCCTCCGCCTCCGCCTCCCCCGTCATCCTCGCGCCCTCCAAGGTACGCCCCCTCGCACGCGCCCACCCTCTACGCACCGCGTGCGTTGGCTTCCGCTCGCGTCCGGTTCGCGGCCGTGCGTGACGGGATGATGAATTGACGATGGTGCCGTGGCTGTGCAGGAGCTCCATGGCGTCCTGCCGTTCCAGGGGAAGAGGTCCCAGCAGGACGCGGGGAGAAGCGCCGCCGTGCAGCTCTCCCCGCAGCAGCACCTCCTCGAGGGCGCCTACCAGGCGCAGCAGCCCCTGCAGATGATGGTCCCCGGGATCGGCCAGGCTGCCGCCGCCGCCTACCAGACCTTCGACAGCGCGCTCATCGACGTGCAAGGTTCGCAGTTCAGACAAACCCGTTATGGCCTGGCTGGCCCTGTCTCCTGAATATGATGCTGCATGCTGCTATATTTGCCTCGTTTGATCATTGGATGCTGCAACAGTCGGCTTCAGAGCCTATGTGCTCATGGGCTTAACGTTTGCCTCATTAAAGGGTCAAATCGTGACACTAGCACTTGCAGTTAGGCACTGCACTCTCTTGCGAAGCTTTTCTCATGTACTCCCTCCGTTCGGAATTACTTGCCTTGGAAATGGATGTATCTAGAACAAAAATACATCTAGATACATCCATTTTCGCGACAAGTAATTCCGAAGGGAGGGTGTAAACAGCAAGTATTCCGATTTACTGAATGTAACAATAATTAAAGGTCGCTGAGTGTTAACTTAAAGATGCGAGAAGCATGATGCATGAGCGGTAGCTTGTGGTCTAAAAAAGTGACCAAAGAAAACCTCTACACCTCGACTACTTTGTTCTGTGCTGCACGCAGAAGATTGTTGATTGAACTTGCACTACATTCAACAAGAAGCATGCTGCACGGGGCTTAGCTTGCGGTCTACAAAAAGTGATACAAAAACATTCCTTTTACGCGTCAACTCATGTGTCTGTGTAGCAAGCGAAACATTGTCTATTGTACTCGTACTGCCTTCTTCAAGTACGTTGGCTGTTTGTGGCGCTATGATACACATAGTTCTGGCCAAGGTTAATTATGTACGTACTCTGGCTAAGTGGTTTATCCTCTGTTCATTTCATAGTTTACCCACTGTAAAAGACAAGTTTTACATATGTTTCAATCTCTCATGATGGCTAATGTTTATTTATTGTGAACAGATTCCCGCCCTGACTCGGTTCGACTTAGCCTTGGGATTGCTGAGCAATGTGCAAGGCAAGAGAAAATCCTAAAGTTTCTAATGTCAGGGTCTGATGTCATAGAACTTGATGCCTCTTTGCTTACTGAACTTACGGGACATCAGATGCTGTCAGGTAATATGGGTAGTCAACCATATACCCCTGATGACAAGTTATCTGTCTATGAGTTTGGATTGGAGGAGCCCCTGCAGTATCTAGCAGAAAATCAACTTATCATCCCTGATGACAAGTTATCTATCTATGAGTTTGGATTGGAGGAGCCCCTGCAGTATCTATCAGAAAATCAACTTATCATCCCTGACCCACTTTTGGAATTTGCTCAGTCCCAAGGTGCCCTTGCCATAGATGAAAATGGCCGGGTTATCTTCACTGGCAGTGGAGAGGAGATGAGAGACTTACTTTCGGTTTTCTTAGAGTTCAATGTACCTAAACGAGAATCAAGTGGTTGCAAGGCTGCATATTTAGTTCCATACTTTGACAGGTAATAATCGGAAGCATCATGCTCCATGTGAACCCTTTTCTTCATCTTATTCACTCAGTCAGTAAGGTTTGTGGATGCATAGTCCCCACTCTCAGATAAGGGAATGGACTCATTATCATTTTATTTTGTCCTTATCGACACGTACTCCCTCTGTCCGGAAATACTTGTCATCAAAATGAATAAAAGGGGATGTATCTAGATGTATTTTAGTTCTAGATACATCCTTTTTTGTCCATTTTGATGACAAGTATTTTCAGACGGAGGGAGTATTCATTTACTGAGCAAAAGTTATAGAGCACATAATGCTGCTAAGGTATTGCAAATACATAATATGGAGTTGGTATAAGTTGGTCTAGCAAATGTATTCTGTACAAACTTGCTGCAGCTGTCCCATTAGTTACGTCCGGATTTAGCAAATCTATGTATTTAAATAAATCATTCAGTCAGCTGCGCATGCTGGCACTTGGGTAACTGGACATTTTGAATCTTTCCGGTCAGTAGGATGCATAATACCATATCTGTTATCTTCTTGAACTAGGAAACTGTCTCTATTCTGTACTTATCACAGAAGTTTACCATAGCCATTCAGAAGTAGGAACTACTGAATGCACGAAACTTAAATCCATCTCTCAAGTATTATATTATCCTTGGATCTAGAGGCTGCACTTCCTTCTGCCTGGCAATGATTTGTTAGTAATGATCCATCGTTTCTGATTTATGTAACCCATCAAAATGTTATGGTCAATAATTTATACCCGAACCAATAACATTTCTGTCAGGATGCATTCCATTTTTTATTTCTTTCAGTTAAGATTTTTTTTGTTGCACAAGCAGGAAAAGGGGCCGTAATAGTAGTCAATCCAATTCAAAATCAGCAAGCACCGCAATCGAAGCTCCAAAAAGGTAATGTATCTTTCTTTAGTTATGTATTACTTCATATTGTTGTTCTCATGGTGTTACGGTAATTTCCATGCATAGCTCTGATACTGCTATGTTTGTTCTTTGACCTGCTGGTTACCATAGCACATACCTCGTTGATGTTTACTACTTCTGTAATCACTTGCACCATAGGTTAGGCATAGAGTGTGACAGTTTTTGTGTTCCTTCCAAATTCCGATTGCGACGTATTACAAAAAAAAGTTAATAAATTGGTACCAAGCATTGTTTGTAGTTGCATCTAAATGCAGAGGCCTTGACCCAATGTTAACCTTCATGCACTAGCCAACGCAACCAAAAGTCCGAACTTATGGAAAGGGCTAGTGCAATCCACATATACTGTAACAGAAAGAACTAGCATTTTGTATTAAGAAACTTGTACGAAAATCAGCCAATACTATTAGAAAAAGCCATTGTTGTTTAAATATTCGCTGTAAAATATACACCTTGATCTACTGGTGATGTTTTGTGTCATCTACCAAATAGCATGGTCGCTATACCATTAGTACCACAATGGTTAGTTTTGTAACTCAGCTGTCCAATTTACTTAACGATTTTGTTGGGATAACAATTTGCATGAAACGGTTCCTTGGAACTTGGGAAGTGAACCTTAAACGTCAAATCTGACAGATTTAGACCCAGTTGCCTGAATATGCACATGGAAATTATTTGATGTTGAACTTTATGTACTGTGATATGGCAAATTGCAAATTGCGCCTGTTATTTATACTATATCCAAGGTCATGTGCACATGTTAATATGATTCTGTTATGATACTCAGCAAGGCAAATGTGAAAGCAAAATCTCCATCAAAGAAGAAACAGAAAGGAAAGACCATCAATGAACGCGACATGTATCAGAACAATTATTTCCATGCCAGCGAAGCTTTTTTTTCAATCCTTCTGGCCAAGGACAGAAACAGCTCGACAATTCTCTCACTGAAGAAAGCAGGCCCCGAGATCACTGAACTGTTGACTCAGTGCTCCATTGGCATTGCTGGAACCGGCCTGGCTGTTCTTCTGTCGGTCGTGTGCAAGGTTGCTATCGGCGGGAGGACTCCTTTTGCCGCCACCCGACTGCTGCACACAGGCGTTGGGTTTGGGCTCTTCTGGCTATCCCATGCGGTAAATGGACTGCGGGACACAATCACCAGCGTATTTAGAGGCCCGGTTGACACAAAGTTGGAGGATGAGGTTGCTGTGAAGATACAAAGAAGCATGAACGATATTCTCTTACGGGCCATAACTCTCCTGGCAATCACTGCTTTGAGGTTTGCATGACCTCCTACGCTGCTGTAACTTATTAGACGCACCTCGGTGTATGGTTCGACTTTTGGTTCAGGAGTACAGTTCCTGTAGGACTAAGTGCCAAATACCTTCATGATTCATGATGGGCTCATAGAAAATGTGTGACGTTGTAAATTGTACAGAATTTTGCTGGCAGCTCGGTGTATATGGAAGATAGATTTTACCTGTTCTGAATGTTATTTAAGCTATATTTTATATTTTTCAACCAGATAGCTGTCTCACTCATTTTCCTAGCATATTTTTTCTCGATGACATCCATTTCATGGTCTATTGACATTGCAATCTTGGGATAATTACTTAGAAAGTTTCAACCGCCAAAAGCGTTGTGCAATACTGCAAATTAATGAAGTTACCATTTAACATGTCATTGCCTAACACTAATTTTCAGCTCATGCTGACCACATATATTTTTTGTTACTAGATATATGTAGTACATTGAAAATTTAATTGTTGCAACTGTGGTGAACCGTACAAGTATATTCTTTGTTCACTCACAGGTGCAAGTATGGAACATTTCTCCATTAAAATAGTAGTTTCTGAGTTCATACCAATTTCCTTCATACGTAATTCATCTAAGATCACTCTTTAAATTCGCATAGCAATGCGCGGGGAAATCACTAGCAGTTATGTAAATCTGTGTCATTTTTCACGTGCCATCATGCCAAGGATTAGAAACGAAAGTATAAAAGAGAAAGATTAGAAACGGACTATTAGCCTTGTATAATTGCTTTCAGGCAATCGATACAGTTTCTTATCTTCCATGTCATCTTGTGACCGAAATGACAATGTCACAATCTGGCAATCATGCTTTGAGGCAATCCATACAGTTTCTTATCTTCCATGTCCGTTTCTCTGACTGTCTTGTGACCGAAATAACAATGTCACAATCCCCCTCTTAATTTATTGTTTCTGTCGTAGTTATGTTGATACTCTTTGCTCACTGACAATGCATATGGAACATTTCTACATTAAAAGACACTAGCTTCTGATTTCGAATCCTTTCCTTCATACATAATTCATCTAAAATCAATCTTTCAAACTCCCGTAGCAACGTGCAGGGAAAATCACTAGTATTATTTAAGTATTTATATAAACCTATGCCCTTTTACACGCGCCAATCATGCCAATGATTAGAAACGAAATCACAAGCTGGCCAGAATTTGCTTCCAGGCAACCCATACAGTTTCTTATCCTCCATTGTCCCTTTCCTCTGACCGTCTGGAAACCGAATTGACAATGTCACAATCCTCCCCTTAATTTCCTTCTCCGTCGCGGTCACGCTAGCTCCATAAACTGAAATCAATCAACCAAAAGAAAGAAAAAAGAAGATAACTTCAGGAAAGCGTGCGGTCCAAACCCAACAACGACGTCAATCAAACCCTCTATTTATTCTCACCGTATTCCCGCTTCTCTGCGAGCAACTGTACTGATTGCAACGCAGTTTCTTCAGTAAGCATGATGAGAGCTATGACCCGTCGTCTCCCCCCGGCTGTGGCTGCGGTGGCGGTGGTCTTGGCGGCGCTGACGTGCCTCCTCATCGGGCCAGCTGCGGCGGCGGGCGGCCATGCTGCCGACCGCATAGCCCGGCTGCCCGGGCAGCCGGCGGTGGACTTCGACATGTACTCCGGGTACGTCACGGTGGACGAGGCCGCCGGGAGGGCGCTGTTCTATCTGCTGCAAGAGGCGCCCGAGGACGCCCAGCCGGCGCCGCTCGTGCTGTGGCTCAACGGCGGCCCCGGCTGCTCCTCCGTCGCCTACGGCGCGTCGGAGGAGCTCGGCGCGTTCCGCGTCAAGCCCCGCGGCGCCGGCCTCGTCCTCAACGAGTACAGCTGGAACAAAGGTAGGTGCCCAGTCGCTATTGCTTGATCGACGGTAGCTCACTGTTTTATCCGCCGCGCTTCTAATGGCGGAGAATGAATGAATTGTGAATAACTTGCAGTGGCCAACGTGCTGTTCTTGGACTCGCCGGCCGGCGTGGGGTTCTCCTACACCAACACCTCCTCCGACATCTACACCTCCGGCGACAACCGGACGGCGCACGACTCGTACGCCTTCCTGGCCAAGTGGTTCGAGAGGTTCCCGCACTACAAGTACCGCGACTTGTACATCGCCGGCGAGAGCTACGCGGGGCACTACGTCCCGGAGCTGTCCCAGCTGGTCCACCGGAGCAAAAACCCCGTCATCAACCTCAGGGGCTTCATGGTCGGCAACGGCCTCATCGACGACTACCACGACTACGTGGGCACCTTCGAGTTCTGGTGGAACCACGGGCTCGTCTCCGACGACACCTACCGCCGCCTCACGGAGGCCTGCCTCCACGACTCCTTCGTCCACCCCTCGCCGGCCTGCGACGCCGCCACGGACGTCGCCACGGCGGAGCAGGGCAACATCGACATGTACAGCCTCTACACGCCCGTCTGCAACATCACCTCGTCCTCGTCGTTGGCGGCGGCGGCGGCCAGCCGGCCCCGGCCCAGGGGGCGCTACGTGAGCATCCTGGACACAGATTCCGCGCGTCGTTGTCAAGTAACTTTTTGAAGTGATGAAACGCTGTGCATGTTCTGCAGCCATGGCTGACCGGATCCTACGACCCGTGCACGGAGCGGTACTCGACGGCGTACTACAACCGGCGGGACGTGCAGATGGCTCTCCACGCCAACGTCACCGGCGCCATGAACTACACGTGGGCGACCTGCAGCGACACCATTAATACCCACTGGCATGATGCTCCGAGGTCCATGCTTCCCATTTACAGGGAGCTTATTGCAGCTGGCCTCAGGATTTGGGTCTTCAGGTCAGATCATTCCTTGTTCATTCTAATAATGCATTCCGGCATTCCTTAACTGAAGTAGTACCCTATATTATTAACACCATTATAATGCTACACGTTTGCTTCGGTAATCTCTTATCAACTGTCTGGCTAGGGTATTTTGTTTTGACGAAATTACCTAGAGTATTTCATTAGGAATCTATCGGTTAAAAACATAAAATCCCATGTCATCTGCGTATGCACCGGCTTATACGTGATGCATCTGAATCAATGATTAGATTCTGCTTGAGTTTCAGGACATTTTTGTTCTCTTCCATTGATAATAACACACTTCTTTTGGCATAGTTCCTGGTAACAGCACGTGCTAAGAATGATGCAGAGGCCAGGGGTAAATCTCCTTTTCGGAAACAAGGCTAAGTCAAAGCTTTGACCTAAGTCAAAGCTTGATCAAGTTTACAGAAAACAACATAAACTTTGACAATAACAAAATATATATGATGTGAAATATATTCTATGACGATTCTAATGGAATTGATTTGGTATTATGAATGATTGAATGTTGATATGTTTCTTTTATATAAACTTAGTCAAAGTTCACAAAGTTTGACTCGAGACAAAACTATAATATGTAGAGTAAATAATAAAAAAAGAGGGAGTACATGCTAAGACAACACTACACTGATGTACATCACATCACTGATGAGTCATCAGACATCATCAGCCAGTTGAATTATCCACATTTCCCCTGTTGACCCGTCAGCTCAAAATTAGGAACTGGACACGGGGCATCCGCAGCTCTCAAGTTTGCAACTTGTTGGGTTGCTGTCATGCAAGAAGATGCCCATGGGACATGTGTTTTCCTTTAGAAAGACAAGGGAGCTGACGTCGTTGTTGATCTATCAGCCGCTGCGTGCCGCGCAATTCAGTTACCTTCCGTAAGCATTTTGACATTAATGTTGTTGTGTTTATTTCGCAGCGGCGACACGGATGCGGTAGTCCCCTTGACAGCAACAAGATACTCCATCGGCGCTCTGGGTCTTCCAACTACCACCAGTTGGTACCCTTGGTATGACGACCAGGAGGTCAGTACCATCCCACTCAACTCTTTTGCAAAGCAGTAACATCAATAGAATCATTGAGATGCTCTTGTTGGCGTACAAATAGACCACATAGCAGGACACATGAAAATGTTATCTACCTTCTCCTATCATTTTCTTAGCTGGGTTAATTCGATTCACATGGCCGGATGGAGATTACACTCCTGCATGCAACATGCCAGCAGACATTTAGATGTCACATTATTTTGTGTTATTAACTACTAGTATTACATGTGCCACACATAATTAACTAGTGTTTGTGTGATGGATTTGTTGACTAGGTTGGCGGTTGGAGCCAGGTGTACAAGGGCCTTACACTGGTGTCCGTCAGAGGTGCAGGCCATGAGGTTCCCCTGCACCGCCCGCGGCAAGCGCTCGTAATGTTTCAGTACTTCCTGCAGGGCAAGCCCATGCCAGGCCAGACCAAGAATGCGACGGTGGCTTAGCAAGAAACAAAAGGATGGAAGTCAAATAGTAGTAATCTGGATGTGAAAAAACAAGAGTGATCATCAATAAAGCAATAGATGCTTCTTAACTACTCTTCCTGTATAGCTAGTATATATGCACATAATGCGGCGATTTATTGAGAATATGGACACAAAACACCAAACACAAAGAACAGAAGAACACAGAGGAAACACTTTAGGAAAGACTTGATACGAACGACTGATATTCCGATAAAATTGATGTCTCTGCAATAAACGTTTAAGTAGCAATATCAAAACAGAATGACAGGAGCTGCACTCACCAGCAACTTACGATAATAGCGTAATCTTAAGAAGTTGCACGCTCGATCTATCATATGAGATCATGTAAGGAAGAAAACTGGACGGAGCTGCGCTGCTGGTAATGTTGACAACGGATAACTTGGCATCAGCAGCCGCCTTGGCAAAGCAATTAAAAGTGTCTGCATTCCGAATAACCGTGGCGATATAGGCCACAGGACCTCCGGTTGCGGTGGTGCCAGATACTTCGTCACCAATTTCTCCGTTGGTTGCCGCATTGACACTTTCACGTCGTCCATCATCACCTCTAAGTAGCATACAAAGCACTCGTACCAGGTGGGGCACGCAGGACGGGTTGTATATAATGTCTGCACCAAGACTGGCAAGAGACAGAGGGTAAATGATAAGCAGAAGCATGAACAGCAGGAAAATGTGCTGCTATCCACTTTGGAAGTAGGCTACCCATTCTCTAACAGACGCAATAAGGTTCTTAGAGTAGTGCTTAAATTTGAAATTAGTTTCAGAAACTAAGGGCTTAACACAATAACAAAAAAATTCAAAGGATAACAATACAAAAAGAATATACAATACTCACACTATATCTCTCTGGTAGTCTCTTAAATCACTTTCACACGCTTCTTCCCAAGAAAGATATTTACACTCTACCTACATGCCAAGGTAAGATTAAAGTTTAGGCAAAAAATGCATTCATCCAAAGCTGTGATCTTGTGGGTAAGTACCACCATTGAAAAATGAATCATACTGAAATCAATCTAAATTTTGTGATCATGAAAGCGTAGTAGCTGATATCAACTTAAGGAATCAAACAAACCTTATTCTCGCTTTCTTTTATTAGTAGAGAATCCTCAATGTACAAGTTATTCATTTCCATGTTTGCCTTCATGTTTGTTAGTGTGGATGCATCACCATCAGTAAGAATAACCTGCATAATCACACACATTTTGCATTACATGTGTTTCTTTTCCTATCAGTGTTTCACCTTGGAAGAAGTTTATGAACTTTGTTGCATGGATAGTTCATGGCATAAATCACACATAGCTTAGGTTATCAAATTGTTGTGAAATTTAAATTTGAAGGATTAATTATGTTAGTATATTTAATTCACCCTCTTCACCAGGAAAGACAACAATTTTGTTATAACGACCATGTCAGAAAGATAAAATTTACTTGAACAGAGACTGTCATTATAAGATCATACCTTCGAAGCACCAACATGGTTAAGACATACACCAACCAAACCAACACCAGAACCTAGCTGCTTATCATGGAAACATAAGAAAAACAATCACATATTAAATTTGTCAATAACACTCATTCTCGAGTTTTTATGTTTGATGGCCGAACGTCTAAGTATGTCACTATTTCAGGCATATAAAAATACGCTAAATTTAACAATGAAAAGCCCACACTGAAGCCTATCTAATTGCTCAAGCAAAAACTGAACATAAACATGGAAGCAATAAAAGGACTGCCTTGTTGAAGATGCAACCGACTAACACATGTTCAAATTTTTTTGGGGGTGCAAAGGGCAGTAATAACACATGCACAACCACAAGCACACTTAATAAACAATACTTGTATTGGATGCAAGAAACATACTTAAAAATGTGCAATCGAGCCCTGATAGTAGTTCTCTACAAAGGGCAAGAGCTCATGGCCTTAACTTGCTAATCCACTGCATAATATGCATATCAGTGAATAAATCTACAATACTATTTGATGCCAGAAAATAGAATGCAAGGCCAGTATGCAAGAGCATAACATGTTCCGTAAATATGCTTGAGTTTAAATTATTTGTGTAAATCTTATTCAAAGTCAAAACTACAACAATTTTACCTCAAAGCAGCATTTTTTGGCGAAAAGTTCTGGGAATGAAAGAATGAACTCAGATAAGAACAAACTTGATGGCCAAAGACAGCACCTGGAAGAATAAAATGCCCACTGACATGAATGAGTCATGTAATATGGAAGTAGCTTAACAGAGTATGTGAATACATGAATTTCAATATTTAGAGCCATCGTACCCTGTATCCCCTTCCAGCATGTTAGTAGAACATAATAATCGAGCAACCAAGCTTACTGGATTCGAGGATACATTGTCATCTACATAAAAAAAATCTTACTAATTGTTATAATTAATTACCTGGTGCAACTTTGTAAGAGAGATGTTCAAAATTAATAACTCACATGCAGGAGAAAGAAAAGATATCTCCTTATAGATCTTGGCCAGGCTAAGCTCTGAGTTATTCTGTGGACAAACCGCAAAATGGACTACTTCAGTATATCATGTCAATACTCGATTATTGAGATGCACTACACAATGAGATCCACATACTGCTCTTGACGACATACAGCGGCCAAATTCCTCATAGAGTTCATCAATCACAATATCTGACGATGATTCTGCCTCAGCTATAACCTTTTTAAGAACAGTTTTCACATATGTACAATCTGGCCCCCCTACCTGTGTGAGTACACAATGCTTTAGTCCAGCAACAGGAAGAAAAACTGACCAATAACCACACAATTATTACAGCGCATCACTGTAGTGCAGCCTCAACTGAATGAAATTCTAATTCTATTTTTTTATATAAATTTTTAATGTATATCATGGTTATTTAGTGCATAAGTTCTGTGATATGAAACAGTGAAAGGCGTTTTACATTAGTGCCAATACAGTTCTCCAAAATAAAATTTTGAACGTGTGGCATGACAGAACCTCCACCAGCCTTTCTGCATAAACCAAATATTGAAATACAAATAAATATCGTCACAGCTTTTAAAACAAAAACTCAAAAAAGGAAAAATAAAGTACTATGTCTCTCATTTGAACATATTTGTACATTTAAATCCATATGAATGCTCGACCCATTTTCCTATCTGTGTGAAATTTAACAGGTACTGATCATGGACATCCTTGTTAGTTACTGTATTTGAATTGAATCCATGTTCTAGAGAGCTACTCCCTCCGTTCCAAAATAGATTAACCAACTTTGTACTAACTTTGTACTAAAGTTAGTACAAAGTTGAGTCATCTATTTAGGAACGGAGGGAGTATTTCGTTAGAACCCCGAAACCATACAACTACATGTTAGTGTTACAGAAGAATTAGCATAAAAACAGTAGCAAGAGATTAAAAAGAAATCAACAAAAGAACATGCCAGAAAAGCTTACTACTAGCCTACTGCATACTCCCTCCGTTCCTAAATATTTGTCTTTTTAGAGATTTCAAATTGACTACAACATACGGATGTAAACGGAAGTTTGATAGTACTAATAGGATGTGCTACCTACAAGGGACTAGTGTGGGATGTACCTGGCGAGGGTGAGGACGCAGGCGGGGGGCTCCAGGGCGAGGAAGGCGAGCTTGAGGTGGAGCAGCAGCTGCTCGCCGGAGTCCCCTGCAGCCGCAGCGGCAGCCATGGACGCCGCGCAGCTGGGACGGATTTGCGGCGCTTTTCGGAGGCGGCGTGGGTGTGATGCAAGCGAGCCGCCAACCCTGGGATGGGAAAAAGCCTGTTTGCCCTTTCCTAGGAAAGGTTTTAGGCAGGAGTTTATTTAGGGAAGGTTTTAGGCAGGGGTATTTTTTCTTTTTGAGATGTAGGGCCAAACTTTATTCGTC
Source organism: Aegilops speltoides (assembly GCA_021437245.1). Classification (NCBI taxonomy): domain Eukaryota; kingdom Viridiplantae; phylum Streptophyta; class Magnoliopsida; order Poales; family Poaceae; genus Aegilops; species Aegilops speltoides. The sequence continues at coordinate 89,925,530 of CM038141.1, read as the reverse complement.
GAGAACTACAGTTTGTGGGATACAAGTTCATAAAAAAACCTGACCAAATGGGCCGGTCTTAGCGTGTCGGCCTGATAGCCCATGTGCCTGGCCCGTTTGTGGGCCTGGCCCTACACTTTATAATTAGGTTGTGGTTTTTTTTTTGTTTTTTTATTTCTATACACGATAGGCTGAATATAGGTCCAAAGCAGTTCCGCCGAATTCTACGCGGACCAGCAGGCTAAATAGGCCGCCTGTGCCGACCCATGTAAGAAGGGGACCGTGCCTGGGCCAGCAAGGGTAGCATGCATGTCAACCCGGCACGACCCGTGTACTTAGCGTGCCTGGGTGGGCCGGGTCGGATCAACCCATTTATAATGCAGACTATAAAGGAACGAAGAGAGTATTAGTTTTTCAAAAAATTTAAACATTTTCAATCTTTAATCAAATTTATAGTAAAATATATCAATATCCATAAATTAAATTGGTTAAACCAAAATGTATTTTTATTTTTTATTTATTTTGGTGTTTTGCATGTTGATATTTTTTGCTAATAAAGTGTAGAAAATGACTTCCACAAATTAAGTATGCCTTATATTTTGGAATGAACGGAGTACTAAGTATCACATGTCCTAAAAACACATACTCCTAGAAAAATAAAATACATTCAAATCCTGGGTGTCTCGAGTCTTCTTCGCATCTACTAGCGGCACACCATGTGCAAAGCTCGTTGCCAACTATGCCCCTTCCCCCCGGCGGAGCACACACTTGTTTAAACCCAAAGGCTCATAGAAGCATTGGCCGAGGAGTCAGGATGTAGACCAAAAAAGGCTACTGCTCGCATAGAAAATCATCACTTTGGATAAAAAGAGTTGAGAAGAGCATGTAAATACTCCAAAGATTACGAGCGTCGACCAGATCCAAGTAGATCCACGAGAGACCAAAACCAACCAGATCTGCCGAAGACACACCTCCACAAGTTGCGAGCCATGCTCGTTGCCACAATTGAACTCTACTTCATCACCCTGATGCCATGAACAATGCACACAAAGCACCCCCTCCCCAAACATGAAAGAATCCAGACGACGCGAACACTATGTCCTAGATCAAACACCAACAACAATGAGAGCCCTCGCACTCGAGGAGGATAAGGAGGAACCTTATTCTCCGCCGCCATCGCCGTCATCGGAGCCAAAGCCATGGACAACCAAATACCCTAATTAAGAAAACCTAGACTATTAGATGGACGAGGGACAAGATCACAGGGTTCCCCTCCCCCACCCCACCCCGTCGTAGCCGGAGCAGTCGACGAAGGCGAAAGAATCCCAGTGATGTTGGTGGCCAGGTCGACATCTCTCCTTCCTCTTGCCTGTGGTGGTTAGGTTAGATGTGTTTATCCTAACATTTCAGCCCGTAAAATTCCAGCCATTTTGCAGTATCCCGCTTTTTTGCCTAAACAGATCTGCTAAACGAAGCCCAGCCCATAATTTTTCTTACAAGCATTATATTTATGGGGCCGGCTGGGTTTTAGGGTTAGCAAACCCTATCCCTCTACCACAATCCCCCCGCATCGCCGCTAGCCCTCCCCAATTCTGGTAACAAATCCCGCCGCTTTTCCTCTTTTTTTTCTCCTCCATGGCCAGTGGTGCTTGCATGCGTGGCGGGTCGCTGCCGCGCAAGCTCGCATGGTATGACACGGAGGCCGGCAGCTCCAGCCAGCTCGTCGTCGAGCCATCACTACAAAAAAAATACACTTCCGTGATGATACGTGTTTGTCACAATAGGTCGTGTTTTTTGTCATGCATGTACATCCATGACAAATTTATGACAGAATCAAGATAGTCATACTGTCTTTGTCGAGAAGTGTTCCATGACATTACCAAAATTATCATCACGGAAGTGTCCACTTCCATGACGATAAATCGCGCGTCCGCGAAGTGCTTTTCGTCAAGGGTGACCGACACGTGGCATCCACCATAACGGAAAGCCGTTAAGCTATCGGGTCGGGTTTTGGATCCGATAACCCGTTAACGACCCGACCAATGGGGATTTTCCCGTGTAAAATCATCATTGGTGGAGGAGACACGTGTCGGTCCGCTACCGCACAGTGTCACTCATCCAATGGGCGAGACGCGCCTATGATATGTTGACACGTGGACCGGCCCATCAAGTTTAAATGAGCCGGCCCAACTAAAGGCCCACAAGATTTTACGGACCATAATGGGCCGTCCCAGCTAAAGGCCCACGAGATTTTGCGGGTCGTAATGGGCTGGCCCAGCTAACAGCCCACAAGATTTTGCGGGCCATAATGGGCCGACCCAAGTAAAGGCCCACAAAATTTTTGTGTGCCATAATGGGCCGGCCCAGGTAAAGGCCCACAAGATTCTTGCGGATCATAATGGGCCGACCTAGCTAAAGGCCCACGAGATTTCGCCGACATTAATGGGCCGGCCCAGCTGTATGCCCATAAGAATTTGAGGACCCTAGTAGGCCGGCCCATTAATTGGCTGCCATGTTTTGGGCCAAATGCCGGCCCATATTTGATCCGGTCCATTAATGGCCTGCCACGTTCCAGGCCTAATAGTGGCCCATATGAGATCCGGCCCGTTAAAAGCCTACCACGTTCTGGGCCAAATTACGACCCAGATCAGGTCTGGCCCTTTAAGAGGCTATGGGCTCAATTATGGCCCATATCAGATTCGGCCCGTCAACTGGACACTATGCTTTTGGGCCCACTTGCTAGAGGCCCACCTAGTAATTCGGCCTGATATTAGTTTTGGCCTCTTAAGGACCCGTTTAACATTTTGGCCCTATATTAATTTCGGCCTGTTAAATGTCCGTCATATAGTTGGGCCTAACTATGGCCGGTTTGCATCCGACCGCTTTCATGACCGATATTCGATTGGGCCAAACAAGGACCGAGACAATTTTGGCTGTTAAAAGCCCGTGATTTGATTCGCACAATCATGGGCGGGGTTCATCTCGGTCGCCGCCGCCCGTTAGCTATTCTAACACGTTTGAGCCCAACCTACATCGTGATTGCATGATGGCCGATTATGTACCGTAATTTTACGGTTTGGCCAGTTTACTACGAAGACATGATATATATACAGTAAAATAATTGCAGCATCGTGAATAAGAAAAAACCTAGACTATACAATAAAGAAATTACAGCATATTACATCCACTGGGCATCAAAGTTCGCCACTATGATAATAAAGCACAAGAAGACAACAGATTACATACACTGGGCATCAAAGATCGCCACCAGTGCAAATAAACACGCCGACAAAATAATATACAAAACCGACAGCACTTCAATAGAGTTCAAGAAAGGTTAGCCTATTTGGGAGTCTCTGGTATAGCGGTGAGCAAGATGATGAGGCTAGCGCTTGTTCAACACTTAAATCTTCCTCACTCTGAAAGATAAACAAGGAGACAGATGACAGGTTTTGCACATAAAAGTATCAGTGCTGACAATTCATCACATTTTTTACTAACGAATAAAGTGACACAATTTAAAATTGCATTAACACAATATGGTATTGTTCATGTCAAGACATGGCAGGAAATGATATTGTGAAGGAGTTGGCAGCTTCACAACACCACTGGATTACAGATCAAGAACTCATAAGTATCAATGGTTAGTGTGTTGTCAATTTATCCCATTTCAGATTGGCAAACAAAGAGACGGTTTAAATAATACTCCCTCCGTCCGGAATTACTTGTCATCAAAATGGATGTGTCTAGAACTAAAATACATCTAGATACATCCATTTCAATGACAAGTATTTTTGAACGGAGGAATAGTAGAATGATATGACATTGTTCATAGTTAAGACATTGCGAGAATATGACATTGTCTTTGTAGTGGGTAGGTTCACCACACCTTTGGATTATGGATGAAGAACGAAGCATACATGCAAAGTGCAAAAGAAGACCACTTGCTCTGTATAGTTTAATTTACATGGTATGAATAAGGAACTTGGTTGTCTGTTGAAAACTTAAATTGAGAAAGGACAAACTTTTCTTTATGAACTACATAATAAACTTTAAACATGCAATTTGATGCAAACACCAAAAATAAACAGCAATTGCAGTCATGCCTAACCAAATATATACAACAAAGTTTGAAGGCTTGAGATGGACATACTTACATTATTGGTGAAGACAGGCTCTATAAAGGCCTTGTCCATCTTGATGGGGCGAGGCTCTATAAAGGCCTTGTCCATCTTGATGGGGGGAGGGCAATTCAAGAAGTTTACCATAGAATCTTCTTCATAAGCATTGCCTTTATTCTACATTTTATTAAGAGTAAATATAGATATGATAATATACGAAAAAATGGAGAATATTTAAGATAAGATGAAGAGTGATGCTACATAACCAAGTAGCTATAAATGTAAGTGCAGTGATACAGGCAAAAGGTACAACCAAGAGCAAATCACAGCTAAACTTCTTCAGTACCAACCTTATGGTAAGAGTAAATATAGATCTGATGTGTAGAAAATGGAGGGCAAATGAAAATAAGCTGCAGAGTGATGGTACATGAACAACTACCTGTCATTATAAGTACACTGATAAAGGACAACATGTACTTACAAGAACAATGCAAGCTAAAAAAACATTGGCATTGGATATATTCTACACTAATGTAACCATTCATACAGATCAGATAATTTGGAGCGAACAATTGATAAGCAATCTATCATGCATCTTCTTTGTCACATAATGAATCAAGTATGTATGCAAGTACAAAGTGATCTGAGACAACAGTACTAACAAGAGCAAAGCAGCGAGGCAACATATTTGCGATATCCGTCGTTCTTTTCAAACCGAATTCTTCTTGAGCGATTTCACGCAAAAAGATCCGTAAGGCACATGCGGAAAAGTAGAAGTTCAAATTGTCATGTGATTTCATAGACAGTACCTCATCCTGCATAACAAGGTTTTTCCATTCAATGTCTTCTAAATTTAGCACAGGCGACTTCATCGGAAATTCGTTTATAGATTTGCCACCAAAGTGTGATTTCCTCAGGTAACACCGATACTGCTACAATGCTTCCTTGAAAAGCACAAGCAAGCTTTGCTCGTCATGACTATCCAGATTGACCCTCCCCTAGTTACAACAATGTAATGTAAATCATTGATGTGTTCAATCAGTAGAAAACAAGAAAATAATAACCATGAATAATTGATGGGCCTCGGGCCGTCGATAAATGGGCCTAGGGCCGTCGGATAAATGGGTCTACATGGGCAGTAATCGGGCGTAATTGGTATCGGCCCAGCACGGTAACGGGCCGTTAACAGGCCGTAGGACTGCAAAAGCTTAATTCTGTCACAGGCATAACGGGTCATTAATGGGCCAGAATATAGGACGGGTTGGCCAGAAACGGGCCGACTCTTGCCATGGGACGAATTTGGCCCATTAGGGTAACAGGCCAGTAATGAAGGAAATATGCCCTAGAGGCAATAATAAAGTTATTATTTATTTCCTTATTTCATGATAAATGTTTATTATTCATGCTAGAATTGTATTAACCGGAAACATGATACATGTGTGAATACATAGACAAACATATAGTCACTAGTATGCCTCTACTTGACTAGCTCATTAATCAAAGATGGTTATGTTTCCTAGCCATAGACATGTGTTGTCATTTGATTAATGGGATCACATCATTAGGAGAATGATGTGATTGACATGACCCATTCCGTTAGCCTAGCACTTGATCGTTTAGTATGTTGCTATTGCTTTCTTCATGACTTATACATGTTCATGTAACTATGAGATTATGCAACTCCCGTTTGCGGAGGAACACTTTGGGTGCTACCAAGCGTCACTGGCGTAAGCGGGTGATTATAAAGGAGTACTACTGGTGTCTCGAAGGTACATGTTGGGTTGGCGTATTTCGAGATTAGGTTTTGTCACTCCGATTGTCGGAGAGGTATCTCTGGGCCCTCTCGGTAATGCACATCACTATAAGCCTTGCAAGCAATGTAGCTAATGAGTTAGTTACAGAATGATGCATTACATAACGAGTAAAGAGACTTGCCAGTAACTAGATTGAACTAGGTATTGGATACCGACGATCGAATCTCGGGCAAGTAACATACCGATGACAAAGGGAACGGCGTATGTTATTATGCGGTTTGACCGATAAAGATCTTCGTAGAATATGTAGGAACAAGTATGGGCATCCAGGTTTCGCTATTGGTTATTGACCGAGAATAGTTCTAGGTCATGTCTACATAGTTCTCGAACCCATAGGATCCGCACGCTTAACGCTACGATGACAGTTTTATTATGAGTTTATAAGTTTTGATGTACCAAAGTTTGTTCGGAGTCCCGGATGTGATCACGGACATGACGAGGAGTCTCGAAATGGTCGAGACATAAAGATTGATATATTGGACGACTATATTCGTGTTGGGGAACATAGTAATTTCAAAAAATTTCCTACGCACACACAAGATCATGGTGATGCATAGCAACGAGAGGGGAGAGTGTTGTCTACGTACCCTCGTAGACCGAAGCGGAAGCGTTGACGCAACGTAGAGGAAGTAGTCGTACGTCCTCCCGGTCCGACCGATCCAAGCACCGTTACTCCGGAACCTCCGAGTTCTTGACACGCGTCAGCTCGATGACGCACCCGATCTCCGATCCAGCAGAGGTAGCGGGAAGAGTTCCGTCGAGACGACGGCGTGGTAGCGATTTTGATGTTCTCTGTCGCAGGCTTCGCCTAAGCACCGCTACAATATGACCGAGGTGTAATATCGTGGAGGGGGCACCGCACACAGCTAAGAGCGATCTCAATGATCAACTTGTGTGTCTAGGGTGCCCCCTACCCCGTATATAAAGGAGGGAGGGAGGAGGAGGCGGCCCAAGGGAAGGCGCCCTAGGGGGCAAACCTACTCCAAGTAGGTTTGGCCCCCTTCCTATTCGGAGTAGGAGAAGGAAGGAAGAGGGGAGGAGAGAAGGAAAGGGGGCCCCCTCCCAGTCGGATTGGGCTTGGGGCGCGCCCCCTCCTGCTCCTTCTCCTCCCTTCCACTAAGGCCCAATAAGGCCCATATACTTACCGGGGGTTCGGTAACCTCCCGAGCTCCAAATATATTTCAATCTCATCCGGAACCTTTCCGGTGTCCAAATATATCCGTCCAATATATCAATCTTTATGTCTCGACCATTTGAGACTCCTCGTCATGTTCGTGATCACATCCGGACTCCAAACAACCTTGGTACATCAAAATACATAAACTCATAATGAATCATCATCGAAACCTTAAGCGTGCGGACCCTACGGTTCGAGAACAATGTAGACATGACCGAGACATGTCTCCGGTCAATAACCTATAGCGGGACTGGATGCCCATATTGGTTCCTACATATTCTCGAAGATCTTTATCGGTCAAACCGCACAACAACATACGTTGTTCCTTTGTCATCGGTATGTTATTTGCCCGAGATTCGATCGTCGGTATCAATACCTAGTTCAATCTCGTTACGGCAAGTCTCTTTACTCGTTCCGTAATACATCATCTCACAACTAACTCATTAGTTGAAATGCTTGCAAGGCTTAAGTGATGTGTATTACCGAGAGGGCCCAGAGATACCTCTCCGACATTGGAGTGACAAATCCTAATCTCGAAATCGCCAACTCAACAAGTACCTTCGGAGACACCTGAGAGCACCTTTATAATCACCCGATTCACGTTGTGACGTTTGGTAGCACACAAAGTGTTCCTCCGTAAGCGGAGTTGCATAATCTCATAGTTATAGGAACATGTATAAGTCATGAAGGAAGCAATAGCAACATACTAAGCGATCGTGTGCTAAGCTAACGGAATGGGTCATGTCAATCGATCATTCAACTAATGATGTGACCTTGTTAATCAAATAACAACTCCTTGTTCATGGTTAGGAAACATAACCATCTTTGATTAACAAGCTAGTCAAGTAGAGGCATACTAGTGACACTCTGTTTGTCTATATATTCACACATGTATTATGTTTCCGGTTAATACAATTCTAGCATGAATAATAAACATTTATCATGGTATGAGGAAATAAATAATAACTTTATTATTGCCTCTAGGGCATATTTCCTTGATCTCCCACTTGCACTAGAGTCAATAATCTAGATTACACGAGTAATGATTCTAACACCCATGGAGTCTTGGTGTTGATCATGTTTTGCTCGTGGAAGAGGCTTAGTCAGCGGTGCGCAACATTGAGATCCGTATGTATCTTGCAAATCTCTATGTCTCCCACGGACTAGATCCGGATGGAATTGAAGCGTCTCTTGATGTGCTTGGTTCTCTTGTGAAATCTGGATTCCTTCGCTAAGGCAATCGCTCGATATTGTCGCAAAAGATTTTCATTGGACCCGATGCACTAGGTATGACACCTAGATCGGATATGAACTCCTTCATCTAGACTCCTTCATTGGCTGCTTCGAAGCGGCTATGTATTCCGCTTCACACGTAGATCCCGCCATGACGCTTTGCTTTGAATCGCACTAACCGACAGCTCCACCGTTTAATGTAAACACGTATCCGGTTTGCGATTTAGAATCGTCCGGATCAGTGTCAAAGCTTGCATCAACGTAACCATTTACGATGAGCTCTTTGTCACCTCCATATATGAGAAACATATCCTTAGTCCTTTTCGGTATTTCAGGATGTTCTTGACCGCTGTCGATGATCCACTCTGGATTACTTTGGTACCTCCTGTGAGATTTATAGCAAGGCACACATCAGGTCAGTACACAGACATTGCATACATGATAGAGCCTATGGCTGAAGCATAGGAACACTTTTCATTTCTCTCTATCTTCTGCAGTGGTCGGGCTTTGAGTCTTACTCAACTTCACACCTTGCAATCTGAGGCAAGAACCCTTTCTTTGCTTGATCCATTTTGAACTTCTTCAAAACTTTGTCAAGGTATGTGCTTTGTGAAAGTCAATTAAGCGTTTTGATCTATCTCTATAGATCTTAATGCCCAATATGTAAGCAGCTTCACGAGGTCTTTCATTGAAAAACTTTTATTCAAGTATCCCTTTATGCTATCCAGAATTCTATATCATTTCCAATCAATAATATGTCATCCACATATAATATTAGAAATGCTCTGAGCTCCCACTCACTTTCTTGTAAATCTGAGGCTTCTCCAAAAGTCTTTATAAACCCAAATGCTTTGATCACACTATCAAAACATTTATTCCAACTCGAGAGGCTTGCACCAGTCCATAAATGGATCATTGGAGCTTGCACACTTTGTTAGCTCCTTTGGATCGATAAAACCTTCGGTTGCATCATATACAACTCTTCTTCGAAATCCATTCAGAATGCAGTTTTTACATCCATTTGCCAAATTTCATAATCATAAAATCGGCAATTGCTTACATGATTCGAGACGGACTTAAGCATCGCTACTGGTGAGAAGGTCTCATCGTAGTCAACCCCTTGAACTTGTCGAAAACCTTTTGCAACAAGTCGAGCTTTGTAGACGATAACATTACCATCGCGTCGGTCTTCTTCTTGAAGATCCATTTATTCTCAATGGCTTGCCGACCATCGGGCAAGTCAACTAAAGTCCATACTTTGTTCTCATACATGAATCCCATCTCGATTTCATGGCTTCAAGCCATTTTATGAATCTGGGCTCACCATTGCTTCTTCATAGTTCGTAGGTTCATCATGATCTAGTAGCATGACTTCGAATAGGATTACCGTACCACTCAGTGCGGATCTTACTCTGTTCGACCCACGAGGTTACGTATTAACTTGATCGAAGTTCTATGATCATCATCATCAACTTCCTCACTAGTTGGTTTTGGCGTCCACGAAACTGGTTCTGTGATGTACTATTTTCCAACAAGGGAGTAGGTACGATTACCTCATCAAGTTCTACTTTCCTCCCACTCACTTCTTTCGAGAGAAACTCCTTCTCTAGAAAGGATCCATTTTACAACGAATGTCTTGCCTTCGGATCTGTGATAGAAGGTGTACCCAACTGTCTCCTTTGGGTATCCTATGAAGACACATTTCTCGATTTGGGTTCGAGCTTATCGGGTTGAAGCTTTTTCACATAAGCATCGCAGCCCCAAACTTTAAGAAACGACAACTTTGGTTTCTTGCCAAACCATAGTTCATAAGGTGTCGTCTCAGCGGTTTCGACGGTGCCCTATTTAACGTGAATGTGGCCGTCTCTAAAGCATAACCCCAAAGCGATAGCGGTAAATCTGAAGAGACATCATAGATCGCACCATATCAAGTAAAATACGATTCGACGTTCGGACACACCATTCTGTTGTGGTGTTCGGGTGGCGTGAGTTGTGAAACTATTCCACATTGTTTTAAGTGTAGACCAAACTCGTAACTCAAATATTCTCCTCCACGATCGGATCGTAGAAACTTTATTTTCTTGTTACGATGATTTTCAACTTCACTCTGAAATTCTTTGAACTTTTCAAATGTTTGGACTTATGCTTCATTAAGTAGATATACCCATATCTCGCTTAAATCATCTGTGAAGGTGAGAAAATAACGATATCCGCCACGAGCCTCAACATTCATCGGACCACATACATACGTATGTATGATTTCCAACAAATCTGTTGCTCTCTCCATAGTACGGAGAAGCGGTGTTTTGTCATCTTGCCCATGAGGCACGGTTACATAAGTACCAAGTGATTCATAATCAAGTGATTCCAAAAGTCCATCGGTATGGAGTTTCTTCATGCGCTTTATACCGATATGACCCAAGCGGCGATTGCCACAAATAAGTTGCACTATCATTTATCAACTCTGCATCTTTTGGCTTCAACACTATGAATATGTGTATCACTACTATCGAGATTCATCAAAATAAACCACTCTTCAAGGGTGCATGACCATAAAAGATATTACTCATATAAATAGAACAACCATTATTCTCGATTTAAATGAATAACCGTCTCGCATCAAACAAGATCCAGATATAATGTTCATGCTCAACGCGGCACCAAATAACAATTATTTAGGTCTAATACTAATCCGAAGGTAGATGTAGAGGTAGCGTGCCGACCGCGATCACATCGACTTTGGAACCGCTTTCCACGCGCATCGTCACCTCGTCCTTTGCGGTGTTAAGCAATCCGTAGTCCTGTTTGAGTTGCAAATATTAGTAATGAACCGGTATCAAATACCAGTGCTCTGCGAGCTCTAGTAAGGTACACATCAATAACATGTATATCACATATACCTTGCTCACCTTGCCATCCTTCTTATCCGCCAAATACTTGGGGCAGTTCCGCTTCCGATGACGATGCGCTTGCGGTAGAAGCACTCGATTTCAGGCTTAGGTCGAGACTTGGGTTTCTTCTCTTGAGCAAACAACTTGTTCTTGTTCTTCTTGAAGTTCCTTCTTCTTCCCTTTGCCCTTTTCTTGAAACTAGTGGTCTTGTTAAGCATCAACACTTGATGCTCCTTCTTGATTTCTACCTCCATGACTTTAGATTGCGAAGAGCTCAGAATCGTCTTATCCATCCCTTGCATATTATAGTTCATCACGAAGCTCTTGTAGCTTGGTGGAAGTGATTGGAGAATTTCATCAATGGCGCTATCATCCGGAAGTGTAACTCCCGGTTGAATCAAGTGATTACAATACCCGGACATCTTGAGTATGTGCTCACCGATGAACTATTCTCCTCCATCTTGCAGCTATAGAACTTATTGGAGACTTCATATCTCTCAATCCGGGCATTCTTCTACGGAATATTAACTTCAACTCTGGAACATCTCATATGCTCCATGAGCGTTCAAAACGTCGTTGAAGTCCCGGTTCTAAGCCGTAAAGCATGGCACATTGAACTATCGAGTAGTCATCGACTTTGCTCTGCAGACGTTCTTAACGTTGTCGGTTGCATCAGCGGCGAGGCACGGCACCCAGCGGTGCTTCGAGGATGTAATTTTTACGTGCAGCAATGAGGATAATCCTCAAATTACGGACCCGATCCGCGTAGTTGCTACCATCATCTTTCAACTTAGCTTTCTCAAGGAGCGCATTAAAATTCAACGTAACAACAACACGGGCCATCTATCTACAATCAACATAGACAAGCAAAATACTATCGGTACTAAGTTCATGATAAATTTAAGTTCAATTAATCATATTACTAAAGAACTCCCACTTAGGCGGACATCTCTCTAGTCATCTAAGTGATCACGTGATCCAAATCAACTAAACCATAACCGATCATCACGTGAGATGGAGTAGTTTTCAATGGTGAACATCTTATGTTGATCATATCTACTATATGATTCACGCTCGACCTTTCGGTCTCCGTGTTCGAGGCCATTTCGCATATGCTAGGCTCGTCAAGTTTAACTGAGTATTCTGCGTGTGCAAAACTGGCTTGCACCCGTTGTAGATGGACATAGAGCTTATCACACCCGATCATCATGTGGTGTGCAGGCACGACGAAATTTGGCACGGTGCATACTCGGGAGAACACTACTTGATAATTTTAGTGAGAGATCATCTTAAAATGCTACCGTCAATCAAAGCAAGATAAGATGCATAAAGGATAAACATCACATGCAATCAATATAAGTGATATGATATGGCCATCATCTTCTTGTGCTTGTGATCTCCATCTCCAAGCACCATCATGATCACCATCGCCACCGCACGACACCTTGATCTCCATCGTAGCATCGTTGTCATTTCGCCATCTATTGCTTCTCGACTATCGCTACCGCTTAGTGATAAAGTAAAGCAATTTCTGGCATTGCATTTCATACAATAAGCGACAACCATATGGCTCTCGCCCGATTCCGAGAACGGTTACAAAACATGATCATCTCATACAATAAAATATAGCATCATGTCTTGGCCATATCACATCACAACATGCCTGCAAAAACAAGTTAGGCGTCCTCTACTTTATTGTTGCAAATTTTACGTGGCTGCTACGGGCTTAAGCAAGAACCAATCTCACCTCGCATCAAAACCACAGCGATAGTTTGTCAAGTTGATGTTGTTTTAACCTTCGCAAGGACCGGCGTAGCCACACTCGGTTCAACTAGAGTTGGAGAAACCGACACCGCTAGTCACTGTGTGCAAAGCACGGCGGTAAAACCAGTCTCGCGTAAGCGTCTGGCGTAATGTCGGTCGGGCCGCTTCATCCAACAATACCGCCGAACCAAAGTATGACATCTTTGGTAAGCGGTATGACTTATATCGCCCACAACTCACTTGTGTTCTACTCGTGCATATAACATCAAACCATAAAAAACTGGCTCGATACCCTTTGTTGGGGAGCGTAGTAATTTCAAAAATTTCCTACGCACACACAAGATCATGGTGATGCATAGCAGCGAGAGGGGAGAGTGTTGTCTCGTACCCTCGTGAGACCGAAGCGGAAGCGTTGACGCAACATAGAGGAAGTAGTCGTCGTCCTCCGGTCCGACCGATCCAAGCACCGTTACTCGGCACCTCCGAGTTCTTGACACGCGTCTGCTCGATGGCGCACCCGATCTCGATCCAGCGGATCTTGCGGGGAAGAGTTCCGTCGGACGACGGCGTGGTAGCGATTTTGATGTTCTCTGTCGCAGGCTTCACCTAAGCACCGCTACAATATGACCGAGGTGTAATATCGTGGAGGGGGGCACGCACACGGCTAAGGAATGATCTCAATGATCAACTTGTGTGTCTAGGGTGCCCCTACCCCGTATATAAAGGAGGGAGGAGGAGGAGGCCGACCCAAGGGGAAGCGGCGCCCTAGGGGGCAAACCTACTCCAAGTAGGTCAGCCCCCCTTTCCTATTCGAGTAGGAGAAGGAAGGAAGGGGGAGAAAGAAAGGGGGCGGCCCCCTCCCAGTCGGATTGGGCTTGGGGGTGCGCCCCTCCTTGCTCCTTCTCCCTCCCTTCCACTAAGGCCCAATAAGGCCCATATACTTACCGGGGGGTTCCGGTAACCTCCCGGAGCTCCGGTATATTTCCAATCTCACTCGGAACCTTTCCGGTGTCCAAATATATCCGTCCAATATATCAATCTTTATGTCTTGACCATTTCGAGACTCCTCGTCATGTCCGTGATCACATCCGGGACTCCGAACAACCTTGGTACATCAAAATACATAAACTCATAATGAAAGCGTCTCACGGTTCGAGAACAATGTTCCTTAGCCGTGTGCGGTGCCCCCCTCCACCATATTCCACCTCGGTCATATCATCGCGGAGTTTAGGAGAAGCCCTGCACCGGTAGAACATCATCATCGTCACCACGCCGTTGTGCTGACGGAACTCATCCCCGACACTTTGCTAGATCGGAGCTCGGGGATCGTCATCGAGCTGAACGTGTCTTTGAACTTCGGAGGTGCCGTACCTTCGGTACTTGGATCGGTCGGATTGTGAAGATGTACGACTACATCAACCGCGTTGTCTTAACGCTTCGCTTATGGTCTCTGGCGTCTGGGACAATACTCTCCCTCTCGTTGCTATGCCATCACCATGATCTTGCGTGTGCGTAGGAATTTTTTGAAATTACTCGTTCCCCAATGATGGTATCGAGCCAAGTTTTATCGTTGATGTTATATGCACGAGTAGAACACAAGTGAATTGTGGGCGATACAAGTCATACTACTTACCAAAGCATGTCATACTTTGGTTGGCGGTATTGTGAGATGAAGCGGCCGGACCGACATTACTGTGCGACGCTTATGCGAGACTGGTTTCACCGTTCACGGGCACTCGTGCTTAAAGGTGGTGGCGGGTGTCTGTCTCTCTCACTTTAGCTGAATCGAGTGTGGCTACGCCGGTCCTTGCGAAGGTTAAAACAGCACTAACTTGACGAACTATCATTGTGGTTTTGATGCGTAGGTAAGAACGGTTCTTGCTAAGCCCATAACAACCACGTAAAACTTGCAACAACAAAGTAGAGGACGTCTAACTTGTTTTTGCAGGGCATGTTGTGATGTGATATGGTCAAGACGTGATGCTATATTTTATTGTATGAGATGATCATGTTTTGTAACGAAGTTATCGGCAATGGCGAGAGCCATATGGTTGTCGCTTTATTGTATGCAATGCAATCGCCCTGTAATGCTTTACTTTATCACTAAGCGGTAGCGATAGTCGTAGAAGCATTAGATTGGCGAGACGACAACGATGCTACGATGGAGATCAAGGTGTCGCGCCGGTGACGATGGTGATCACGATGGTGCTTCGGAGATGGAGATCACAAGCACAAGATGATGATGGCCATATCATATCACTTATATTGATTGCATGTGATGTTTATCCTTTATGCATCTTATCTTGCTTTGATTGACGGTAGCATTTTAAGATGATCTCTCACTAAAATTATCAAGTAGTGTTCTCCCGAGTATGCACCGTTGCCAAAGTTCGTCGTGCGAGACACCACGTGATGATCGGGTGTGATAAGCTCTCGTCCATCTACAACGGGTGCAAGCCAGTTTTGCACACGAGAATACTCGAGTTATACTTGACGAGCCTAGCATATGCAGATATGGCCTCGAACACGGAGACCGAAAGGTCGGCGTGAATCATATAGTAGATATGATCAACATAAGATGTTCACCATTGAAAACTACTCCATCTCACGTGATGATCGGTTATGGTTTAGTTGATTTGGATCACGTGATCACTTAGATGACTAGAGAGATGTACGTCTAAGTGGGAGTTCTTAAGTAATATGATTAATTGAACTTAAATTTATCATGAACTTAGTCTGGTAGTATTTTGCAAATTATGTTGTAGATCAATAGTTTGCGTTGTTGCTTTCATATGTTTATTTTGATATGTTCCTAGAAAATTGTGTTGAAAGATGTTAGTAGCAATGATGCGGATTGGATCCGTGATCGAGGTTTATCCTCATTCTTTGCCTGTAAGAATTATGTTCTTAATGCACCGCTAGGTGATGACCTATTGCGGGAGCGGATCACGAGGCGTTATGAGCGTTTGGCTAGCTCAATATGATGACTACTTGATAGTTTAGTGCACCATGCTTAACGGCTTAGAATCGGGACTTCAAAGATGTTTTGAGCGTCATGGACCATATGAGATGTTCCAGAATTGAAGTTAATATTTCAAGCAAATACCGAGTTGAGAGATATGAAGTCTCCAACAAGTTCTATAGCTAAAAGATGGAGGAGAATCGCTAACTAGTGAGCATGTGCTCAGATTATGCAGGTACTTCAATCGCTTGAATCAAGTGGGAGTTAATCTTCCGGATAAGATAGTGATTGGCGAGTTCTCTAGTCACCATCACCAAGTTAGTGGAACTTCGTGATGAACTATAATGCAAGGGATGACGAAAACGATTCCCAAGCTCTTCGTGATGTTGAAATCAACGAAGGTAGAAATCAAGAAAGAGCATCAAGTGTTGATGAGTGACAAGACCACTAGTTTCAAGAAAGGGCAAAGGAAAGAAAGGAAACTTCAAGTAGAATGGCAAACAAGTTGTCACTCCCGTGAAGAAGACCAAAGCTGGACCAAAGCCTGAAACTGAGTGCTTACACTGCAAAGAAAATGGTCACTGGAAGCGGAAATGCCCTAAATATTTGGTGGATAAGAAGGATGGCAAAGTGAACAAGGGTATATTTGATATACAAGTGTTTGATGTGTGCCTTACTAGTGTTTATAGTAACCCCTGAGTATTTAATACTTGTTCGGTTGCTAAGATTAATAACTCGAAACAGGAGTTACATAATAAACACAGACTAGTTGAGGGGAAGTGACGATGAGTGTTGGAAATAGTTCCAAGATTGATATGATCATCATCACACACTCCCTATATTTTTGAGATTAGTGTTAAACCTAAATAAATGTTATTTAGCGTTTGCGTTGAGCATGAATATGATTTGATCATGTTTATTGCGATACAGTTATTCATTTGAAGTTAAAGAATAATTGTTATTCTGTTTACATGAATAAGACCTTCGATGGTTATACACCCAATGAAAATAGTTTGTTGGATCTCGATCATAGTGATACACATATTCATAATATTGATGCCAAAAGATGCAAAGTTAATAATGATAGTGCAACTTATTTGTGGTAATCTTTGTTTGGGTCATATCGGTAAAGCGCATGAAGAAACTCCATAAAGATGGATTTTGAAATCACTTGGTTATGAATCATTTAATGCTTGCGAACCGTGACTTTTGGGCAAGATGACTAAAACTCCGTTCTCGGAACAATGGAACAAGCTCTTGACTTATTGGAAATAATACATACCGATGTATGCAATCCAATGAGTGTTGATGCTCGTGGCAAGTATCATTATTTTCTAACCTTCACAAGATGATTTGAGCAGATATGGGTATATCTACTTGATGAAACATAAGTGCGAAATAGTTGAAAGGTTCAAAGAATTTCAGAGTGAAGTGGAAAAATCATCGTAATAAGAAAATAAAGTTTCTGCGATTTGATCGCGAGACGAATATTTGAGTTCTGAGTTTGGTCTTCAATTAAAACAATGTGGAATAGTTTCACAGCTCACGCCACCTGGAACACCACAACATTATGGTGTGTCTGAACATCGTAACCGCACTTTATTGGATATGGTACGATCTATGATGTCTCTTACTAATTTACCACTATTGTTTTGGGGTTATGCATTAGAGACAATTGCATTCACGTTAAAGGGCACCATCTAAATCCGTTGAGGCGACATCATATGAACTGTGGTTTGGCAAGAAAACAAAGTTGTCGTTTCTTAAGGTTTGGGGCTGCGATGCTTATGTGAAGAAACTTCAACCGGATAAGCTCGAACCCAAATCGGAGAAATATGTCTCATAGGATACCCAAAAGAGACTATTGGGTACACCTTCTATCACAGATCCGAGGCAAGATTTTCGTTGCTAAATTGGATCCTTTCTAGAGAAGGAGTTTCTCTCGAAAGAAGTGAGTGGGAGGAAAGTAGAACTTGATGAGGTAAGCTGTACTGCACCCTTATTGGAAAGTAGTTCATCACAAGAACCGGTTCTGTGACAACTACACCAATTAGTGAGGAAGCTAATGATATTGATCATGAAACTTCAGATCAAGTTTTCTCTTGAACCTCGTAGGTCTACAGAGTAAGATCCGCACTTTGAGTGGTACGGTAATCCTATTCGGAAGTCGTGTTACTTGACCATGACGAACCTACGAACTATGAGGAAGCGATGATGAGCCCAGATTCATAAAATGGCTAGAGGCCATGAAATCGAGATAGGATCCATGTATGAGAACAAAGTATGGACTTTGGTGGACTTGCCCGATGATCGGCAAGCCATAGAAAATAAATGGATCTTCAAGAGGAAGACAAGCGTTGATAGTAGTGTTACTATCTACAAAGCTCGACTTATGCAAAAGGTTTTTCGACAAGTTCAAGGTGTTGAATACAATGAGATTTTCTCACTCGTGTCGATGCTTAAGTCTGTCCAAATCATGTTAGCAATTGCCACATTTTATGAAATCTGGCAAATGGATGTCAAAACTGCATTCCTTAATGGATTTATTAAAGAAGAGTTGTATATGATGCAACCAGAAGGTTTTGTCAATCGTAAAGATGCTAACAAAATGTGCAAGCTCCAGCGATCCATCTATGGACTGGTGCAAGCATCTCAGAGTTGGAATATACGCTTTGATAAATTGATCAAAGCATATAGTATTATACAGACTTGCGGTGAAGCCTGTATTTACAAGAAAGTGAGTGGAAGCTCTGTAGCATTTCTGATACTATATGTAGATGACATATTGTTGATCGGAAATGATATAGAATTTCTGGATAGCATAAAGGGATACTTGAATAAAAGTTTTTCAATGAAAGACCTCGGTAAAGCTGCTTACACATTGAGCGTCAAGATCTATATAGATAGATCAAGGCGGCTTGATAAGATTTTTCAATGAGTACATACCTTGATAAATTTTGAAATAGTTCAAAATAGAGCATCAAAGAAGGAGTTCTTGCTGTGATGCAAAGGTGTGAAGTTGAGTAAGACTCAAGACCCGACCATGGCGAGAAAATAGAAAGAGAATGAAAGAGTCATTCCCTATGCCTCGATCATAGGTTCTATAAAGTATGCTATGCTATGTACCAAACCTATTATATACTCTACCTGGTTTGGCAAGGAGTACAATAGTGATCTAGGAGTAGATCCTTTGGACATTGGTCAAAATTATCCTTAGTGGAATAAGGATATGTTTCTCGATAATGGAAGTGATAAAAGAGCTCGTCGTAAAAGTTACAATGATACAAGCTTTTTCACCGATCCAGATGACTCTAAGTCTCAATCTGGATACATATTGAAAGTGGGAGCAATTAGCTAGAGTAGCTCCGTGCATAGCATTGTAGACATAGAATATTTGCAAAATACATGCGGCTCTGAATGTGACAGAACCGTTGACTAAGCTTCTCTCACGAGCAAAACATGATCATACCTTTGTACTCTTTGGGTGTTAACCACATAGCAATGTGAACTAGATTATTGACTCTAGTAAACCCTTTGGGTGTTGGTCACATGAAGATGTGAACTATGGGTGTTAATCATATACAGATATGAATATTGGTATTAAATCACATGGCGATGTGAACTAGATTATTGACTCTAGTGCAAGTGGGAGACTGAAGGAAATATGCCCTAGAGGCAATAATAAAGTTATTATTTATTTCCTTATTTCATGATAAATGTTTATTATTCATGCTAGAATTGTATTAACCGAAAACATGATACATGTGTGAATACATAGACAAACATATAATCACTAGTATGCCTCTACTTGACTAGCTCATTAATCAAAGATGGTTATGTTTCCTAGCCATAGACATGTGTTGTCATTTGATTAATGGGATCACATCATTAGGAGAATGATGTGATTGACATGACCCATTCCGTTAGCCTAGCACTTGATCGTTTAGTATGTTGCTATTGCTTTCTTCATGACTTATACATGTTCCTGTAACTATGAGATTATGCAACTCCTGTTTGGGAGGAACACTTTGGGTGCTACCAAAGCGTCTGGCATCTGGGTGATTATAAAGGAGTACTACAGGTGTTTAGAAGGTACATGTTGGGTTGGCGTATTTGAGATTAGGTTTTGTCACTCCGATTGTCGGAGAGGTATCTCTGGGCCCTCTCGGTAATGCACATCACTATAAGCCTTGCAAGCAATGTAGCTAATGAGTTAGTTACGGAATGATGCATTACATAACGAGTAAACAGACTTGCGGTAGCGAGATTGAACTAGGTATTGGATACCGACGATCGAATCTCGGGCAAGTAACATACCGATGACAAAGGAGCGGCGTATGTTGTTATGCGGTTTGACCGATAAAGATCTTAAGTAGAATATGTAGGAACCAATATGGGCATCCGAGTTCCGCTATTGGTTATTGATCGAGAATAGTTCTAGGTCATGTCTACATAGTTCTCGAACCGTAGGGTCCGCACGCTTAACGTTACGATGGCGGTTTTATTATGAGTTTATAAGTTTTGATGTACCAAAGTTTGTTGAGTCCGGATGTGATCACGGACATGACGAGGAGTCTCGAAATGGTCGAGACATAAAGATTGATATATTGGACGACTATATTCGGACAGGAAGTGTTCGGACGTTTTCGGAGAAAACGAAGTCTTTGGAGGTTACTGGAACCCCGAGAAGTAATGGGCCTTATGGGCCTTAGTGGAGAGAGAGAGGGGCAGCCAGCATGGGCCGCGCGCCCCCTCCCCCTCTGGTCCGAATTGGACTAGGAGGGGGGCGGCGCCCCCCTCTTTCTCTCTCCCTCTCCCCCTTCCTTTCCCACTCCTAGTAGGAGTAGGAAAGAGGGAGTCCTACTCCTACTAGGAGGAGGACTCCTCCTTGGCGCGCCCTCTAGGGCGGCCGGCCTCCCCTGCTCCTTTATATACGAGGCGGGGGCACCCTAGGACACACAAGTTGATCTATGGATCGTTCCTTAGGCGTGTGCGGTGCCCCTCCACCATATTCCACCTCGGTCATATCGTCGCGGAGTTTAGGCGAAGCCTGCTACGATAGAACATCATCATCGTCACCATGCCGTCGTCTTGTGGAACTCATCCCCGACGCTTTCTTTGGATTGGAGCAGGGATCGTCATCGAGTGAGCGTGTCTTTGAACTCGGAGGTGCCGACGTTCGGTACTTGGATCGGTCGGATCATGAAGGCGTCGACTACATCAACAGCGTTGTCATAACACTTCCACTTACGGTCACACAGTGCGTGGACAATACTCTCCCTCTCATTGCTATGCCATCACCATGATCTTGCGTGTGCGTAGGATTTTTTTTATTTTTTTGAAATTACTCGTTCCCCAACAAGTAACGGGCGACTCTTGCCATGGGCCAAATTTGGCCCATTTGGGGAACATGCCGATGTGGCCGACTCTTGCCATGTGCGAATTTTGCCCATTAGGGAACAGGCGATGTGGGCGGAAGTAATTGAGGGCGAAAAGGAGCCCAGAACGTATGGGCCGTCAATAGGCCGAAAGCTAACACGGGTGGAAGCGGCCCATGTAAATCACGGGACGTTAACGGGTACAAAGAAAATTACTTGTTCATTAAGGGCTAGAGTCACAGTGGGTGCGCAAAGGGCCGAAGATCTGAAAGGCCTCATATGGGCGAAAAGGCGTCGTGGGCTATACATGGGCGAAAGTGAAATGGGCTGGTGTTATATTCGACGGGCCACATGGCGTTGTTGGGCGATTTCCTTTAGTGCCTAACGGGCGTAAAATGGGCTATTTGCGAAGAGACCGATTAACGAGCTTTTCATGGGCCAGCCGTTAACTTTTGACCAAGTCAAGCGGGCCACTTTGTAAGCTAAATGGGTCGATGGTGGGCGTGCGCGTGTCGACATATCATAGGCGCCTATCGACCCATCGACGAGCCGACACGTGTTTCGTCGCCAATAAGAATTTTACACGTGGAAATTTCCCATTGGTCGGGTCGTTAACGGGTTATCGGATCAAAACCCGACCCAATAGCTTAACGGCGTTCGTTATGGTGGATGCCACATGTCGGTCACCCTTGGCGAAAAGCACTACGTGTGACGCGATTTATCGTCATGGAAGTGGACACTTTCGTGATGATAATTTTGGTAATGTCATGGAACACTTCTACGACAAGACAGTATGACTATCTTGATTACTGTCATAAATTTGTCATGGATGTACATGCATGACAAAAAACGCGACCTACTGTGACAAACACGTATCATCATGGAAGTGTATTTTTTTTTTGTAGTGATATGTGATGGGAACGTAGTAATTTCAAAATTTTCCTACGCACACGCAAGATCATGGTGATGCATAGCAACGAGAGGGGAGAGTGTTGTCTACGTACCCTCGTAGACCCGGCGAGCGATCACAATGTAGAGGAAGTAGTCGTCACGTTCTCCTCGCGATCCGACCGATCCGTGGCCGTTACTCGACGCCCGAGTTCTTGACACATGTACAGCTCGATGGCGTCCCTCGTACTCCGATCCAGCCGAGTGTCGAGGAGAGTTCCGTCGACGACGGCGTGGTGGCGATCTTGATGTTTCACCGCGCGAGGCTTCGCCTAAGCTTCATGACAGTATAACCGAGGTGGAATATGGTGGAGGGGGCACCAGACACGGCTAAGGAACGATCCAAAGATCAAACTTGTGTGTCCTAGGGTGCCCCCTGTGTATATAAAGGAGCAAGGGGAGGGGCTGGCCGGCCAAGGGGCGGCGCCAGGAGTCCTACTCCCTCAGGGAGTAGGATTCCCCCAATCCTAGTTGGACTAGGATTCGGGAGGAAAGAGAGAGAGGGGGCGGCCCCTTTCCTAGTCCTAGTAGGACTAGGGAAGGGCGGAGGCCTTGTGACCACCTAGGGCTGGCCCTTCTCCTTTCCACTAAGGCCCACTATGGCCCATTTACCTCCCGGGGTTCCAGTAACCTCCGGTACTCAGAATAAATTCTGTTTTTACTTGGAACCATTCGAACTCCAAACATAGGCTTCCAATATATCAATCTTTATGTCTCGACCATTTGAGACTCCTCGTCATGTCCGTGATCACATCAGGGACTCGAACTTCTTGGTACATCAAAATACATAAACTCATAATAAGCGTCATCGAAACCTTAAGCGTGCGGACCCTACGGTTCGAGAACAATGTAGACATGACCTAGAACTATTCACGGTCAATAACCAACAGCGGGACCTGGATGCCCATATTGGTTCCTACATATTCTACGAAGATCTTTATCGGTCAGACCGCATAACAACATACGTTGTTCCTTTGTCATTGGTATGTTACTTGCGAGATTCGATCGTCGGTATCCAATACCTAGTTCAATCTCGCACGGCAAGTCTCTTTACTCGTTCCGTAATACATCATCTCACAACTAACTCATTAGTTGTAGTGCTTGCAAGGCTTGATGATGTGCATTACCGAGAGGGCCAGAGATACCTCTCCGACAATCGGAGTGACAAAACCTAATCTCAAATCGCCAACCCAACATCCGCCTTTGGAGACACACTGTAGTACTCCTTTATAATCACCCGATTCGTTGTGACGTTTGGTAGCACCAAAGTGTTCCTCCGTAAGCGGAGTTGCATAATCTCATAGTTACAAGAACATGTATAAGTCATGGATAAAAGCAAGTAGCAACATACTACACGATCGTGTGCTAAGCTAATGGAATGGGTCATGTCAATCAGATCATTCTACTAATGATGTGACCTTGTTAATCAAATAACAACTCTTTGTTCATGGTAGGAAACATAACCATCTTTGATTAACAAGCTAGTCTAGTAGAGGCATACTAGTGACATAATGTTTTGTCTATGCATTCACACATGTATCATGTTTCCGGTTAATACAATTCTAGCATGAATGATAAACATTTATCATGAAATAAGGAAATAAATAATAACTTTATTATTGCCTCTAGGGCATATTTCCTTGATCTCCCACTTGCACTAGAGTCAATAATCTAGATCACATCACCATGTGATTAACATCGATAGTTTCACATCATCATGTGATTAACACCCATAGTTCACATCGCCATGTGACCAACACCCAAAGGGATTACTAGATTCAGTAATCTAGTTCACATTGCTATGTGATTAATACCCAAAGAGTACTAAAGTGTGATCATGTTTTGCTTGTGAGAGAGTCTTAGTCAGCGGGTCTTTCACATTTAGATCCGTTATGTATTTTGCAATTTTTCTATGTCTACAATGCTCGCATGAAGCTACTCTAGCTAATTGCTCCCACTTTCAATATGTATCTAGATCGAGACTTAGAGTCATCGGATCGGTGTCAAAACTTGCATCGGCGTAACCCTTTACGGCGAACCTTTTGTCACTTCCATAATCAATCTCGGGAAGTAACATCCGATGACAAAGGGGCCGATGTTATTATCGGTTTGCCGATAAAGATCTTCGTAGAATATGTAGGAACAAGTATGGGCATCCAGGTTTGCTATTGGTTATTGGAGAATAGTTCTAGGTCATGTCTACATATTCTAACCCATAGGATCCGCGCAACGCCGATGGCGTTTATTATGAGTTTATAAGTTTTGATGTACCAAAGTTTGTTGAGTCCCGGATGTGATCACGGACATGACGAGGGTCTCGAAATTCAGACATAAAGATTGATATATTGGGCGACTATATTGTGTTGGGGAACATAGTAATTTAAAAATTTCCTCCCACAAGATCATGGTGATGCATGAGAGGGGAGGTTGTCTCGACCCCGGGCCGGCGGAAGCGTTGGGACGAGAGGAAGTAGTCGCGTCCCGGTCCGACCGATCAAGCACCGATCGGAACCTCCGAGTTCTTGACCGCGCGCGATGGCCTTTGATCTCCGATCCAGGGAGGGGGAAGAGTTCCCGGCCGACGGGTGGTGCGATTTTGATGTTCTCGCGCGGGGCTTCCTAACACCGCCAATATGACCGGTGTAATATCGTGGAGGCACCGCCTGGAACGATCTCAATGATCAACTTGTGTTCAGGGTGCCCCTACCCCATATAAAAGGAGGGAGGGAGGAAGGCCGGCCCAAGGGGGGCGCCCTAGGGGGAAACCTCTCCAAGTAGGTTTGGCCCCCCCGGAGTAGGAAAGGAAGGAAGGGGGGAGAGAAGGGGCCCCCCTCCCACGGATTGGGGGGCCCCCCTCCTTCCCTCCCTTCCACTAAGGCCCAATAAGGCCCATATATTACCCGGGGTTCGAACCTCCGACTCGATATTTCCAATCTCCCGAACCTTCCTGTCCAAATATATCCCCAATATATCAATCTTTATGTCTCGAATTTGAGACTCCCGTCTTTGGATCAATCCGGACTCCAAACAACCTTGGTACATCAAAATACATAAACTCATAATGAATGCCAAAACCTTAAGCGGCGGACCCACGGTTCGAGAACAAGTAGACATGACCGAACATGTCTCCCAATAACCATAAAGGGGACCGGATGCCCATATTGGTTCCTACATATTCCAAGATCTTTATCGGTCAACCGAAACAACATCGTTGTTCCTTTGTCATCGGATGTTATTTGCGAGATTGATCCGGTATCCAATACCTAGTTCAATCTCGTTTAGCAAGTCTCTTTACCGTTCGTAATACATCATCTCCAAACTAACTCATTAGTTGAAATGGCAAGGCTTAAGTGATGTGTATTCCGAGAGGGCCCGAGATACCTCCGAAGGAGGACAAATCCTAATCTCAAATCCCAACTCAACAAGTACCTTGGGAACACCAGAGCACCTTTATAATCACCCACCGTTTGGGCGTTTGGTAACCACAAAGTTTCCTCCGTAAGGGAGGATAATCCAAGTTATAGGAACATGTATAAGTCATGAAGGAAGCAATAGCAACATACTAACGATCGGTGCTAAGCTAAGGAATGGGTCATGTCAATCGATCATTCAACTAATGATGTGACCTTGTTAATCAAATAACAACTCCTTGTTCATGGTTAGGAAACATAACCATCTTTGATTAACAAGCTAGTCAAGTAGAGGCATACTAGTGACACTGCTTGTCTATATATTCACACATGTATTATGTTTCCTTAATACAATTCTAGCATGAATAATAAACATTTATCATGGTAGGAAATAAATAATAACTTTATTATTGCCTCTAGGCATATTTCCTTCGCCTCCCACTTGCACTAGAGTCAATAATCTAGATTACACAAGAATGATTCTAACACCCATGGAGTCTTGGTGTTGATCATGTTTTGCTCGTGGAAGAGGCTTAGTCAACGGTCTCGCAACATCTGAGATCCGTATGTATCTTGCATCTCTATGTCTCCCACCGGACTAGATCCCTGATGGAATTGAAGCGCCTTGATGTGCTTGGTCTCTTGTGAAATCATTCCTCCAAGGCAATCGCCTCCAGATTGTCGCAAAAGATTTTCATTGGACCCGATGCACTAGGTATGACACCTAGATCGGATATGAACTCCTTCATCTATCTTTCATTGGCTGCTCAAGCAGCTATGTATTCCGCTCACATAGATCCCGCCATGACGCTTTGCTTTGAATCGCACTAACCGATACTTCCACCTTAATGTAAACACGATCCGGTTTATGATAGAATCGTCTCGGATCAAGGTCAAAGCTTGCATCAACGTAACCATTTACGATGAGCTCTTTGTCACTCCATATATGAGAAACATATCCTTAGTCCTTTTCGTGTATTTCAGATGTTTTTGATCACGTCTGATCCACTTCGGATTACTGGTACTTCTCATGAGATTTATAGCAAGGCACACATCAGGTCTGGTACAGACATTGAATGATAGAGCCTATGGCTGAAGCATAGGGAACACTTTTCATTTTCTCTATCTTCTCGCAGTGGTCGGCTTTGAGTCTTACTCAACTTCACACCTTGCAAATAGGCAAGAACCCTTTTTTGCTTGATCCATTTGAACTTCTTCAAAACTTTGTCAAGGTATGTGCGGAAAGTCAATTGCGTTTGATCTATCTCATAGATCTTAATGCCCAATATGTAACTTCACGAGGTCTTTCATTGAAAAACTTTTATTCAAGTATCCCTTTATGTATCCAAATTCTATATCATTTCCAATCAATAATTGTCATCCAATATAATATTAGAAATGCCGAGCTCCCCTCACTTTCTTGTAAATGGGCTTCTCCAAAAGTCTTTATAAACCCAAATGCTTTGATCACACTATCAAAACATTTATTCCAACTCAGAGGCTTGCAGTCCATAAATGGATCGGAGCTTGCACACTTTGTTAGCTCCCTTTGGATCGATAAAACCTTCGGTTGCATCATATACAACTCTTCTTCGAAATCCATTCGAATCGTTTACATCCATTTGCCAAATTTCATAATCATAAAATGGAATTGCTTACATGATTCGGACGGACTTAAGCATCGCTCGGGGAGAAGGTCTCATCGAGTCAACCCCTTGAACTTGTCGAAAACCTTTTGCAAAAGCCTTTGTAAACAAACATTACCATCCGCCTTCTTCTTGAAGATCCATTTATTTAATGGCTTGCCACCATCGAAGTCAACTAAAATCCATACTTTGTTCTCATACATGAATCCCATCTCGATTTCATGGCTTCAAGCCATTTTGAATTGGGCTCACCATTCTTCTTCATAGTTGGGGTTCATCATGATCTAGTAGCATGACTTCGAATAGGATTACCGACCACTCAGGCGGATCTTACCGTTAACCACGAGGTTCGATTAACTTGATCCAAGTTCTATGATCATCATCAAACTTCCTCACTAGTTGGTTTTGGCCACAAACCTGTGATGTACTATTTTCAACAAGGGGTAGGAAGATTCCTCATCAAGTTCTACTTTCCTCCCACTCACTTCTTTCGAGAAACTCCTTCTTAGAAAGGATCCATTTTAAAAATGTCTTGCCTTCGGATCGTGATAGAAGGTGTACCCAATGTTCCTTTGGGTATCCTATGAAGACACATTTCCCGATTTGGGTTCGAGCTTATCGGTTGAAGCTTTTCACATAAACGCAGCCCCAAACTTTAAGAAACGAAACTTTGGTTTCTTGCCAAACCATAGTTCATAAGGTGTCGCTCACGTTTGGGTTGCCCTATTTACGTGAATGTCGCTCTAAAGCATAACCCCAAAACGATAGCGGTAAATCGAAGAGACATCATAGATCGCACCATATCAAGTAAAAATCGATTTCGTTCGGACACACCATTCTGTTGGTGTTGGGTGGGGAGTTGTGAAACTATTCCACATTGTTTTAAGTGTGACCAAACTCGAACTCAAATATTCTCCCCACGATCGGATCGTAAAACTTTATTTTCTTGTTACGATGATTTTCAACTTCACTCAAATTCTTTGAACTTTTCAAATGTTTGATTATGCTTCAAAGTAGATATACCCATATGCTTAAATCATCGTGGGTGAAAAATAACGATATCATAAGCCTCAACATTCATGGACCACATACATCGTTATGATTTCCAACAAATCTTGCTTCCCATAGTCGAGCGGTGTTTTGTCATCTTGCCCATGAGGCCGGTTAAAGTACCAAGTGATTCATAATCAAGTGATTCCAAAAGTCCATCGTATGGAGTTTCTCATGCTTTATACCGATATGACCTAAGCGGCGATTACCACAAATAAGTTGCACTATCATTTATCAACTCGCATCTTTGGCTTCAACACTATGAATATTGATCACTACTAAGATTCATCAAAATAAACCACTCTTCAAGGGTGCATGACCATAAAAGATATTACTCATATAAATAGAACAACCATTATTCTGATTAAATGAATAACCGCCTCGATCAAACAAGATCCGGATATAATGTTCATGCTCAGGGGGCACCAAATAACAATTATTTAGGTCTAATACTAATCCAAGGTAGATGTAGAGGTAGCGTCCGACGCGATCACATCGACTTTGGAACCGTTCCGCAATCGTCACCTCGTCCTTTGCGGGTTAAGCAATCCGTAGTCCTTTGAGGCAAATATTAAATGCAGACGTATCAAATACCATGCTCTGCGAGCTCTAGTAAGGTACATCAATAACATGTATATCACATATACCTTGCTCACCTTGCCATCCTTCTTATCCGCCAAATACTTGGGGCATTCCTTCGGACCATGCGCTTGGAAAAGCATTTCGATTGGCTTAGGTCGAGACTTGGGTTTCTTCTCTTGAGCAACAACTTGTTTGCTTCTTAATTCCTTCTTCTTCCCTTTGCCCTTTTCTTGAAACTAGTGGTCTTGTTAAGCATCAACACTTGATGCTCCTTCTTGATTTCTACCTCCAGCCTTTAGGATTGCGAAAGCTCAGAATTCTTATCCATCCTTGCATATTATAGTTCATCACGAAGCTCTTGTAGCTTTGGAAGTGATTGGAGAATTACATCAGGCTATCATCGGAAGTGTAACTCCCAGTTGAATCAAGTGATTACAATACCGGACATCTTGAGTATGTGCTCCGACGAACATTCTCCTCCATCTTGCGCTATAGAACTTATTGGAACTTCATATCTCTCAATCCGGCATTCTTCGGAATATTAACTTCAACTCTGGAACATCTCATATGCTCCAGGAACGTCTTGAATGGTCTAACGAAACAGGCCATTGTATCGACAGACTTTCTCTGCGGCTTCTAAGCCCGTAGGCAAATGGGGTTATTTCCACAATGAATAACCTCAAATTCGAATGTATTCTACACTTTTGCTTCTAAGGCCATTTTCGAACCAAAAGGCCATCTATAAAACAAGAAAGAAATACTCGGCTAAGCATATAAATTATTCAATTATCTTTCTAAAGAATCCATTGCAGCATTTAGAAGTTCGTATCAACCAAACCATGACATCGTGGTGAATTTCATTGAACATCATGTTGTATATCTACTTTGACCCTCAGGCTCTTAAATTCGAATGAGGTTAAGTTTAACATTTTGGGAAACGGCTTGCAGTTTAGATACATGGATCACCCATAATGTGGTTATGCACCGACGAATTTGCCTACCAGCATCTTGATATTTAGTAAGTCTCTTAAATGCTTTCCTTCATAAGGAAACATACATGCAATTAAAGATATGAATGGCCAACCTTTGTGACTCCAAAGCACCATCTGATTTAGGAGACACCTTGATCTCCATCGTACATGTTGTCATTCCATTATTCTTTCACTATGCTTAGTATAAGGCAATTCTGAAATTGCACTAAATCAAACCTAGTCCAAAACCGTTCAAACATGATACTAAAATAAATTAAGTTTCCAATATAAATGCCCAAAAATTACCTTACTTAGTAAAGAGGAACTCTCCCAAAACCGATATTTAAGGATTGAACCTAGGAGGATCCGTTCAACTTTCGCATAGTCATTGTGCAAAGGGTAAAACGTCGTGGTTGCTAATGCGGTGGGTTCTCCTCCCTTCCACTAAGGCCCAATAAGGCCCATATACTTACCGGGGTTCCGGTAACCTCCCGGAGCTCCGGTATATTTCCAATCTCACTCGGAACCTTTCCGGTGTCCAAATATATCCGTCCAATATATCAATCTTTATGTCTTGACCATTTCGAGACTCCTCGTCATGTCCGTGATCACATCCGGGACTCCGAACAACCTTCGGTACATCAAAATACATAAACTCATAATGAAACTGTCTACGGTTCGAGAACAATGTTCCTTAGCCGTGTGCGGTGCCCCCCTCCACCATATTCCACCTCGGTCATATCATCGCGGAGTTTAGGAGAAGCCCTGCACCGGTAGAACATCATCATCGTCACCACGCCGTTGTGCTGACGGAACTCATCCCCGACACTTTGCTAGATCGGAGCTCGGGGATCGTCATCGAGCTGAACGTGTGCTGAACTCGGAGGTGCCGTACCTTCGGTACTTGGATCGGTCGGATTGTGAAGATGTACGACTACATCAACCGCGTTGTCTTAACGCTTCCGCTTATGGTCTACGAGCGTACCGGGACAATACTCTCCCCTCTCGTTGCTATGCCATCACCATGATCTTGCGTGTGCGTAGGAATTTTTTTTGAAATTACTACGTTCCCCAACAGTGGTATCAGAGCCAAGTTTTATGCGTTGATGTTATATGCACGAGTAGAACACAAGTGAATTGTGGGCGATACAAGTCATACTACTTACCAGCATGTCATACTTTGGTTCGGCGGTATTGTGAGATGAAGCGGCCCGGACCGACATTACGCGTACGCTTATGCGAGACCGGTTTCACCGCGGGCACTTTCGTGCTTAAAGGTGGCTGGCGGTGTCTGTCTCTCTCACTTTAGCTGAATCGAGTGTATACGCCGGTCCTTGCGAAGGTTAAAACAGCACTAACTTGACGAACTATCATTGTGGTTTTGATGCGAGGTAAGAACGGTTCTTGCTAAGCCCATAACAACCACGTAAAACTTGCAACAACAAAGTAGAGGACGTCTAACTTGTTTTTGCAGGCATGTTGTGATGTGATATGGTCAAGACGTGATGCTATATTTTATTGTATGAGATGATCATGTTTTGTAACGAAGTTATCGGCAATGGCAGGAGCCATATGGTTGTCGCTTTATTGTATGCAATGCAATGCATACTGTAATGCTTTACTTTATCACTAAGCGGTAGCGATAGTCGAGAAGCATTAGATTGGCGAGACGACAACGATGCTACGATGGAGATCAAGGTGTCGCGGTGGCGATGGTGATCACGATGGTGCTTCGGAGATGGAGATCACAAGCACAAGATGATGATGGCCATATCATATCACTTATATTGATTGCATGTGATGTTTATCCTTTATGCATCTTATCTTGCTTTGATTGACGGTAGCATTTTAAGATGATCTCTCACTAAAATTATCAAGTAGTGTTCTCCCTGAGTATGCACCGTTGCCAAAGTTCGTCGTGCCGAGACACCACGTGATGATCGGGTGTGATAAGCTCTCGTCCATCTACAACGGGTGCAAGCCAGTTTGCACACGCAGAATACTCGAGTTATACTTGACGAGCCTAGCATATGCGAGATATGGCCTCGAACACGGAGACCGAAAGGTCGGCGTGAATCATATAGTAGATATGATCAACATAAGATGTTCACCATTGAAAACTACTCCATCTCACGTGATGATCGGTTATGGTTTAGTTGATTTGGATCACGTGATCACTTAGATGACTAGAGAGATGTCGTCTAAGTGGGAGTTCTTAAGTAATATGATTAATTGAACTTAAATTTATCATGAACTTAGTCTGGTAGTATTTTGCAAATTATGTTGTAGATCAATAGTTTGCGTTGTTGCTTTCATATGTTTATTTTGATATGTTCCTAGAGAAAATTGTGTTGAAAGATGTTAGTAGCAATGATGCGGATTGGATCCGTGATCCGAGGTTTATCCTCATTCTCGCATGTAAGAATTATGTTCTTAATGCACCGCTAGGTGATGACCTATTGCGGGAGCGATGCGGGCGTTATGAACGTTTGGCTAGCTCAATATGATGACTACTTGATAGTTTAGTGCACCATGCTTAACGGCTTAGAATCGGGACTTCAAAGATGTTTTGAACGTCATGGACCATATGAGATGTTCCAGAATTGAAGTTAATATTTCAAGCAAATACCGAGTTGAGAGATATGAAGTCTCCAACAAGTTCTATAGCTAAAAGATGGAGGAGAATCGCTAACTAGTGAGCATGTGCTCGATTATGCAGGTACTTCAATCGCTTGAATCAAGTGGGAGTTAATCTTCCAGATAAGATAGTGATTGGCGAGTTCTCTAGTCACCATCACCAAGTTAGTGGAACCGTGATGAACTATAATGCAAGGGATGACGAAAACGATTCCCAAGCTCTTCGTGATGTTGAAATCAACGAAGGTAGAAATCAAGAAAGAGCATCAAGTGTTGATGGTGACAAGACCACTAGTTTCAAGAAAAGGGCAAAGGAAAGAAAGGAAACTTCAAGTAGAATGGCAAACAAGTTGTCACTCCGTGAAGAAGACCAAAGCTGGACCAAAGCACGAAACCGAGTGCTTACTTCGCAAAGAAAATGGTCCCGGAAGCGGAAATGCCTAAATATTTGGTGGATAAGAAGGATGGCAAAGTGAACAAGGGTATATTTGATATACAAGTGTTTGATGTGTGCCTTACTAGTGTTTATAGTAACCCCGAGTATTTAATACTTGTTCGGTTGCTAAGATTAATAACTCAAAGCAGGAGTTACATAATAAACAGAGACTAGTTGAGGGAAGTGGCGATGAGTGTTGGAAATAGTTCCAAGATTGATATGATCATCATCACACACTCCCTATATTTTTGAGATTAGTGTTAAACCTAAATAAATGTTATTTAGCGTTTGCGTTGAGCATGAATATGATTTGATCATGTTTATTGCGTATCTGATTATTCATTTGAAGTTAAAGAATAATTGTTATTCATTTTACATGAATAAGACCTTCGATGGTTATACACCCAATGAAAATAGTTTGTTGGATCTCGATCATAGTGATACACATATTCATAATATTGATGCCAAAAGATGCAAAGTTAATAATGATAGTGCAACTTATTTGTGGCAGCTTCTTTGTTTGGGTCATATCGATTGTAAAGCGCATGAAGAAACTCCATAAAGATGGATTTTCAAATCACTTGGTTATGAATCATTTAATGCTTGTAACCGTGACTTTTGGGCAAGATGACTAAAACTCCGTTCTCGGAACAATGGAACAAGCTCTTGACTTATTGGAAATAATACATACCGATGTATGCAATCCAATGAGTGTTGATGCTCGTGGCAAGTATCATTATTTTCTAACCTTCACAAGATGATTTGAGCAGATATGGGTATATCTACTTGATGAAACATAAGTCTGAAATAGTTGAAAGGTTCAAAGAATTTCAGAGTGAAGTGGAAAAATCATCGTAATAAGAAAATAAAGTTTCTGCGATTTGATCGCGGAGACGAATATTTGAGTTACGAGTTTGGTCTTCAATTAAAACAATGTGGAATAGTTTCACAGCTCACGCCACCTGGAACACCACAACATTATGGTGTGTCTGAACATCGTAACCGCACTTTATTGGATATGGTACGATCTATGATGTCTCTTACTAATTTACCACTATTGTTTTGGGGTTATGCATTAGAGACAGCTGCATTCACGTTAAAAGGGCACCATCTAAATCCGTTGAGACGACATCATATGAACTGTGGTTTGGCAAGAAAACAAAGTTGTCGTTTCTTAAGGTTTGGGGCTGCGATGCTTATGTGAAGAAACTTCAACCAGATAAGCTCGAACCCAAATCGGAGAAATATGTCTCATAGGATACCCAAAAGAGACTGTTGGGTACACCTTCTATCACAGATCTGAGGGCAAGATTTTCGTTGCTAAATTCGGATCCTTTCTAGAGAAGGAGTTTCTCTCGAAAGAAGTGAGTGGGAGGAAAGTAGAACTTGATGAGGTAACTGTACCTGCACCCTTATTGGAAAGTAGTTCATCACAAGAACCGGTTCCTGTGACAACTACACCAATTAGTGAGGAAGCTAATGATATTGATCATGAAACTTGAGATCAAGTTTTCATCGAACCTCGTAGGTCTACCAGAGTAAGATCCGCACTGAGTGGTACGGTAATCCTATTCTGGAAGTCGTGTTACTTGACCATGACGAACCTACGAACTATGAGGAAGCGATGATGAGCCCAGATTCCGCAAAATGGCTAGAGGCCATGAAATCTGAGATAGGATCCATGTATGAGAACAAAGTATGGACTTTGGTGGACTTGCCCGATGATCGGCAAGCCATAGAAAATAAATGGATCTTCAAGAGGAAGACAAACGTTGATAGTAGTGTTACTATCTACAAAGCTCGACTTGTCGCAAAAAGGTTTTTCGACAAGTTCAAGGTGTTGAATACAATGAGATTTTCTCACTCGTATCGATGCTTAAGTCTGTCCAAATCATGTTAGCAATTGCCACATTTTATGAAATCTGGCAAATGGATGTCAAAACTGCATTCCTTAATGGATTTATTAAAGAAGAGTTGTATATGATGCAACCAGAAGGTTTTGTCAATCGTAAAGATGCTAACAAAATGTGCAAGCTCAATGATCCATCTATGGACTGGTGCAAGCATCTCGGAGTTGGAATATACGCTTTGATAAATTGATCAAAGCATATAGTATTATATGACTTGCGGTGAAGCTTCAGATTTACAAGAAAGTGAGTGGAAGCTCAGAGCATTTACGATACTATATGTAGATGACATATTGTTGATCGGAAATGATATAGAATTCTGGATAGCATAAAGGGATACTTGAATAAAAGTTTTTCAATGAAAGACCTCGGTAAAGCTGCTTACACATTGAGCGTCAAGATCTATATAGATAGATCAAGACGCTTGATAAGATTTTTCAATGAGTACATACCTTGATAAATTTTTGAAATAGTTCAAAATAGAACAGTCAAAGAAGGAGTTCTTGCCTGTGATGCAAAGGTGTGAAGTTGAGTAAGACTCAAGACCCGACCATGGCAGAAAATAGAAAGAGAATGAAAGAGTCATTCCCTATGCCTCAGTCATAGGTTCTATAAAGTATGCTATGCTATGTACCAAACCTATTATATACTCTACCCTGGTTTGGCAAGGGAGTACAATAGTGATCTAGGAGTAGATCACTGGACATTGGTCAAAATTATCCTTAGTGGAATAAGGATATGTTTCTCGATAATGGAAGTGATAAAAGAGCTCGTCGTAAAAGTTACAATGATACAAGCTTTTTCACCGATCCAGATGACTCTAAGTCTCAATCTGGATACATATTGAAAGTGGGAGCAATTAGCTAGAGTAGCTCCGTGCATAGCATTGTAGACATAGAATATTTGCAAAATACATGCGGCTCGAATGTGAGAACCGTTGACTAAGCTTCTCTCACGAGCAAAACATGATCATACCTTTGTACTCTTTGGGTGTTAACCACATAGCAATGTGAACTAGATTATTGACTCTAGTAAACCCTTTGGGTGTTGGTCACATGAAGATGTGAACTATGGGTGTTAATCATATCTGAGATATGAATATTGGTATTAAATCACATGGCGATGTGAACTAGATTATTGACTCTAGTGCAAGTGGGAGACTGAAGGAAATATGCCCTAGAGGCAATAATAAAGTTATTATTTATTTCCTTATTTCATGATAAATGTTTATTATTCATGCTAGAATTGTATTAACCGAAAACATGATACATGTGTGAATACATAGACAAACATATAATCACTAGTATGCCTCTACTTGACTAGCTCATTAATCAAAGATGGTTATGTTTCCTAGCCATAGACATGTGTTGTCATTTGATTAATGGGATCACATCATTAGGAGAATGATGTGATTGACATGACCCATTCCGTTAGCCTAGCACTTGATCGTTTAGTATGTTGCTATTGCTTTCTTCATGACTTATACATGTTCCTGTAACTATGAGATTATGCAACTCCTGTTTGCCGGAGGAACACTTTGGGTGCTACCAAACGTCACAACGAATCGGGTGATTATAAAGGAGTACTACAGGGTGTTTAGAAGGTACATGTTGGGTTGGCGTATTTGAGATTAGGTTTTGTCACTCCGATTGTCGGAGAGGTATCTCTCGGCCCTCTCAAGTAATGCACATCACTATAAGCCTTGCAAGCAATGTAGCTAATGAGTTAGTTACGGAATGATGCATTACATAACGAGTAAACAGACTTGCCGTAGCGAGATTGAACTAGGTATTGGATACCGACGATCGAATCTCGGGCAAGTAACATACCGATGACAAAGGGAACGACGTATGTTGTTATGCGGTTTGACCGATAAAGATCTTCGTAGAATATGTAGGAACCAATATGGGCATCCAGGTTCCGCTATTGGTTATTGATCGAGAATAGTTCTAGGTCATGTCTACATAGTTCTCGAACCCGTAGGGTCCGCACGCTAACGTTACGATGACAGTTTTATTATGAGTTTATAAGTTTTGATGTACCAAAGTTTGTTCGGAGTCCCGGATGTGATCACGGACATGACGAGGAGTCTCGAAATGGTCGAGACATAAAGATTGATATATTGGACGACTATATTCGGACACCGGAAGTGTTCCGGACGTTTTCGGAGAAAACCGAAGTGCCGGAGGGTTACCGGAACCCCCGAGAAGTAATGGGCCTTATGGGCCTTAGTGGAGAGAGAGGGCAGCCAAGATGGGCGCGCCCCTCCCCTCCGGGTCCGAATTGACTAGGAGGGCGGCGCCCTCTTTCTCTCTCCCTCTCCCCCTTCCTTTCCCACTCCTAGTAGGAGTAGGAAAGAGGGAGTCCTACTCCTACTAGGAGGAGGACTCCTCCTTAGCGCGCCCTCTAGGGCGCGGCGTTCCCCCTGCTCCTTTATATACGAGGCGGGGGGCACCCTAGACACACAAGTTGATCTATGGATCGTTCCTTAGCGTGTGCGGTGCCCCTCCACCATATTCCACCTCGGTCATATCGTCATGAGTTTAGGCGAAGCCTGCACAGATAGAACATCATCATCGTCACCATGCCGTCAGGTCTTGTGGAACTCATCCCCGACGCTTTGGATTGGAGCCCGGATCGCCATCGAGTGAACGTGTCTTTGAACTCGGAGGTGCCGTACGTTCGGTACTTGGATCGGTCGGATCATGAAGACGTACGACTACATCAACCGCGTTGTCATAACACTTCCACTTACAGTCTACGAGGGTACGTGGACAATACTCTCCCCTCTCATTGCTATGCCATCACCATGATCTTGCGTGTGCGTAGGATTTTTTTTTATTTTTTTTTGAAATTACTACGTTCCCCAACAAGTAACGGGCCGACTCTTGCCATGGGCCAAATTTGGCCCATTTGGGGAACATGCCAGTAACGGGCCGACTCTTGCCATGTGCCGAATTTTGCCCATTAGGGGAACAGGCCAGTAACGGGCCGGAAGTAATTGAGGGCCGAAAAGGAGCCCAAGAACGTATGGGCCGTCAATAGGCCGAAAGCTAACACGGGCTGGAAACGCCCATGTAAATCACGGGCCGTTAACGGGTACAAAGAAAATTACTGTTCATTAAGGGCTAGAGTCACCGTGGGTGCAGAAGGGCCGAAGATACGAAGGCCTCATATGGGCGAAAGACGCGTGGTGGGCTATACATGGGCCGAAAGTGAAATGGGCTGGTGTTATATTCGACGGGCCACATGACGTTGTTGGGCCGATTTTTTAGTGCCTAACGGGCCGTAAAATGGGCTATTTGCGAAGAGACCGTTAACAGGCTTTTCATGGGCCAGCCCGTTAACTTTTGACCAAGTCAAACGGGCCAGCTTTGTAAGCTAAATGGGTCAGTGGTGGGCCGTGGCACGTGTCGACATATCATAGGCGCCTTATCGACCCATCGACGAAGTGACACGTGTTTAATTCGCCAATAAGAATTTTACACGTGGAAATTTCCCATTGGTCGGGTCGTTAACGGGTTATCGGATCCAAAACCCGACCCAATAGCTTAACAGCGTTCCGTTATGGTGGATGCCACATGTCGGTCACCCTTGACGAAAGCACTTCTGTGACGCGCGATTTATCGTCATGGAAGTGGACACTTTCGTGATGATAATTTTGGTAATGTCATGGAACACTTCTACGACAAAGATGTATGACTATCTTGATTACGTCATAAATTTGTCATGGATGTACATGCATGACAAAAACGCGACCTCATCGTGACAAACACGTATCATCATGGAAGTGTATTTTTTTTTTGTAGTGATATGTGATGGGAACGTAGTAATTTCAAAATTTTCCTACGCACACGCAAGATCATGGTGATGCATAGCAACGAGAGGGGAGAGTGTTGTCTACGTACCCTCGTGAGACCCGGCGAAGCGATCACAATGTAGAGGAAGTAGTCGACGTTCTCCTCGCGATCCGACCGATCCCGCGCCGTTACTCCGACGCCCGAGTTCTTGACACATGTACAGCTCGATGACGCCCCTCAGTACTCGATCCAGCCGAGTGTCGAGGAGAGTTCCACAAGACGACGGCGTGGTGACGATCTTGATGTTTCACTGCGCAGGCTTCGCTTAAGCTTCGCGGACCAGATAACCGAGGTGGAATATGGTGGAGGGGGCACCAGACACGGCTAAGGAACGATCCAAAGATCAAACTTGTGTGTCCTAGGGTGCCCCCGCCCTGTGATATAAAGGAGCAAGGGGAGGGGCTGGCCGGCCAAGGGGGGCGCTAAGGAGTCCTACTCCCTCAGGGAGTAGGATTCCCCCAATCCTAGTTGGACTAGGATTCCTGAGGGGGAAAGAGAGAGAGGGGCGGCCCCTTTCCTAGTCCTAGTAGGACTAGGGAAGGGCGGAGGCGCCGCCACCTAGGGCTGGCCCTTCTCCTTTCCACTAAGGCCCACTATGGCCCATTTACCTCCCGGGGTTCCAGAACCTCCCAGACTCTAAGAATTTGCCGCCTTGGAACCATTCCAACTCCAAACATAGGCTTCCAATATATCAATCTTTATGTCTCGACCATTTCGAGACTCCTCGTCATGTCCGTGATCACATCCGGACTCAACTTCTTCGGTACATCAAAATACATAAACTCATAATAACCGCCATCGAAACCTTAAGCGTGCATGGACCCTACGGTTCGAGAACAATGTAGACATGACCTAGAACTATTCACGGTCAATAACCAACAGCGGGACCTGGATGCCCATATTGGTTCCTACATATTCTACGAAGATCTTTATCGGTCAGACCGCATAACAACATACGTTGTTCCCTTTGTCATTGGTATGTTACTTGCCCGAGATTCGATCGTCGGTATCCAATACCTAGTTCAATCTCGTTACCGGCAAGTCTCTTTACTCGTTCCGTAATACATCATCTCACAACTAACTCATTAGTTGTAGTGCTTGCAAGGCTTCGATGATGTGCATTACCGAGAGGGCCAGAGATACCTCTCCGACAATCGGAGTGACAAAACCTAATCTCAAATACGCCAACCCAACATCCGCCTTTGGAGACACTGTAGTACTCCTTTATAATCACCCGATTCGTTGTGACGCTTGGTAGCACCAAAGTGTTCCTCCGTAAACGGAGTTGCATAATCTCATAGTTACAAGAACATGTATAAGTCATGGATAAAAGCAAGAGCAACATACTAAACGATCGTGTGCTAAGCTAATGGAATGGGTCATGTCAATCGATCATTCTACTAATGATGTGACCTTGTTAATCAAATAACAACTCTTTGTTCATGGTCGGAAACATAACCATCTTTGATTAACAAGCTAGTCTAGTAGAGGCATACTAGTGACATAATGTTTTGTCTATGCATTCACACATGTATCATGTTTCCTGTTAATACAATTCTAGCATGAATGATAAACATTTATCATGAAATAAGGAAATAAATAATAACTTTATTATTGCCTCTAGGGCATATTTCCTTGATCTCCCACTTGCACTAGAGTCAATAATCTAGATCACATCACCATGTGATTAACATCGATAGTTTCACATCATCATGTGATTAACACCCATAGTTCACATCGCCATGTGACCAACACCCAAAGGGATTACTAGATTCAGAATCTAGTTCACATTGCTATGTGATTAATACCCAAAGAGTACTAAAGTGTGATCATGTTTTGCTTGTGAGAGAGTCTTAGTCAACGGGTCTTTCACATTTAGATCCGTTATGTATTTTGCAATTTTTCTATGTCTACAATGCTCGCACGGCTACTCTAGCTAATTGCTCCCACTTTCAATATGTATCTAGATCGAGACTTAGAGTCATCCGGATCGGTGTCAAAACTTGCATCGACGTAACCCTTTACGCATTTAACCTTTTGTCACTTCCATAATCGAGAAACATATCCTTATTCCACTAAGGATAATTTTGACCACTGTCAAATGATCTACTCCTAGATCACTATTGTACTCCTTGCCAAACTCGGTCAGGGTATACAATAGATCGGTACACTGACATGGCATACTTTATAGAACCTATGGCTAAGGCATAGGGAATGACTTTCTTTCTCTTTCTATCTTCCGCCGTGGTCGGGTTTTGAGTCTTACTCAATTTCACACCTTGTAACACGTGCAAGAACTCTTTCTTTGACTGCTCCATTTTGAACTACTTCAAAATCTTGTTAAGGTATGTACTCATTGAAAAAACTTATCAAGCATCTTGATCTATCTCTATAGATCTTGATGCTCAATATGTAAGCAGCTTCACCGAGGTCTTTCTTTGAAAAACATCTTTCAAACACTCCTTTATGCTTTGCGAATAATTCTACATTATTTCGATCTACAATATGTCATTCACATATACTTATCGTAAATCTTTGTAGTGCTCCCACTCACTTTCTAGTAAATACAGCTTCACCATAAGTGCATGATAAAACTATATGCTTTGATCAACTCATCAAAGCGTATATTCCAACTCCGAGATGCTTGCACCAGTCCATAGATGGATCGCTGGAGCTTGCACACTTTGTTAGCTCCTTTGGATCGAAAAACACTTCGTTGCATCATATACAACTCTTCCTCCGTAAAACCATTCAGAATGCAGTTTTACATCCATTTGCCAAATTTCATAAATTGTGGCAATTGCTAACATGATTCGGACAGACTTAAGCATCGCTACTGCTTGAGAAAATCTCATTGTAGTCAACATCTTGAACTTTGTCGAAAACCTTTTGCAACAAGTCGAGCTTTGTAGATAGTAACACTACTATCAACGTCCGTCTTCCTCTTGAAGATCCATTTATTTTCTTTGGTTTGCCGATCATCGGGCAAATCCATCAAAGTCCATACTTTGTTCTAATACATGGATCATATCTCGATTTCATGGCCTCAAGCCATTTTATGGAATCTGGGCTCACCATCGCTTCTTCATAGTTCGTAGGTTCATCATGATCTAGTAGCATGATTTCCGAACAGGATTGCCGCACCACTCAGTGCGGATCTTACTCGTCGATCTACGAGGTTCAGTAGTAACTTGATCTCAAGTTTCATGATCAACATCATCAACTTCCTCACTATTTGGTGTAGATGTCTCGAAACCGGTTTCTGCGACAAACTACTTTCAAGTAAGGGAGAAGGTACTATTACCTCATCAAGTTCTACTTTCCTCCCACTCACTTCTTTCGAGAGAAACTCCTTCTCTAGAAAGGATCCATTTTCAAAGAACGAATGTCTTGCCTCCGGATCTGTGATAGAAGGTGTACGCAACAATCTCCTTTGGGTATTCTATGAAGACGATTCGATTTGGGTTTGAGCTTATCAGATGAAACTTTTTCACATAAGCATCGCAGCCCCAAACTTTAAGAAACGACAACTTTGGTTTCTTGCTAAACCACAGTTCATATAGTGTCGCCTCAACGGATTTAGATGGTGCCCTATTTAACGTGAATGCAACTGTCTTTAATGCATGATCCACAAACGATATTGGTAAATCGGTAAGAAACATCATAGATTGTACTATATCCAATAAAGTATGGTTATGACGCTCGGACACACCATTATGATGTGGTGTTCTGTGGCATGAATTTGTGAAACTATTCCACATTGTTTGAATTGAAGACCAAACTCAGAACTCAAATATTTGTCTCCGCGATCGATCGTAGAAACCTTATTTTCTTGTCACGATGATTTTCCACTTCACTCTGAAATTCTTTGAACCTTTCAACTATTTCTGCACTTATGTTTCATCAAGTAGATATACCCATATCTGCTCAAATCATCTGTGAAGGTCGAAAATAACGATACCCGCCATGAGCCTTAACACTCATTGGATCGCATACATCAAGATGTATTATTTCCAATAAGTCAGTTGCTCGCTCAATCGTCTTCGGAGAACGGAGTCTTAGT
Source organism: Aegilops speltoides (assembly GCA_021437245.1). Lineage (NCBI taxonomy): Eukaryota > Viridiplantae > Streptophyta > Magnoliopsida > Poales > Poaceae > Aegilops > Aegilops speltoides. The sequence continues at coordinate 89,882,701 of CM038141.1, read as the reverse complement.
CATCTTGCCCATGAGGCATGGTTCGCAAGCATCAAGTGATTCATAATCAAGTGATTCCAAAATCCCATCAAGATGGAGTTTCTTCATGCGCTTGACACCATTATGACCTAAACGGCAAGTGCCACAAATAAGTTGCACTATCATTATTGACTTTGCATCTTTTGGTTTCAATATTATGAATATGTGTATCACTACGATCGAGATCCAATGAACCATTTTCATTGGGTGTGTAACCATATAAGGTTTTATTCATGTAAATGTAACAACAGTTTATTCTCTTACTTAAATAAATAACCGTATTGCAATAAACATGATCAAATCATATTCTTGCTCAACGCAAACACCAAATAACATTTATTTAGGTTCAACACTAATCCCGAAAGTATAGGGAGTGTGCGATGATGATCATATCAATCTTGAAACTACTTTCAACACACATCGTTACTTCACCCTTAACTAGTTTCGCTTATTCTCGCAACTCCGCTTCGAGTTACTATTCTTAGCAACCTAACAAGTATCAAATACTCAGGGCTACTATAAACACTAGTAAGGCACACATCAATAACTGTGATATCAAATATACCCTTGTTCACTTTGCCATCCTTCTTATCCACCAAATACTTGGGGTAGTTACGCTTCCAAAGGACCAGTCCCTTTGCAAGTAGAAGCACTTAGTCTCGTGCTTAGGTCAGACTTGGGCTTCTTCACTTGAGCAACAACGTGCTTGCCGCTCTTCTTGAAGTTCCCTTCTATCCCTTTGCCCTTTTCTTGAAACTAGTGGTCTTGTTAACCATCAACACTTGATGTTCTTTCTTGATTTCTACCTTCATTGATTTCATCATCATGAAAAACTCGGGATCATTTTCATCATCCCTTGCATACTATAGTTCATCACGAAGTTCTACTAACTTGGTGATGGTGACTAGAGAATTCTGTCAATCACTATCTTATCCGGAAGATTAACTCCCACTTGATTCAAGTGATTGTAGTACCAGCATAATCTGAGTACATGCTCAATAGTTGAGCGATTCTCCTCCATCTTTTAGCTATAGAACTTGTTGGAGACTTCATATCTCTCAACTCGGTATTTGCTTGAAATATTAACTTCAACTTCTCGAACATCTCATATGGTCCATGATGTTCAAAACATCTTTGAAGTCCCGATTCTAAGCCATAAAGCATGGTGCACAAAACTATCAAGTAGTCATCATATTGAGCTAGCCAAACGCTCATAACGTGCAGATCCGCTCTCGCAATAGGTCCGCTACCTAGCGGTGCATTAAGGACATAATTCTTACAGGCAAAGATTGAGGATAAACCTCGGATCATGGATCCAATCCGCATCATTGCTACTAACATTTTTCAACACAATTTTCTAGGAACATATCAAAATAAACATATGAAAGCAACAACGCAAGCTATTGATCTTACAACATAATTTGCAAAATACTACCAGACTAAGTTCATGATAAATTAAAGTTCAATTAATCATATTACTTAAGAACTCCCACTTAGGCAGACATCCCTCTAGTCATCTAAGTGATCACGTGATCCAAATCAACTAAACCATAACCGATCATCACGTGAAATGGAGTAGTTTTCAATGGTGAACATCTTATGTTGATCATATCTACTATATGATTCACGCCGACCTTTCGGTCTCCGTGTTCCGAGGCCATATCTGCATATGCTAGGCTCGTCAAGTATAACCGAGTATTCTGCGTGTGCAAAACTGGCTTGCACCCGTTGTAGATGGACGAGAGCTTATCACACCCGATCATCACGTGGTGTCCGGGCACGACGAACTTTGGCAACGGTGCATACTCGTGGAGAACACTTCTTGATAATTTAGTGAGAGATCATCTTATAATGCTACCGTCAATCAAAGCAAGATAAGATGCATAAAAGATAAACATCACATGCAAATCAATATAAGTGATATGATATGGTCATCATCGTCTTGTGCTTCGTGATCTCCATCTCCGCAGCACCATCATGATCACCATCGTCACCGCGCGACACCTTGATCTCCATCGTAGCATCGTTGTCGCCTCGCCAATCTAATGCTTCTACGACTATCGCTACCGCTTAGTGATAAAGTAAAGCATTACGAAGCGATGCATTGCATACAATAAAGCGACAACCATATGGCTCCAGCCATTGCCGATAACTTCGGTTACAAAACATGATCATCTCATACAATAAAATATAGCATCACGTCTTGACCATATCACATCACAACATGCCTGCAAAAACAAGTTAGACGTCCTCTACTTTGTTGTTGCAAATTTTACGTGGCTGCTACGGGCTTAAGCAAGAACCAGTCTCACCCACGCATCAAAACCACAACGATATTTCGTCAAATAGACTCGCTTTAACCTTCTCAAGGACCGGGCGAGCCACACTCGGTTCAACTAAAGTGAGAGAGACAGACACCCACGGTCACCTTTAAGCAACGAGTGCTCGTGGCGGTGAAACCAGTCTCGCGTGAAGCGTCACGCGTAATGTCGGTCTGGGCCGCTTCATCTCACAATACCGCTGAACCAAAGTATGACATCTTTGGTAGGTAGTATGACTTGTATCGCCCACAACTCACTTGTGTTCTACTCGTGCAAAACATCAAACCATAAAAACCTAGGCTCGGATGCCACCGATGGGGAACGAGTAATTTCAAAATTTTCCACGCACACGCAAGATCATGGTGATGCATAGCAACGAGAGGGGAGAGTGTTGTCTACGTACCCTCGTGAGACCCGGCGGAAGCGATCACAATGTAGAGGAAGTAGTCGACGTTCTCCTCGCGATCCGACCGATCCCGCGCCGTTACTCCGACGCCCCGAGTTCTTGACACACGACAGCTCGATGGCGTCCCTCGTACTCGATCCAGCCGAGTGTCGAGGAGAGTTCTGTCGACAAGACGGCGTGCAGGACGATCTTGATGTTTCATCGGCGCAGGCTTCGCTTAAGCTTGATGACGGTATAACCGAGGTGGAATATGGTGGAGGGGGCACCGACACGGCTAAGGAACGATCCAAAGATCAAACTTGTGTGTCCTAGGGTGCCCCCCCTCAGATATAAAGGAGCAAGGGGAGGGGCTGGCCGGCCAAGGGGGCGCCAGGAGTCCTACTCCCTCCGGGAGTAGGATTCCCCCAATCCTAGTTGGACTAGGATTCGGGAGGGAAAGAGAGAGAGGGGCGGCCCTTTCCTAGTCCTAGTAGGACTAGGGAAGGGAGGCGCTTGCGCCACCTAGGGCTGGCCCCTTCTCCTTTCCAAGAAGGCCCACTATGGCCCACTTACCTCCCGGGGTTCCAGTAACCTCCGTTACTCGATAGAATTCTGTTTTCGCCGGAACCATTCCAACTCCAAACATAGGCTTCCAATATATCAATCTTTATGTCTCGACCATTTGAGACTCCTCGTCATGTCCGTGATCACATCCGGACTCGAACTTCTTGGTACATCAAAATACATAAACTCATAATAAGCGTCATCGAAACCTTAAGCGTGCGGACCCTACGGTTCGAGAACAATGTAGACATGACCTAGAACTATTCACGGTCAATAACCAACAGCGGGACCGGATGCCCATATTGGTTCCTACATATTCTACGAAGATCTTTATCGGTCAGACCGCATAACAACATCGTTGTTCCTTTGTCATTGGTATGTTACTTGCGAGATTCGATCGTCGGTATCCAATACCTAGTTCAATCTCGTTTACGCAAGTCTCTTTACTCGTTCCGTAATACATCATCTCACAACTAACTCATTAGTTGTAGTGCTTGCAAGGCTTCGATGATGTGCATTACCGAGAGGGCCAGAGATACCTCTCCGAGCAATCGGAGTGACAAAACCTAATCTCAAATACGCCAACCCAACATCCGCCTTTGGAGACACCTGTAGTACTCCTTTATAATCACCCGATTCGTTGTGACGTTTGGTAGCACCCAAAGTGTTCCTCCGTAAACGGAGTTGCATAATCTCATAGTTACAGGAACATGTATAAGTCATGGATAAAAGCAAGAGTAACATACATACTACGATCGTGTGCTAAGCTAATGGAATGGGTCATGTCAATCGATCATTCTACTAATGATGTGACCTTGTTAATCAAATAACAACTCTTTGTTCATGGTCAGGAAACATAACCATCTTTGATTAACAAGCTAGTCTAGTAGAGGCATACTAGTGACATAATGTTTTGTCTATGCATTCACACATGTATCATGTTTCCGGTTAATACAATTCTATCATGAATGATAAACATTTATCATGAAATAAGGAAATAAATAATAACTTTATTATTGCCTCTAGGGCATATTTCCTTCAATATGACCAACACCCATTCTTCTTATGGCTTTGGGAGGAATTTCATCACCTACATCACAAGTACCACTATGCTCCACTTGGGAGCCGTTATTCTTGTCAAACTCTATGTTACACATCTCCTCAATGAGTCCGGTGGACTTGTTGAGGACACGGTAAGCATGCGAGTTTGTAGCATAACCAACAAATATGCCCTCATAAGCTTTAGCCTCAACTTTAGACAGACGAACACCTTTCTTGAGAAAGAAACACTTACACCTGAACACCCAGAAGTACTTGAGGTTGGGCTTGTTACCGGTAAGTATTTCGTATGGAGTCTCGTTCAAGCCTTTGTGGAGATAGAGCCGATTGGATGCATGACATGCTGTGTTGATGGCTTCGGCCCAAAACATGTATGGAGACTTGAACTCTGCCATCATGGTCCTTGCCGCATCCATCAACGTCCGGTTCTTCCTCTCCGCGACACCATTTTGTTGAGGGGTATATGGTGCAGATATTGATGCTTGATCCCCTCATCACTAAGAAACTCATCCAAGGTGTAGTTCTTGAACTTTATGCCGTTGTCACTTCTTATTGTCAAGATCTTTGCATCATGTTGACGTTGAGCTTCATTTGTAAAGTCAATGACGGTTTGTTGAGTCTCACTCTTCCTCTTGAAGAAGTATACCCAAGTGTATCTTGAATAATCATCCACAATCACCAAGCAATACTTTCTACCTCCAAGACTATCAAAGGATGAAGGCCCAAAGAGATCCATGTGAAGGAGCTCCAAGGGTCTCTTCGAGTAGATGATAGTCGTGGGAGGGTGAGCCTTCTCATGAAGCTTTCCTTCGATACAAGCACTGCAAGCACGATCTTTGGCAAAACTAACATTTGTTAGTCCACGGACATGGTCCCCCTTGAGAAGACTTTGCAAAGATCTCATATTGACATGGGCTAAACGGTGATGCCAAAGCTATCCCACATCAACTTCAGCCATTAGGCATGTCGAGGTCTTAGTGGGTCGCTCCGAAAAGTTTATCACATAAAGACCGTTCTCGACATTCCCAACAAAGGCTACTTTAAGAGTCTTTCTCCACAAGAGGGCCGCGGTATCAATATCAAAGAAAGTGGCAAAGCCCATGAGTGCAAGTTGACGAACGGAAAGTAGATTGAAAGCAAGGGACTCAACAAGCATGACTTTCTCGATCGTTAGATCATGAGAAATGACAACCTTGCCAAGACCCAATACCTTAGAAGACGAGGCATCACCCCACTCAACGTTGGTGGGCATAGAAGGAATCTTGTTCACGTCCACCACCAAGTCCTTGCTTCCGGTCATATGATTCGTTGCTCCACTATCGAGCAACCATGATCCCCCACCGAAAGCAAACACCTACAAGAGATCAATGCTTGGTTTTAGGTACCCATTTTGTAATGGGTCCTTTGATGTTAGTAACAAGGGTCTTAGGAACCCAAATAGACCATTCAATGTACTCATAAGGAGAACCAAAAAATTTAGCATAAACATGCCCATCACTAGCACGACACAACACATAAGAAGGGTTAAAGTCGCCGACTTTGTTGGAAGGGGTGGCATTGCCCTTTTTGACATCACCACCCTTCACCTTGTTCTTCTTCTCCTTAGGAGCACCCTCTCTCTCCTTCACAAAAGTTTGCTTGAGAGGAGGAGGTCGCTTGGCCTTGCAGTTCTTCTTCTTGTTCTTGGACTTGGGTGTGAACCCAACTCCTTCCTTGGCCAGAACTTCCTTTTGATTGCTCAAAAGGTCATTGAGGTTCTTCTCACCTTGTATGCACGTAACAAGGCCTTTCTCAAGTTGCTCCTTCAACTTGGCATTTTCCTCCACAAGATGCACATGCTCACAACATGGGTTAGCGACATTTGCATTATCAATTAATACCATATGAGGAAAGGTGTTTTTTTTCTTTAGTTAGCTTCACTGGGAGTTGATCATGAGACTCCTTGAGGCTAGCATGAGCACTCTTCAAGACCTTGTGGGCCTTGTCGAGTATATCAAACTCCTCTTTGAGTCTAGCATGGTCAACGCCAAGTTTAGCCTTCTCGGAAGTTAGCACACGAGATACAACAAGAGCATGATCAAGATCTTTCTTTAACTTAGCATGGTAATCGTTGTGTGACTCCTCAAGAGCCAAACGATTCCCACGCTCTTCCTCAATAGCATTAGAGAGATCCGATATCTCATCGGCATAGTCACGACTATGACCTTCCATCTTAGAGATGGTTTCTTCATGAGCCTCAATCATGTCATTAGCTTCACCAAGTTGTTCCAAGAGAGCAACAGAGTGCTTCTTGGATTTGCCCTTGAGCTTACTCATAAAAGACTCAAATTCATTTACTTCCTCATTAGACCCCTCACTTTCATCAATGCCATCCGTCAAGAAAGGATTAGAAATGGTGGTGGTTTTGATGTTGGGGGTTACCTTGTTGGTGGCTTTAGCCATGAGACACTTGGCGGTGATGTTCTCATTGGGTGAGTCGAAGAGGGACACCCGTGGAGTTGTGGCAATGGAAACGGATGCCATGGCCATGGCTTAACTATCTTCATCATCATCGTCATCCTCATGGTATTCTTCTTGAACCACCAACCCTCGAGTAGGAGTCTTTTTGGTGAAGTTGTTCTTGTTGGGGAAGGACTTGGCTTTGTCCTTTTGAATGAGCTTGCCACCATTGTCTTCCCGCTTCTCGTAAGGGCAATCCACAACAAAATGGCTCACATTGCCACAATTGTAACATGTTCTCACACGTTGCTTGCCCTTGAACCCACTTGAGTTGTTCTTGTTGAAGTTGGGCCTTGTGTTCTTCTTGCTCCAAAATTGCCTTGAAGCAAGAGCCATGTGCTCATGATAATTATATTTTGTATCTTCGGGGTTGCTCTCCTCATCTTCCTCTTCTTCCACAATAACCTTGGCCTTCAAGGCAAGGTTGGGCTTCTTTACCCGTTGAGAGCGCAACACCGCGTTGTCGGCGGCCTTGTCCAAGATCCTCATTGCCACAAACTCATCCAACACTTCGTTTGAGGTCAAGGAGTGGAAGTCCGGTCTCTGACAGATGATGGAGGACAAGGCCTTGTGGTAAGGCATCATTGCTTTAAGAAACTTGCGCTTGATCCAGTTGTCATCCGTGTCCTTGCTCCCATGATCTCGGAGTGAGACCGCAAGTTTGGTAACTCTCCGGAAGAGCTCACGAGGTTCTTCATCTTCTTTCATTGCAATCTCATCGGCTTCATCTTGCACCACTTCATAATTGGAGCGTTGAATGCTTGCACTTCCCTTATAGAGGGAAACAACGCAATGACATGCGTCTTTGGCCATGGCGAAGGGTCGAAGATGAGGGAGATCTTGGGGAAGAACTGCATCTTGAATGATGAAGAGAGCATTCTCATTGAATTAATGGTCCACGGCTTCTCTAGGGGTGAAGTTGCTTCGGTCATGTGGATGAAAACCTTCTTCAATGATTCTCCAAAGGTTAGTATTCACATGATTTAAATGACGCTTGAAGCGATACACCCAAGAATCAAAGTCCTCATTTTTCACAATCTTAGGAGGAGGCCCGGCATGATTTAAATGAGTAGAAGGAATCGGTCCTCCATAGACTGGAGGTGCCACATGGGCAAAAATGCCGGTGCCATTTCTACCACTAGTAGAAGGATCCTTTTCACTAGTAGCTTCCCCCTTATCGGAGTTAGCATCCATCACATTGTCAATGGGATCACCCACTTTCAACGGCGAGGTAGATAGTTTAAGTCCTTCTAAGAATTTATTAAACATGCTTTCAACCTCGGTTTTCATGGAAGTTTTCAATGTGTCCAAAGCCACATTGAATTCCTCACGTGACACCGCGGTTCCCCCTTCACCCGTAGACGAGATCGGATTCACACCGGAGTGCTCCTCCCTACCGTCTACGGTGTCAACCATACTCTTCGGACGACAAAGTCCTTAATAAAGAGACGAGGCTCTGATACCAATTGAAAGGATCGATATAGTTGATTAGAGGGGGGGGGGGTGAATAGGCAACTAACAATTTTTAGCTTTTCTTTACCAGATTAAACTTTGCATCAAAGTAGGTTGTCTAGATATGCAACTAGGTGAACAACCTATATGATGCAACAACAACAAGCACACAAGCAAGCAAGGGATATAACACAAGTAAGCTTGCAAAAGTAAGGCACGAGATAACCAAGAGTGGAGCCGGTGAAGACGGGGAGCGGTGTGGAGGCACAATGCTCCCCAAGAAGCCACTAGGGCCACCGTATTCTCCTCATGCCCTCACACAATGCGAGATGCCGTGATTCCACTATTGGCGCCTTTGAAGGTGGCGACCGAACCTTTACAAACAAGGTTGGGGCAATCTCCACAACTTAATTGGAGGCTCCCAACGACACCACAAAGCTTCACCACAATGGACTATGGCTCCGAGGTGACCTCAACCGTCTAGGGTGCTCAAACATCCAAGAGTACCAAGATCCGCTAGGGATTAGTGGGGGGAATCAAATTTCTCTTGGTGGAAGTGTAGATCGGGGCCTTCTCAACCAATCCCGATCAAATCAACAAGTTTGATTGGCTAGGAAGAGAGATCGGGCGAAAATGGAGCTTGGAGCAACAATGGAGCTTAGGGATAGAAGAGGTGGTCAACTAGAGGAAGAAGACACCCCTTATATAGTGGAGAGACAAATCCAACCGTTATCCACTTACTCAGCCCGCGACCTGCGGTACTACCACTCCAGACAAGCGGTACTACCGCAGGGCTCACGGTACTACCGCTCCAACGGCAGGGGCTAGTCCAGGCCAGAGCCGCCAAGGCTGAGAGCGGAACTGCCGCTGACGCGGTACTACCGCTTCCCCTTGCGGTACTACCGCAAGGCTAGAATGGACTAGACTGGGAAGGGCACGGATGAATAAAAATACATCCGTGCCTACTTCCGCTGAAAATCGAACAGTGCAAAAATCCGACACGATACTACTGCGCCTGGCATGCGGTACTACCGCGCAGGGAGCGGATGTAAAAAATTACATCCGCCCCTACTTCCGCTCGTGCTACTGAGCCAGACCAGGACTCACGGTACTACCGCGCGCATGAGGCGGTACTACCACGTAGGGCGTGGATGTAAAAAATTACATCCGCCCCTACAGCCGCACGAGAGGCTAAGTCTGGCCTGAGGCCACAGTACTACAACTCCATAGGAGCGGTACTACCGTGTTCGCCTACGGTACTACCGCAAGGTCTTGCGGTACTACCGCAAGGGCCTGCGGTACTGCCGCTCCTAGGAGCAGTACTACCGCATGCCTCAGAATAGCAACACTAGGAATCCTTCTTTTTGCACAACAATGAAGATAACAGAGGATGCTCCAAAGAGCAAAGGGAAAGGCGGTGCAAACGGAGAAAACGTGTACGTGATGATTCCACCCGAACCTTTCCACCTTGGACCCCCTCTTAATAGAACGACTATCCTACAACTCAAATCCACCAAAAGAGACGTAGAACACCGCCGCCTTCAATGTCTTCGAGGGGTACCAAACCGTCTTGTGCCTAGCGACAAAGTGACTGAAATACTCAAGGCACACGATTAGTCCGCAAAAGCATTGTCATCAATCACCAAAACACCTTAGGGATAAAAATGCCCTTACACTTACGATCTCGTCTGCCGCATGCAATTGCCACCTTGTCTGCAGCTGAGCAACCACTTGATAAAACTTGGTTACGCTGGTCTAGATGGCATGCAAGCGATACGATAACGACCTCACATTGTGTTGTTGACTGATGTAACTGTCGTAGGGCACAATGTGCTTTCGTGCGTTAATAATTCATGCACCCGCTGCCAGAAGGTCCCCCTCAGCTTTTGCTTACGAAATCTGCAGATACGGCCAACCACACATTGCATAATAACTCATACTCCATTGTTGAGTAGCTCACCATCATTCATACACTAAAAAACAACATAGTGTTTGAAAATAAGCTCAATGGCATTTGACCGAACACCCGTCGCCCGTGCTGTCCACCATGGAGGTCGCCGACAGGGAGGGGGGAAGTGTACCTGGGTACAAACGGCTCTTGGGTGGACAGCGACATCGTAAAGGCGAGGGTGCGTCGCCGACAACGCCTCTATGGCGGCCAGAGACATACAACGGTGGCGGGGGAAGTGGAGGTTGTGGATGCAAAGCAAGGAGGAGAAGGACATAGTGGAAGGAAATGAGACCGAGAGGGGGGATTGGGTGGGCTTGGGGTGTCGGAGTCCTGCGTGGCTGCTGTTCGGACTCCCGCACCCCCCAACTTTGTCACCAACTTGCGGGAGAAAACACGTCCGGACTGCACCGCAGACCGATACAGTCACGCATTGGATGGCTTCTGCGGTCCGGTCGTATGTGAGCGGTTAGAGGGTCACCATCAGAGATGCCCTAAGGGATGTAATGCACCCGATGAATTATTGCACAACCTTCAGATTTTTTTGTGTGGCCATCTTTAGGATCGCTTTGACCTTCTCCGGGTGGCCTCAATATCGCATACAGAAATGATGAAACCAAGGAGATTCTGCAGGTAATCTGATTATACATTTCTCTTGGTCAAGCTTCGAGTTGATCTGCGTGAGGTCTGTGAAGGTTTTCGCCAGATCCGCCAGGAGATCATCCCCGCACTTGGAATTTATCACGATGTCGTTGACAAAGGTGTGGAAGTTTCTGCCGCCCCACTAGTGTCAACATTTTTGAATACACCATTGGTAGGTCGCACCAACATTTTTTAGGTCAAATGCATGAAAATTAGGAGAAAGTTGAAGGAAATATGCCCTAGAGGCAATAATAAAGTTATTATTTATTTCCTTATTTCATGATAAATGTTTATTATTCATGCTAGAATTGTATTAACCGGAAACATAATACATGTGTGAATACATAGACAAACAGAGTGTCACTAGTATGCCTCTACTAGACTAGCTTGTTAATCAAAGATGGTTAAGTTTCCTAACCATAGACAAAGGAGTTGTCATTTGATTAACAAGGTCACATCATTAGTTGAATGATCGATTGACATGACCCATTCCATTAGCTTAGCACCGATCGCTTAGTATGTTGCTATTGCTTTTATCCATGACTTATACATGTTCCTATAACTATGAGATTATGCAACTCCGTTTACGGAGGAACACTTTGGTACTACCAAACGTCACAACGAATCGGGTGATTATAAAGGAGTACTACTGGTGTCTCCAAAGGCGTATGTTGGGTTGGCGATTTCGAGATTAGAATTTGTCACTCCGATTGCCTGGAGAGGTATCTCTGGGCCCTCTCGGTAATACTCATCACCTAAGCCTTGAAAGCATGTAACTAATGAGTTAGTTATGAGATGACGACACGGAACGAGTAAAGAGACTTGCGGTAACGAGATTGAACTAGGTATTGATACCGACGATCGAATCTCTCGCAAGTAACATACCGATCACAAAGGAACAACGTATGTTGTTATGCGGTCCGACCGATAAAGATCTTCGTAGAATATGTAGGAACCAATATGGGCATCCAGGTCCCGCTATTGGTTATTGACCGAGAATGGTTTTAGGTCATGTCTACATAGTTCTCGAACCGTAGGGTCCGTGACGCTTAACGCTTCGTTGATTTATATAGTATTATATGAGTTATGCATGTTGGTAACGAATGTTGTTCGAGTCCGGATGAGATCATGGACATGACGAGGAACTCCGGAATGGTCCGAGATAAAGTTTGATATATGGGATAATAGTGTTTGATCTCCGGAAGGGTTCCGAATTCACCGGAAGGGGTTCTCGTATGTTTCGAAATGTTTGGGTGCGAGAACACGTTATTTGGGCCAAAGGGAAAGCCCACAAGGTTTTGGAAAGCGCAAAGGAAGTTTTATGAGTCTGGGGCTGACGCCAGGTCTCGGCATCGGGTCGAGACGCAAGGAACCTCGGCGTCGCCCCGAGTCCGAGAAGGACTCTTGCCTTTCGGGTGAAACCGACTTTGTGGAGGCTTTTACTCCAAGTTTCACCCCAAGGCTCAACATATAAATAGAGGGTAGGGCTAGCACCAAAGACACATCAAGAAACACCAAGCCGTGTGCCGCAACCCGCCCCTCTAGTTTAGCCTCCGTCATAGTTTCCGTAGTGCTTAGGCGAAGCCTGCGGAGATTGTTCTTCACCAACACCGCTACCACGCCGTCGTCTGCCGGAACTCATCTACTACCTCGCCTGCCTTCTTTGGATCGAGAAGGCGAGGACGCCATCGAGCTGAACGTGTGCGTAACTCGGAGGTGCCGTGCGCTCGGTACTTGGATCGGTCGGATCGTGAAGACGTCGACTACATCAACCGCGTTGATAAACGCTTCCGCTTAGCGATCTTCAAGGGTATGAAGATACACTCCCTCTCGTTGCTATATCATCACCATGATCTTGCGTGTGCGTAGGAAATTTTTGAAATTACTACGCTTCCCAACAAATGGCATCCGAGCCTAGGTTTTATGCGTTGATGTTATATGCACGAGTAGAACACAAGTGAGTTGTGGACGATATAAGTCATCGCCTACCAAAGATGTCATACTTTGGTTCAGCGGTATTGTGAGATGAAGCGGCCCGGACCGACATTACGCAGACGCTTACGCGAGACCGGTTTCACTGCTACGAGCACTTTCGTGCTTAAAGGTGGTGGCGGGTGTCTGTCTCTCTCACTTTAGTTGAACTGAGTGTGGCTACGCCCGGTCCTTGTGAAGGTTAAACGGAGTCTATTTGACAAACTATCGTTGTGGTTTTGATGCGTAGGTAAGAACGGTTCTTGCTAAGCCCGTAGCAGCCACGTAAAATTTGCAACAACAAAGTAGAGGACGCCTAACTTGTTTTTGCAGGCATGTTGTGATGTGATATGGTCAAGACGTGATGCTATATTTTATTGTATGAGATGATCATGTTTTGTAACCGGTTATCGGCAATCGCGCAGAGCCATATGATTGTCGCTTATTGTATGAAATGCAAGCGCCCTGTAATTGCTTTACTTTATCACTAAGCGGTAGCGATAGTCGTAGAAGCAATAGATGGCGTAAACGACAACGATGCTACGATGAAGATCAAGGTGTCGCGCCGGTGACGATGGTAATCACGACGGTGCTTCGAAGATGGAGATCACAAGCACAAGATGATGATGGCCATATCATATCACTTATATTGATTGCATGTGATGTTTATCCTTTATGCATCTTATCTTGCTTTGATTGACGGTAGCATTTTAAGATGATCTCTCACTAAATTATCAAGAAGTGTTCTCCCTGAGTATGCACCGTTGCCAAAGTTCGTCGTGCCCAGACACCACGTGATGATCGGGTGTGATAAGCTCTACGTCCATCTACAATGGGTGCAAGCCAGTTTTGCACACGCGAATACTCGAGTTAAACTTGACGAGCCTAGCATATGCAGATATGGCCTCGGAACACGGAGACCGAAAGGTCGGCGTGAATCATATAGTAGATATGATCAACATAAGATGTTCACCATTGAAAACTACTCCATCTCACGTGATGATCGGTTATGGTTTAGTTGATTTGGATCACGTGATCACTTAGATGACTAGAGAGATGTCTGTCTAAGTGGGAGTTCTTAAGTAATATGATTAGTTGAACTTAAATTTATCATGAACTTAGTCTTGGTAGTATTTTGCAAATTATGTTGTAGATCAATAGCTCGCGTTGTTGCTTTCATATGTTTATTTTCATATGTTCCTAGAGAAAATTGTGTTGAAAAATGTTAGTAGCAATGATGCGGATTGGATCCATGATCCGAGGTTTATCCTCAATTTGCATAGAAGAATTATGTCCTTAATGCACCGCTAGGTAGATGACCTATTGCAGGAGCGGATGCGAGACGTTATGAACGTTTGGCTAGCTCAATATGATGACTACTTGATAGTTTTGTGCACCATGCTTTATGGCTTAGAATCGGGACTTCAAAGATGTTTTGAACATCATGGACCATGTGAGATGTTCGAGAGTTGAAGTTAATATTTCAAGCAAATACCGAGTTGAGAGATATGAAGTCTCCAACAAGTTCTATAGCTAAAAGATGGAGGAGAATCGCTCAACTAGTGAGCATGTGCTCGATTATGCAGGTACTACAATCGCTTGAATCAAGTGGGAGTTAATCTTCCGATAAGATAGTGATTGATGAATTCTCTAGTCACCATCACCAAGTTAGTAGAACTTCGTGATGAACTATAGTATGCAAGGGATGATGAAAATAATTCCGAGTTTTTCATGATGATGAAATCGATGAAGGTAGAAATCAAGAAAGAACATCAAGTGTTGATGGTTAACAAGACCACTAGTTTCAAGAAAAGGGCAAAGGGATAGAAGGGAACTTCAAGAAGAGCAGCAAGCAAGTTGTTGCTCAAGTGAAGAAACCCAAGTCTAGTCCTAAGCACGAGACTAAGTGCTTCTACCGCAAAGGGACCGGTCATCGAAGCGTAACTACCCCAAGTATTTGGCGGATAAGAAGGATGGCAAAGTGAACAAAGGTATATTTGATATACATGTTATTGATGTGTACTTTACTAGTGTTTATAGCAACCCCTCGGTATTTGGTACTGGTTCGGTTGCTAAGAGTAGTAACTCAAACGGAGTTGCGAATAAATGAAACTAGTTAAGGGTGAAGTGACGATGTGTGTTGAAAGTAGTTTCAAGATTGATATGATCATCATCGCACACTCCCTACTTTCGGGATTAGTGTTGAACCTAAATAAATGTTATTTGGTGTTTGCGTTGAGCATGAATATGATTTGATCGTGTTTATTGCAATACGGTTATTCATTTAAGTAAGAGAATAAAGCGTATTTACATTTACATGAATAAAACCTTATATGGTTACACACCCAATGAAAATGGTTCATTGGATCTCGATCGTAGTGATACACATATTCATAATATTGAAACCAAAAGATGCAAAGTTAATAATGATAGTGCAACTTATTTGTGGCACTGCCGTTTAGGTCATAATGGTGTAAAGCGCATGAAGAAACTCCATGCTGATGGAATTTTGGAATCACTTGATTATGAATCACTTGATGCTTGCGAACCATGCCTCATGGGCAAGATGACTAAGACTCCGTTCTCCAGAACAGTGGAGCGAGCAACTGACTTATTGGAAATAATACATACTGATGTATGCGATCCGATGAGTGTTAAGGCTCGTGGCGCGTATCGTTATTTTTGACCTTCACATATGATTTGAGCAGATATGGGTATATCTACTTGATGAAACATAAGTCCGAAATAGTTGAAAGGTTCAAAGAATTTCAGAGTGAAGTGGAAAAATCATCGTGACAAGAAAATAAGGTTTCTACGATCTGATCGCGGAGACAAATATTTTAGTTACGAGTTTGGTCTTCAATTAAAACAATGTGGAATAGTTTCACAAATTTCATGCCACCTGGAACACCACATCATAATGGTGTGTCCGAACGTCATAACCGTACTTTATTAGATATAGTACAATCTATGATGTTTCTTACCGATTTACCAATATCGTTTTGGGATCATGCATTAGAGACAGCTGCATTCACGTTAAATAGGGCACCATCTAAATCCGTTGAGACGACACTATATGAACTGTGGTTTAGCAAGAAACCAAAGTTGTCATTTCTTAAAGTTTGGGGCTGCGATGCTTATGTGAAAAAGTTTCAACCTGATAAGCTCAAACCCAAATCGGAGAAGTGCGTCTTCATAGAATACCCAAAAGAAATTGTTGGGTACACCTTCTATCACAGATCCGAAGGCAAAACATTCGTTGCTAATAAATGGATCCTTTCTAGGGAAGGAGTTTCTCTCGAAAGAAGTGAGTGGGAGGAAAGTAGAACTTGATGAGGTAATTGTACCTTCTCCCTTATTGAAAGTAGTTCATCACGAAATCTGTTCTGTGACTACTACACCAATTAGTGAGGAAGCTAATGATGATGATCATGTAACTTCGATCAAGTTACTACCAAATCTCGTAGGTAAACCAGAGTGAGATCCGCACTGTGAGTGGTACGGTAATCCTGCTCGAAGTCATGTAACTAGACCATGATGAACCTACGAACTATGAGGAAGCGATGATGAGCCCAGATTCCACGAAATGGCTTGAGGCCATGAAATCGAGATGAGATCCATGTATGAGAACAAAGTGTGGACTTTGGTGGAGTTGTCGATGATCGGCAAGCCATAGAAAATAAATGGATCTTCAAGAGAAAGACGGACGCTGATAGTAGTATTACTATCTACAAAGCTAGACTTGTCGAAAAGGTTTTTGACAAAGTTCAAGATGTTGAATACAATGAGATTTTCTCACTCTTATCGATGCTTAAAAGTCTGTCCGAATCATGTTAGCAATTGCCGCATTTTATGAAATCTGGCAAATGGATAAACAAAACTGCATTCCTTAATGGAGTTATTAAAGAAGAGTTGTATGTGATGCAACCAAGAAGTTTTGTCGATCCTAAAGGTGTTAACAAAATGTGCATCTATGGACTGGTGCAAGCATCTCGGAGTTGGAATATGCGCTTTGATAAGTTGAACAAAGCATATAGTTTATACAGACTTGCAGTGAAGCCTATATTTACTAAAAAGTGAGTGGGAGCACTACAACATTTCTGATAAATATATGTGAATGACATATTGTAGATCGGAAATAATGTAGAATTATTCTGCAAAGCATAAAGGAGTGTTTAAAAGGAGTTTTTCAAAGAAAGACCTCGGTGAAGCTGCTTACATATTGAGCAATAAGATCTATAGAGATAGATCAAGACGCTTGATAAGTTTTTTCAATGAGTACATACCTTGACAAGATTTTGAAGTAGTTCAAAATGGAACAGTCAAAGAAAAGAGTTCTTGCCTGTGTTACAAGGTGTGAAATTGAGTAAGACTCAAAACCTGACCACGGCAGAAGATAGAAAGAGAATGAAAGTCATTCCCTATGCCTTGGCCATAGGTTCTATAAAGTATGCCATGTTGTGTACCGATCTATTGTATACCCTGACCTTGAGTTTGGCAAGGAGTACAATAGTGATCTAGGAGTAGATCATTGGACGGTGGTCAAAATTATCCTTAGTGGAATAAGGATATGTTTCTCGATTATGGAAGTGACAAAGGTTAAATCGTAAAGGGTTACGCCGATGCAAGTTTTGACACCGATCCGATGACTCTAAGTCTCGATCTAGATACATATTGAAAGTGGGAGCAATTAGCTAGAGTAGCCGTGCGAGCATTGTAGACATAGAATATTTGCAAAATACATACGACTCTCAATATGATAGACCCGTTGACTAAGATTCTCTCACAAGCAAAACATGATCACACCTTAGTACTCTTTGGGTGTTAATCACATAGCGATGTGAACTAGATTCTTGAATCTAGTAAACCCTTTGGGAGTTGGTCACATGGCGATGTGAACTATGGGTGTTAATCACATGATGATGTGAACTATCGATGTTAATCACATGGTGATGTGATCTAGATTATTGACTCTAGTGCAAGTGGGAGATCAAGGAAATATGCCCTAGAGGCAATAATAAAGTTATTATTTATTTCCTTATTTCATGATAAATGTTTATTATTCATGCTAGAATTGTATTAACAGGAAACATAATACATGTGTGAATACATAGACAAACAGAGTGTCACTAGTATGCCTCTACTAGACTAGCTTGTTAATCAAAGATGGTTAAGTTTCCTAACCATAGACAAAGGAGTTGTCATTTGATTAACAAGGTCACATCATTAGTTGAATGATCTGTTTGACATGACCCATTCCATTAGCTTAGCACCCGATCGCTTAGTATGTTGCTATTGCTTTTATCCATGACTTATACATGTTCCTATAACTATGAGATTATGCAACTCCGTTTACGGAGGAACACTTTGGTACTACCAAACGTCACAACGAATCGGGTGATTATAAAGGAGTACTACAGTGTCTCCAAAGGCGGATGTTGGGTTGGCGATTTCGAGATTAGAATTTGTC